>CAWUFW010011578.1:0-603741 GCA_963921515.1 Calotriton arnoldi | reverse complement strand
ATCCAAGATCCAGTCCCGTGGTTAGAAAAGTAATCCAAAAGTAATCTATTGCATTTAACCAGAAATTTCCATTGAGCTCAATGTATAATTGTGTTTAAAATTGTGTTGCATATTGCAACAACTGTAACTATTGCATTCAAAAGTCTATTGCCAATTGAACAGTAGTTAACTAAAGCATCTCATTCTGAGAAAGTATATTTTGACACCCATTGTTGGTTCTAAAATAAAACAACTATATTTTTATATACAAACCATTGGCCTAGAGTTCAGTTCTTGAGTGTGTGGCTTCATTTGCTGACTGAGTGTGTACAACAAATGCTTTACACTGTCCTCTGATACTGCCTTACTGCTCGACCAAGCTACCACTTTAGAGAGTAAGGTTATATCTAACTTTAGCCTCTGCCAAACCTCTGGGGACTGTGGACTCTGTGCACACTGAACCTTACTTTGGTGCAGTATATACAGAGCCACTTTCTTACAGCAGACGATTGGGTCGGGGAGCCCCCCGGGAGCAGCAGCATGTCGCTCAACGATCCGGCATCTTCCAGAGTGTGGATGCTGTGCGTCTCATTGTGCCATACAAATTGGAGGCGGAAGGGATGACCGCATGTATACCTAATTCCTTATTCATGGAGAAAGTGTGTTTGGGGCCGGAGCTGCGGTGTTATAGGGGAAAAATCCTGATACAGCCCTATTTTGAAGCCTTCAAATTCAATAGTAGGTTTGTCTCGTACTGCTAACAGAATGATATCCCTTTGTTTATAGTAATGGAGGCGAGGGAGGATATCCTGTGGTTGTTCTGGAGAGCAGGCCGGGTGATCAGCTCTATGAGTGCGCTCGAAGACAATATCTTGTTCTGCAAGGTCTGGGGCCACCTGAAGGAAAAGAGAAACTACAAAATCTTCCAGATTCCCTGTGATTGACTTTTGGGGTACACCTTTAATTCGGATATTGGAGCAGTGAGAACGGTTTTCTAAATCCTCCAATTGGTAATGCAGACCATATTTTTGTCTCGCAGTTCAAGAAGTTCTTGACGGTGGGCGTCTAACTCCTCTGCACGGGAGTCAGCAGCTTGTTCTGGTGAATCCAGCTCTGACCCAGATCTCCAACATCCCTTCTGAGCTCTTTCACCTCTTAGGCTATATCCTGTTTAAGGACTGCAAAGTCCTCCTGGAGGGTCCCAAATAGCTGTTCCAAGAATTGTCTCGTCACTGGAGCATCGTCTCCCAGCGAAACCGTCGCCTCCTCAGACCGGGCTGGGTATGAGGACGCATCTCCGGGTCAGTCTTCCTCATCGGAGTCTTGGCAAAGAGGTCCTTGAGGGTGCCATCTTTCTCAGTGTTGGGCTGCGAAGTCATTGTGACTTATATGGTGGAGTCTCTATGTTGTCGGAAGATACAGTTTAAAGTAGGATGGCACTCCCACCAGTCTGCAGACTGACAAGTCTGAAGGTCTGTTAGGCACCTGTAAGTGGTCTGTTAGGTGCACGTAAGTCACCCTTTAGTGACAATAGTAGATGCTCGATAGGGCGCAAGGGTCAGCGGGTGCTCCTGCCAGTTGATGTGCTGTGGGATCTATATAGTCTCAAGTTAGGAGGCCTCCTCTCCTCTTGTGGGGGTGGGGGAAACAAACGATCGTCAATGGTAACATCAAAGGGCCAATTAGCTAAACAGGTGCTCAGGGTGGTAGTTCGGGGCGTGCTGGGTGAGTGGCTTCTTTATCCCAACGTTGACTGCGGGTTGCGCTGTGCTGGCTGTTTCCAGTAAACCCTTGCCAATAGGGAATATGGCACCGTGTGTTTCACAGGTTGCTCAAACCTCTTTCACTATCTTCTGAGAAGCAGGTATTCAGATATGTTATTGCTGGTCCCAAACCCTACTCTCAGCTTTGTTAACTTGCTAGCGGGCCTCTAAGAGGCGTTGTCTCTCCCCATGCCCCACCGGGCCTGCTCCTGCCCTCTAACCAGGCCACAAGCATGCAACAGCTAATCAAGCCTCTTCGGTTTTGGCCCGGGCCCTGACAAGCCAGAGATACAGAGAGGCAGGGGCTGCAGGCAAAATCCAGCCACAGATCGGGATCAGGGCCGCTGCGGCAGACCGGCTGCTAAAAGCGTGCAGCCTCCTATGCCAGCCAGAGTGCTCGACAGGCAACTCCTGGCAAATTGAAGACCGTCACCCTCATCGCCGGTGAGTCCGCTCGGCCCCCCAGTACGTCGAGTACCGCCGCCAACCTCTGCCACTGCTCAGCAAAGTAGGGGGTCCCGGGGTCTAGTCGGCTGTAGTGTAGTCAGCGGGTACCGGGTTCAGGGCGTCCGCCATGTTGGAAGTGCGGTGCTTGAGCTCCCCTCAGGCGGCCAGCGTCACACAGCACCTTCCGCCAACAATAAGGCTCCAAAAGGGTGGCTCCATGATCAGGCACCAAATCTCATATCGACCCGGGAGGGGATCGTCCCGGGAGCAGCCCAATCCACCCCGATGTAAGAGGCAGGCAGCGAAGCTCCGGGAAAACTCTCTTATGCGGTTGCCATCTTGGACATGCCCTCCGTGACCTCTTTTAGACTGAAACTTGCAGCTAACCCTGTACTTACTGGACTTCTAGTTTATAGTCCTCTGGGTCTGCGTTCTGATTTTCTTGAAGCTTGGTTCCAAGCGCTAGAGCCGTTTTTGGTCCATCAAAATTTTGACATTCTCGGCGATTTTAATTTTCACTTAGCAGACCTCTCTAATAGGGATTCCTCATCCTTCATTGAATCTATGTTGAACTTTGGCTTTACTCAATTGGTAAAAGCCCCCACTCATATAGCGGGGCACACTCTGGATGACATCTTTTCCAATTCTCTCTCCCTGACATTTAACAAAGCCACCCACTTAGTTGGATGGATCACAATGCTGTCACTCATGCCTAAGGGAGGGGGCTTGGTACCTTCAAAACCTAAGGTAGTTCTTTGTAGGAACTGGAGGAAAATAACTACTCAAGGGCTTGAACAGGAACTTTACACTGCTCATAATTCTGCAGGTACTTTGCCTGATCTCATGGCTGAAGGATTGGATTCGGGCAACCCTTGATATTGCCGCACCACTGACAATTAGGCGCTGCACCAAATCCAAACCTTCTGCACCCTAGTTCACAGACGGTTTAAAAAATCTTTGGCGGATTAGACAAGAGCAGATTAGCCAAGAGCGGAAATGGCAATTGCACACCAATTCCATTGATAAAGCGGGTCACAAAGCTCTTATACACCTATACAAATTTGCCATCGGCCTTGCTAAATCGTTCTTCTAAGGAGCACTTTAAATTAGTTTTAAAAACTATCTCAGCCATCAGTTCCTGCCCTTACTGTCACTTCGTAAGAGTTCGGTGATAGACTGGCCATCTACAAAATCCTTAACATTCACTCTGAATTTCCCTCCTCTGTTGAACACAGATTTTTGATGGAAGCAATGGGCATCTCAACCGTTTCCCATAGACTGTCTGTCCATCCTCCTATTTCTGCGCAGAAAACCAAGGAGCTTTGATACCGTCTCACCCGGGCGCCTGGTGCAGCAAATTTGTCAGGCTGGGATGGATGGGAAGGCCCTCAATCTTTTCCACTCCTTTCTCAGGGTGCAAATTGTTAGTTGTGGTGGCTTTAAAGTTAAGGCATTTAGTCTCCCATGCGGAGTCCCTCAGGGCTCTTCGCTTAGCCCCGCTCTTTTTAATCTGTATGTCGCCCCTTTTGCCAAACTGCTAAGCTTGTTCAGCTTCCAAGCCTTTTCATACATGCACAGATTATTGTATCCATCTCTGACAATCTGTCCTCTGTAGCAAATAAGTTTAATCACTGCATGACCAGGATAAATTCCTGGATGAAAGCAAATTTTAAAACTTAATACGGACAAAACTGAGGGGCTGGTGTTTGGGACGCAAGAATCTATTTGGACCAACATCTGGTGGCCAGAGGAATGTGGCCCTTTACCTACCTCAGCGAAAGTTACTAAAAATCTTAGGGTCATTTTTGACACTTCTCTTAATTTTGAGACACAGGTTAATCATACTACTAGCACATGCTTCCACATAATCAGGATTCTTAGAAAAATATTTATATTCATTCCGGCAGAACTGCATCATTCGGTGGTGATTGCCTTAGTCTCCTCCCGAATTGACTATTGCAATGCCCTTTACCTGAACATTAGCACCTCCTCTTTGAATAAACTGCAAGGGGTGCAGAATGTGACTGCTTCCCTCATTCTCAATACCCCAAAACGGCTGTCAGTTAGAGAGGGTGTACGTGAGCTGCACTGGATCCCTATTAGGAAGCGCTTCTCCTTTCAAACTATTTGTTTGGTCTTTCTAGCCGATCATCATAAAGGATCAAAATATCTTTCTGTTCTCTTTTTCTGGCATGTGCCAGGTAGAACGCTCACAACTTCCTCAGGTAGGAGAGTCATCATTCCCAGGTTCCGGAAAGTCAGATGAGGTGGTCGTTCGATTTTTGGGGCTGCTGCCAGGTTATGGAACACATTGCCTGTCCACATTGATACGCTCTACTCCTTTGTATTGTTTAAAACATTGTTGAAAACCAGGCTGTTTTCATCCTAGCCTGGCTGGGCATTGTAGACGTTAGTGAGTTCTACTTTTTGGTTTAGCGCTTAGATACCCTCGGTTTAATGCACTCTATAAATTCACATTTCATTTAATTTCGTGACATTCTGTCTACAAAGTCACCACAAATGCGGATGATATTTTCCCATCCACCATTGTGAAATGCCTCACTGGAAAAACAATTACTCCCTTCTTCAACAGGCACATTCTTAACACAACCCATCTTCCCTTATGCACTCAAATCTAAACTAATCCCCCACTATTGAAAGAAGCAAGCAAAGATCAACCTTCATGAATATGCACACTTCTAATCAGTCACACACCTATCATTCTTCTGAAATTTAAGTGGGAAAGCAGCTCCAAGGCACCTACAAAAGCATATCAATATTATTTCTCTGCTACACGACTGCCAATCTGGTTTCACACCAATCTGCAAAACTGAGGCAGTGACCAGCTAGGTCATGGAGAACATCCTTTTCTCACAGAGAATGATTTTTTACCCCAGCTCTATACCAACGACCATTATGCCCTAATCATCATCTTATCATCACTAATGGTATTTGATGCCATTATACTATTGTAGATCTTCCCCTATCTTACAACATGAGGCCTACTGATCCAGATGCGACCTTTCTCTCAGAACTCACCAAGAAAACTCAAGCAATTTTTTGTTTCTGTTTCTGTGCAAAATTAAACTATTCCTTCTTGAATCTGACTTGCTAATCACTACAATTGTCTTGATCTATTAAAAGGTGGTGTGAATGCAACCACATCACTCCGACCCTCCTGGACCTGCTCTTGTTGCCTACGCAAGCCTGCATTATCTTCAAGACCTAATGCGGCATCTACAAAGCAGTTAACCCTTCCCCCACCCCGTGCACTCACACTTCGCATAAGAACACACATTTTCATGGGAGCCAGCAGTACAAACAAAGCCATGCCACCTTCAAACTTCAGATTAGGAAAGGAAAAATTAAGAAAAAGACCAGAAGACAAGCCTTTTCTAGCATATCAATGGAATGTGAAGCAACATCTCACCATGGATCAAGACTGCTTCTTCTCTCCTCCACTTCAGAGAGGAGCTAGCTAAGACCATAGGCACTCAAGCACCACCCGATCTACAACAAACATTAACGCTGAGCGGGTCGTGCAGTTTACACCCACCACAGTTTACCTTATGAGGTTTGGAAATCAGTTGAAGGGGGGAGCTTCATTGCAAGTAATGGGATCTCATTATGGACGTGTGGTGACTATGGCCGTTGGACCTTGGAGAAAAATGTACGTCTTCTAGTCTAGCAATTTCCAGGTGGCGCTTCTAGAATGTTGTGCCTAAAATGTGACTCTCCATCCCACCAGATCCTGGGGACCATTTTAGGTGATGTGCATGATGGGTCAATGTGTGCCTAGTGCAGGTATTTGCCTCTGTGTCCACTGCACTTTAGCGCAGGTTATGCCATTACGGAATGGGCTCTCTGATGTGGGTTGCATCCCATTTGTTTTGATCCTATTAAAATCTTTGTTTGCATCACACTTCAGAATTACAAAAAATTTGCTTCATTTTTGCTTTCCCAGCTGGTAAATGTGTACAGTTCATTTAGAGGTATTTACATTTTGTTGTGTGTTACCAAAAAATGACATCTTACAGCCTTTTTTATCACACTCCATGTACCCCAGCAAGACTGTCACATAATTCACTTTACTTTTCTTTCTCTGACTGCAAAGTGGGAGGAGTTTTACCATCAATGCCCAGATCAAAAAATGAGCAGCAGTTTTTCAGAAGACATAGCCTGGCAATTGACATCTGCCTTTGAAGTACAGCTAATGTGACAAGATACATCCAGAATTTAAATGCATATTTAATTACTGCTTGGACTACGCACCACAAAACGGCTAAACTCATTCAGAGTTCGGGTATTGTAACTTTCCCGATGGTGGAGGCTTCGCCCACTCTTCCATGGAGAAAGCCTTTCCATTGGAAGGGCTACCATATGATAGGGCTGACCTTCACAATCACCTTCAGACGCTATTCTCACTGTCCCTGCTCTGCGTGCACAGCGGCTTGTTCCAGGCAGCACAATAATAATGCCCACCACGTGCTGAAGAGAACTCCCAGAGACACACCACTACTTCAGTGGAGTTTGTCTTTGCTGAAAAAACAAGCATTTGCAATGCAATAGGTCTCGCATTAACGAGAGTTTAAGTTATTGGCAATGCAATAGCTTAAACACTTGCAAATGCAAGACCTATTGTATTGCACATATTTGTTTTTTTACTAGCATCCATGCGGCGCTTTCACATTCATGAAGGCCACGCCCCTTTCTTTAGACAATCCGCGTCTAAAGAAAGGGGCGTGTCTGACATTAAAATGAAACCGCGGCATGGGGGCTTTGATAAAAAAGCATCTGTTTGTTAAGTTGACAAACAGATGGTTTTTTTGGGGGGGTAAAAGCACCCATGCCGTGCTTTTACTTTAATGTCAGCCGCGTGCCTTTCTTTAGACGCAGTTTGTGTAAAGAAAGAGGCGCAGCCTTTATGATTGTGAAAGTGCTGCATCGGCGCTAGTAAACAAAATAAATAGGCGCGGCCGCTAAATGAGGACAGTGCTAAAATAAATTTAAAAAACACGGCCGCTATAGTTAAAGCGGACCGCCATTAGTAAAAATTTAAATAAAAGCGGGAGGTGTGCTGTGAGGTAGTGGGTGGAATAGGGGTAGAGCATTAAATAAAATAGTGCTCACCACCTTATAAAGCAGACCATGTAACAACACCAGTAAAAGGCCCAGCCGTAATGGGAGGTAACAAATGCAGACAAGGTGGTACCAATGAGGGACTAACAAGGCTAATAATGACTCTGAAGCCAGCGTTTATGAAGGACAATGACAAAAGCCAATTAAAAATATGGGCGGAGAGTGTGCGGGGCTTCAAAGCCATACTCCACTACTGCATGGCACTGCCCAGGCTCGACCTAAATAAAAAGAGTTTTACTCAATGAAAACATTTCAATGTCTGTGAGGAGACTCAAGACCAAAGGATCCCGCTTTTAGGTGGTCACATTCAGTCTGCTGGACAGTAACAAGGTGTCCGGGATAGAATCTGTAGTACAGAAATCCAAAACGATGCAGAAAATACCACCAACAGTCGAGAAGACTGCTACCAATTCGGAACAATTATATACACAAAAAGCAATGCATTCACTGGATCTCTTCTAACAGAACAGCACGGATAATGCTACAGTTTAGATGAAGCACGCTGTATAGCATGTGGAATAGTCAAGTGACATAGTGGCTATTCTTGTAGTGGCAAAAACATCCACTGCAAAAAGAAAATCTTGATGTACTTCGCATTGCGAATCATTACCCAATATTTAGTTGTGAATTATGCCATTATTTACTCACAGTTCCGGTTCCATGGTTCCGAACTTCCTAATTTACAAGGGGCACATTCACAAGAGTAAAAGCATGGGCAAAGCACTGCAGTAACATTATAAATGGCTAGAATCTCAATATGTATCCCCATTAATTCTTAATCTTGAGGACTACTAAATCAAGACCAGTATCTTAAATTAATGCACTTATTTAACAAGATGCTTAAACTGGACCCAACATGTTTTGAGATCAATGATGGTACGATGAGAGGCTATAGACTAGAGTTGCAAACATCCAATTTGCCAATCAAATAGGTGGTAGGTGCTGTTAAATTGAGCTGTGCCTTCCTTTTGAAATCCATCAGGAAACTAGCATGCCTTCTACCACAAGAAACTCTTAAATCTGTGATAGTGGCCACCATTCTGCCAAAATTAGACTATTCTAATTCTACCTAGGGTCCCTGTCACAGCCGCAAATCTTCAAGTCATTGAAAATCTGGCAGTTCATCTCATTACTCAACTGCCAAGGAAGGCTCATGTGTCTCCGGCACTAAAACCACTTCATTTGCTACTTAGGAGACAGAGTTCAGCTCAAGTTGTGCTGCTTAACACTGAAAGCCTGTCACAACCTGGCTTCTCAATTCCTTAATAATAAAATTAGGAAATATGTGGCAGGATGTGTACTGAGGAAAATGGCCTAAATCTTCTAGTCAGTCCGAAATACAGAAGGGCAAGAATAGGAGGACACAGTTTTCGGTGATGACCCCCATGCTCTGGAATTCCTTTCCACTGCACTTGCCTTCGGAAAATAACCACATTCAATTCAGAAAGCACTTGAAAACCAGGCGCTTTAGGCAGCCTTTTATGGATTAAATCTCAGCCCAGACTTTAGTGACCTAGTAAGTCTCCCCCCTTCCAGTTAATAGCGCCGTGAAACTGATGGTGATGGTGTGGTTTACTAAAGGAACATTAACATAACATAACTATAGATTCTATGAGGTCTATAAGAGCTAGGGGAAGAACATATTACTGAAAGCCCATCTAAGATGTTGCAAGCTCAAAAAGTAGCAGGAATTCCAAACACCAGGTACAAATCTGTGTGCAGACGTACCCATCCCCAGACCAGACAATTTATAGACAAAGGGACAAAACGTACAGATTTCATAGCTTTCAGAATGTCTTACAAGTGGCCTGCCTGCTCTTCAAGTGGTGTATCTCACTGTTCCTTCATTTCTCAATCACCATTTACCATGGCATTCTGAGTGTTTGTTTGCGTAGAGTTCAATAATGAAGCAAACTATTTAATAGAAAAGTAATTTAAATGTTTGTGTTTTTAAGTGTTTTCCATGAATAGTTTCATTGCCCAAAAGCTATTTTAATTCCAAATCCTGTGCAGTAGCTTTTAGATCCTCTTCCAGAAGCACTGATGGATGCCGTTGGTTTCTTGCAAGCAATTTAAAAAGTACCCCATTGCCCTTTTTTGCAACACAAATTAAAATATTTTTTAGTAAAAACTAAAGTCTTTCAGAGCAGGCACATATAGGACAAGGTGATGCTAATACTATTATATAATTTGTGTTTACACGCTTGGTAACGCTATCCAGGTCCAGGAGTGCAAGCGTGATTGAGAGGTGACTGTACAGTAGCTGAAAACACACTACATACATTATATTCCAGATAGAAGCCATTGTCACAGATTGTAGGGACGGCCCCAAGAAAATACCAAATAAACGGGTACAGAGGAGTTTAGAGTGATCTCCAAATCCAAGACAAGGCAGTGACACAATAGCTCAGAAACGACTCAAGAAGCAGCTTGAAAGAAGGTCCATGAACGGGATACTGGAGCACCTCATAGATGTCTGCCCATAATTATGCATTTTTAGGTCTCTCTTCTAAAGGGCCACAAACTGCCCTAATTGTGCAGGTGGAGCAGCAACGCTCACTGGATATATTCATATTAAACACTGTGGACCAAAGAGCACGGCCAAAAGCAGGAAGTCAAGAAAACCGACAAGCACATCCCAGTTCAATGCTGTTCTTTCCAAAACGCATTATTATCAAAGACATTGAAGTCAGCCATTCATTTCTGGGCCTTCAGTTATGTTTAAGCTAGAAACTATGATTGTTGGCAGACTATGAAAATAGCAAAGTACGCACCAACATAGGTGCTAGATAATGTAAAATAAAGTAACATATTAGCACATGGATTAAAACCTACTAATGGTTTCCGGCAGTCAACTTCTTATAAGGGATCACTTTTTCTCGTTTTACATTGGATGATATATTTTTTGGGGGGGGGAGTTTTATGTAGCGCGAACTTGACCCGAAGGTATCGGAGCGCTTTACATGAGCACCAGCTTCGTTACGGACGAACACATTTATTTTGTTAGGCACGGGGAGATTAAGTGATTTGCCCAGAATCACAGGATGTTGAGCGTCTTTGCCGGGACTCGAACCCGTTTCCCCAGCTTCGAGGTCGACCGCTCTAGCTGGTAGGCTACATTCTCTCCCCAATATATGAACAAATGAAGGTTGGCACGGCCATAAGCAAGTAAGCAAAACAGCAGTTCAATCTTACAATAGGGCGAAATTAAAGCATCATGAAATGTCACAAATCAACTCCAGCACTTCCTGGAAAAAACAAAAAAAAGTTGATTTGTTCGACATTCATAATAACGTATTTTAAAAAAAATTATTGTGGCAACATTTTGCCATTTTCGAGCTCTGTAAATAACAGGCCCTACAAGCAGTTAATTTATTGTGAAGAAGATAGAACAACACAGGTTTAACTTTATTTGGACTTCAGTGACAAGGACATCTTTTATGCCAGTCAGCCCCAAAATGGGGTAGCCAAATCATCGGACAGGGGAGAAAATCAAAAGCAAGGAGTGAAAGTATAGCAAACAGAAAAAAATAATAGAAATAAAAATGGAATGCAAAGCCGTCAGCATCGATATTGCTTGCCAGAAAACAGCGCCTTTTGTAGTTTTGTGAAAAAGCCCAAACATGGTTTTACCCTGGAGAAGGCTTGGCTGCTACTTCCATTGGTCAGGACACCACCGCCTTAGAGACGTTTAAAATGTTCAGGTTTAAACCCGATCATAGAAAGAAAGAGTAAACATCCAGCAGATCTCATCTGCTGACAGCAGTTACCGTACAAAATGTCCATTGTGTAACTCTTGAGCAATGAGCAAGAAAAAGGGGTGGCTGAGGGCGAAGGCAACAAGATGAAGTAGAGAACAAATCCCAATTCGGGTAAATCAGTAGCTCACTGCTATGTAAAAGGACACCCACACAAGTGCACGTACCCACACACATACACAAACACACACATACGAGTGCACGTACACACACACATACACAAACACACACAGACGAGCGCACGTACGCACACACATACACAAACACACACACACGAGCGCATGAATGCACACACATACCCAAACACACACACACGAGCGCATGTACACATACACATACACAAACACACACACACACGAGCACACGTACACAAACACACACACACCCGAGCGCACACATGCACACACAAACACACACACACACGAGCGCGTGCCAGACCTGTGAAAAGTGTTTCGTCCCACTCACTCTTTTCACATGCCCTTCACCTCTCCCTGTGGTTTACTGTGCCACAAACCCTCTTTTTGGCACGAGCAGGCACTATACACCACATGCGGTAAGGAATGCAATCCCTCTCTGTGATGTAGTTTCTTATGCTCAAACCAGGGCACTGAATCTGCTCCCGGACGCTGAACAACACTCTCTTAGCCTTTGGCTAGGCCCTGGCACAGCCCCTGCAGCAGCGGCTCGGAGGCCCCGCGCATGTCCTCAGGGTGCGGACTCAAGCAGGACAGGGGCAGGGTCCACGGCTCCCCCGTCAGCAGCACCCGCCGCTGGCCGCCTCGCAGGGCGCCGTCCTCCAGGATGCCCAATGCCCGCGGTTCTCGGTGCAGTGCCGTAGGCGGGAGAAGGGTGGCGGAGAACCGCTCCTCGGCCACGGACGGCGGAAACAAAGTAAAGCACAACAGGAAACAAAAAACATAGAACCGTGTAGCAATCAAGTAAAGGGGCCAGTAGGCACGGGAGGATACAAATGACAACATAGCCATCATAAGGAGGGACTAACAAGCTTATTAAGCAATCAGAGGCCAGCATTTAGGAAGGGCAAAGACACAAGCCAATGAAAAATGTGGACGGGGCTTCACCTCCGTACAGTACCTACCCCAGATAGCCAGAACAGCGCTTGCGCGCTGGCTCAGGCTCGACCTAAAAATGGCGAGGGGGACTGGCTGGCATTTCTTTTTCTCCTAAGAGGCTGCAGTATTGTATAATTTTAGACAAAAAAAATGGCAACCCTGCAGAGAGCTTGGAAGATGGTGAGCAGGCCTGCTGGGTTGAGTGAGGTGTGCCAGCACTGTCCCTGTTATTGGCTCTCATGTTTAAATGGGTCTCTGTGTTTGCTACTCCAATACTTCAACATATATAGTAAAACAATTTAGCAGTGAAGATTTCTCCCCTGAATTTCCTCTACAGGCCAATCTATTTCACAGCATCTTAAATACTTAATTTTACTGGTAGCTTGTACACGAACACGAGTTAAAAGCAGGCGAATGGCCCAAAGGTTCAAATGAAAGAGTCACCACTGATGTAGCTAAAAGGTGAAAGAAAGTTATGTAGACTAAATGCTTGCAAGGTGACCTTGTAAGTGAAACACTCGCTCCTGATGTCTCCGGTTTATAAATTCGAATTCTTGCAAGCCCAACTCAAACCCCTTCCAGGAGGCGAGTTGTCCCCCCCTCCCTTGCTTCAAACAACTGCGTACCTCATGCCCATCAAATCAAGCCACTGATAACGTGCTTTGGTGCCAAAAAAGGTTGCAGTTTATTCAACATAACATGTTTATACATTTGCAAAATCATGGTTATCCCATTGCTCTCTTAATTCTTAATATTCATGCGAATGTAATTCCTTGTCTTTGCAATTATTTTTGTTGCTGCGTGGACCTAGCCTCCTCAAGTTCCAGGGAAGGGTGGGGTCACCTGTCTGGGCCTCTGATTCACGGGTCAAGGCTTCAACTTGCTACTGATTTGGAGGGTGTCCATCGGGACCTGCCCGGGCTGCAAGTGCCGTCCCACTTGCCCTGCCCTTTTGTGGGCCCTCCCTGCTCCCAGGGGTCCCTGCCGTGTGGCATCCAAAGGACCTTGCTTGAGCATCTACTCTATCTATCATGAGGCTGAGTCCTTCCAATTTGCTCCCTCGGTACCCCTGCCGTGAGGCATCCCAAGGGTCCTGTGGGAGCATCACATCTACTCTTTCTATGGCGGTAGGCGGTAGGCCGCCCTTGTCTCCCTCTGTGCCCCTGCCGTGAGGCATCTCAAGGACACTGTGTGAGCCTTCCATCTACCTTTTAGTAATTCTCTCTTTTTTCTACTTTTCTTGTGTTCCTTCCGCCACGCTACCTACGGTTTCACGATCGGAGAGAGCTCCCCCTGCCCTGGCTTCCCCCTGTTCTGTTACTTGAAACCCTTCTGCTCCAGCACCCCTACCATGTTCAGCAAGATCATGTCCATGCCTATCCTGGTAAGGTGTACCTCATCCTCCAAGTGATAGCCCGGGGCCCTCAGGTTTATGAAACCGTGTCTAACGAAACCCCAACCGTTGGCCTGGGAGGTGAACTTCGCTCCGTTCGCGGACTCCGCGGAGCTTGCAGAGTGCAGAAAACTCTGCTTCGCGATGTGCAGCGGAGTTTTTTCCCCGCTCGCGATCGCGAACGGTAAGTTTGCGAGCGCGAGCTGCCGCTTGGGTAGAATTTCTACCCGAGCGGCAGGAATACCAGCACAAACTGCAGTTCGCACAGCAGTCCGCCACTCGCGGAACTTCGCTGCGTTTTTTGTAACTTCGCGGAGTTCCGCATAGCAAAACTCTGCGAACTACGCCCAGGCCTACCCTGCAAACCTTCGCCATTGTAATGTTGAGTTTCCGTCTGGATTTTTCCACTGCCCCCAAGTCTACGGCCCCCTGCCATGCTCTTCGCACTATTATTTCTGAGAAAATCACTTCGGCCGGGCGTATCATACACTCCAGGGCCGTGAGGCTTTTCTGCATCTTTTCCAGGAGGACCCTCCTCCCGCACCACGGGGAGCAGTTGATCCCATTTCATTCACGAACGTCCCAACCAGACCACCTCAGTTTCCTCCAGCCATATCCCGCCGAATTCCCGTCTAGCCGCCACCCAGCTCTGGGCCAGCATCACGTATGAATGCCCCAGGATCCACACCTTCTTCCGGGATTCGGTCATACCTGGAAGGGAGGGGGGGGGGAGGCAGAAACCGGACTCCGTACATCGTTGGGTGTATGTAACGCTTAAATGCGCCGGATGCCCAGCGCCCTATCCCCTTGATCTGATCGTTATCCAATCCTAGCCCTGCAGCTGTGGTGGCTGACCCTATTCTGAAAGAGTGGGACCCAAACTCCCTGGCCGGGAGTCCTAATGCCTCTAGAGTCCTCCTCATTACTGCTATGAATTGAAACCGGCTGAGGAATGACCCGTCCCCGTGCCTGAAGAGAGGCCCGCGGCCGTAATCCCCAGGTCCCAAGTATTCCTGCAGTAAGCACACCGGGCATCAGGCCTTGTCCTTGATGCCTTTTATCCTAGTTCCCTTCCCTTTGCCTGCCTGGTCTGTTTTGGATCGTCGTAGCAAGATGTCCATGTGTCCCTCGCTTATCACCGCATCCCCCTTGTTAATGCATGCTGTCCCTGGGTCACCGACTGCTGGGGCTACCAACTCGCTGATCCTGTAAGCCCCAAAAAATGCCAAGGCGAACGCTGCCCTAAAGAGCCTGGTTTCTTGTCCCGAGGAGCATACTCCCCCCAGGACCCCCATCATCCTCTGCAGTATGCAAAAGTGGATGGGCCGCCTTGCGTCCTTCCGTGCTTGCTGCAGCCTGCCCCAGCCTCTCATGGCCATCCTGCATCGGAAGGCCCTGGTTGGGTCCTCCCCTGTCGCCATTTTTGTGTAATATGCCACTGCGCTCAAGTGTGTCTGGGCCCAAGGTTTGGTCCTACCTGACACGAAAGCCCACTCGATGAAGTCTAAGACCTCCTCCTGGCTTGGCTGCCTACCCCCTATCAGTCCTGTTCTGCCCACGAACGTTTCCCAGCACTTACGGTAACGGGCTTCCGTTTTCAGGGCCAGTGCATTGTCCAGCAACTTCTTCAACCCAGGTCCACCCATGCCCATGCCTCTTCAGGCACCGGGGTCATCCCTCGGTCCGCGTCCGGGGCAAGCTCTCGGAATTTCGTCCACTGAAAACGAGAAATGGCATCGGCAACTGAGTTGTCTACCCCTGGGATGTGTCTCGCCATAAGCGTGATATTTGCTCTCAGCTGGCAGTCGACCAGCTTTCGCAGCAGGGAGGCCACTGCTGGGCATTTCGCTGACCCTATGTTGATTGCTTGTACCACAGCATGGTTGTCAGACCATAGCGTTATCTGCCAATTAGCTAGCTGCTGGGCCCAAATGTGAAAAGCCACCATGACTGGGAACAGCTCCAATAAGGATATGTTGGCGGTGAGCCCTGCGCTCTGCCAGGATTCTGGCCAGGCCCCTGCTGTCCATGCGGCCCAAGGATGGCCCCGAAACCGAACCCCCCGGCCGCGTCCGTGTAAAGGTCGAGTTGATGTGCCTGCACCCAAGGCTCCCTCCATATGAGGGTACCGTTGAAATCTGTCAGGAAGTTCGCCCACTGTCCTAAGTCCTCCTTCACCCCTTGCGTGATGCGGACCCTGTGGTGTTTCTGTGTCATGCCCCTGGTCATCCATGCCAAGCGCCTTGCGAAGGTGCGCCCTGCGGGGATCACCCGTGTAGCAAAATTCAACTTCCCCAGGAGCTGCTGCACTTCCCCCAGTGTCGACTTCTTCTGTTGCCTCAGTTTGATTTGATTTGATTTGAAAATTTGTAAAGCACGCGAATGCCCAAGGGCGTCTTGGCGCTAAGTCGATGTAGCAAGAGACTGCCGATGATAAAGAGCTCTAACTAAGAGGTAAAAAGCCAGGTTTTTACAGCTTTCCTGAATGATAGGAGCGAGGGGCTATTTTTTATTGTGATAGGGAGCAGGTTCCAGGTCTTGGCCGCCTGCACCAAGAAGCTTCTTCCCCCCCACCTGACCTGCTTAAATCTTGGGACCTGTATCAATTTTGCCTGCACAGACCTCAGGTTCCTGCATGGCTCATACCGTTTCAGATGTGTTTTTAAAAATTGTGGCCCTATACCATGAAGGGCCTTGTAGGCCAAGCAGGCTGTCTTAAATCTTATTCTTTTCTCCATTGGTAACCAGTGGAGAGCTCTTAGTCTGTGGGCAACTGTTTCTGATCTAGGGATGTCCAGCACCAGCCTTGCTGCTGCATTCTGTAAACGCTGGAGTTTTGACAGGTGTTGGATTTGTATCCCAGCATACAAGGCATTGCCATAGTCCAATCTGGACAAAACCAGCGCCGTTACTAGTGTTTTGCATGATTCTTGGGGAATGAAAGGCAGTAGTCTTCTAATCATTTTTAAAATGAACCACACAGAGGAAGTCAGTTTATTTATCTGGGCGTTAAAAGACAGTTTATTATCCAGTATAACTCCCAGATTTCTGACTTTGTCCACTGGGGAGGGAAATCGCCTAAGCTATCCGGCCACCATTTAGGCGACCAAAATTTGTGTCTGCCCCGAGCAGCATGACTTCGGTTTTATCACTATTCAATTTGAGGCAGTTAAGCTGCATCCAATCTTTAACCTGTCTCATGCAGTTGCTGAATCGGTCGGCTGTATCCTCCAGATTGTTTGAGACTGACACCACTATTTGGGTGTCATCTGCGTAGGAGACTGGTAAGAACCCACACTTTCTTATTATGGCTGCCAAGGGGGCAACATATATATTGAAGAGAATGGGGCTCAAGGAGGACGCCTGTGGTACTCCGCATGGTGAGTTGAATGGTTTGGATGTGAAGTCTCCTAATTTGACTGTAAAAGTTCTATCTGTCAAATATGAGGATAACAGCTTCAGTGCAGTGTCGTGAGCTCCCAGTTCTGCTAGCCGGGTCAGAAGTATCTCATGGTTTACCGTGTCGAAGGCCGCCGATAGATCCAGAAGGATCAGGGCGGCCTTCCCACCGGTATCTAATACTGTCCTGAGTTCCTCTACTGCCATAATCAGAGCTGTCTCGGTTCCATGTTCCTCCCTGAATCCATACTGTGATTGGTCCAGGACGTTTGCAGAGGCTAGAAATTTTGACAATTGGTTATTCAATAGTTTTTCCAACACTTTAGCCGGGAAAGGGATTCTTGAAATTGGTCTATAGCTCCCGGGTTCATTAATGTCCAAATTGGGCTTCTTTAGCAGCGGGAGGACTGAGGCTGTTTTCCAGGAATCTGGGAAACAGCTAGACTGTATTATCTTTGTGAAAACCAAATTTAATTGTTCGCTAAGTAGATCTGGGAACATATGCATCACCTTTGGTGGACAGGGGTCTGTTAGGTCACCAGACTTTATTGTCATCATCACCTGTCTGATATGTTCCACTGATGGAGGAAAAAAGCATAACCCCAGACTGGGGTCTTCGACATGCGTGCCTTGATTAGGATGTGGATAGGGAATATCTGTCTTGTTGTTAGTCATAAAAGACTCATACACTACTTTGACTTTGTCGACAAAGAACTGTCCCAGTGTATTACATAACTCAGTCCTGCCTTCCATCTGTTTATTAATGGTAAGATTTGCTAGTTTTTTGACCGTGGCGAATAGCTCCTTACTGGAGTTCTTAGCCTCATTTATTTTTCTTGTAAAGTAATTACTTTTTTCTTCTATAATTAGTTTTTTATATATGGCCAGGGTTCCGACGTATTCATCTTTCCAATTTCAGTTTACCAATGATTCCCTTTAGCTCCGTCACCTTATCAGGCGGCAATATGCATGTCCCCGCTACCGAGTCCAGCTCTATCCCGAGGAAGGGCAATTTCGTGGTTGAGCCCTGTTAGAAATGGGATTTTTGGCAGGCTAGGGCATGTGCCAAAGCCAGGCAGAAACCACCACTCTAGTCAGGATAAGGGAGTTACACTCCTAAAATAACCCCTGCTCACACCCTTGGTAGCTTGGCACAAGCAGTCAGGCTTATCTTAGAGGCAGTGTGTAAAGCATTTGCACATAACCAACAGTAATACAGTGTAAGCACTACAAAAGGACACCACACCAGTTTAGAAAAATATCCAATATTTTTATATACTTAAGACAAGACCAAAAACGATAAAAATCCACAATACAGTACTAAAAAATCTTCAATGATCAAAATACGCTTGAAACACAGTTCCTTGATGTCGATAGCTCCGTCCGGGGCTATCACGGCGTCGTGAGCAAACAAATCCAAACAGTTCTGGCTGACCGCGGCGTCGCGGGCCAGCTACGGTGTTGGGAAGACCCGCAAACAGTACCTTTTAGAAATGCAGGGCGTCGATGACCTCTCGTTGAGCTTCCGAAAACACGGCGTCCGCAGGCGTTGGTTCCGGAGGTCGGTGCAGGAGTCGTCGGGGTCCTCGAAGTCACACGCGTTTCATGTCGATCTCCTCTCTGATGGAGTCAGGAGCGCTGGTGTCGGAAGGCGTCGGGTGCTGCGGTGCGAAGTGCAGCGGTGCGGCGTGCGGTGCCCTCAGGTCGCGGTGCGAGCAGCGGCTCGGTGGTGGCGTCAGATGGTATCGTCGGTGAGACCAGGGTCGTGGTGCGAGATGAAGGCGGTGCTCATCACGGTGCTGGCAGGTCACGGTGCAAGCAGCGTCGTCGTCGTTGCTGAAGCGCTGTCGTCGGCTGACGAACTGGAGTCGATGACGCCGGCGTCGGTAGGCCAAGGCTGCGGTGCGGGATGAGGGCGGTGCGTCGTGTAACTTTACGAGCGGTGCCCTCGAACCACGGTGCAAGCAGCGGCGTAGATTTCGGCGTGGAGCGTCGTCGTCGGGGATACCAAGGCGTCGTCGTGAAGCGAGGCAGTGCGGAGTGCGGTGCCCACAGGTCGCGGTGTAAGCAGCGGCTCGGTGGCGGCATCAGCAGGTGTCATTGGTGAGACCAGGGTCACAGTGCGGCGTTGCGGCGGTGCCCTCTGCAGTGCCAAGGCGTCGTCGTGAAGCGAAGTCGGTGCAGAGTGCGGTGCCCACAGGTCGCGGTGCGAGCAGCGGCTCGGTGGCGGCGTCAGCAGGCGTTGTCGGTGAGACCAGGGTCACGGTGCGGCGTTGCGGCGGTGCCTTCAAGACACGGAGTCGGCAGCGGCGTCATAGACGTCGTCGGGTTGCTTTTTCTTCTGTTGCAGCACAAAACACACAGTCCCCAGTGCTGAGGGCAGAAGAACTTGAAGTCTTTGCTGTTCCTGAGACTTCTTGAACAGGGGGCAAGCTCTACCTCAAGCCCTTGGAGAAACTCACAAAAGTAGATTGCAGAAAGTCCAGTCCAGGCCTTTTACTGCCCAAGACAGAAGCAGCCACTGCAGGCCAACACAGCAAAGCACACAGCAAAGTGGTAGTTCCTCCTCACAGCTTCTCCAGCTCTTCTTCTTGGCAGTCTTCTTGATCCAAAAGAGTTCTGAAGTTCAGGGGTCTGGGACCCAGTATTTGTATCTAAAAATCCTTTGATCTTTCAGGCAGAGGATGTCTGTGCCCGGCCAGAACCAGTTCTGCCTTCTCTGGTGTGATTTCCTGGCAGGAGGTGGAGACGGCATTGTCAGAGGCAGACCAGGGCCTTTGAGGTGCAAGGAAATCTCCTCTCCCTTTCCCCATCGTAGCCCAGGTCTATTCAGCCCTTTCCTGACCTACCTAGACTATCTGGAGCCCCTCCGGCCCCCAGCCTTCTGTCATCCAAAACCCAGACAGGCAATCCACATTCCAGCAGAGGCACACAGGATGACTGAGCAAGAAAATACCCACTTTCTAAAAGTGGTATTTTCAAACGCAGAATGTAAAAATCACCTTCACTAAAAGATGCATCTTTAGATTCTGAGTTCAGGCATACTAAATTTTATTTTCTTACCGAATTCCCTGGGCCAGTTGTGTTTATAAGATGTTATAAACAAACCTCCCACTCTGTCCTATGGGGAATTGGTAGCCTCGCAATAGTGAAAAACGAAATTGGCTGTAATTCACTATTAGGACATGCCACACACACCAGGGCATGTCCTACCTTTCACATACATTGCACCCTGCCCACAGGGGTACCTTGGGCCTACCTGAGTGATGTCGGACATGTAAGAAAAGGGAAGGTTAAGGACCGGCCAGTGTGTGCACTGGCCAAGTCGACATGGCAGTTACAAACTGCGCGCAGACTCTGCAATGGCAGGTCTGAGTTACCGTTTTCAGGGCTACTCACGGGGGTGGCACAACCAGTGCTGCAGGCCCCCGGGTAGCATTTGATTCACCGGCCCTAGCACACGCAGTGCACTTTACTAGGGGCTAACAAGTAAATCAAGCATCCAATTACGGAAACACCCATTCATAACACAATTTACACGCAGAGCATATGCACTTTAGCACTGATTAGCAGTGGTAAAGTGCCCAGAGTCCTAGAACCAACACAAACAGGTCAGGGAAAAATAGGAGGAAAAAGCAAAAGGTTTGGGGATAACCCTGCAAAAAGGGCCATTTCCAACACAACCCCCTTCCAGCCTAAAGCCAGGGGAGACCAATCCATACCTCAATGGACTTCCCTGCTTGGGGCGATAGAACATGGGACCTGGCCCGCAACAGCAGGGTTTTCTTCCCATTCTACGCCTTCCTGAACCTAGTTGGATCCCTCTATCCATACTCTCCGGGCCCACTAAGCTGACCCATGAACCCTTCTCCTCACCTGTGGATCCCATCTGTGCAGCACCTAAATTTACTTTGCTCACAGATGTGTCCCAACAGGCAGACAGTACCCACATGGCCAACACAATGGTGTGGCCCAGCCCACCCCCGGGGTGTGACTCCTGTCCCCCCTCCCAGAGGCAACTCTGTCCACCAGGACAGCCAGCCACAGTGGCCACTGACAAATGTCAGTGATGAGAGGCAGGCCTTATGCCTTTCAGGCCACTCCAACCGCTGTGGCGTCAGAGAGTGGGGGGCGGTAGCCCCAGGTGCCTGGCACCCGTTCTCCACTCTCTCCCCCGCCAAGTCAGGTACGGCCTCCTGACACTGGCCCACCAGCCCAGGGTCTGTACCCTGTGGCTGGACAGGAGACTGGGGTGGCCTCTCCCACACCCTCTCCTTCTCCCCGGGGTTCTGTACCCTTCCACCTGGAGCGGTACCCCCTTCCAGAATTGTCAGGGCACCTGTGGTAGGTGTCCTACACAATTCGCCCACCAGTTCAGGGGTGCTATCCTGCAACTGGTACACCAGCCCAGGGTCTGTACCCTGGGGCTGAACCAGGGACTGGGGTGGGCTCTCCCACACCCGGTCCTCCCCCCTGGGGCTCTGTACCCTCCCACCTGGAGCGGCATCCCCGGACGACAACCTGGTAGGGGCACGGTTAGCAGTCTCCCCTTCCCCCAGGTCAGGGGGGACACCCTGAACCTGGTCCTCCAACCCAAGGTCTGTACCCTAAGGCTGACCAGAGGTCTCGGCCAAGGCTCTCCTCCCCTCACCTCTCCTTCTGGTGTCCTGCATTCTCCTCCCCGGAGAAGCACCCCCAGAACCAAAAACTGTCAGGATGCTGAAACCGGACCTTCTACACAACTCTTCCACCAGTTCAGGGCCTTGACCCTGCAACTGATCCACCACCCTCGGATCTAAACCCTCAGGTTGACCCGGGGTCAGAGGTGAGGACTCCCTCCCTCTGCACCCCCTTCCAGAGTTCTGCACCCTCCCATCTGAAGTGGTACCCCTAGAAGATAAACCGGTCAGGACACTGCTTATAGTCGTCCTTCCCTCCAGGTCAGGCAGGACCTGAACCTGGCTTCCCAACCCAGGGACTAACCCCTGTGGCTGAGCACCTGCCCGGCGCACCAGGACTTCCTTGGGAGCACGCATGCCCCCCGAGGGTAACACATGATTCATGTGTTGTGTGACAGTCTGCCTGGCGCTGATCTCCCGACCCCTGTCCATCTGACAGTGCGCGAAGATCCCCCAGGACAGAAGTGGTATCACCATGGTCACTCCTAGGAGGCTCAGCCCTTCTGGCTGGTACCTGACCCACTGGTTCTCCCACTGGGGAACGCATCCCCCTCTCACCCCTCAGTCTGGACTTCTGCACCCTCCACTTAGGAGCGGCACCGCCAGACCGCTGGAGCTCTGTTTACAGACACTCCACGTTCTCCTGCCACTAGGAGATCCCCCTCGACAGACGGCCTACCAGTACAGCCTAGGCTCCCCACCGGATATTCCCTCCTGGAACCACCCAGGCTCTGGGACTGGGTTTCGGGCACCTTGGGCCGCAGCCCATTCCCACTCCTTCTCCGCAGAGACAGGACGTGAGTCCCTACACCCTTCCCACGACACCGGGACCTATCTGGGCTACCACAAACCTTTCCCACCACCTTTGGTTGGGAAATACCTAAGCCACTTCCTTCCGGGTCACCCCCAGATGCTTCACCAGACCCTCTGGAATCCACCAAAAGGTCTGCCTCCAGTGCAAGCTCCCTGGGGTCAGAGAACTCACACTCCACTGGGTGTTGACATAGCTCTGGAAAACAGAGACTTAATATATGCTCTCCAACAATTGAATCACACAGCCCCACACAGGTGTTAACCAAACTACCCTTCACCCAACCATCCAGTGCCTCAGAAAAGTACCCCACATCATTTTCACAAGACTGGTGAGACAGTGTCTGACTGTTGCTGTCCCTTTACCCATACTCTTCTGGCTGGTCTCCATACTCACTTACTAGGGCTTCTATCATGGGGGAACCCCTCTCCCTGCACCTCTCATCTAGAGTCAGTAGAGTGTCCCTCCCACTACTAGGAAAATGATCCCCTGTGCCAGTTCCCCAATCCACCTCAGGGACACTGCGCACCACTGGAGTAACCTCACAATCCTGAACCCCCTGGTGTATGTCAACCCCCTCCTTGAAGTAGGGCCCCAAATCTGTGATTGTGTGTACCTCATCCTCAGTACTGGACCTAACACTTTTGCTGCCACCATCTGGGCTGGGCCTAGCCCTACTGGCTTCCCAGTCCAGCTCTCTCATTTTAAACTCATGGTCTAAGATCAGCTTCTTTTCCTCCATGGCTATTCTTTTGTCTTCCCTCTCACTTTCCATCCTGAGTTTCTCCAACTCGAACTTCCTCGCTTCCCGCCTGTCCTCCAGCTCCTCTGGGACAGACTGCTGCTACCTGGTATAGAGGGTGCCCCCCCTCCCAAAAGCACATCCACCCTTGGAATAGGCTCCTCTGCCTCCATGCCAAGCTCTCCAGACAGCTCACTAGCATGTCTGGCTGCTACCCAGGCCCTCAGCGCCTTTTGTAGCTCCTCTTTTCTGGTGAGGCCCCTGATTTGGATTTTGAGGTTTTTGCAGATCGCCTTCAATTCCTTCACATTGTAGGTTTCTAACCTCTCCTCCTCAAAGGCCACTTCCACGGATGCAACAGATGATGCAATTGATTCAGGCATGATGAAGTAGCAAGTTCAAACTGACAAGATCAAAAATAGGCCAAAAAGAAAAGAACCAGTATGTGGCACATAATGGTCTGCGATATGGTAGTAGTGCACACCAATCACTGTAAGTCAAGAGCAAATGCAAGTCCTATCCTCACCGCTGACAACCAATGTTAGAAATGGGATTTTTGGCAGGCTAGGGCATGTGCCAAAGCCAGGCAGAAACCACCACTCTAGTCAGGATAAGGGAGTTACACTCCTAAAATAACCCCTGCTCACCCCCTTGGTAGCTTGGCATGAGCAGTCAGGCTTATCTTAGAGGCAGTGTGTAAAGCATTTGCACATAACCAACAGTAATACAGTGTAAGCACTACAAAAGGACACCACACCAGTTTAGAAAAATATCCAATATTTTTATATACTTAAGACAAGACCAAAAACGATAAAAATCCACAATACAGTACTAAAAAATCTTCAATGATCAAAATACGCTTGAAACACAGTTCCTTGATGTCGATAGCTCCGTCCGGGGCTATCACGGCGTCGTGAGCAAACAAATCCAAACAGTTCTGGCTGACCGCGGCGTCGCAGGCCAGCTACGGTGTCGGGAAGACCCGCAAACAGTACCTTTTAGAAATGCAGGGCGTCGATGACCTCTTGTTGAGCTTCCGAAAACACGGCGTCCGCAGGTGTTGGTTCCGGATGTCGGTGCAGGAGTCGTCGGGGCCCTCGAAGTCACACGTGTTGCAGGTCGATCTCCTCTCTGATGGAGCCAGGAGCGCTGGCGTCGACAGGCGTCGGGTGCTGCGGTGCGAAGTGCAGCGGTGCGGCTGCGGTACCCTCAGGTCGCAGTGCGAGCAGCGGCTCGGTGGCGGCATCAGATGGCATCGTCGGTGAGACCAGAGTCGTGGTGCGAGATGAAGGCGGTGCTCATCACGGTGCTGGCAGGTCACAGTGCAAGCAGCGTCGTCGTCGTTGCTGAAGCGCTGTCGTCGGCTGACGAACTGGAGTCGATGGCGCCGGCGTCGGTAGGCCAAGGCTGCGGTGCGGGATGAGGGCGGTGCGTCGTGTAACTTTACGAGCGGTGCCCTCGAACCACGGTGCAAGCAGCGGCGTAGATTTCGGCGTGGAGCGGCGTCGTCGGGGATACCAAGGCGTCGTCGTGAAGATAGGGGGTGCGGAGTGCGGTGCCCACAGGTCGCGGTGCGAGCAGCGGCTCGGTGGCGGCATCAGCAGGTGTCGTTGGTGAGACCAGGGTCGTGGTGCTGCATTGCGGCGGTGCCCTCTGCAGTGCCAAGGCGTCGTCGTGAAGCGAAGTCGGTGTGGAGTGCGGTGCCCACAGGTCGCGGTGCGAGCAGCGGCTCGGTGGCGGCGTCAGCAGGCATTGTCAGTGAGACCAGGGTCGCGGTGCGGCGGTGCCCTCTGCGGTGCCTTCAAGACACGGAGTCGGCAGCGGCGTCGTAGACGTCGTCAGGTTGCTTTTTCTTCTGTTGCAGCACAAAACACACAGTCCCCAGTGCTGAGGGCAGAAGAACTTGAAGTCTTTGCTGTTCCTGAGACTTCTTGAACAGGGGGCAAGCTCTACCTCAAGCCCTTGGAGAAACTCACAAAAGCAGATTGCAGAAAGTCCAGTCCAGGCCTTTCACTGCCCAAGACAGAAGCAGCCACTGCAGGCCAACACAGCAAAGCACATAGCAAAGTGGTAGTTCCTCCTCACAGCTTCTCCAGCTCTTCTTCTTGGCAGTCTTCTTGATCCAAAAGAGTTCTGAAGTTCAGGGGTCTAGGACCCAGTATTTGTATCTAAAAATCCTTTGATCTTTCAGACAGAGGATGTGTGTGCCCGGCCAGAACCAGTTCTGCCTTCTCTGGTGTGATTTCCTGGCAGGAGGTGGAGACGGCATTGTCAGAGGCAGACCAGACCCTTTGAGGTGCAAGGAAATCTCCTCCCCCTTTCCCCATCGCAGCCCAGGTCTATTCAGCCCTTTCCTGATCTACCTAGACTATCTGGAACCCCTCCGGCCCCCCAGCCTTCTGTCATCCAAAACCCAGACAGGCAATCCACATTCCAGCAGAGGCACACGGGATGACTGAGCAAGAAAATACCCACTTTCTAAAAGTGGTATTTTCAAACGCAGAATGAAAAAATCACCTTCACTAAAAGATGCATCTTTAGATTCTGAGTTCAGGCATACTAAATTTTATTTTCTTACCGAATTCCCTGGGCCAGTTGTGTTTATAAGATGTTATAAACAAACCTCCCACTCTGTCCTATGGGGAATTGGTAGCCTCGCAATAGTGAAAAACGAAATTGGCTGTAATTCACTATTAGGACATGCCACACACACCAGGGCATGTCCTACCTTTCACATACATTGCACCCTGCCCACAGGGGTACCTTGGGCCTACCTGAGGGATGTCTGACATGTAAGAAAAGGGAAGGTTAAGGACCGGCCAGTGTGTGCACTGGCCAAGTCGACATGGCAGTTACAAACTGCGCGCAGACTCTGCAATGGCAGGTCTGAGTTACCGTTTTCAGGGCTACTCACGGGGGTGGCACAACCAGTGCTGCAGGCCCCCGGGTAGCATTTGATTCACCGGCCCTGGCACACGCAGTGCACTTTACTAGGGGCTAACAAGTAAATCAAGCATCCAATTACGGAAACACCCATTCATAACACAATTTACACCGAGAGCACATGCACTTTTGCACTGATTAGCAGTGGTAAAGTGCCCAGAGTCCTAGAACCAACACAAACAGGTCAGGGAAAAATAGGAGGAAAAAGCAAAAAGTTTGGGGATAACCCTGCAAAAAGGGCCATTTCCAACAGGCCCTTTGTCTTGTCCTGGGCTAATGGGATGCCCAACTCCTGGGCCAACGCCATGAAGCTATGTAATAGGTTGGCGCAATCCCCCATGCCGGTCCTGCCGATAAAAAGGAAGTCATCTAAGTAGTGGACCTGTCCCCCTTTTGGGGGGCGAGTACCCAGCTCCCACTACAGGAACCCACTAAATGCTTTGAAGTATGCGCATGATATCGAGCACCCCATCGGAAGACATTTGTCATAGTAGTAATGGCCATCCAATTTGAAACCTAGCAGGTGGTGGCTGTCTGGGTGTACCGGAAATAACCGGAAAGCTGATTCTATGTCTGTCTTTGCCAGCAGGGCGCCCTTCCCCTGCTGCCTTATCAGGTCCACAGCGTCGTCCACTGACGCGTTTGCCACAGTGCATTCCCCCTGTTCCAACCAGTCGTTTATGGACTCCCCTTCCGGGTGGGATAGATGATGTATCAGTCTGAATTTGCCTAGCTCTTTTTTGGGGGCCACGCAGAGCGGTGATACCACCAGGTCTTTTAGTGGGGGGAAGTGAAAGGGCCGGCCACCCGCCCCAGTAGGACTTCTTTCTCTACCTTTTGTCTAGCCACCCCGGGGTTGTCTCTTACTGATTTCAGGTTAAGGCTATCCCGGGCACCCCTGGGTCCTTTGTAGGGGATTGTAAAACCTTGCGTGAAGCCCTCTGCTAGTACCTGTCTGTCTGTCGCCCTCCGATATTGTTTCAACAAATGCAACAGCCTGCTAGCCTTTATGGGGGTCGGAAGCGGCTGTCCCCCACCCCTGCCCCCGCTGCCCCGTCTGGGGGGGCCTGTACCTCACTTCTTTGCGCCTGTTTTTTCTTTGTGGGCCCCTGCCCCTGGGGCCCACTTACAGCAGATTCCTCCTGCATGACCCGCAAGCGTGCCAAAACCTGCATGACGCCCCCCATTTACAATCGTCTTTTTCAAACTTCCAGCATATTTTTACTGCTTTGTTATTGCCTTGGTTCTTCCCTTTGAACCCCTGACCCTGCCCCTCATATTTGCCCTTACTAGGGACGAAAATTGCTCTCTTTGGTGCTGACGCCTTCCCTGGCTGCCACCATGTGCGTCGTGAACCCTTCCATGTCCTGGCAATCCCATCCCATTATCGGCCACACCTGCATCTTCTCTCTGAAACCCTCATCGTATTTCAGCCATGCATCGCCCTGATACTGCTGCTGCGCCTCGTGCACCTTTTGCTCGTATAAAATTAGTGCTGCTGCGCTCTGGGGAAATTTCTCAATGAAAACACATGCCAATGTTCTGAAGGCTTTCAGCCAATTTTCTATTGATCTTTCTACTCTGGGCTTATGGCGGTCCCTCCTGTCATCGTCCTTTTTGTCTTGCGCCGCTAAGTCTAAACCTGCCTGGCGCACCTCCAGCAGTGAGAAAATGTCTATGAACTCCTTCCTCCATATTCTCTCCTTCACTGTTAATGGGATGAGATTGGCCAGCCCAAACAATTTCGTGGTTGTGGGGATTCACTCGGGGAAGGGCGCAGATACTCGCTGGCCGGCTTCCCGCTCTGGTCCAAGCCCTCCCTAGCCCCGCTTGTGCCCCTAGCCCCGGGGGCCGCTGTCCCCTCCTTAGTGGTCACCCCGGGTCCTGCCTCCTCATTTTGTGGAGTCTGGCTGGCGTCCCCCTTTTCCTTGCCTGTGGCCCCTTTCCTGTTGCCCCCTCGGTCGGACCTCTGGTCCGGCTTCTGGCTACCCCCTTGCCCCTCCGTGCCCCACTGGAGGCCTCCTTGGAAGGGGGCTCCTGCCCCTGGCCATTGCCACCAAGGCATCCACGCCGCCGGGTGAGCAGCCCCTGGACCCTATGATTCCCCTTGGAAATCCTGTCGCCCCTGGCTTAGCCCTGTCTGCCACGGAGACATGGACCACGGCCCCTGCATTGCCACATTGTTCACTCCCATCTGCGTGCCCATGTTAACATTCTCTCCTGGTCTCCCCTCTGTTGAACCATCCTGCTGCGCCCTTACGCGCCCTGTTTTGCTGCTTTGCGCACAATGCTTACCCTTCTCCTTGTCGATTGCAACGCATCGCCTTCCGCGTGTCTCCTGAGGGGCCACCGTGCTGGCTACAGACCCCTCGTCATTGCTGCTCCCCTCAGTTTCTGAGCTGGACACCAGCTCTGGAGTTGCGGCCCTCCTGCTCGTGGCCTGTGGTTGCTTCTTCCCCCTTTGCTCCCCACCCTTGGCCCGGGTGTTTCTTGCGCCCGTCTGCTGGCTGCGGGGGCTGCCGTTTTGGCTGCATGCCCCCCACCCCCGGGTTTCCTGGGGGGCGGTGCTGTCGGTGCTGCCTGTCGTGGCTTTTTCCCATGAGCCCCATCCTGGATCTGCGGGTCCATCCACGCCGCTCCCTTCAGGGCCACCCGTGCCCTGGCTTTCTCCAACATTGCCTGCAAGTCGTCGTCCAGATCGGGCCCTGCGTCCCCTCTGCGCCTCTTCAGACTCCTCTCGTTGGCCTCTGGCTGCTCCTGGTCCTCCCTGAAGCGCGCTGGTAGCCGTGTCTTCCTCCCAGCTTGCACTCGCCTGCTTGCCATCCCAAAAAAGCCTTTTTGCACTGGTGACTTACTGGTGCCTTTCAATAGTTTTGACCCAGCTGCAGATTGTGCCCAAAATGTGCCGCTTTTGCTTCTGCTTTATTGCCTTTCCTGTGTCACTGGGGCCTCCGGGGCCTTGCCTGCTCCTGCTGCAGGCTGTGCCTGGCAAGGGGGGGGGGGGGCACCACCGTTCTCTTTTCAGGGCTCTGGCACTTGTTCAATAGCCCCAGCAAGCCCTGGTACACCAGAACAAAAATCAATGGCCCAAGTGCTGCTCGCGCCTTTTCCCGGCACACCAGAACAAAGAACACTGGCTCAAGCGTCGCTCGCGCCTTTTCCCACTCGCACGCGGCAGCCGGAGACCTCCTGTTGGCCTCGGGCCTCGTTTTTATCCCTTCGCCGCCTGGGAGCTTGCTCCGGTGCAGGCTCGAGCCTGACGACCCCGCTCTGCCCTCCGGGGCTGGATCGAGCAAAGAAAGGGTGCTGTGTGCCTTTAAGGAGGAGGCTCGCCTTGCCACTGGGCGTGCCCGTCCTCCGCTGCGTGCACTTCCTTATTTCCCACGCCGCTGCCACACTGTGGGATCGAACCGGGGGCTCAGGGGCTCTGGGAACTGTGGTGCAGTACCTCAGTCAGGGAGCCAGGTAGCGGATAAGTGCTGCCCCTCGCCGCACCACGAAACAGCTGAGTGGATGCGTGCCCTTGAGGAAGGGAGAAAGAGAAAGGCACGCCGAGTCTCTGCTGCACACGCCGCCCCAAGCGCTACTCTTTGCTTTCCGGCTGCACCTCGAACACCAGCTGATCGCCTGAAGAGCGGAGAAGGGAAAAGCCGCCGAGCCTCCGATGCTTAAATCCGGATCGGTCCCAGAGGCAGTCGTCACACTCCCCGGCTCCCGGTAGGTCCGTCGTCCAGCTGCCTCCGACCACGATCTCTTCTTCTATTACTGCGAGGAGGGGCGGGGGAGGTTTGTGCCTACTTGGGCCTGTTGCCCCCTATTTATCCCCCCCCTCGCCTTGTCAGCTCGCCCCCGGATTGGGGGGGTTCGAACTTGCCCTGGGCCGACCAATCCTGGTCGCCCCTTTCAAGCGGGCTATGTATATGTGCGGGGGGAGGATCTTCCCGCCTCCGGCCGGCGTTTGGCCCGGGCCCCTAATGGTTTCGGCTTCGCCTTCCCCGGCCCGGGTTACAACGTCTAGCCTTCCGAGGTCATTATAGCGACAAAATAAAAGACAAAACGTTTATTTACAGAACTTAGAAATGAATGAAATGAAATTTGCACTTGTAAAGCGCACCCATACCCCCAAAGGGGTGTCCAGGCGCTGTACGCATACCGCTGTGGAACCCTTCCTGGCTTTTTCCCTGTGAAATGTCCACTCCTGGGCACCCCCAGGGTGAAGCCAGGCATCCCAGCGCTGTTGGGGCCGTTGTGGAGATTAAGCAAGCTATTGCCCAGAGTTGCAGAGTGGGACCCATGATTAGAATAGGCACCGAGGCGAGAATTATCAGGTCCGAGGAAATTGAGCCCAAGACCCGCCGAGGCGGGAATTGAACCCTGGTCCCGGGCCAGATCTCTGCATCAGGGTCTGCCGCTCTAACCATTGAGCCACACTTCTCCACTCCAGAAAGGGCAGAAGTGCTAAATATAACCAAGCAATCAAGAGTAAGGTAAGTTCAGACACTTAATTTGCGTAGAAAGGCTGTAATATAAGTATTACCAATGGCCTACCTCTTACTTTTACTACTAATCTATGTGCTGTGTTGTTGAAGGTTCCTGCGATGCCACTAACTTCAACTCTATTCCGTTTACGAGCCTGGCAGCGTGCAGCTTTGAACCTAAGGCAAATGGACCTGAAATGACCTGGGAACTGGTCCAATACCACCAATTATTGCCCTAAGCCTGTATTCATCCTTTGAGGTCTGCAGGAGAACATCGATCTCACATATTGTGAACATTTCGCTGTCCGAGCTTTGTTAGATTTATGCTCAGTGGTTATTGTTGTTTTAATGTTTTTATTTAACTTTTTTTCAGTCTCATAAAACCGAAGCTTTCATGTTTGTGGATTTGATGGCATGCGCACTGTACCAGGTTTTACCAATTACCGAGCGCCCAGTATCTGAACTCACAGCGCAGGTTTTCTTTGGAGTGATTTGTAACACTGCATTCACCAAGACCCAAAACAGAACCAAACATGATTTATAGTTACATTTCTATCTGCCTCTCCTTTTGGGAACACACAAGGTTCAACTGATCAAGGCGTCTGGGTGAGTTTTTCTACATGGTTTGAACTTTTCAGGTGAAACTTTGTCTAAGTAAGAGGTTGAATTTTATTAAAAAGATTATGCTGCAAATGAAATATTGCCCAGGATCACTCAGGCTGCCTTCCAAGCAGATTATCAAAGGTTCTCAAGATTTGCAGATGGCATAACATAAGATAACCTGTATATATAAGGCGCACGTTCACCCAAGGGTATCTTTGCGCTGAATAACAGATGTTTATTGTTACCCAACTCAATGGTACTTATTTTATCGACCTCAGAAAGATGAACGGCAGAGTAGACCAGTCTGGATTTGAACCTGTGATCATGAGGTCGAACACAGGGTCCCACAGTGGACACATTAGGCCACTAAACTGCCAGTCCCGAAATCACTAAATGCTGTGGTTGGATGGGGGTGACAAGACTCAAAGTCCCTGGTATGTGCAGTGAGTCGGGTTGGCAAAGCTCAGATGTATGCCTTGTCCGTGGTGTGTACAGTTCGTCAGGGTGGCACTGAGGAGGTGCGGGTGACAAGGCTCAGAGGTACGGCTTGCCCCTGATAGATGCAGTTAGTCAGGGTCACACTGAGGAGTCTGTCGGGGGGGATACTGCTGCAACGATACTGTAGATTAGACCCCGCCTTCCCCCACCCTGCCCTCAGGAAATTGAGTACCATAAATTCAGCAATAGTAGCTTCTGTTATTTACAGCGCTTAGAAAAGGTAGACGCGAGGCATGAAGTAAGTACTATGTACAAATCACAGTGTTATTATTAAATAATATTGTTATTGTTATTAGGCAGTCTGTTGTGCAAGCCATATATAGATCCAATTTTCTGTTCCAGGCATGCGCAGAACAAACTCCTCACTCTTGCAAGTGTGCCCGTGCCAGAGGATGCATGGCAAAGACCCTCCCTGGCGCCCACTCTCTTCTGTACTTCAGAAATGGAAGCAGCCATGCCAATCATTCGGGTGACGATGGCCTGGCAGAGCAGGGATAGAGCGGGTGGTGAGTATATTCCATGGACACTTATTTCAATCCATTTGCAAATGATTTGCCAGGCCCACTGCAGAAGTACCGTGCATCCCTGTCATCAAATTAGAGGTATCCTCTGAAATGGATGCTAAGAAGGATACATGTTTTCCAATCAGAATAACTTTAAAAACTATTCTGCTGTTAGGTCTTAAAAACGACTGCAAAGCAAGCCTGTAATGCCTGGCTATGAGCCCGACCCTATTAGAACTCAATGGAACTGACCTCATAAGATCCTATTGAGACAGGACCATGGCACAGACCGGTAGAGGACCCACGCTGACCTTACTTCTTTTACACCTGAATCCATCGTTTGCAAGAAGCTTTGGGAACATCAGTGTTAAAATGCAGGTGCTTTTGGTGACATTTTATTTATGTGGTTGGTATAGCGCCTACTAGACCCGATAAGAGGCAAAAAGCGTCACAGTGATGCAGGATTGATGTATACATACACAGAAATACGTTCCACTTAAAATGAGTTAAAATATACCATTTCATGGTTCAAAGTATTTACAATTTGAGCTAGGGAAGTAAAAATGAATAACGCGTTAAATTGATCTATATAGAGTGAACAATTGATCAAGTTAAACCATAAATGGAATTCTGGAGCACAAAAATAATGATTTTGTTCATAGAAGAATAACCTTTCTAAGATGCAGAGACAGAAGCAGAATGCCATGGGGAGTACAGCAACGACACCTTATGTTTGTTTTGGAGATTTAGACAAACACAGCGCATTGATACAATAAAGTGCATACCGTGCTCAGTTCACCCCTAATGACAAGTAAAGTAAAGGAAGGGTGGCCACGCCGCAGATGAGGGTTCTAATCAGCCTGCATCATCATCTGACCTTCAAGTGACCTTGAAAGAGAAGACAACCTCTCTTCTACACAAGAAGCCTAAAACCAGTCCCAGTCTCGATGTTAGGTACCAGCCAAGTTAGAGAAGAGATCATAGCCATCTTTAGGCTTTGATGGTCGACAAACTAGTGGTTCCCCTGCCTCATCTATAGGTGGTGAAATCACCAGGCTTCCAACAGAGAGCCTCTGCTGGCTTTGCCATCAGAAACCCTTGATCCACTAGCCCCTTTGCCAAGGTGGTCCTGGTCACACTGATGGAACACCCACATTATTTAGGGCAGACAATCATGTTTGTTTTTCTGAATGAATTACCACAGTGAACCACCGGTGTTGGTATTGTATTCAGGTCATGGCGTCCACCACTGATTGTCTTATCTGGACTGCCATGAGAGGCATGGCCGTTCCAGGAAGTAAAATGATGAAGAGAGAAAACTCCCAGCATGTCAGGGACATTTGTATGTTTTTTTTCTTTCAAAAATATTCCCTCTGGGGATTTGTTTCTGGAAAGTCGAAATGAATGCCAAGTGGGCAGCAACAAAATGGCGGCATGCTTGCCATTCACATTTGCTGAAAGTGTATTTGCCATAGCGGCCAAGATATCCCTGGCAGGTAGGCATCTCTAAGTGTGGCAAGTGGTCCTAGTCTGAAGGGGTGGAGGCAAAGACCTCTGTCATCCGAGAGGATGCAGTCCACCTCTTGTAAATGAGAGCCTAAGATGAAAAAGGTTTACTTCTAAGAAATACCAGATATAAGAAATCCAATGAATGGATTTCTTTGACACCATTAGTTGACATTTCTAATAAACCTAATCGTTTCCTCAACCCTTTTAAACCCTCCGATCCCAATCTGGACTCCCTTTAGAGCGGAAGCTTGGCAGAATGATTTTCTTTCGGAAGTCTGTCTAATTTCAGCTGATCCCATCCTGAGTGAATGTCATTAGCAAACTATGGGGCATATTCTCAAGAACGTGCGATAATCATCGCCAAAATAGGTTAACGCAATTTCTCATATCGCCGTCCATCGCGGGAAAATAACTCTGTGTTAACGTCTCATTCTCAACACGGCGGTAACATGCGATAGTTTCCCGATAACGCGTCAAATGTCCGCGATACAACTACCGCGACGGCGATAAAAAAGGAAACCCGAACGTGAAAAAAGTTGCGATGGGCCCAACCGCGATAGAAAAATCGGCGACAAGCAGCGCCAGGCTTGCAATCCCCACGTCAGGCGGGAAAAATCACCATAAAAGCTGCAAATAAAAAAAATTAAAAAAAACATAACAACTGCGAAGCACAATGGAGGTAGCCGGAGCAAGTACAGAGGACAACCCGAACCCCACAAGCCCCACGGAGGACCAGCCTGGGACCTCGGGGTCAGGGAAGGGCAAGGAGAAGAAGAAGAGGAAGACGCGGTTCAGTCCGCAGGAAAACAGGATCCTGATAACGGAGGTGGTAGAACACCATCAACAACTGTTCGTCACCTCCACTGTGTCATTGGCAACTAAAAATACAATATGGCAGTCCATCCTGGACAAGGTGTATGCAGTCGGAGTGCTGAGGAGGACAATGAAGTGCTCAAGAGGCGCTGGAATGATGTGAAGCGCAAAACCAAGCTGAAACTCGCAGCAAACCTGAAAGCAGCAATGCAGACTAGAGGTGGGAGTCCAGCGACACATCAGGAGCTGGATGAGATGGAGGAAATGGTGATCCGAGTCATCATTGGGGAGACGGTGGCAGGAGTTGGGGGACCGGACACTGCACAACATGACCTGACCCAACAGCAACAGGGTGAGTAACCACCAGGGACTGGGGGGACGGGGGAGATGGGCACAATGGCACACATGCACAATTACGTATAGCACATCTGCGGACAAACCATGCCCAAGAGTCACAACTCCGACCAAGAGCCCAAGTTACCCAAGTCTGCAACATCTCAGCACTGTATAAGCACAAAAGTGAAAGGCACACCGCCTGAAAGGGATAAGGGCCAGCAAAATCAGAGCTGAACGGGCAACACACCCACAATGCAGCACACACACATAAGAATCAGAGCACCTTAACATTGACAACAATGTGGTACAAACTGCAACACTTTCACAACAGAACATAGGACACAACTGCTGCCGCTTGTGTGTAGAAAATGGCCATTCGCATTTGGTATAGCAGAAAACTGTGAGATGATAATGGACAAATACAACCTCACATCCGTGATGGTGGCGAAATGTCAACTGTCCCGCATCACATAGGCATCTCCTCACAAACAGTCACAATGTACATTGTCATGCAGTCTGTAAGTAAACTTGTCCAATGCGTCAACATACATGTGAACACAATGTCAATCTGCATCTCCCCTTCACATTGCAGAGGGAGAATCAACACCTCCTGCAGAGCAGACACAACAACTCAGCACTGATGATGAAGAGGACCTCCCCAACATCGACACCGACGCCCTCCAACAGCCCATGGACAGCTTCGGCACCCCACCTCCAGGAGCAGTGCAGCCCAGCTGCATCGAGGAGACCCCACCCCCTGCACAGACCACACAGCAGGAAGCACCCACCACGGCTGTCTCCCAGGACCCCCACGACCAACACATGGCATTACAACGCCGTGTGTTAGGGTGCCAGGAGAAGATGGCTAATCAGCTGCGGGTGGGGTTCGACCTCATGGCAGCCAAACTAGATGCCATACGTGGGTGTCTACGTCCCATCAGGGACCACTTACAGTCCCTAACGGACACCCACTGTCCACTCCATGCTCTCCAACAATCCATAGCTGACATCGCTGGAGTCATGACTCTGAGCCAAGAACAACTGTCTAGTCAGAGTGGCTCCAGCGATGACAGCCGGGAGTTGGGACACATGTGGAAGATCATGGAGAACATGGAGCGGATGCAGGTGGAAAGAATGTTTGCCACGGCTGCACACCAGCGAGATGCAGCTGTGATCTTCCATGCCCTGCAGATCCTCGTCATGGCATTGCCGCCACAAGGCCTGGCGCGGATGAATGCTGCTGCTACTACTCCATCCACATCTCCGCCCCCTGAAGTGTCAGTGCCACACAGTGCGGCAGACATTCCACCTCCGGCCCCTGATGTGTCAGTGCCACACAGTGATGCAGACAATACACCACCACCCACATGTGAGGCACCTGACACATCAGAGGACGAAGATGAGGATGAATCTGGCCCTGTGGTAAGAATGAAGTGGTAGCATTCATCTCCGCCATATGGCCTGTTTCAGCTTGGTTCTGCCCTCTGCATCATGCCCTGAAATAACACCTTCCACTGTCCCCCTATACACTCAGCGACACTCACCTTGGACCTCGACATGGACTGCCATATTTTGATTGGTTACCAATGACACAGCAATCACACTGCGGACTGAAGTCTCCCTCTTCCGATGAACTTGTCAATCCCTAAAGGACTCTGGCTGGCCCTCCACGGGGCAACAATGTAAAGTGGGGTTCACATGGCCCTGTACTGGTCCAGCTTCAACACTCCACTGAATGCGAATAAAACATTCTAATTCACACAGATGTGTCGTGGCTATGAGCAATCAAGTATGAAAGTATGGATGAATGTAGGGACAGTGACTCCACAAAAAGGTACTCCCTGGGTAATCCTATCAATGCGCATGTATGGCCGTGACCCAGATAGGCAGTGAGACACACATTGTCATTCAAATCAACATCATCACAGTTGAATACAAGTGAAGGTGCGTAGACTTTATTAGCATATGCGTGTCAGTACGGGCAAGATAAGTGCCACAACATGCAGACCAATGCAGCAGTATGTCAGGATGAGGAACGTTGCCAAGCGCCGCTGTCCACTCCGGGGGAGTGCCTCACCTTTCACAGGTGTGTGTTAACCCGCGTTGTTGTCTGCGCATGTATTCGGAGTCCAGGTGAATGCAGCCATGTCCACTGTTGTCGTGGGACATGTGACCAGATCTCCAAGATGCAACAAGGTGTTGGGACATGTGCAATGGGTTCCAATCTGTTGTGGCTGCAGGTACGTAGTTAATCATCCATGAAAGCGATTGCAGCTTCGTAGGCTATCATTTCCAACATGAGGTCGTTGTCGACTTCATCAAACAGGACGGCGAGGCAATCCATTAGCAGGTCCGGACAGATGTTGCTGCGTCCACCCCCTTTCACCAATTAGCACTACAGCCCAATAGGGGAGCGGTTCAACGTGGTCACTGCACACGAGTTGTGCAATATCCAAGGTCCAGCTGCCAGCATGTATGCCAAGTATCAAGGCATCCCATAAACGGGTATCACGGTGACACTCCTGGTCGTGGGCCAACAGGGGGCGCACACACATGTCAAAATCCAGTTCAGCCACCGTCCTGTTGGATAGGCAGACATCCATGGACCACTCGAATATGCACGATCGACAATGCAACACAGGCTGAACGCAGGTGACGTTGGCAAGGCAGAAGCTTAGCCGGTAACTGATCCGCAGCACTGCCAATGGCAGTGCCCCCAGTAAACGCAGCATACGTGCACGGTACAGTTCCACCTGACAGGGGTTGTGCATGTGTCCGGGATGTTCTGCCATTGCGTTAGTGGCTATGGTTGAAGCAGCACTATTTTGACCTGCGCCAGTTCTGTGGATGAAATGCCACAGCTCGGATCAATGAGTTGTCTTAGTGTGCAACGGTTGTACGCCTGGGATGGTGTGGGAGTAAGTGTGAAGGCCATTCCATGCAAGATAACTTTGAGCAAGGACTTCTGTGTGTGGGGTGTATACGTTGGTCTTTCGTCGGGCTGTGCGTAGTGTGGGAGTCATCATCAGCTGCTATAGTATCTGTCAGGGGGTGCCGGGCACATGCAATTCCGAGGTCGGAGGTGCAGATGTGCTTCCACCTGATAGTTCAGACAAAGGAGCTTTCATCCCTAATGCTAGTTTCTCATCTGCTTGCATTCAGGAAATGTGAAGTGTCTTGTTGGGGGTGGGGTGGGATGTGTGCGACTTTGGGATTCATGTTTGACATATCTTGCATGCAAATGAGCGGCATCACTGTGTGTTACGTTGCCTCACAGCTGCTCCTCCCTCCCCCCAAGCCTATTCACTTGTGTGCGCTGCGCGGTTGCATCACTTGCACTCCTACGGCACACCATTGTCATGCCTGTCTGCACATGTCCACAAGCCTGACAACAACACTGTGATGTTGGCCATTGAAGGTGGGCGGCCACGTGAGTGTAGGCCTGTGGGAAGTATAGGGCGGACATAGATGAAGAGTTCATGCCTGGCTGAACTCGCGCTGCGATTAAGGCTAGGCATTTGGCTCATGCTGCGGCAATACAGATACACACAACACTTGGCATGTATGAGCCAAGACCCCCAGCGGTCTTGCGCTCCTTCATTTCTCTGTTCGTGCGAGCCCGCCCTCCGGGTGCATGCTACATTGCAACATTGTCGATTGCGGGCTGGGTGGCGCCGACACTACAACAGTGACACACTCATTAGTTACTTCCTTGTCCAGGCCAGAACTGAACCACGCCCAGAGGCCCGGGAAAATCCTTCACACCCCTACGCTGGCCTGGCGAACGCCGGCCCAGCCCACTCCGCTTACGCTTACGGGGGGGGGACAGAGCTTCGTGTCCAAGGTGTTAGACACTGCCTGAGCTGACATGGTTGCGTCCGCAGTCCACAGCACAAGGTAAGGTGGTAGGGCCCTGGCCCATCATGCATACATAATGACCACAAGGACACACTTAGATAGATAGTGGAACTGGCTACGGGCACGTGCGCCCGGCCACTTTTTATTGCCAGGGTCACATGTCCAGTGACGCCTGTGCTGGATGGGTGTGGGGTGAGTGTAAGCCAGCACTCAGGGAGTGGTTGGTGCTGGCAACAACTAGAACAGTGATCTTCGTATTACACACACAGATTCAATCATAAAGGGCCCATGACTTGTGGTGCACTGAGTTGGTGGCACCTGAAGCGCTCAGCGGTTGCGCAGCCTGCGATGATGCATCGTCCGGGTGGGCTGCACTGATAGCAATGTCTGTTGCCTACTGGACTGCCCCATTAATAAATCAAGTCTCAATTTGAATTGTGAGCCCTGCCGACCGCAGTGTAGGCCAGAGGCAGCGGTCAGTAAGGGCCCACAGCCCGTGATGATGACTTGTGGTGCACTGAGTTGGTGGCACCTGAAGCGCTCAGCGGTGTGCAGCCAGAGATGATGGCGTGTCCTCGCAGGTCAGGATAGGATTTGTGAGTCCTGCTGACCGCAGTGTAGGCCGGAGGCAGCGGTCAGAAAGGGCCCACAGCCACGTGATGATGACTTGTGGTGCACTGAGTTGGTGGCACCTGAAGCGCTCAGCGGGTGTGCAGCCTGCGATGATGCATCGTCCGGGCGGGCCGCACTGGAAGCAATGTCTGTTGCCTACTGGACTGCGCCATTAATAAATCAAGACTCAATTTGAATTGTGAGCCCTGCTGACCGCAGTGTAGGCTGGAGGCAGCGGTCAGAAAGGGCCCACAGCCACGTGATGATGGCTTGTGGTGCACTGAGTTGGTGGCACCTGTAGCGCTCAGCGGGTGTGCAGCCAGAGATGATGGCGTGTCCTCCCAGGTCAGGATTGGATTTGATTTGTGAGCCCTGCTGACCGCAGTGTAGGCCGGAGGCAGCGGTTAGAAAGGGCCCACAGCCATGTGATGAGGACTTGTGGTGCACTGAGTTGGTGGCACTTGTAGCGCTCAGCGGGTGTGCAGCCAGAGATGATGGTGTGTCCTCGCAGGTCAGGATTGGATTTGATTTGAGGGCCCTGCTGACCGCAGTGTAGGCCGCAGACAGTAGTTAGCACACACATAACTCTGCGGTGCTGTGCCGCTGGGTGCGCTGGGGGCCTGTGTCGCGGACGCCAGCGATCGACTGATGAGGCTGGCGGTAATGGCGGCGGACTCGTGGCAGGGTGAAGGGCGCCTCCTTGGCAGACGCGTTGGCCATCCGGGAAGTGAACCACGATCAGAGCCCCGGCCTATTTATTCACACTCCTATGCTGGCCTGGCATACGCCGGCCCAGCCCACTCTGCTTACGCTTACAGGGGGGGACGACACGGATACATGACAGGGGTCTTCCCCACTGCCTGAGGTAACATGGTTGCGTCCACTTTCCACAACACTACAAACACCAGCAGTACAAACACCAACAGTATATGTCCACATGGACATGTCTGTGCTCTACATACTGTAGTCTGTCCAGCACATCACCGCCACACTTGGCATTGTGTACATTCTTATTCATGGGTGACTTGCCTCCTTCACACATACTTGGTTCCCACCTCTCCCCACATTCTGCAATTGTGTGGCTGTGGGGCCATGCCGTTTTGGGAAGGTCAGCTGTCTTGTTCTGCGCTGCCTCGGTGGTAGTCCGGGGGGGGGCCTGGGGGAGGTGGCGGTGGGTGTTGTGGCCCTCTTGGGTCTCCGAGCTGCATGGTCAGTAGCTCCATGACATGTGTTGGTCTTCAGATGTGGTTCTGGGCTGGGCTCCCTTTCATGCTGCAGGTTGTCGTCCGGCTTTACACCAGTAAAAGGCAGGTGTTAAATCCCTGCTGCTAACGCGCCTTATCGCCTGTTTTTGGGTCGCATCACGGATCGGGTTGGTCGTTGGGAATATCGCAAAGTGGTGTTTTCGTGTGTTTTTGCAGGGGTACGCCTACTCTGCATATCATTAGTGTTAGTTGTCGCTCTTATCCGTGGCGATGTTTTTTGCGGCAGCTATCGCTGGGAAACTGGCGATATCGGCAGTTTGCACCAGCTTGGGAATAGGGAGATAAATCTATCGCCACTTTTGCGGCTCTAAAGTGCCGATAAATAGGCGATAAGTCCTTGAGAATATCCACCTATATGTTCATGATAGAAAATATGAACTCTAGAATTGTTCATGAGGGGTCTAACACAGAAAAACCGTAACTCACTGAAAGGGGTGCGTACACTCCGCGCGGCTATGATTGGTTGCACAAGTCACCAAACATCAGGCCTTCAAATCTCAGAATTGATGTCTTAAGATGTATAGTGTTCAGATGCGGCTATTTTTACAAATTGCAGAAAATCCACAGTTGTAATGTTAGTTAACTGATGATATTTCACAGAAAACTATTTGTGATTTACTTCTGTCATTACATGAAGACTATTGTTACATTTAATTCTTCCCTTCCTTCACACCCCTGTGAAAATGTAGGAATGCTCTGTAAATTCCCACACATTCTACATCAAGTGCACCTAGATAATTCAGATGGAAACTCAGCTGTACAGACAAGTGCTACATCATACTCATTGTGTTCTCTTGAGCACCCCGCTTGACAGAAGGTTCTCCAGGTGTCATTTACGAATGGCACATACATATGTGCATATTCACCGATCCTGTCTTTGTTACTATGGAAATACAATGCGTGTGAAACATTTTATGCACCCAGGCCTGACTGGAGTGGGTGGAAAGAGCATTGGGAGCAAGGCCCAAGATGTGTAGGCAAGTCAGGAAGAATAAGGTCTGAAGGAAAAATGCCATGCTCTAAATATTGTGTTTGAGCTTACAGCATGTTTAAAGCATGCTACCAGCATGGCCAGAGATTTTTGCAATAGGGATAAAAAAAAAATCAATTAAAAAGGGTTAAAAAAAGGAAGGGCGGTTCAAGAGTTTTCTCTATGTAAAAAAAAGAAAGTAAAATGCGAATTGCCAAAATAAACAACCTGAAAGATTTCGAAAAAAAATGAATCACCTATGAAAAATCACACAGAGATTAATTGCAGAGTTATTCATAGATACGAAATCAAAACATGGAACCTTTTGATCATTTTCTGTTGGATTGAGATGGTCTGCATGTTTCATAACTGGCCCAAAGAACGGGAATGTTCTTACTTAATAAGTATATATTACAGCTGTTCTTCTAAGGACATTTGCTGAATGCCTGGGTAATTTTGATCCCTGTCTGTACAATACCAGAAATGTGAGCCAAACTCCTATGACATGTCATTGAAGGGCTTCCAGAAAATATACTTCAGGAGTTTATCATAGTTTGGAGAAATCATTCGAAGTGGAAAATCAGTGTAGCTGTGTAAGGAAGAGGCCAGAACTGATATTAAGAGAAAAAATGGTCAATTTAAGACTATGGGGGCGGGGTGGGGGGGATTTATTCACAAAGGTAGCTTTGCCCGTAAATGTAAGTTTACCATTGAATTTCCCTTAATTACGCCTGCCAGAAATTCAAAAAGGGATTTCTGCTGTAAGCCCATTTACAGGGGCGCAGTTCCCTGCCATAAGAGCGGAGTTCTCCACCATCAAGGGGGGCAATATGTGCCTTCTGAAGTGTTCCAAGGTGAGTTTTGTCTTGGAAGTTAGTGATGGCTTACAAACAACTACCTTTGTGGGCATTTACAAACTCCGAACATTCCCCTTTCCAGCTTGGAGAGGGTGAGATCTTACTTCAGAAGAATGCTGCAGTGAATCCCTTTCCAGGGTGGGAAAGGGAATTCATCACGCCAGATTTGGCATAGAGTATAGGTGAAAGGATTTCTCCATGGGAAAAATATTTTTCCAGTGGAGAATAAAAATGTGTGTTTGCAGAGAAGATCCTATTCTGCCTGTAGCAGAACTCAACACTGTAGGAATGGAATGCCCACCAGAAAATCACATGACCTGCCCAGAAATCCACTTGGAAACTTGTTCCTGGCGCCGGCTACCATGCAGATTCTTGGGGATTTTTGTGAATTCCAGAAAGCAGTAACTCTATACTTGAATGTAGGTGTAAATCTGCGAATGTAGGGGCATATCAGCAACGGACGGCGATGAATAACGCAAAGCGCGCTTAGCGCTTTTGTATTTATCGCCGTCTATCGCTGGAATTTATCGCCCTGTTAGTGCGTTATTAACAACGCGTTTCTCCAGGGCGATGTAAATTCCAGCGATAGCGGGGAAATCGCCGTTTTGCAGGGAACATCGCTGGTTTTCCAGCGATGTTCCCTGCAAAACGGCGATATGCTTGATGATACGACCCTGTGGTCGTAACACAAGAATCCACCCCCATGTTAAACATACATGAGTCAGGATTTTAGCAGACGTTAGTTTTGGCGAAAACAGCGGTTTTCGCCCAAAACTAACGTCTGCTAAAATGCGTGGGCCGCCTTGTAAATATCGCGATGTGCACATCAGCGATATTTTACAGGTTGTACTGCCCAGTGACGCCCACTTTGCATCTCAGCGAGGCGTCGGGGAAAAAGGGTGCTAACATGCGCTACTGCATGTTAGCATCCCCTTGTAGATAGGGCGCTAATATTATCTCCGCTTTTTTGGCTTTAAAAGCCAAAAAAGCGGAGATAAGGCCCTTGTAAATATGTCCCGTAGTTTTACTACTTTCTCTGTGAATCCTCCCCCTTTTCTGCAGCTGAGAAAGAATGACATATCAGCATCATAAAACTGAGGAATAAGTTTACATGGATCCGAATACATTTTATTGTGATTTGATAAAGCGCATACCTCGCTCCAGGAAGCAGCAGGTGGAGATTTTTAATACAGAAGCAACATAGAATAGTGAAGGACGTGAGGTCCAGTTAGAACAGGATTACAGACGTTTACAAGATGGGTAGAGTAAGTATTTATTCAGCATGTACGTTACAGATGGTTACAATTTGATGCACAGAAATATAAAGTGATTTGACCAGAATCACACATTAGTTTAGTCAAGTGGCTCTGTAAGCCTGGTTTTGAACACAGTTCTCTACACTCCAAGGAAGAACCCATAGCTGACAGACTCCACCTCTTCCAAGGACAGTCTGTGGTGCACCACTTTCGAAAAATACGTTTTATTATTCCGGACTCTCACAGGTAACTGGCTCAGTGGTAGCTCACTCTTCATACCAAAAGCTCTTGAAACCAAAATTCTCCATAATAAATTGTAGTACTATTCTTTTTAAATGTAGTTAGATACTGAAATGTCATAATGTTGGCATCTGTGACACTTATCTCTTAACAGAGATCATTAACGGTACATTTTGGAGGGTAATATAACCCCATCTTCTGGTTCACGGTCTCAAAATTCTGCAGAGAAGCAAACAGTCAATCAAAAGTGCACAGGTACAATTCTTCAATCAATTTACTCACAGCAATTTTCTGCATCTGCCAAAGGTAATGCAGCATTTTTGTAACCCACTTTTCACCTGGTCAACACCCTACTAAACTTCACAAAACAAGATCATCCATTATTGTAATGAGGAGGCGGGATCTAATCCGCTCAAGACTGCTGACGTCTGTTGAGTGCTTGGATGATAATGGAGCTTGGAGCCACCTTCTTGATCAACCTGGAGGAGGAGGTCCTGCAGGTGGCCTGAAAACTGGTTTCCAGGGCTCACAACCTGCACAACTGCTCCACACTAACAAAGAGTCTGTTCAAAAAACTCCTTAAAACACGAATATTTGCTATGGTTTAATTAGGAATTGGAGACTGGATTGATCTTCCTTTAGAAATAGCGCCAGAACACTTCTTAGAGCAGCTGCAGTGCTCTACAAAAAGTTTCGTTTATGTATTTATTCGTTCAGGGCGCATATTACTAGTCAGGTGCTCTGTCCATGTTTGAGCCCTGGCACACTCTTAAATTGGTGTGTCTGGCGCAGACCAGGGGCCGGATTACGGAAGTGCCCGGGGCACTATGGGCATTAACAACCGCTTTGCACAGCCCTGGGGCACTTTGGTATTACAGAAGGGGCCACAGACCATTCTGCGACCCCTTCTTTAATATAGATAGCGCTGGTGCACGTATAGCACCAGCGATATCACCAGAGGGCGTTCCCTCATTTGCATGGGGGCGTGGTCCCATGCAAATGAGGGAATCTCTTTGCCTCTGCGCCTGTACCGTATAATAGATGCGGGCACAGAGGCAAAGAAGGGCCACCTAAAAGGTGGCACACTGTCAGTGCACCCCCTAATACCAGCCATCTGGTGGAGGAAAAGGTGGTGCTTGCTATGGACCCCCAGACATCCCCTTGCAGGCGGGTGCAGTCACTCACTGCACCGGCCTGCAAGGGGATCTCTAATCCCGCTTAAAAGTTCAGGCGGGTTGCCGCCTGCACAGTGAAGCACGGAGTGGCTGCTTCAAAGTCGTTCCATTTTTCACTTGAATGCGCTGCCCCCAGGGCAGCACGAGTACGCGACTGCCCTGGGGGAAGTTCATTCAATGTAATAGGGCACACATTACCTGTTTGCACCCGGTGCACCTGTTTTAAGTTGCGCTGTAGCACAAACAGGGAAAGTGCGCCCTATCTATAATACGGCCCCAGGACAGAATGCCCCATTACAGTAAATGTGCTGGTTCCAATGCAGACACAGACTTGCATCTGCACAGTGAATAGCGTACTAGTGAAAGGCAGATCAGCTGGTTAAAGCAGCCACTTCACCTTAAAATGTACGTCACATTCCGGGCTCACTGTGAAGACAGAGTAGAGATCCCTTTTTAGCCTAATGTAGTGTGTGGCTGCACCTACCTGTGGGAGATGCCTGGGTGGTTCTTGGATCCCTGAGCTGTCCTGCAGAGAGGCCCTCTTGGGCAGCACACTGACTGGTTGCCACATTCTGTGTGGCACACAAGCAGTGCACATTCTGACAGCTTTTTTGCCCCTGCACTCATGTTTGTAATATAGCGCAGATGCAAAGGCAAAGGTTTTCCTCAATTGCATGGGGCTACACCACATGCCAATAAAGGAATGCCTCATTGTGATCACGCTAGCGCACATTACAGGTCCGTTCTACAGAGCTGGGCATGTAATCATCGGTGATCCCTTCTGTAATACCAAAGTGCCATGGAGGAGCAGAAAGTGCTCACATACACGTAGGGCTCCAGGGCACTTTGTATTATACAGCTGTAGGTTGTTGTTGTTGAAGCAGATGCCTGCTGAAACAAGGGAAGATAGACCTGGAGTTAGTATGGACTCTGGCCTGATGGTCAGTGTGTTGTTGCAGAGTGAGTGCCCACGAGTTGATTGCATGCAGACTTGAGATTTGTCTAGTAATTGGAAATGTGACTGTAATGATTAAAAAAAAAAAATTATGAGTATTGGGGCTTAAAGTTTTTGTTAGAAGCTTGCTGCCAGCACTACAGAATACTGCAGTTGTATAATACCACAGCAGCCTATTGTTCATTCCACCTCAAACCACTTCCTTCCAACACCTCCTTCTCTTCCTCTCACTGTTTTGCAATGCTATCACAACCAGCAGCCCTGGTTTTCTGGCAGAAAAGCTCAAACTCTCTGGTGGATCTCAGAACACCCTCAGACAACACACCATCAGACTGCAGACTAAGAAGTGTAAAAAATAATAAAAAAAGACAGCAGGTCTTATTCATCTATGTATCTATGCACCCTGTGTCTAGAAAAACATCCCTGTAACCATCATGATCACCCCGTATCCATCATGACCGCCCCAACACTACTTCAATTTAGGAATGAGTTGAAGATTCACCTCTTTAAATAACACTACATCACACTGCATTAACCATGCTCAACCCAACCCCATCTCTTCTTACTCATTGACTTTATGCTCGTCTTTGACTAAGTACAGAGCTTGGCTGCTCTCTGGCTAAGTAAGCTCTATAGAAATACCATATACATACAAAAATATATACTCTTGCAAGGTCCTTTTTCATCCCTGCTTTCTCCCTTTGTTGTAGTTTTCCTAACTATCTCTACCCTTTCTACCATTTCTGCTTTTGACTTTCCTGATCTGGGTCAGTTTGATGATTAAAAATAAGTACCTGTCACCAAAAATGAGTGCCTGCACCCACCACCTACAGCCATTGCCACACACTAAGCCCTGTGTGGCTGGCTACAAGAGCATGAACAGCATTTGTCTTTTCTAAGGGCTCAGCTGGTACCAGGAGGGAATAGTTATATTCATACAACTGAGTTAGAAGTCTACATGAATGGCTGTGGTGAGACACCACAATGCCTCGATTTGCGTGGCTCTTCCAGTAAAAGCTTAAAAAGTAGGTGAAATAAAATGTATGGGGCCTTTTCTCTCGGTCATGGTGCAGAAGGGGGTAGAAGGGCATAGAGGCTTTAGCTTCACCTAGTGGCAGACATTTCTGGTTTCCATACTGGTGTATATATGCAGGCGGGGGCCAGGAGAGCTGTGTGCACAAGGCTTCTGGTCTGGTTCTGGTTCAGACCAGAGTGTGCAGAACCAATAACTCTGGGGCTTGAGACACTGGGAAACCAGCAGTTGCCCGAAGCAGTACTCCCCTCTGGAAGATACAGCCCTGAGCAATGCATAATGAGGCCTAGGTTTTTTCTAGTTAGGGATGAGAACTGTTGATGGAATCCTATGCACCGTACACTCCCACTTACAGGGTAGAGAGTCTCCTCCTGTTCCACACCAATCAACATTCCACCTCCCGCTCAGGTTAGTGGGGAAAGGAATAGATCCTTCTTTCTTATGACCCAAGTTCCATACAGAAAGAATGGGGGTAATCAGGGACTACACTTGTTAACAGATCCATATTTTGTCATCATATCATTGGAGGAATAGAGAAAAAATGTTGGTTTTGTGGGTTAAAGAAATTGGTCGCTGTGAGAAATTGCGTTGTTGGTTGAGGTCTGTGTGAGCCCTTCTAAAGCAACAGCTACAATCATTGTCAGGGTGAACCATAAAAGTGACTAAATTAACCTCTGCTTAACCCTCCGGTAGATTGGCACAAAAGCAGTCAGGCTTAACTTAGAGGCAATGTGTAAAGTATTTATCCAGCACCCAAACAGTAATAACAACACCAGAAAAATCCAACCCCAATTCAGAACAAGCATTTGCAATGCAAATAGGTCTCGCATTTATGAGTTAGAGCTATTGACGTTGTAAATGACAATGTTTTTTACCAATACTTTTCATTTTTGGAGTGAATTTATGTGGTGTGCAAAATCCCTTGGCAAGGTCCTGTACTGCGTAATAAACATATTGAAAGACGCAAAGCGTGCATTATGTCAACAACCGCTTGGCACATACCTCATGGGTGAAGTGTTGCCACACATGCACACAATAGGTGCTTTACAAATGCTTATTGAAGTAGCAATTTATTGAAGGCAACCCATTAAAATGTGGTAGCAACCTGCGGGGGCCACTTTGGGCATACGGCTGCTGGATTGAAGGAAGTAGGATTGGGGCCTGCACTTCAGGTGAACATGTAATTCAGTTGCGCTTTTGTGACTTCACTTCCTAGGATATTGGATTGTGTCACATGTTGCCATCAGTTGCTCTAACTGCAACTATTCCCACCACAGTGCATGGCAGTATATTTCCCAAAATTCCAAGGGTAGGTAAGGAATATAATACACCCTCAAATGCCACAGCACTAATGACAGCATAGGAAGTGAGACTGTGCTACCTCTAACTCTGATAAAATCACATCAATTGCTGCCATGGGGCATTTGACCAGGCTGCGATTATAGAAATGACACCACAGGAGAAAAAAACTGGAATAAATTAAGATTAATTTAATGCGCCTGAATAATTAATTAATTAATTCACGCATTCTCCCATTTCTTTGTTGTTTTTCTAAGTTTTTTCTAACAACTGCGCAGGTAGGATCAGGCCTCAAATGTGCATGTACAAGTTTCACAAAGCAAATCTTTGTAAAGTTCCATCCTGCCCTCCCTTCGCCCCCCTCTCCCGGGTACTTACTTATTGACCTCTGAAGGATGACATTCTGATTTTCACCTTCCTTCCGAGGGACGGAGCCCGTGAATCATAAGGTCTACACTCCGCATTACCACACTAAGTGACTAAACGTGCAGCCTGTTCCAGGACTCTGCATGACTCAGTGTCCCCAGCATGGCTGGGCCAGAGTGTGTAACCGACAACCTGCGCAAGCTCAGAGGCGCGAGGCAGCCGGGAGGGGGGGCATCGGTATGTGATCGTCACCCACCCTATTGCACAGTGACCTCTCCGATCCTTCCACTGACTCCAACTTCTCCATAAAAATGATACTATTATTGCCCAATGTATTTTCCCTGGAGAGCCAGCCCAAAGCCAGGTTGCCCTCCCGTGCATTCTTTCAGAGTTAATGTAAACAGGCGCATCAACCGTCAGCAGGGGCTGGCGAGATCTTGGGGGTGTGCGAAGTTCCCGTCATGAGGCATGCATGTTCAGGAAGTGAGTGCCTCGCGCCAGGGCATTTAGATAGGCGATGTGAGGGCTGGGTGTTTACAGTAGTGAAAGAGCCGGCAAGTGGAGGCATGAGTGTAAATTCACAAAAAGTGCCAGGATGGTGGAAGGGGCATCAGGCACCATTTGACCCCCAGATAACATCGAAGGATTGAGCCTCCTGTACTTCAATGTAACCCTCAACAGCCTCCTAAGTGCTCCTGAGGCATGGAATCTGGGTGAGGGAGGGAGTGGGGGTTGGAGGGAGTTTGTGAGGAAGATGGTGCCTCCGTTGCCCATCCAGCTGCATCCCCTTATATGGCAGAGCACTGGCATAACACAATGATGCCAGTGCGCACGGAAAGGCCAGCTTCATATTATGAGACACCCCAACCATGGTTTGGGATGTCTGTCTATGGCAGGGCCCTCGCACACCCCGCCGCTGCCCGAGCTCCACAGCCGGGCTGCAGGGGGCTGAGCGCAGAGCCAGCAGCGTTCGGGCTCCAGTGTCCTACCTGACCTCGGCCATGCTTGGTGCTGGGGAAGCGGCGGCGCTGCTGTTGCTGGTGGGTCCCCTGGACGAGCGGAGCCGGGAAGGGGAGGCAGCAGCCAAGCCATGTCACAGACAGGAGGAGGCCGCACCTTTTGCTGAACTGGGGCGCGGTTTACGGAGACGAAAAAAAAGGCGACCGAGCTCCACAGCAGGCTGCAGGGGGCTGAGCGCAGAGCCAGCAGCGTCCGGGCTCCAGTGTCCTACCTGACCTTGGCCATGCTTGGTGCTGGGGAAACGGCGGTACTGTTGTTGCTGGCAGGTCCCGTGGACGAGCGGAGCCGGGAAGGGGAGGCAGCGGCCAAGCCATGTTACAGACGGGAGGAGGCCGCTGAAGTGGTGCGCGGTTTACGGACACGAAACAAAAAGGCGAAAGGCACGCTTTTGCTGCCCGACAAAAACAAGCATTTGCAATGCAATAGGACTCGCATTTACGCGAGACCTATTGCATTGCAAACGGGAGTGCGGGCGGGCGACAAGGCACGAACAACGGGGGGGGCGGGCGAGAAGGCACGGACTGCGGGAGGGAGGGGGGGCCAAGGGAAGAAAGTAGTGCAGTGCAACACTCGAAGTAAAGGGGCCAGTAGCCATGGAAGGACACAAATGACGACATGGCCGTCATAAGGAGGGACTAACAAGCCTAAAACCAATTGGAAGGCAGCATTTAAGACACAAGCCAATGAAAAAGATGGGCGGAGAGTGGGCGGAGCTTCCACGGAGCTTCCACTACATACTGAAGACTGCATGCCTCGCAAAGCGAGCAGCGCATGCGGTCTGCCGCTATAGGCTCGACCTAAAAATGTATGATTTAATAAATTATTTGACACCAAATCGACAAAAATCCAATTAGTAGCACCAGAGATAATTTTGAAGATATAAGATAAGTACAGAGCCTAAATCTTGTCGCACTGGACCGGAACAAAGCAACATGTCCAGGCCCACCACGATGGAGCGGGGCCCACAGACAGGGACCCGATTAGGTCTACTGAGAATTGTACCTTATGTCCTCGATGGGAGGCATTGTGCCGCGCTCCAGTGGTTCTGAGAAGCAATGCAGGTGTTCCTGCATGGAGTGCGTCACGCCTGTTCTGATGAGGAGCTCCAAGGGCTGTGAGACGAGGACCATGTTAAGTTGCCTCGCACTTTGACGGTTCCGATTGGCTGATGCAAGGGCTTATCGGGCTGCGTCACTCTACGTTGGTTCAGATGGAGAGCTGCGTCAGGTTGCATAACGCTGAATCATTTTTGATGAGGACCACAGCTGGGCAGGCACAGCACCTTTATCGCCACTTCCAAGAGTCCAGGACTGGGGAGGCACCATTTGGGGGTTTAGGACTCACAGTAGCCAGTAGCCAGTAGCCAGAATCCAGGAGCAGGGTTCAAGGGTGTTGGAGCCCCTGGAGCCACTCTGGTGGTCCTGGGTTCAAGGTGCAGGCCCAATCCTTCTTCCTCAGGCAGAAGGACAGCAGAACAGTCGTTCTTGCAGAAGAGCAGCAGGACAGCAGGACAGCAGAGTAGACTTTCTCATGAGTCTTTAACAGGTCCAGAAGTGATTTTACAAGTGGGTCTGAGGGTGCCCTTTTTATACCTGGTGCCACTTTCAAGTGGGAGAAGCCTCTGACGTTTCCCCCTACAGAGGTGTCTGCAATTTCCTGCCTCCCTCCCGTGGTCCCTGTCTGTATGGGGGCACAATAGGCTAGTGTGAGGTCCTTTGTGAATGTGCTGAACCAGTGCCTTTGAAGTGCAAGTGTGGTAGTTGAGGGCTCCGCCCCTCATTAAGCCAGGATGGTCCATACTATCAACATCCAGAACCACAATTGTGATGCTATCTGGGAGGAATACACAAAGGTCAGCTGCCAACTACACCTACTCATGTGGCTCAGGGACAGGCAGGTATCAAATGGTTGGGACAAGGAAATGCCAACTCTCTAAAAGTGGCATTTTCAGAATTGTAATTATAAATCTAAACTTACCATTAAATAGGGTTTAAAATTACAATTACTCAGACACCAAAAATGACTTTCCTACCTGTTCCTAATCAAAGGATATCCCTTATTAAATGAAATACAGTAATCCAATGTTATCCTAAAGGAGAGGTATGCCTTAAAGTAGTGAAAAACGAATTTGAGAAATATAAAACTTAAAAGTACATGTTCAACTTTTCAAATACAACGCACCTTGCCCAATTGACTGTTTAGGGCCTACCCTAGAAATGGCTTATATGCATTAAAAAGGAAGGTTTAGGCCTGGCAAAAGGTTTATTTTGCAGGTAAAAATAGCAGTTTAAAACTACACACACAGGCTGCAATGGCATGTCTGGGACATGTTTTATAAGGCTACTTAATTGAGTGATGCAATCAATGCTGCAGGCCCACTAGTAGCATTTAATTTACAAGCCCTGGGTACATGTAGTCCCACTTACTAGGTACTTACACGTAAGGAAGGAGAGAGCACAAGCACTTAACCACTGGTTGACAGTGGTAAAGTGCACAGTGACATAAAAACCAACAAAAACAGGTTCAGAAAACAGGAGGGTGAAGGCTGAAATGTTGGGGGTGGCCCTGCAGAGAGGGCCAAGTCCAAAAGTTACGTTGGCAGCCAGATACCACAAGAAAATGATTTAACAGTCCAAAGGTCATGCAAAGACACTGCATCGGTTTGAGGCAGCTGTGTACCATGATAGGGTATGATCTGTGCTGTGACTTTAATCATCGTATTTATTTTATTTAAGTATGTATGTGCACCTGTGTAAGTTCTCTGAGCTTTACAATAGTCAAGAAACATTCAAATAAAGCACAATACAAAATTCAACATTACAAGAAAAGACTCCTAACAGACTTTCATTCTTTTCAACAATCCTTGACACCATGCACTGACAAGCAACATATTAATGATGGACACAAGCTTGAAATAGTTGGGGTTTTCGTTTACAGAGTTTTTGAAGGTTTCTGCCCCAGTGGTCTTAGCCCTAGGCAAAAATGAAAATTTGCTATTTGGGTTCCGTCATCTTTCTTAGCTATATACCTATATTTAAGACCCTTTGTTGCAATCTAGTGCCCTCATTGGCCTCTGGTGGGGCTGTGAATCAGTTGCATACGTTTTCATAATTGTAGCAGCAGCCCTTACTAGTAGCCATTCCAGAAGATTGGTAGATGATTTTTGCCTTTTTCAATACAGTTTCTTCATCACGCTGAAGCAATCTTTGATTCTCGGGTTCTCAAACCTACATAGGTTGCTAAATTTGGCAAAGAATTCAAGTGTCACTATATCCCCCAAAGTAAGTTGGAGACAGGTCAACGTTCTTCATGCTGGCTCGTTCCAGCTAGTGTCTTTCTGGGAGAACTGGAGAAAACAAATTCTATTCTCTTCTGGCCACCGCTTTGAAACAGTTAGGAGAAATGGCAAGTAGGTCCATCTCTTTAAACAGCTGTTCACCTCTATTTCAACTACCACAATAGTTTATAGTTTAAGAATTTAAGGCCAAAGGCAGGTACAGCTGAGGTTTGCACCATAGTGGGACAACCCACAGTTGCGCATATGTTCCATTACATTATTCTAGAGTAAATTTAGTACTTGAAAACGTCATGAATTAGATGACTTTGAAGTAAGTGTCCACAAGACCCAGTGTTCTGCAAAATTGTGGCCAAAACATGCAGAAGAATTCAGGAAGGATTCTTGTATTTGATATCCCAGATCAAACAACTCCACCTTCTCCAACAAATGATGTCCTTCACAGTTGGGCAACACCCTAACTGTGTCCCTCCAGTCTTATTGATTATGATGCATTGGTTGACCACATCTTTATAAGGCAACCCAATCTGGTGTCAATGATATTTTGATTTCAAGATCAATCATTTGAATGAGCTCTTTTCTTGCTCTGGACTCATTGTAGTTTGGAATTCAGAGTAACTTTATCCGAGATTGTGGCTAAGCTCTTTTTAGCACTTGCACGACTCTGTTTGATAGACCTGAACGAGACAAAATGTGGATGTGCCATTGGTCAGATTTTGCAGTTATAGTCCTGGTTACGATTATGCTAAAAAAGGTCCTAGAGGCTGTAGCTGTTGTTGTTGGACCCACTTCCACCTTCGTGGAACAGGTGGATCACCCCATGCTGGATGCCATCCTACCTCTATTGTGCCACTCTGAAGCTGGTCTTGTCAGCTCGTATCCAGCCTCTACCAGAGCCATGCAGATGGTTTGTGTGGACTCAAGCAATATGCAAACATTTGAGACTGACACTGATGGGTAATGGGCATTTTGTGTTAAAAAAGGGATTTCTTTGCCTAACTATAACTTGGAATATGCCATCACAAGTAACCAATTTCCTTACCAACTCAGCTGGAGGTAAATGCCAATTGAGCTTTCATCAGGTTGGTAAGAGCAGCCTAGTAATCTTGCTTTACCATTATAGTGAGATTAGCAGATAAGACACCTCATTGGGTAGCACCATACATTAGAAGTTTAAGGAAAGTACTCTCCTTTCAGTTTAAGTGCAAAAATAGCCAAGGCATAGAGCGAGGGTAGTTAAAATCTGCAGGAGGGATCATGATGCATTTGCCTGCCTATGGGTTTTTAGAGAGACATTAGTCTTCAAGGTTATTCACTTCCAGCAGCTGTGTCTGAAGCATTCTGGAGCTCTGATTGCACCTTTTTAGAAGTATTCCTCTGGGGAATTTCTGGAGCTTATGTAACATTTTCCCAACTTTCCCATTAAACAATCCTATGTTAGCTTCTATAATTCTTTCTGGAGTTCAGGGAGACAACCTCTATTTTTGGATGTATTCTAAAACCCATGAGTTTCCTTCATACCGCTCCAAGCTCTATCATGGACCAATTACACAATTCTGTCCCCGAGCACCCTTGGAGTCCTACCGGGGTTTGTGGGAATCTTTCCTGGATTGCAGAACTGATTGCACACTCTAAAGGTTCCTGCAAATCTTGCTCTCAAAGTAAATATACCTTTTAACTTGAAGGACTATTAAGTCCTTATACATAGTGAACACATTCCTGGTTTGGGAGAATCAACTTCCATCTACCGATGGGACCAAAAACCATAATTCAAACACTGGATACCTCACAGACCTCTGTATGACCAAATAACACTTTATGAGCATAAGGTTCCTGGAAGTCTGATCTTGTAGAACTCTTTCTCTTTTAATATGGCTCACAGCCATTGGTGAATTAAGCTTGGAGCCATGGGGCTGCACAATGGTGGTAATGTGGACTCCAAGGAGCTCAATTTCAGTTAACAATGGAGTTTATTTACTCTAGAAGAAGACTGAGTGTCTGTCCGAGGCTTTTGGAACAGTGCTCTGCATTACAGAGATGAGTGAGTCACCAGTAATTTGAAGACCTGGATATCCTGTTGACACTTAGAGAATCTTCACTCAGATTGGAGAGGCTCTGTTAGAAATTGGACTTTGAGTTGAGAGGGTGAGAACCCACCTCAAATAATAATGACAATCCTAGTCAGGGAAAACTAACAAAGTCACTAAAATAAACCTGTGCTTAACCCTCTGGTAGCTTGGAACAAAGACGTCAGGCATAACTTAGGGGCAATGTGTAAATGATTTCTGCAGTGCTTCAACAGTAATAAAGTGGAAACACAAGACAAGAAAATCCCAAACCAATTTAGAAAAATAAAGATTATTTTAATAGATAAAATGATGCCAAAATAACAAAAATCCAATAAATAGAACTGGAGATGTGAAATTTTAAAGTTTGAATTAAAAATAGTGCCAAAAGCACAAACTGACAACGCAGTTGTCTGGTCATGCTAGATTGGGCTAAATATAAAAGTATAGGCTGACGGCGATAGAGCGCAGTCGGATACAGGGACCAGGTTTGTACAGGTGGAAAGTTTACCTTATGACTTAGAAACTTTTATTGAGGAAAAGTAGTCGTCAGTGAGTTGTCGTTGGGGAAAGCTGCAAGCTGAATCCGAAGCTGGCCTCAATGACGGCAGGTTGCTGAACAGCAGGGTCCCGGTGCGGTCATCATTAAAGGTGGGAAAGCTCTGATTGGGTAAAATCCAAAGTCTGTGCCCAGGAAGGCCTTGATGTTGACGGGCTGCTGTACAGAGTCAGTCCCAATAAAGTCCTCTATGTTAAGACTTACAAACTCTTCTGGAAGTCATATCTTCATCAGCAGGGCAAACCAGCCAGTTGAGACCAACCGGTGATTGGGCATCAATGGCTGTGACTTTGATGGCGGTACAGATCTCTGATGGTTCTCCAGGCCGAAAGTTGGCAAAAATGTTTGTATTTCCCACTTTTTGCAGTGTAGGGACAAGAGTAATACACTCTAAAACCAGCCAAGGGTCCAGGACCTGGGGGGCACCACTTGGGCATTAGGACTCAAGATGGCATTTTCCAACAAGCTCCTTGAGTTGCTTGGCATTCATCAACAGCAGAGCCCAGTGACACATCAGCATGGCTCACAAGAGGCATCTGGGTAGCTCCCTTTTTCTTACAATGAACAATGTGAAGGAAGGCTAGGTCTTAGTCTCAAGCTTATAGAGCTAGGATTGAAACCACTGGCTCTCCAAGGCTAGTCCAGGGAGTGAGGGGTGGGGTAGGATGACAATGAGAAGGTAGCTCTCCAGGATGCCCACGAACCGTGCACTGCCCCTCTTCAAACCGCCCCTCTAGCAGTAGATTTGGCATTCGAAGATGATTGGTGGGTATGCTAAGGAACTAAGAGCCAGAGTTAAGAGTTTCACGGATGTGTGATATCTGCCAAAAAGCAAGACTGATGTCCCGTCCACCCAATTTAAAGGTCATACATGCCTTTTTCACTCTAAATAGTGCAGATGGGACATCTGCTTTTTGGGAGATGTTCCTTATTTGCTAAAATGCTAAATAAAGCCCTAGGTTTTTGCAGATCTCTGCCAACCTGTCTACATTAATGTGTGGGGAAGGTGACTGTGCTTTAATATTTATTTATTCCGTTTTTTAAACAGTGCGAATAAGATGCAGGAATACCATATTTAATGATGGGCGTGATTAACAGAAATAAATAAGGCACACAGGGTAATACTTGACAGCTAAAATTGCAGTATCAGAGTTGTCCTGCACAGTGAGATATATAAAATATAGTATTCTGGGCAAGAGTAGGCAATCCAATGTCATAAGAACACCAGAGAGGCAGTAGAGCAGGGGGTTATGTTAATCTGCATTTTAAATATATTCATTTTAGTGGGCTAAATGCAGTCTTGTGTTGGAACCCCTGGGAAGTGGCATGAGGGAAGGACATGGCACCCTGGTGATTATCAGGCCTCAGAGTCGTGTGCTTCTTCGTGAAAGTTCAGCAAGATTGGGTCCTCAAGTATTCAAGCCTTCCCTTAGGAGACATTGTCTGTGGAAAGGGGGAGGAAGTGACAATTGTGCTGTATGGATAGTGGTCATTTGATGCCCTTAGGGCCGTCCTTAAGCACATCTGGACAAGAGCAGATTTTTTAGGTCGAGCCTGGGCAGCGCATGCGCTGCTCTGCGAGGCATGTTGTATTCAGGTGTGGACTTGAAGCTCCGCTCATATTTTTCATTGGCTTTGTCATTGTCCACAGTAAACTGTGGCTTTTTATTGGTCAATAGGCTTAGTAGTCCCTCCTTAGCACCACCTTGTCTCATTTTGTAACCTCTCATGAGGTCCCCCCTGTTACGTGTGTTGTTACTCGGTAGGCTTTAATTACAGCCTCCGAGCACTATTTTCTCAAATAGCTTTATCCTGCCTGCAGGACACTCTCCTAACGCTTTAAAAAAAAAATCTTTATAGCACAGGCGCCGAACGCATTTGCAATGCAATAGGTCTCCATTTGCGAGAGTTTAAGCTATTGGCATTGTAAATGACAATGCCTTTAATTTATGTTTTAAAAACAACACATAAATAGAAGTTATTGCCATTTACAATGCCAATAGCTCAAACTCTAATAAATAAAAGACCTATTGCATTGCAAATGCTTGTTCTAATACTCAGGAGTCCCTTGGTCAGAGGCTCTTTAGCGTCCCAAATTTCTTGTCTCCCTGGCGCTCTCAAGGCTCTGTGTTAAGTATATTCTTGAAACCAGTGTTTCTGAGCCAGACTCAGGGACTCATTCATGGATTTTTCTGTTCTCCTTACTTTCTAAACAGAAGAACATTTACAAATGAACCTTCATCTGAACTTCCAGAGTAGCCCAGTCGTTTATGTCAGTGCCGAAGGGGCTAGATAAAATGAGCAGAGCAGTGGTGCATCAGTGGGTGCCTACCAGGAGGGGCTAAGGGAAAAGACCAGAGCAGGGACACATCAGTGGGCGTCTACCCAATGGGTCTAGGGAAAATGACTAGAGTAGTGATATATGAATGGGCACTTACCAAAAGGGATTAGGGAAAATGGCCAGCACATTGATGTTTCCGTGAGTGTCTACAAGATGGGGCTGTGAAAAATGACCAGAGTAGTGATGCTATAAAATTCTAAATGGTGAAGGACCCCGCTACCTATTTCTGCTGGTGAAGCCATACCAGCCTGGTAGGAGTCTCTGGTCGGCCGGAATGGTGCTTGCTGCGGTCCATAGAGTTAAATGAGTTTGCATGGTTGACTGCTTTTACAGCTTCTTGCCCCCAAAACTGTGGAACACTCTACCCGTCTCTGAGACAGGAATGCTCAGAAATTATTTTTCGAAAGAAACTCAAGACACGGCTTTTTAGACAGAATTAGGGTCTGGCAGTGAGTGCTGTGTTTTCCAGACTAGTTTTTCCTGAGCTTACTCTTTGGTCTTTTTTCCTTTTATGGTTAGAGAGTAATCTGCTTCTCCCTTTTTGGCTTCCTTTTGAGTTGCAATCCTAGCGCAGGGACGCTCATTTTGGAGTAACCATGTGCTTTGTAAATTTAATTTATCATTAATATTTATTATGTATTGGTGGATGTAGGAAGGTGGAATCTGACTGCATGGTTACCCCCACTTTTTTCCTGGTGTTTTGCTGGTTTTCGACTTAGTCTGACTGGGATCCTGCTATTCAGGACCCCAGTCTATCTGCTTTCTCCCTAAAATGGGTGTTCATGTACTTTAGGTACACTCCAGATTGGATTCTGGGGCACACTTATAAGTCCTTAGTATATGGTATACTATGTACCCAGGGCATAGGTACCCCAGAGGCCTCCCAGGGGCTGCAGCATGTATTATGCCACCCCTGAGAGACCATTTAAAATGACACAACAGGTCTGCTACAGCAGCCTGTGTAAGGTGGTGCATGCACCCCTTACTTAGATATAGGTTCACTATATCTATCCTAATCACTGCACATATAAACCTATCAGTCACCCCTATAGCAGGCCTTATCGATCCTGAAGGCAGGGTGCTGGGTTTTATGTGAGAGGGTGCCCATGCATGAGCAGAGCCCCTCTGCAGCCTTCGGAACCTATTCTCCGGGGTTGTTTGTGATGCAGCCAACCATATATACTTAAGTGCATTATAACCTTGCGGTAAATGCTAACTTTAAAACGGCTGCATGGAAACATGTCGTGTTTGGTGTCAAACACCTTGGAATCATACCTCCACACCAGTAACTGGTGTGGGAGGTATGATTCCACCCTCTTAGAGGGAGAAATATGACAACACCGGTACACCCGGTACCAGCTTCACAGAACCCTGGCATCACAAAATGGATGCTGCCAGCCACAGACACGAGTCTGCCCTCCTGATGCTGGACGAAACTCCGGCAGGGGAAGGCTTGACAATAGGTTTCCTGTCACAGGGAGGTGTGACCACCTCCCAGACAGGCTTTAGTGTATTGGGGCTGGGTGGGTGCACTCTCAGAGTGCTTTGATGTCTGCACTGGGGGCACATTTGGTGTCCCTGTGCATAGTCCAGCTCAAACCGGTTGCAGGAGCCATTTGCTCCTGCTCTGGCGCAAAACTGGACAAAGGACATGGGTGTAGCCACCCCTCTGTCCTGACCCTCCCATAGGTGGCTCCCCAGAGTTTGTCCCACCCCTTCCTTGGGTATAAAGTAGGAACCCTGACTACAGGACTTTAGATATTACCTGGACTAAACTCTGCTACAGAAACCAAGTAACCTTCGACGATCTACGCTTTGCTGGATGACTGAAGAATCTCCCTTGGAGTAAAGGAGTTACTCCCCTGCTGAGTAGGCACATAAACGCATCTGACCGGTTTGCATCTATGAAGCTCCTGAAGGACTCCGAAGATTTCTGCAATACAGGAGGTGGGTTCCCAAGGTCTCTGAGGTCGATCTGCGCTCTCAGCAATTCTGAGGCCCGTATCCCTCGTGGGGACCGTGAAACCCGTACCCCTGGGCACTGTGTACATTTGCAGCAGCATATGCTTTTCGGCAATCCCTGAAGCTGTGCTTTGGGCTACTTGTAGTCCTGACCCCGAGCAGTAATTTCATTGAAGATATCCGGCCTACACTCCACGAGTGTTCCGTGGGCTGGCACTCTGTGATTCCTCTCAAGGTCCCTTCGCGATCCCTGGTCCGTTGGCCTGTGGGTCCCTGAAAAGGCAACTTTATCTTTCAGTGGGCTTCCTTGGTTGCTCCAGACGTGCCCTGACTCTCCATTGCTTGGGGAGTCCCCAGGACCTTGCTGGTCCTCACAGAAGCATCTTTCCTCTGACCGCGTGGGTTGCAGTTGCCAAGGCTTGTTGGTGTTCAATCCGGACACTGACCCCCCCAGCACTCGACATCTTTCGTGGGACAGCTTGAATCCGGAATGTGGTTGTCGCAGATGTCTCCTGGTCCCCGTGGCTGCAGAGTCAAGCTTCGCCACTTCGCACCTGAAGTGGGCATTCGATTGCTCTGCTCCTGGTCACATGAAGTGACCCAGACTTTGTCCCCTCTGCTTTCAGGTGCTTCACATCTCCGATCCAGGCTTGGATCACACCAGACACTTTTCTTCTCCAGGGCAGAAGTACTTTCTCGCATCACGCCATTGAAAATGACGAGGGTTTCCGACACCACTTGACCCCTATGCACCCGGCTCCTCTGGGATAGGTAACACGGGTACCTCGGTACTCTCAAAGGTGCTGGCCTTAGAACCTTCTATGTTTAGCTGGGTTTGCTTGAAGTCCTCTCCTAAGTATCCTTAATCTTTAAAATTCCAACCGCGACTTTCCCATAGAGTTGTACGGAGCTCGCATCTGTGTTCCCACACTGCACCCGTCCTCCGTGGGTCCCCTGTGTCACTACCTTGGGTGGTTCCTTGGGGTCCCAGCGATTCTACGTGCAAAAGGCACTGGGTCTAGTCAAGTCGTGGTTCTTATACCACTTTCTTAGTATATGGTTCGGTCTCCCCCTGGAGCCCACTGTGTATTGTGCTATTTACTGTCGTTCTAGTGATTTAATATTGTGTGTCTTGTTCTCTAATCTCATAAAGAGGTTAGTAGAGAGTGTTTAGTAATAAATACATATATTTTATATATACCTTGTGTGGTTCTCCTTTCATTTGGTCATTCAGGAGGTTATATACTGGTAAAACAAGCTGCTTTACATTCCTTCGAGACTTAGCCTGAAGGCTGCTCTCCACAGCTACCACTAGGATAGCTTTCTATAAAGGTTGTCTTTAACCTAATCATCAATAAGGGTCGTTTGGACTGGTGCAAGGTGCCCACTTTAATTAGTGGACAGCATATACCAGGCCAACTTCTCACATTGGTGGCAGTGGTGGGATTCAAGCTTGCTATTGTTTTACCAGATAATCTCATTGAGTGACTAACTGAAAACCACTAAAGGTACTTAGGTACATATAAATCAAGACTAGAATAAAGTAAGTTCTACTGAACTTAGAGTTGGGTAAGTCAAGGGCCTAGCACACCCTTTCTCCAACTCAAGAGAGTTCAGTTCCCACTAGAGTAGGTAGGTGCATACACCACACTACACTAGCATGTCTTCTAGGCCTGAAGCAGGTGGCTCCTTGCCAACTAAGTATGACCATCTCTCATTCCAGGAATTAAGAGCCATGTGTACATCTAGGAAACTGAAGTCAGGGAAAAATCCAAACACTCAACGTCTCATAGAGACTTTGCTTTTAGATGACCTCAGAAAGACCCCACAGTCTGATGAGGCAGGCAATGGGGGTGGGTCAGCAGAAGAGGAAAGGCCAGGAAGTGAAAACTTCAATGACCAGGACTCTGATGCTGGCCAGGAGGATCAAAATGATTCTACCCTGGACAATCCAATTCTTCCTGAAGGTGAGGAAGGAGGCCTCAATGGGCCTCTCTTTACCCCACCTGGAAGGGTTAACAGTTTGCCAAGAAGATCAAGATCTCCTTCTAAGGAATCTAATCGTTCTGGTACATCTGTAGGGAGCTCTGTTTCTCATAGGACCTCTACTTCTCATAAAAGGGAGTCCTCTTGTGAGAAGAAGTGCCAACTGCTTGAGTTTGAGAGATCTAAGCTCAGAATCAAGAGAGAGCAATTGGCCTTAGATAGGGAATCCATGGAGCTTCAGAGAGCTTCTCAGAAGTTGGGGCTAGAGCCCCATGGTGGCAGCCACAGTGTCCCTAGAGGTAGAGGCCATACTCATGACCATAGGAACCTGAACAAGATTGTCCCTCCCTACCAGAGTGGGGATGACATCCACAAATGGATAACTGCACTGGAGAGGGCCTGTAAGGTACAGAGGGTCCCTCAGGAGCAGTGGGCAGCAATCTTGTGGCTCTCCTTTGCAGACAAAGGTAGAGACAAGCTCCTCACTGTAAGAGAAGAGGATGCTGATAATTACAAAGTCCTGAAGAGTGCTCTGATTGATGGGTTTGGCCTAACCACTGAACAATACAGGATAAAGTTCAGAGACACCCAAAAGGCACAGACTCAGGACTGGGTTGACTTTGTTGATTGTGCTACTAAGGCTCTGGAAGGTTGGATGCATGGCAGCAAGGTGCATGACTTTTTAGGATTGTACAATTTGATTATGAGGGAGCAGATCCTTAATAATTGTCAAAACCAGCTTTTACACCAGTACCTGGTGGACTCTGATCTGACCTCTCCCCAAGAATTGGGAAAGAAGGCAGACAAATGGGTCCGTACCAGGGTAAAGCCAAAGAATCAGGGTGGTGACCAGAAGAAAGATTCTTCTAAAAACCAAGAGAAAGGTGGGGATAAATCAAAAGATAAATCCACTACAGGGCCCCAAAGTCCTCTTCTGGGGTGGGTCCCAAACTCCTTCCTCCCCTGAAAAGAAACCTTATTGCCATATATGTAAGAAGCCTGGCCACTGGAAAAATGACCCCAGTTGCCCTAAGGCCAGCAATAAGGAAAATGTTCCTCCCAGCAATACTACCACTCCTCCTGGTACTACAAGTAGTAATCTCCCAGGTGGTAGTAATGCACCCAAAACGTTAGGTGGGTTGGTATGGGGAACTGAGGTGGACCCCAGCTTATCAAGGTCCTCCTCACAGGCCTCCTTAGTCTGTGATGGTGGCTTGGGATTTGCCACTTTTACTGTCAGTCCTAATTCTTTGGGCAAGTACAGACAGGAACCAATGATAAATGGTCAGAAAGCTTTGGCATTGAGAGACACAGGGGCTAGTGTCACCATGGTGACAGGGAAACTAGTCCCCGCTCAACAGCTTTTACCTGAGTTCAAGTACCAGGTGACCAACATTGATGGTATTAAAACAGATCATCCCATGGCCTTAGTCAATCTCAGCTGGGGAGGGGTCACTGGCCCAAAGAGAGTGTCAGTGTCCCCAAACTTGCCTGTAGATTGCCTGTTGGGCAATGATCTGGAAATTTCAGCCTGGGCTGAAGTTGAATACCAGGCCCATTTAAGAATGTTAGGCCTCCCTGAGAAAGTTGGTGGGGCTCTTAGGGCCTCAGCCCAATCCCAGGGAAATTTTGGAAAGGTGGAGCCTGAAAGAATGGCCCACTCTACTCCACAAGAGAGCAGAAGGGTTGAAGAAAAGTCTTCTTCCCCCCAGACTATAGGTAAGGGTCAGCTTCCTCAGGGAACTGATCCTACCCCTAGAGAAGGAACTGCCCCAGAGGTGGTCAGGCCGGGCCTGGCAAACCCCCTGATGGCAGGGGATCCTTCCAAGGTGGTACCCAGTCTGGAGCAGGTATCCTGCCCCTCTCTACCCTACCTCAATCAGCCTAGGGCTGCAGAGGTCAGTGGACCCCTAAAGGCCCACTGCCCAGAGGAACCCCCCCATCAACAGATTAAGGGCACCCAGTCTAGTAGCCCTAGCCAGGTGAAAATTCCTCAACACTGAGGGACCCCTCTTACCATTGGATAGGGACCACCCCCAGATGGATTCTGTTGGGCAAAGGCAAACCTGGGACCAAGTGGTTCCAAACCTACCATGTCCCTCCAGTGTACCAACCAAAGGGACCCAACCCCCAGCTGTAGGCAGCCAGAGGTTGACCCTTAGGGCCAGATACAACTCAGACATGGAAAGAAAGGCCTCCATGGTGACCAGTGATCTGAGGAAGCTGAGGCCAACTTTATTAGGGCTCCACTTCTCTACTCAGACACCCCACCAGCCTTTTACTTTGCCAAAACACCCTACAGGTAGAAATCCCAACTTTTGGAGACCATCCCATACCCTTAGGGGTAGGGACTGCTTAGTGGGCCATAAGACAGGGGGTATCCATGCTAGTGCAGGATCGTCCTTATATGGCCACTTAGTCAATAAAGGCTCAACTGGACAAGGTGTAAAATAACGAAGATCCGGCCGGTAAGTGGGGCAAGTGGTTTATTCGAGTAGCGGCACAGTGCTACCAGGAGCAGCATCAACTTAAAATAAACTGTCACTCCGAACCGTGGAACCTGGAACGACAAGTGTGCACGCAGGCACGATGTTCCATGTTCCAAAGGGAGTGGACACAGAAAAGGGAATGTAACACATCTCACCCCTAACAAAAACAAAAATAGAAGAAAACAAGATTAAGACAAATATCTGGCAGGTAATACATTTGGTCTGTCATTGCTCTTAACTCTGGATGCTACAGATTGCGAAGAGTGGGAACACACCATTGAATTGAATCTACCATCCGCAACACTTTCTTGAGCTTTGCATTTGGCAACTCTTCTCATATTCCACACCCTTCCATCCTGTGTAATTACCGAATTTCTACAAACCTTGACAACTTTAATAGGATGACCAAAACTGGTGGAACCTTTAGCTAAGAATCCAGGTTTTTTTATCCTTACCCAATCACCCACAGCGAAATCAGGAACTTTAACATTCATTCTAGAGTCAAATAAAGCTTTCATTTTATCCTGCTTATCCTCCACACGTTCAGCCACACGATTCAAGTCAATGCAGCTCTCAACCTTGTTAATTTTCCTGACCCACCATGGACAGACATCCGATATAGGTTCTCTGCCCTTCAAAAGTCTGAACTGACTCACCCCTGTAACTGAGTGAGGAGTGATGCGATACATCCATAACCTTTTCCTTACCACATCCCTCCAAGACTCGCTTGACTTACACGCAAATTCAATGCTATCTTTCAAAACGCGATTAAACCGTTCTACTTGGCCATTTTCCCTTGGCTCATATAGGGAGGTAGTCATATGCTTAATGCCACACATACTTAAGAAACTCTCCATATCCCGTGAAATAAGTTGGACACCGTTATCCGTTACAAGAATTTCGGGCGATCCCTCATGCGCAAACACCTCTTTGAAGAAAGATATAATGACCTGAGTGGTGGCACATGCTACAAACTTTACCTCCGGCCATTTGGAGTGGTAGTCAATCATTACCAATGCAAAACGTGCATTTTGAGGTAGATGGTTAAATAGACCTGAGATGTCAAAAGCTACCTTCTGCCATGGAAATTCAGGCCACGTAACTGGTCTAAGGGGAGCAGAGGAAACCTTAAGCATCTTGTCACTACTTATACATTCAGGACATTCTCTAACAGTCCTATCAACAATCTTATCGAGACCTGGCCACCAGAAATTTGCTCTAATAAGACGCTTCATAGAGGACATACCTAGATGTCCTTGATGCGCAAGAAACAGAATCTTTTCCTGCATGGAGACTGGAGGAATAATCTTCCCCCTTTGAAAAGGAAACCAGAATTTTCCTCAATCTCCTGAGAAACTTGACAAAAAGGGCAAAATCAGCTGTGGTAGATTTGTCTTTTGGCCACCCTTTTTTAATCAATTAAGGATGAACTGACACACAGTATCGTTCTTCATTTCTGCCATCCATTCAGATTCAGACAACCCACAGAACTCCTCTGAAACAAAATCTTTGACAGAGGCAACTATATCCAATTCCTGTTCATCTGGAACAGCATGTTCATCATAACAAGGCAAACTAGAAAGAAAGTCAGCGGTAACATTACTCCTACCAGGTACATACATGACTTCAAAATCATATTCTTGTAATCTGGAGGTGAGGCGAGCAATACGAGCAGTAGAATTCCACCCCCTGGGGATAAGATACCAATGAGAGGTTTGTGATCTGTCTTGAGGATAAATCTGTTTCCCCACACATAATTGCGAAAATGCTCTATGGCCCAAATACACGCTAATAACTCCCTCTCAATCACTGCATATCTTCTTTCAGTAGCTGATAAAGTTCTGGATGCAAACGCAACGCACCACTCTTCATTCCCAGAACACTGACTGAGCACTCCCCCAAGACCATACGAGCTAGCATCTACAGTAATGATGCATTTCTTGTTCAAACAAAAGGACTTGAGGGTGGGAGCATTCACAATTTCATTTTTGATCTGCGTGAAAGCTGACTCTTGTCTGTCTGACCAAACAAACTCATTGGATTTCCTGGTTAGCTCTCTGAGCGGTTCCATCTTTGTGGCAAAATTTCGTATAAATTTACTATAATACTCGCATAAGCCAGCAAATGAGAGAAGTTTCTCTCTATTATCTGGAGAAGGTGCATTTGTAATGGCTTCAACTAATGATTTTTTTGGTACTACACCCTCGCCTGAAAGTGTATGGCCTAAATACTCTACAGATTTGCAGAAAAACTTACACTTGCAGGCCTTAAGTGTCAAACCACCCTTACTCAGTCTTGAACAAACTTCCTTGACATGTAGGATATGCTCGTCCTCACTCTTAGAAAAAACTAGAATATCGTCTTGGAAACATTTTACAAATTTACCAACATCTTTAAAAATGTGGCACATAGCCCTCTGAAAAACGGACGCTGCAGACACCAAACCAAATGGCATCCTCTTAAACTGAAATAATCCATGGGGAGTGATGAAGGAAGTGAAATGTTTGGAGTCTTCAGTGAGTTCAATTTGATGGTACGCTGAGCGCAAGTCAAGAGTGGAGAAAATACACGCACCATCCAACATACATACCATTTCGTTGATATTAGGGAGTGGGTGACAATCAGTAATCAAGTTTGCATTAAGCGCTCTCATATCCACACACAACCTAATACTTTTGTCAGGCTTCTGAGCCAAAACAATAGGTGAAACCCATTCGGACGATTCGATTTCCTCAATAATACCCCCTTTGACCATGTCGTCCAACATAGATTTGAGTTCAGCCCTGATGCTGATAGGAACTCCTCTAAGTTTTTGCTTAACTGGCACTGACCCTTCTCTCACTTTTATTCTATGACTGAAACCAGTCAGTTTGCCAAGTTTTTCAGAAAACACATCAGGAAACAACGAGGTAAATTGTTCAGCATGAGAAACAGTAACTGCTATGACTGAAACAGGTTCTTTCTTCCTAGGGTTAAGTATTATACCGAGTTTGGCTTGATCCCGCCAACCCAATACATTCACACCCTTGAATGCTACATAGAGTTTTATGACAGCACTGCTCTCTTTAAACACTATAAGAACTTCTTTGAAACCTACGAAATCGATGTTAGAACCATCAAAATTTTGTGCTACAATATCTGGTTCACATAATTTTGTAACGTCAACCAGATCTCCCAAGGATTCCAAACAATATTGTTTTGTTATAATTGTCCACGGCGAACCAGAATCTGCCATAAGTTCAAGTTCTCTGCCAAGTATAGACACTTTACATTTTGGCGGACCAATTTTGTTAGTTTCTGATATATCAAAAGAGTCTAGAATAGAGACAACAATGCCAGACTCAAGCACAGACTGAGTATCTTCACCCAAAGACAAATTATGAGATATTGTCGAAATTTTCCCTCTAGAGATGTTTGAAGGCGAAACATAAGAAGAACCCTTCTTGGTGTAATTATCTCTGCACATCTTGGAAAAATGTCCCATGCTTCCACATTTGTTGCATTCCTTCCCAACGGCAGGACATCGTGGGAAAGAAGCTAGGTGATCAGGATTTCCACATCTATAACAGTAAAAAAATTTGGAATTAACATTCGTTTTCATTCTGGCATCGTGTATACCTTTGATATCGTGTATAGTCTTAGAAGTGCCGGGAGTGACACTACTAACTTCACTTAAAACAGAGGGTTTAGTTTCCTTGTTTAGAGATTTGATCCATTTTTCGGACTGTTCTAGAGCTTTTGCCGTACTAATAGCCGTTTCCAAATTGGGGTCACCTAAGATCCATAATTGTTCTTGGACTTTCTTACTCCTCACGTGCACAATGATCTGATCCCTGATCATCTCATCAGTGATCATACCAAAATTGCAATGTAAGGATAATGCACGAAGAGCCGTAAGAAAATCGTCAAAACATTCACCTTCTTCTTGGGGCCTTGTATAAAACTTAAATCTATTTAACGCCACACTGGTGGTAGGTTTAAATGTGCTTTCAATGCGTGAAACGGCTTCATCAAAAACATTATAGTCACCCCCGGATCTCACAGAAGGAAGAGTCCTGTAAACAACTTGACCCTCAGAGCCCAAACAATGAAGAAATATATTCTTCTTTCTTTCTGCAGACAAACGCTCACCGTCAATTGCTTTTAAATACGTTACAAATTCTTCTTTCCATCTCGACCATGGAATGGGAGGTTCACCCTTGCTTTGTAAAAACTTACTTGGTGGGTCAAACTGCATGGTATGAATAAATGATAAAGCAAAATAGTGAGCAAAACTGAATGGCAATAATAATGGTATAATAATGAAAATATGTAGCAGAATATAGTATGATAAGAATGTAGAAGGAATAATAATAATAAATCTAATCCAGTATATGTGGTTGTAAAAGCAAATAACAGGCAAATAGTAGTCTTGACAAATTGACGTAGTATGGTGTGCCTGTCACCGCAGCAAGAAAGTATTTTCAGTTATTTTCAAGGTAAAGTATTTGAAAATGGAGAGCCTGTCACCACAGTAAGAAGGTGTGCTTGTCACAGAAGCAAGGAAGTACTTAATGTTATTTTGAAAATGAAGTATTCCTATGCAAAACGCTAAAGTTGCCTTTAAAATGGATTGTAAGGAGCAAAAAGGAAAAAACACAGTTTCTCTACCGTGTGACAGCTGTAAAAAGAAATCTCCGTTTTGCCTGTGGGAAGCGAATCCAAAGATTGGCAGCAAGCGAAAAACGAGCTCTCCTCTCGTCAATGTGCATGAACTTTTTTTTTCTTCTCCCAAGATGGCTGACAGCGTGGTGACGTTCCAGAGACGAGCTGGACAGTGTGAGGGACGCAGGGAATGACGTGCATACAGCCGTGTCCCAGGAAGCAACAAAGGAAGCGTCACAGTGAAGACGTCAGTCAGCAGGTTGTCAGGGTAACCACCGGCAACCCATAGCCAGGAGGAGACGGTTGAAAATCACGGAAAGTGAGGAGAAATGCATAGGAGCCTCACCGTGAGAGATATGAAGATCGGAGTTTTCCCAACGTTGAAACAGCAACAAGCGTGTCTCCAGAAGCAACTCCGGAGTCGAAAGGAAGCACAGAGCGGGTCCGGGAAATTTCGCTGCACCTGTGCCGCTGGGTAGAGCAGCAAGCAAAATTTCCAGTAAATCGTCGCCACTTGTAAAATAACGAAGATCCGGCCGGTAAGTGGGGCAAGTGGTTTATTCGAGTAGCGGCACAGTGCTACCAGGAGCAGCATCAACTTAAAATAAACTGTCACTCCGAACCGTGGAACCTGGAACGACAAGTGTGCACGCAGGCACGATGTTCCATGTTCCAAAGGGAGTGGACACAGAAAAGGGAATGTAACACAAGGTTAGCCTTATCTCCTTTCGTTTGGGGGGGAGTGTATGTAGGAAGGTGGAATCTGACTGCATGGTTACCCCCACTTTTTTCCTGGTGTTTTGCTGGTTTTCGACTTAGTCTGACTGGGATCCTGCTATTCAGGACCCCAGTCTATCTGCTTTCTCCCTAAATTGGTTGTTCATGTACTTTAGGTACACTCCAGATTGGATTCTGGGGTACCCTTATAAGTCCCTAGTATATGATATACTATGTACCCAGGGCATAGGTACCCCAGAGGCCTCCCAGGGGCTGCAGCATGTATTATGCCACCCCTGAGAGACCATTTAAAATGACACAACAGGTCTGCTACAGCAGCCTGTGTAAGGTGGTGCATGCACCCCTTACTTAGATATAGGTTCACTATATCTATCCTAATCACTGGGATGTATGATGTAACAACGCGATCATTTAGATCGCGGTACATTACATCGCTGTTTTACAACGCAAGTCGTTACCACGACTTGCGCTGTAAGCGCTGGACTTAGGAATAGTATGATTTACTATTCCAACTCCAGCCTACGTACAGTAGGGAAGGTGTTGGAATAGTAAATCACACTATTCCCTAGTCTAGAGCGCCCCCCAGTGCAAGTCGTGGTAACGACTTGCGTTGTAAAAGCAGCGATCTAAATGTACTGCGGTGTTTTGACCGCGTTGTTAAGGTCGTTTCCCAATCACTGCACATATAAACCTATCAGTCACCCCTATAGCAGGCCTTATCGATCCTGAAGGAAGGGTGCTGGGTTTTATGTGAGAGGGTGCCCATGCATGAGCAGAGCCCCTCTGCAGCCTTCGGAACCTATTCTCCGGGGTTGTTTGTGATGCAGCCAACCATATATACTTAAGTGCATTGTAACCTCGCGGTAAATGCTAACTTTAAAACGGCTGCATGGAAACATGTCGTGTTCGGTGTCAAACACCTTGGAATCATACCTCCACACCAGTAACTGGTGTGGGAGGTATGATTCCACCTCTTAGAGGGAGAAATATGACAACATCGGTACACCCGGTACCAGCTTCACAGAACCCTGGCATCACAAAATGGATGCTGCCAGCCACAGACACGAGTCTGCCCTCCTGCTGCTGGACGAAACTCCGGCAGGGAAGGCTTGACAATAGGTTTCCTGTCACAGGGAGGTGTGACCACCTCCCAGACAGGCTTTAGTGTATTGGGGCTGGGTGGGTGCACTCTCAGAGTGCTTTGATGTCTGCACTGGGGGCACATTTGGTGTCCCTGTGCATAGTCCAGCTCAAACCGGTTGCAGGAGCCATTTGCTCCTGCTCTGGCATGAAACTGGACAAAGGACATGGGTGTAGCCACCCCTCTGTCCTGACCCTCCCATAGGTGGGTCCCCAGAGTTTGTCCCACCCCTTCCTTGGGTATAAAGTAGGAACCCTGACTACAGGACTTTAGATATTACATGGACTAAACTCTGCTACAGAAACCAAGTAACCTTCGACGATCTACGCTTTGCTGGACGACTGAAGAATCTCCCTTGGAGTAAAGGAGTTACTCCCCTGCAGAGCAGGCACCTAAATGCATCTGACCGGTTTGCATCTACGAAGCTCCCGAAGGACTCCGAAGATTTCGCAATACAGGAGGTGGGTTCCCAAGGTCTCCAAGGTCAATCTGCACTCTCAGCAATTCTTAGGCCTGTATCCCTCGTGGAGACCGTGAAACCCGTACCCCTGGGCACCGTGTACATTTGCAGAAGCATATGCTTTTCGGCAATCCCTGAAGCTGTGCTTTTGGCTACTTGTAGTCCTGACCCCGAGCAGTAATTCCACTGAAGATTTCCGGCCTACACTCCACGAGTGTTCCGTGGGCTGGCACTCTGTGATTCCTCTCAAGGTCCCTTCGCGATCCCTGGTCCGTTGGCCTGTGGGCCCCTGAGAAGGCAACTTTAACTTTCAGTGGGCTTCCCTGGTTGCTCCAGACGTGCCCTGACTCTCCATCACTTGGGGAGTCCCCAGGACCTTGCTGGTCTTCATAGAAGCATCTTTCCTCTAACCGCGTGGGTTGCAGTTGCCAAGGCTTGTTGGTGTTCAATCTGGACATTGACCCCCCAGCACTCGACATCCTTTGTGGGACAGCTCGAATCCAGACTGTGGTCATCGCAGACATCTCCTGGTCCTCGTGGCTGCAGAGTCAAGCTTCGCCTCTTCGCACCTGAAGCACCCGACATCGGTGGGCATTCGATTGCTCCGCTCCTGGTCACGTGAAGTGACCCAGACTTTGTCCCCTCTGCTTTCAGGTTCTTCACATCTCCAATCCAGGCTTGGATCACACCGGACACTTTTCTTCTCCACTGCAGCAGTACTTTCGCATCACGCCATTGAAAACGACGAGGGTTTCCGACACCACTTGACCCCTATGCACCCGGCTCCTCTGGGATAGGTAACACGGGTACCTCGGTACTCTCAAGGGTGCTGGCCTTAGAACCTTCTATGTTTAGCTGGGTTTGCTTGAAGTCCTCTACTAAGTGTCCTTAATCTTTAAAATTCCAACCACGACTTTCCCATAGAGTTGTACGGAGCTCGCGTCTGTGTTCCCACACTGCACCCGTCCTCCGTGGGTCCCCTGTGTCACTACCTTGGGTGGTTCCTTGGGCTCCCAGCGATTCTACGTGCTCTAGGCACTGGGTCTAGCCAAGTCGTGGTTCTTATACCACTTTCTTAGTATATGGTTCGGTCTCCCCCTGGAGCCCGCTGTGTATTGTGCTATTTACTGTCGTTCTAGTGATTTAATATTGTGTGTCTTGTTCTCTAATCTCATAAAGAGGTTAGTAGAGAGTGTTTAGTAATAAATACATATATTTTATATATACCTTGTGTGGTTCTCCTTTCATTTGGTCATTCAGGAGGTTATATACTGGTAAAACAAGCTACTTTACATTCCTTCGAGACTTAGCCTGAAGGCTGCTCTCCACAGCTACCACTAGGATAGCTTTCTATAAAGGTTGTCTTTAACCTAATCATCAATAAGGGTCGTTTGGACTGGTGCAAGGTGCCCACTTTAATTAGTGGACAGCATATACCAGGTCAACTTCTCACAGTGGACTCCTACCAGCCAGGGGTAGGACAAATGAATAGACTATTGATACATTAGTGGGGACCTATCAGATGTGGCTAGGGAAAATGACCAGAGTAGTAATGTATCAGTGGGTGTCTACTCCCTGAGGCTAGAGGAAATGGGCCATAGCAGTGAAGTGTCAGCAGGCGTCTACCAGACTGCGTTATTGAAAAGGACCAGCATAGGTATGTATAAGTGGGCAGCTACCCAATGGGTCTAGGGAAAATGACCAGAGAAGTGCTGTATGAATGGGCACTTACCAGAAGGGTATGATGTATTGGCGGGCGTCTACAAGATGGGGCAACTGAAAACGACCAAAGTAGTGATATATCGGTGGGCTCCCACCAGCTGAGGTTAAGGGTATTGACCATAGTAGTGATGTATCAGTGGGCTCCCACCAGCCAAGGGTAAGGGAAATTAACAGAGTAGTGATATTACGGTGGGCTACCACCAGCTGAGGGTAGAGGAAATGACCAGAGTAGTGATATGTAGGTGGGCTCCCACCAGCCGAGGGTAGGGGAAATGGGGAAATGACCAGAGTAGTGATATGTCGGTGGGCTCCCACCAGCCGAGGGTAGGTGAAATCACCAGAGTAGTGATATATCGGTGGGCTCCCACCAGCGGAGGGTAGGGGAAGTGACAAGAGTAGCGCTACATCGGTGGGCTCCCACCAGCCAAGGGTAGGGGAAATGAGCAGAGTAGATATATATCGGTGTGCTCCCACCAGCTGAGGGTAAGGGAAATGACCAGAGTAGTGATATATCGGAGGGTTCCGACCAGCCGAGGGTAGGGGAAATGGGGAAATGACCAGAGTAGTGATATATCGGTGGGCTCCCACGAGCCGAGGGTAGGGGAAACGACCAGAGTAGTGATATATCGGTGGGCTCCCACCAGCCGAGGGTAGAGGAAGTGACCAGAGTAGTGATATATCGGTGGGCTCCCACCAGCCGAGGGTAGGGGAGATGACCAGAGTAGTGATATATCGGTGGGCTCCCACCAGCCGAGGGTAGAGGAAACAACCAGAGTAGTGATATTACGGTGGGCTTCCACCAACCGAGGGTAGAGGAAATGACCAGAGTAGTGATATATCGGTGGGCTCCCACCGGCCGAGGGTAGGGGAAATGAGCAGAGTAGTGATATATCGTTGGGCTCCCACCAGCCAAGGGTAGGGGAAATGACAAGAGTAGTTCTATATCGGTGGTCTCCCACCAGCCGAGGGTAGAGGAAATGACCAGAGTAGTGATGTATCGGTGGTCTCCCACCAGCCGAGGGTAGAGGAAATGACCAGAGTAGTGATGTATCGGTGGGCTCCCACCAGCCAAGGGTAGGGGAAATTACGAGAGTAGTTCTATATTGGTGGGCTCCCACCAGCCGAGGGTAGAGGAAATGACCAGAGTAGTGATGTATCGGTGTGCTCCGATCAGCCGAGGGTAGGGGAAATGACCAGAGTAGACTATATTGGTGGGCTTCCACCAGCCGAGGGTAGGGGAAATGAGCAGAGTAGTGATATATATCAGTGGTTACCTACCAGATGGGGCCATGGAACATAACCAGAGTAGTGATATATCGATGAGGTCCTACCGTGCGCCTGCCCCAAGCTCTGAGTCGAGACTGCCTTGCCGCAGTCCGCTTCTCTGGCTCTCTCGGTCTGTGAAAACGAAGCCTTGACACAGATCAAAGTACAATGTTTAGACACATGGAAGAAGCCAGATCCATTGTTTTCCCATAAGAAGGCTTCCTTCTGGCACTGGATGTGTGCACATGAGTAACACATGGTCTGCAGAAGAGGGGGACCTCTCCCTGTTGCAGCCCCCAGACGGGGGATAGACACACAGACCCGAGACTGAACTCAAAAGGGCTACTGTATCAGAAATGGCTCTGAAGTGGAAAACCCAGCAATTAGGCTGCTAATTAGAGCCAGAAGGAGGCCTACAAAGTGTGCAATGAAATGGGAAGGAGATGTTTTGTTTAACAGCTACTTTCTAACACCGGTCCAGCAGATGGTGCTAACATGTCTATTTTGTTTAAAACAAACAGCTCGAATTTCCTTAAAATCATAAACTGTCAGAGAAAGATAAATTGGTATACATTAGCTAATTGCCACGGAAAGTTCAACGTGGGGCGATGTAAGTCATCATTTTATTTAGGGTACCATGACAATCAACAAGCTCTGGAAGCTAGAGTCCTACCTTAAATCAGGTAATCGGAGGCAAACTGAGAAAATGTAACCCACAGATTGATCTCTATTTTTAAACATCAAAGAGTTTCGGGAAACATGTTGCTAATCTGGTCTAGGAGTCTTCAACGTTAAATAAAAACTAGGAACCTATTCACAAATATTTTGCAATTATTTACTCTTGCATTCCTTTATATATACATTATACATGTCTTTTATATCACAGTACCAAAACACTCGCAGCCACATTTTCAGAAAATGCAACTGTATGTAGTCTTGTACCAAAGGTTTGCATGCGTGCATTTTTGAGGGATGACAAAAGTCTCCTAGTGGGAAGCTCTGTAAACCGTATGTTTCCCTCTGTGATGACACCAAGCACGTAGAACAATCCACGGGAGCAAGTATTGTGAAAATTTACTTTCTGAACATTCAGCTTGTTTTCTGCATATGGAAAATAGTTTGCTGCGTGCAAAAAAGTACTTTTTTCTCTTCTCCTTACTATAAGGTGGCGTCTGAGGCTTTTCAAATACCAAATTTGCAGTTAGCACCAAGCCTTTTCTAGCAAAGTGTGAGGTGGGCTTGAAAAATCTCTGGCAATCTTTGTGAATGGCCAGAGAGTTATGACTTTGCAGGTGTTCACCACCTCCCCAAAGGCTCTCTGCCCCTCATCCCGGACCACTAGTGTTCTCACCGTCCCTATTAAAAACACAGGTGGAATTTTCTACTTAGTGAATATCCGCAGATATGCCTTTTGCACACGCAGATGACTCTATTAAGCATCTAGCTAGTACATAGTCAGATCGCGCCTATTATAGGTGATACCAACAGTAGAATGTACTGATTATATGCCAGATGGGTAAAGGGGAGGTGGGAGGCTTCAAGTGCAAAGATCACCAGAGGCTGTAAGGAGAGAGGCTTAGGGAATAAGAATATAGCTCTGTCCTAAGTAAGGGATCCTTGCTATGAAGGCTAGCCATGAAGAGTTAAACTAGGCATTTTGCAGTCTAGAGGAAATTGGGACTAGTATTTCACTTTAATTCTCCAGGAACTGGCTGAGTAACTTAAAAGAGATAAATAAAGAGATTTGCACTGACTACGGCTAAAGAATGCAAATCGTAACAGACAAGCAAGACCATCATCCTTTGGGGCAGAAGGCCACCCCGGCATGGGTTGGATGAGTGGAGGAAGGTTGTAGGGCCACAGGCACAAGTGTGATGGGTTTTCTGCTGAAACACAGTAAAAGAAGAACAACTCTTGATGCGTGGTAAGCAAGACTATCCCATCCCATCCCAAGCACAAGACCTGATGGGTTAGAAATGGACCACTCAACACTAAATGACTTAGAACATACTTTAGAATATACCCCGGGCTTAGAGACATGGGGAACATCAAAATACTCTCTAATGCTCGAGTGAGATCCTGGTGCATATGCATAAGACATGGGACACATATATGGCAGTTAATTGCCATCTTAAAAAATATATATATATTTATTGGCATATAGGGCTATCACATAGGTAATGCATACCATAAGGAGTCCATCTACAAGATTCCAACTTATTACCCTGGCAGTTATTTTGCAAGCATGCAAGGTTGAACAAAGGTGGCAAGGATTTAGTCAAGTCAAGAGACAGGTCAAAGTTTGGGTGGTTGGCATGAGGGCTGGGTGTGTTTACAACCAGCTTTGAACATGCTCATTCATCCCTCTACCGAATCACCTGGCAGTGCAACTTGCTAGCCCCTCATGGGGTTGCAGAACAGCATCACAAATCATCAGTCCAACACAGGTTGGGGTATATTCACAAGAACGTGTGATAACTACTGCAAGAGTAGCGTAACGCAACTTTCAATAACGCAGCCCATCACGGGAAAATAACCCAGTGTCAACGTGGAATTCACAACAAGGCGGTACCATGCGATAGCCTGACGAAACCGCGGACTAAGTCCGCGATACAACCACCATGATGGAGATAAAAACACAAACCACGACACCAAAAAACACGCGATGAGGAAACCAGCGACAAGCAGCGCCAGGCCTGCAACACACACCTGGCAGGCGTCAGAAACCTCCATAAAAGCAGGAAAAAAAACCCACACACAAACTGACCAACACACAAGCACCATGGAGGCAGCCGGAGCAGGCGCAGAGGACGAGCGCAACCCCACAAGCACCCCGGACGACCAGCCTGGGACCTCGGGGACAGGGAAGGGCAAGGACAAGAAGACCAGGAAGACCAAGTTCAGTCCGCAGGCGAACCGGATCATAGTCACGGAGGTGATGGAACACCATCAACAACTCTTCGTCACCTCCAACGTGTCATTGGGCACCAAAAATGGAATATGGCGGGACATCGCCGACAAGGTGAATGCCGTCGGAGAGCACAAGTGGACAATGGATGAGGTCAAGAGGCGATGGAATGACAACAAGCGGAAGACCAAGGATAAACTCTCCGCCAACCTGAAGGCAGCAACGCAGACCGGAGGTGGGGGCCCAGCGCCACAGCTTGAGCTGGATGACATGGAGGAGCTGGTATCGACAGTCATCAGTGTGGAGACTACGGCCGGAGTCGGGGGACCGGACACTGCTCGACAGGACACAACACAACCGCAACAGGGTGAGTGACCACCAGGTACTGGGGGGACGGGGGGAGATGGCCACAATGGCACACATGCACAAGCAAGCAGGGCACAGTGCACACCCACAATCACTCTGGGTCCTCGCCCAGACCCACAGACTGTCACAATGTACAATGCCATGCTGTCTGAATGTCAACCTGTACCATGCGGCTACATACATGTGGACACATTGTAATACACCATCTCCCCTTCACATCGCAGGGACATCTTCAACACCTACTGCAGAGCAGTCACAGCCACTCTTCACTGATGACGAGGAGGAGGACAACACCAGCATCGACATCCAAACCATCCAAGACCTCATTGACCACCTCTGCAACTCACCTCCAGGATCAGGGCAGCCCAGCTACATCCATGAGACCCCACCCACCACCCAAACCACCCAGCAGGAGGCACCCACAGCCCTGGCACCCTCCCAAGACCCCCAGGAACAACAAATGGCCTTCCAACGGCGTGTGCTGGAGGGCCAGAGGGAGACGGCCGAGCAGGTGCGGGTGGGGTTTGAGCTCATGGCTAACAAACTGGACGCCATCCTTGGGTGTTTATGTCCGCCCCATGGTCTCCAGTGAGCCCTGACTGACATCTCTGGAGTCATGACGCGGAGGGAAGAATACCTGTCCACTCACAGTGGCCCCAGCGATGCCAGCCTTGAGCTGGCACACATGCGGAGGCTCATGGAGGACATGGTGCCGATGGAGGCGGAAAGGATGGCAGCCGCCGCTGCACATCAGCGAAATGTAGCTGGGATCTACCGTGCCCTGCATGTCCTCGTCATGGCATTGCTGCCACAAGGCATGGCGATGATGAATGCTGCTGCCCCCACACCATCCACATCTATGCCCCCTGGTGTGTCAGTGCCTCCCAGTGCGGCAGGCGTATCCACTCCGGCACCTGATGTGTCACTGCCACACAGTGCGGCCGACAATCCTCCTCCGGCCCCTGATGAGTCAGTGGCACACAGTGCCGCAGCCGGCACTGCAACACCCACAGGTGGGGCAGGGCACACACCCGGGGACGAGGACGTGGATGGGACTGTGGTCAGGAGGACCAGGCACTAGCATCCATTACCGCCACCTTGCCTGATTCTGCTTGGTGCCGCACATGGCCTCAAGACCTACCACTGACCCCCGATACACTCCAAGGCACTCACCTTGGACAGCGACATGGACTGCCACATGCTGTTTGACGACCAATGACACAGCGGACAGACTGCAGACTGTACCTTTCCTCTTCCGCAGTACAGGTCATCCCGGGTTGGACACTGGCTGGCCCTCCACGGGCCCATATTGTGTGGTGTGCTCGGCATTGCCCTGTACCGCTCCAGCTGCATGACTGCACTGGATGTACAAATAAACATCCATTGACGCACTGCTGTGTAATGTCTTACGTCATTCCTGTGTGGATGTGTGGATGAATGTGGGGACAGTGCCTTCCCTTGCGTCAATGATGTTCATCCTGTGGGATGCCAGTAAGGGGGTGCGACATTGCATCTTGTGTAGCGGGTTCCGTGAACACTGCAGCAGGGACACACGCATCAGTCACTTCCTTGTCCGGACATGGACTGGACCACGCCCAGAGCCCACAAGTCATTGTTGCAGGCCCTGCGCTGGTCCGGCGTACGGCAGGCCAGTCCATTCCGCTTACGCCCAGAGGGGGGGCCCTCATTGCTACCTGTCGCAGCCGTACTCGCTGGTGGTGTGCGGGTCACTGGTCTAGTCATCAGCATGTCACAGCCACTCCCTGAGGGCAGGTTTTCACACACACCACACCCATCCGGCACAGGCGTCACAGGCCATGTGAGTCCGCCAACATAAGGGTCCGACGACGTCACATTCCCCTCTTCCGGTGGTGACTGGATGACGGACGCCCCACGGTTCGCACTCATATAGGGCTCATGAGTTGCTGCGCACAGGGTTAGTGGCATCCGAGGCACGGGCCTACCACCACGTGGCGCAGACTGGGGTTGCACAGGGTTAGTGGCATCCTAGGCCTGGAGTACGGCACGGGCCTACCACCACGTGGCGCAGACTGGGGTTGCACAGGGTTAGTGGCACCAGAGGCCTTGCGGACGTCACAGGCACCCTGCCACGGGACGGTGACTTTGGGTGCACTGAGTCAGTGACACCTTGAGCTGCTGAACCGGTGTGCAGCCTGCGATGATGCCCCATCCCGGCGGTCTGGACAGCTCAGGTTTTGTGTGCCCTGCTGGACCGCAGTGTAGGCCAGAGCCAGCGGGCAGCGCGGGCCTAACGCCCCATGGCGTCGCTTCCGGGATGCCAGAGTTGGTGGCACCCATTGGGCTGAGCGGGTGTGCAGCCTGCGATTGTGCCGGGTGCACTGGTATGTCCTCCGCCATGGAGTAATCAAGACCCAGCACCAAACGTGAGACCTGGTGGCCTGCGGAGCGGGGCTGCATGATGTGGAGGGTGCCATGTCCGCGGGCCCCGGGCTTGTGGCTTGCAGCGGCACGTGGTGGGAAGTCCTGTCTACGCGCCAGTGGCGGAAGGTGAGCATTGAGGCCTGGGTGTGCATGGGCAGGCATGCTCCGATGGGCGGCGGGAGAGGTTGGGGTGCCTCTGCCTGGGTGTGCATGGGCGGGCAGGCGATGTTGTCTTGTGCAAGTGTGTGTACTGTGCCAGTGATGTATCTGGGCTCTGTTTCAGCTGACGGCTCTGAATCAGATGTGTGACCTGGTGAACTGCCCTACATACCGGCACGTGGTTGGAGACACACCGGTGGCAGCAGGTGAGCAGTGTGGCCTGGGTGCGCAGTGGCGGCACTCTCTCTCTCTCTCCCTCTCTTCCTCTCTCTCTCCTCTTCTCTCTCTCTCTCTCCCTCTCTTCCTCTCTCTCTCCCTCCCTCTCTTCCTCTCTCTCCTCTTCTCTCTCTCTCTCTCCCTCTCTTCCTCTCTCTCTCTCCCTCTCTCTTCCTCTCTCTCTCCTCTTCTCTCTCTCTCTCTCTCTCTCTCCTCTCTTCCTCTCTCTCTCTCTCCCTCCCTCTCTTCCTCTCTCTCTCTCTCTCCCTCCCTCTCTTCCTCTCTCTCTCTCTCTCTCTCTCTCTCTCTCTCCCTCTCTTCCTTTCTCTCCCTCTCTTCCTCTCTCTCTCCCTCTCTTCCTCTCTCTCTCTCCCTCTCTCTTCCTCTCTCTTTTCTCTTCTCTCTCTCTCTCTCCCTCTCTCTCTCTCTCCTTCGCTCTCTCTCTGTCCTCTGATGTGCGCAGGACACACCTTCTCATCATGTTTTTTGTCTTACAGGCTGTGACCTACGTATTGTCCGGAGGGGAGCAGCCATGTGTCTTCATTTCATTTCGTTGTTCATTTTAATAAAGTTTCATTTGTTGCTTCGAAAGTGAATGTGTGCTGGTCATTTCTGTGACGACACATCCATGTCACCAGTTGTGATTGTGCGGCATGAGGCGGAATATTTTGTACATGTTTAGGGGTGGCTGATGTGGCATGTCTTTGGTCGGGGGGTTGACAGGGAGGGGTGGTCCTGGGGTGGTGGCGGTGGGTGTTGTGGCCCTCTTAGGTGTCCGGGCCGCATGATGTGTGGCTCCATGGCATCTGTTACCCTTCGGATGTGGCCCTGGGCTGTGCTCTCTTTTGTGGTGCTACCTGCTGTCCGAGTTTACACCAGGTCAGAGCAGGTGTAGATTTCCTGGTGCTAACGCGCCTTATCGCCTGTTTTGTGTTTTTATCGCGGATGTGGCTGGTCGTTGTGAATGTTGAGGTGTGCTGTTGTCTCGGCTTTAGTCACGGGAACGCCTACTCTGCATCTCATTAGCGATATTTGGGATGGTCCTCTGTGGCGATGTTTTTTGCGGCTGCTATCGCGGGAAAACTGGTGCTGTGGGCTGTTAACACCGGCATGTGAATGGGGGGGTAAATTTATCACGACTTTGGCTGCGATAAAGTGCCGTTAATTCGGCGATAGCTCCTTGTGAATATGCCCCGTTGAGCGGTATCCAACACTATACTCTGCCTGTAAAACTGGGAATCTTGTTACTTACCGCAAGGTAAACATGAGCGAGGGCCTTTGAAAGTTAAGTGGACAGAGAATTGCTGTGTTTGCAATAATCTCCTGGAGACCAAACCACAAAGCAATTTGCATCACTAAATTGGACTTAGGGGTGGAAATGGTTTGGGCTACGACTGTAAATAATTTACACTCACAATATGATTTACTCACATGTAAAATTATACCAGTACAACCACTCCGCACCCCTGGGAAAAGATTTGACATGATATATAGCACCAGTATGCTGTAATGTTACATCTATCTCAATGGGGCAGGAGTTTGCTGTTCCAATGGGGTGATGACTTAGAGAGTTATCTAACACCCAAAAATCTGAATGTTTGCTGGGTATTTGCAAACATTTGCAAGGCACATACCCACCCTCAATACAGTCTGGGGTTTGCTTTAGGGGTGGGCATGACTGGCAGAATCTTCATGTTGTACAATAGTCATGCACTTAGATTGAACTGCCTCTTTTAAATGCGGCTTCAAGCAGATAAGTACTACTTTATATTACTTTTGCTTTAACTGTCTTTCAACAGATATACCTATTTTATGTAGTTTTGACCATGTCTTAACAAGAATACAGATTTGATAGTTTTATCTACTTTCTGTAATTTGACGTTTTTTTAATTTCAATACCCTCACGACCTATGTACCTTGTGCCTTGCTCACGCGCTCCAATTTACGGAGCCTTCCACCCCCCTCCCCTAAACCTTAATTGCTTTTACCTTGTTTCCATCAACGGACCTTTTCATTTAGCCGTACCCTCTTCTCCTGCCAGCAGACCAGCGCGGCTTACCCGCTTACTCCCTCAGCGCCTTCGCTAACTCTTCGTACAGCCGTACCTCCTCATTCACGCCATCGCCCGGTCAAGCGGTGCTCACTGGCCCTCTTCCTTTCTGGGCCTCAGTAGAGAAAAGACCCTTGGGCCCGTAACGCGCACAACGCGCAATCGTCCCCAGGGCCGTTCAGGACTCCATTTAATAAAAAATTTAAAAAAAGAGGGGGACAGACGAGGAAAAGGGAGATGCAAACACCCCTTAACTTCAATAAATAAATGTAAAAAAAAAATGTGCTTTGGCAAGGTTACTCGGCAACAATCAGCTGATCGCTCGCGGACCTCCGACGTCGGAGAAAACCGGCGGTTGGGACGCGACGATCACCTGTATCTACTAGAGGCTCCCAGGCAGGAAAAACCTTATTTTGCACATTTTTCAGCAGTTTCCTCATAATATATACCTTTATATGTATATTTTAACCCTTCTCTTAACTCTTCTCTAAGCTATATACCCTATAGTTCTCTGCCAATCCCTTAACAATAATAATAAGGGTTTAAACCTTGGGGGATTTCTTAACATATCATGTCTGACATTGAATCAGATGACTCTGAGGCTCCTGCCCCTATTCCCAACCTTGACAATGACCATATCAAAAAGATAATCCAGCAAGAAATGCGCTCCTACATGCGTGAGACCCTCAGCCAAGTCATGGCAGGCAAGAGAACTATAATCGAGGTTGAAAATAACACCTCTGACCCCCAAAGAGGGCCAAGTGATGATTACACTAAAAGTGGGGGAAAAAGGTCAAAGAAAAGTAATAATATTGAAAGATTGACCCCAATGAGCACATCGGGAGGTCCAAGCACCTCGAACATACTGGGAGGTCTAACCACCTCGTCTTTTAAAGGAGGTCTAAGCACCTCGAATTATAAGGGAGGCCTACACGCCCCACAAGTATCTGGTGTCCTAAGCGGCACAAACTATCAGGGTGTCCCAAGTGGCACACAATATCAAAGTGCTCTTTCTGATCCTCAAGAGGTTGATTTGGAACCACATGGAGGCCTTGAAACCATGGATGAATACATCCTTGACCTTGACCCATACGACCCAGACGACCCAGACCTAGAGTTCCCCCTTTCAGAAGAAGAACTACCCTCCACCTCTAAAGAAACAATTATTAGCCCTCTGGGTGAGGAGATGTTTTCTCCTTGCAATATTTAACACCCCAGGAGCACAGAATGGTGGCCCCAAAACCTCGTATCTAAATTCATTAAAAGATGGATCAGAAACCCCCTGGAAAGGGACACACAAAACATTCTAAGGGCAGAATGTCCCAGACCAATGGTCCAAGAGAAAGTTTGTCTCACACCGAACCTGGACCCAGAACTTATAAAATTCTTATTCAAACTGGGCAGAGACCCGAGGACGGCCATGGAAAGGTCCTTACAGGCATGCCAAGACCGCATGCTTGATATCTTAGTTCTTAGATAATTCTTTGCAGAATTATCGACCTAACCAAAGAAAGCCACATTAACGGCATCCCCCTAAACCTCGAGTTACTAAGAGGATGGAGCCAAAGGACCCTGATCCTTCCGGGGAATGCGAATGCTGCAATTAATGTGGAAAGGAGTAGGGTGTCCTGACTAAAATCATTCCCAAACTTAGCGACATGGCTGACAAAGAGCCCTCCGCTAACCCCAAAGGACTCCTCTTCGGGGAGGACATGATTAAAAGCCTGGGGAAATACGTTGCAACCTTTACTGCGCTAGACAAAGCTCAAAGTAATATGCGCAGAGTCTTTAACCCTAGTGTTTTTGCCAGGGCCGGCAGAAGGGGTTGCCCTGCCGGCCGTCCTTACCAAAGACCCTTCTTTAGACAACGAGGATTCGGGAGCCCCTAACAGGCGAACACCTCCTCTTCGTTCTACCCCCAGAGAGGAAGACCTTATCATTCTAGAGGGTTCAGAGCTAGAAGACAAAGCTTCAACAATCTCCCAAGTAAGTACCAACTCACCTACTCCTTCCTTTTCAGCGGGAAAAGTGCGGGGTTGACTGAAATACTCACCCAGGATCCTTGTGTTTTACAAACCATTCAGGACTTCAAAATAGATTTTTCAGAAACACCAACACAACATACGCCCCCATGAGTCTTAACCTTGACAGAAGAGCAACAGAGAATAGTAAAAGAAGAAGTGAATTCCATGATAGAGAAAGGTGCAATTGTAGCGGTAACTTGGGATCGTATGAACTTCCTAAGCAGTCTTTTCCTAGTAGAGAAAAAAGACAAAGGTTGGAGACCTGTTATAAACCTGAGAGAGCTGAACAAATCTCTGATTTACAGACAATTCAAAATGGAGGGTATCCACCTCCTCAGAGACATGCTTTTGGAAAAAGACTGACTAGTGAAACTAGACTTGAAGGACGCCTACTTCACGATTCTGATGGCCTTAGAATCACAGCCTTACCTCCAATTCACTTGGAACAACCGTTTATACCAATTCCAAGCTCTCCCTTTTGGTCACTCCTCAGCCCCCTGGTGTTTCACCAAGGTAATGAGGTCTATCGCATCCCTCTTGAGGGAGAGAGGAATCCGTCTCATAATCTACCTCAACGACAATCTTCTTATGTCTCAAAATTACTCCCAAATACTGAAAGACCTAAATACTACCATAAACCTCATAGAGAGCCTAGGCTTCATAATAAACAGAGAAAAGTCTATTATGACCCCCTCGAGGTCTCTAGAATTTTTGGACTTCACAGTCGACACTATAAGGTCAATGTTACTCCTCCCACAAAAGAAGATCACCAAAATTCGAAAAGAGATCCGACATGTCCTGAAACAAGATCTCTTATCCCTAAGAGAATTAGCCAGACTCCTAGGCCTCCTTTCATCCTCTATCCAAGCTATTTTCCCGGGTCCTTTACACTATCGGGCCCTTCAAAGGGTAAAGGCCAGAGCCCTCCGGGCTGGCCTATGGTATAGAGATCAAATGTCTCTAGATTAGAAAGCCAAGACAGAACTGACTTGGTGGCTAGAAAACCTAGATGCTTGGAACGGCAAAGCCATCTCTGGAAACTCCCCAGAAATCATCCTGGAATAAGACGCGAGCCTTCATGGCTGGGGTGCGTGTTTTCAGAACCACAACACGGGAGGCTTATGGTCCTATACAGAGAGTTCACACCACAGAAACTTCCTGGAATTAACCGATGGGCTCTATGCCCTGATGAGTTTCAAGCAATCCCTTCAGGGCAGATCGGTCATTCTAAAAATGGACAACATGTCAGCTGTGGCACACATAAATCGCCTAGAGGGCACGAAATCATCAGATCTATCCAATCTAGCCAAGAAACTATGGATGTTCTGCCTAGAACACAAAATAGCTCTAAAAGCAGAATACCTTCTGGGAAAAAACAATGTTTTTGTGGATTGGAACTCGAGATTCCTTGTAGACCACGGCGACTGGAAACTCGACGTGAATGTATTCAGAACTCTAGATCACTTCTGGGGCCCTCTAGAGGTAGACCTTTTCGCAAGCAGACTGACCTTCCAGCTGCAGAATTACTTCAGCTGGATGCTCTGGCAGCCAATGCCTTCCTCCAACCATGGAAATCGATTCAGGGATACGCTTTTCCCCCCTTCGCGATGATCCAGCGAGTACTCCAGAAATTGAGACTAGAACAATGTTCTGTAATTCTAGTAACACCCTTTTGGCTGTCCCAACCATGGTTTCTGACAACCTTGGAATTAGCCTGCGAAATACCCTTTCTACTCCCAGCTTCACAAGGCCTCTTAAGAGACATAGACGGTTGGGAACATCCTCTAGTCCAGACGGGGACTTTGAACCTTCTTGCCTGGAAAGTGTCAGGAAATCTCACAAAATCACTAATCTTTCGAGACAGGCTTCAATACTCCTCCAAGAATCTTGGGCCCCTGGAACACACTATAGATACAATGGCATCTGGAGAACCTAGGTACGTTGGTGCCTGGAAAGGAACCTGGATTCCGTGGAGGCTCCTATCGTATACGTAGCAAACTTCCTTGTGAAACAATTTGAGAGGGGGCTTACCTACAGGTCAATTAATTGCTACAGATCTGCTATTTCAGCAGGTCATGCTCTAATAAATGGCAAAACTATAGGTAAAAATACCATAATATGCAGAATTATGAAAAGCATTGGACTTAAAAGGCCACCTAAGCCTAAATATTAGACACTTTGGGATGTCAAGTTATTACTTGATCTTTTCTCTATCTGGCCCGATAACAGGTACCTCGATAAGAAAATACTCTCCATTAAACTAGTGTCTCTCCTATGCCTAATATCTCGCCGTAGAGTATCAGACGTTAGGGCACTGGAAATAACTAATAGAACGTACGATGCCTTTGGCGTCAAATTTGAAATTATTAAAAGAACAAAAACCATGTCAGATATGATCCTCTACCCAAGATTTGATGCATGCAAAAAACTATGTGTGGTTAATTGTATGAAAGAATATGATGCAAGAATGGGCGAACATCGCACAACTGGTGTCAACCAAATACTTATCTCCTTCGTTAAACCCTTCAAACCCATTACTTCAGCTTCTATCGCAAGATAGGTTAAATTGGCAATGCAATTAGTCGGTGTAGACCTTAAAAGATTTCAAGCGCGCTCATAAAGGGTCGCTATGGCTAGCGAATCCTTTTGCAAAGGGGGTAAGCTAGATGACATCCTTAAAGCTGCCGATTGGTCCAATTCCTACACCTTTGCTAAATACTATTGTAAACCTATCGAACACATGTCTGACATAGTTTTACATGACTACCAACATGCATAATGGTAGCCTCCGGTCTTGTAAGGAAATTGCGATTCTCCTACTATTATGACCAGAGAATCTGGATTTCATTAAAGACACAGAGGCTAACATTATCCCAACCTTCCCCCCCCGGAAGTGCATAATGGTATTAATAAGTTTTACTCATTTTTGGTTAACTTGTTCTTTAGATAATTTTTATCAGCGTATATGAAAAATATATATTAAAACAAGAAGAAATGAAACAGAATACATAGTTTATTATAGGTTATATGAGAATATTTAATAATTGAGAATTTATGACAACCATTAAATGTATCCTTTATCTTGATAATTCGTGTTTCCTAGGGTGCATGAGTATAGAACCACTAACTCTTTCTCTTTTTTCAGATAATTCCACATAGATGGCTCTCCTATAAGCATACACCTGTAAGGGTCTGCTTCTGGAGATTCATATTCGGCTACTCTTCTCCCAAGCTTCTTCACTACGTCCTCCTAGTCTCCCTCGTTGTTCTCCGTTGAAACCTATAAGTTATGTAGATGGAGAAGAAAAGTTTAAGTGTTTGGTTACAAGACTTACTTCCTCGCATTTAAAAGAGGCAGATCAGTCTAAGTGCATGACTATTGTACAACATGAAGATTCTATTCTAGATCTTTTTACTTTATGATATATTACTTCTAAATGGCTGCTTGAAGTGGCATTAAAAGAAATATGCATAATGTTAGCCTCCGTGTCTTTAATGAAATCCAGATTCTCTGGTCATAATATTAGGAGAATCACAATTCTCACTTGCATAATTACTGGTAGTACGTGAGAAGTGTATTCCAGCATTTAGTGCCATTTTCTTAGTGCAAAATGTACTCTTGCATCCAAAATATGCCAGAGGATGCCCTAAATGCTTCAGGAACCGAACAGCAGTAGCCAGCAACCGCTTCCTTTCTCTTAGTTCATTGTTCCTGTGCTCCTGCGGTAGACTTTTGCCCCAAATTATTCTTAATTACTTAAGCTGGTGTAATTGCGTAACTTCAGTAATTGTTTATCACAAGTGTAATGCATAGTTACTGAAATTACTCCGTCTACTCCTGCGTAAATTAAATATCTCCCAGGTCTAGATTGGCTATTGGGAGGGACCAACCCCAAACTTGTTGGAAGTGTAGACATTTCTTTCTCCATTGGGAAAATATTTTCGCTGTGGAGAACAAAAGAGATTTTTTTAAATGGAAATGTACTTTTGCATTACATTCACACCTACGTAAATAAACACAGTGTATAATAATGTATATGTACATGTGTAAATATAAATGCATGTGAGTAAGATATAATTCTGAGCTACTTCATGTAATGTGGGACTGTATATGACATCCAGGCGGAGTTGTAGAATGCCTCGTAGACTCCATGGCATCCAAAAATGTATTCCAAATATATCGAGACCTAAGAGAGTAACTATATGACTGACTTGGGAAAAAGATATATGGAACATGGTAAACACTTAGGGCCTGATTTAGAATTTAGATCTTGGCGGGACAGGTCCTGCCGTCGCTTTTTCAGTGGTCTTCCTACCCACCGTTATGGCGATCCGACCACCAGATTTAGATGTTGTCTAGCAATGGGCGAAAAGACCGCTGCGGTCCCGCCAACTCCGCAGCAGGCAGCAGCAGGAGTCTAGCCATGAATCCCATCGTCCACATTTGGATGTGGCCTGTTTCGAAGGGAATTCCGGCAGGAATCCCTCCTAATTCAGCATGGCAGAATTGGGAGGAAAGGGGTGATTGCTCACCTATTTTTGGGGTTCCAGCAGCGATTTTGTCCTCTACGCCGTTGTCCAGGTCCCCTCTGTCCTACCGCACCTTGACCGCAACGGACCAACACCCCTTTTTGACGGAATTGAAGGTAGGTATTTGTGGTGTGTGCGGGTGTACAATGAATGGTGTGTTTATGTTGTGTATGTGCAATGCAGAATGTGAGAAGTATGGTCACTACACATTACATACATGCACTTTTGGACTCATATACAACATATATGTAATTTACCTTTACAAAATATACCACTAACATGTCTGGGCACCCCCATATCCTCACTCCGTCAGGCGACCACCTCTCGCAGACTACCAGCCCATCAGAAACATCTAAATCAGCTTGGCGCAAGACTGCCAACTCGGCAGAGTACTGGGAGCCATGCGAAAGAGAGTGCCAAGGCGAAGGCCTTCTGTACACAGCAGCAACATCTAAATATGAAGGGAGGGCCGCCGTAGGTTCAGCAGAGTTCTTGGGACCGCCGATGCGGCGGACTGGTGGTCAGATCACCAACATCTAAATCAGCCCCTCAGTCATTTAATAAACTATTGTGATTCTTTGTATTGCTGAGCTATCTTAAGAAAGTAAAGTAAGGAATAATTATAGCAATCATATTGCATAAATGACTTGTATAAATCATATAATTATATAAATAAATTATGTATTTACAAACTGTGAAATATGGAAAATATTTCACAGTTCTCTTTGAAGTATGAGTTTCACCATCATAATGACAGCCAGCAAATCACTCTGCAGAACTTTACCATTAGTGCTACTAGGATGCGGCATGGAGGATCCAACCTATACAGCAAGGTTATCTAAATAATGCTGCATAAAAGCAAATTATGTGGCACATTCTCTGGCAATATTATTTCCATCTAGTTGAGATAGAAAGACATTTTTGTGAAATCTGTAAATTATGCACATTATTCAGAAAATATGCGACACATGCATTACATCAATAAATATACAGTAAATTCTACAGGCACAGAAAAAGCCTGGTTCTAATGACATTTACAAATCACTCGTCCTTTGGCCTCATGGATTATGATGTCAAGAGAACCCCTTGATGCAGTATTGGGCAATATTACACATTCTCTCTCTTTCTGGCTGTCTCTCTATCTCTCTCTGTCTCTCTCTCTTTCTAGCTCTATCTCTTTTTCTCTCTCTTGCATGTTTGGGTGCTTTTATTGCACAAAATACAGTGGCATGAAAACCCATATTAACAAACTATTAAATAGGTGGGACAATTTTATCCCACCAGACACTGCACTGGTCATTTGCAAAAAATGGGTTTCAATATTTTTGAGCATGTGTAGTCAGTATACACTTTGAAACTTCACTTCTGAATTCCACAAAACATAACGTTTTATAGAAGTGAATTGACCTAGTCATGTTGCTGGTTCTATAATCATTTTAATTTGGAAACACAAATTCCTTTTCTAAGTTTTTTGGAACATCAATTTTCTTTTTATGCCAGGGGTATGAGAGGCAACATATAAGTACAGACAGTTACAGAGTCTATGTTACAAAAAGAATTCTAAATCCACGTTGTTGTTTGCAGCCTTGATGTGTCTTTATTAAGCAAGTACCAGATTTTCATAAATGCACAGCCAACGCGTTTCGCCCAAACATGGGCTTCTTTAGAGGCGATAGATGGGTGCTGTACTCTGCCAAGGTCATAAAATGAAATTCACAAATCATTCGGGTCCGTGCCAGGACATAAAGATAAAAAGACGTTCCCTTAAGTCAAGGGTAACCAATGGTCCGAAGAGAGTCAACGACCAAGGTGCTCTGTCCCTGCCGTGATTGGTCCGTATCAAAGACAAGGGGTAATCGTTAGTAGCGATGAGTCCGCGGTCCGTTTTCTATGGCATCCGTGTCAAGCCTGGCGAGGTAAAGTAAATTTTCTTTATTAGAAGTTTTCTTCCTTTCAATTCTCAGACAAAATCTACAGAAAAAATGAAGCAGACAGTATTACTTAAATTAAGTCACATTTGTATTTGCATTGTTCACCTTCTTTCTATCTGAAGTGAACTTAAACCACAAATTCATACCTTAAAAATGAAAGTATTTGTATATGCTACATTGCTTGAAGGTTCTGTCAATCAATCTATATAAATAATTAGATTCACCTGTAAGTTCACCATTCCATTCTATGCTATAAATATTCTGCTTTAGTTATGCATGGACTGTTGCATACCTAATGTACACATTGTATATCATTTGTTTATTTAAGGTTTTGTATAACACTAGCTAGACCCGGAGGTATCAGAGTGCTTTACAGAATCAAGAGCAAGGCAATAAACAGTGACTGAGCATATAACGTGCAGTAATCATAGGTTCAAGTAAGCATAAAATGTATACAAGGGAAATATAGTTAGGCAGAGCGGGAGGAGTACACAAAAGTATAAACACAGAAAAAAATCGTTTGACCATGAGGGTGGAATTACTGAATTGGGGTCCATTCGAATATTTAGAGTTCATGGAGAGAAAGACATCAAGACAATAGAGGTAAACACAAAGAAAGAAAACAGCCAACTGATCAACGGAGTTTGAAATGAGCTGTTATATCCCGCATAGGTGCCCCAATGTAGACCCGTTCATACATGCCCTAAAATGGACGTATTCATATTTACCCTAATATGGTCATATTCGTACTTGCCCTATTATGGTCATGGCCGCATATGCCCAATTATGGTCACAACTGTACATGTCCTATTATAGTCATGATTCCTTATATAGGCATGATCTTTCACCTACATTGGTCCCAGCTAGTACACAACGAGCTCTGAGGGCTGAACGTTATCTATCCTGTGGTTTTGAATACAGCAGGGTTCTTCCAAACACAGGCCCACACTGTACTCATTAATTATGCATAGCTTTCTAAGAATACACCACCGGCATAATATGTATGTACAAAGTTCACCCCTGACGTCTTCCTCATGTCCAATACAAACCATACTGAGGACCAAGACTCTTTAGGGTATAAATACACCACATCTTGCCCCGGTAAGGCAGAGGGAACTGAGACTTCCATGCTGACACACTGACCAGAGATGCAGAGGCTCCTGCATGCAGTCGCTCAAGCTGACAGTGGTCTGACACAACCCGGTCGGGGTGTCCAACTCGAGACCAGGACGGGGTCCCACACTCTCTCTATTCAGGTATGGGGGTTCGACTAAATCCTTGGAGGACTCTTGGCTCTTAGCTTCTAAGACCTACACACATATGCTAGGTACACACAGGTACATCTAGGTAGGCATCGTAGGAGTACGCACACTTGCATAATGCTTTTATATTCATGTATGTACTCATGATTATCGCAATATGGTAGAACTGTTCTATCCCTTTGCTTTTATCGTGCTGCTGATCATATATCTCTGCTATTGTCTGCTGGTTACCGCAGCACATATATTTTACACTAGAATAACAACTGTTCAATAAATACTTATTGAAACGCCCGACTGTTTATTCTGTGTAACTCTCTGAGACAAACCGAATAAGTGAGCACGAGTGACTGAGCGAAAGGTAGTACATTGTTTCCATGATTCTGAGGGAATCAGGGTTGTCATGATCTAAGGTTGCCAGAAACTAATCTCTCCCCGATAAGAGGAGACACTAGTGGCACTGCGAGCTAGCTAATGCAAACCAGGCTAACATATACGGTGGGGGTGCACGGAGTCAGTCTGCCACCAAGCCCGCAGTATATGTTATCCAAACGCGCAGGTCCTGCAGGGGTACTATAGGAGCTACACGACATGGCGCCGCCAACGTTGGTTTGGTACTTATTTAACAGTAGAATCTGAGTAGTTCAGTCGTGCTATTCTCAGAGAACCTACTCACAAAACACCAGAGACGTCTGGAGTGGGTGGGCACAAAATCCGCCGCAGCTGAGTAGTACGAGAATACTATTTATTGGCTGTTGGTTACTCAAGCTTGAAGGACATTTAGTTCCTACAATTGTGCACTTACACCTTATTTTAAGAACTCTTTACTCTCCCTTCTTCCAATTAAAAATGGTGGAAGAAACAAGCGCAACAGGGAGAGTTACAACAAACCTCTTTGGTTTAGAAGAAGACCCTGAAGAAGCAATACAAATTGCACCAAAATTCAGAAGGGCAGTCACCATAAAACTTCTAGAACATGGCTTAAGAGCCAGGGGTGGTACAGTAATTTTTGTGATTGAGACACACAAATCCAATAAAACAGAGGTGTTCTATTCTTGGGTTACACTCCCAGCAGTAAATGCACTTACAAATGTATTTCACTACTACCTAGAAGGTGAAACACCAGTGGACTATACTCCTTTTGAGGAAGTAGAGGTTCCGCTTACTTACCAGGAGCATAATTACTAGTTTAAAGGCGCCCTACCCCATGTACGAGGAAGAGCAAGATTAGGCCCGCTCGGAGGAGCAGGAGCCACATGGCCCATATTAGCGGCATACACACCGCATCCTGAAATTGACACAATGCCACAGCCAGACTTACTCGTACAACACAGAGATTTAATTAAAATCTACAGAAACCTCACACAATTTGTGATGAGGACTTTAACAGTTCAGCCTGCACCAGCTGCAGCACAAGACACTCCAGTCCAAGGCACAGTTAATAAAATAACTCCACAAACATTACAAGCGATAATGGGCAAAATGCCAGCAAAACGCGAACAAATCCCGTTCTGGATAGCTCAGAAAATAACTCAGCTTGAAGCAGTATTCCCGAATACTACAACCAGTGATAAACACAGAATCCTAACAATCTGCTTGCCCATGGGTCTCACACCACAAGTAGAGGACTGCACCTCTTGGGGTTCAGTCTTTGCTGCCATATATACCAGAACACATGGTATCCCGTCCTTAGCAGTAGTACCTGACGTATTGAAACAGATACAAAATGAGTACGGAGCAGAGCCTGCCCTTAACTTAGGGATGAAGTTGCTAAACAACTTTGAACAGGTCTCAGCCATAATACTAGCTAACATTAAGGGGGAAGCAGCTTCAGTGGCGATCCGCCAACGCCTAAGGGAGTTCAGTCCAGACGACCAACAACACAAACTACCCAAAATAATCGAAACTGCATATGCAGAATTAGGCAGAGACAGTCTAGGTGGGAAAGCATTAAAACCACAACTTGTGGGCAGTCCTGAAAAGAACACTACAAAGCAGACACCTACTTCTTCTAAAAAGAAGTGGGAAAATAAAAAACAACAAAAGTCTAAAGACACCAGATCTCAGTCCAGAGATAGGTCTCCTCAGCCGGAGCCCTCTGAAAAGAGGTATAACCTCAGGAATAGGGATAACATTAAAAAACCTGACAGGTATCAGGATACTGATACTCGTTCCTCTCGTTCCTTTCAGGGTTCATCACGAAACTCCGAGAGGGAAGGACGGTCAAAGGAGCATACAAAGTCCAGAGACACGCAACACGCTGCGGACTACGCACCTAAAAAAGAGGATAAACAAAAATCTAAACCTCAGTTCAAAAAGAAGAAGGTAGCAGGTCTCAAGATCAGACATGCCAAGAATTCTGAGGACACAGCTTCTGAACGGGGAATGGGCTCTGACGATGCTAGACAGCGCGGCAGAAGTAACGATAGCTCGCCAGAACCTGAAGGAATTTCTGGTGACAGCGGAGTTGAGTGATTATATCACGGTGGAAACACCCGATACTCGGGTAAGTGTCCCATATAAGTTACATGAGATAACACTCCGGATGGAGGGGGACAAGCCCAGAAAAGTTAAAGGTCTCTTTTGGAAAAATATGTCATCTGGTTATGACATTCTATTAGCAGAACAAGACTGGCCGCCTGCATTCGTCATGGAGTGCCCTAGGGGAGAAACGATAATTTTTCCAGCCTTTTCCGACCTCGTTCCCATTCACCTAAAACATGCATATGCGCAGGAGTGGGTGGTTGCCCTAGCTCCAGCATTGTATAAAAATCATGCTGGTTGGGATGAGGATTCAACCCACCACGTGATCCCATTAAAAGTTTCCCCAAATGCTCAAAGGCAATACCCTATAAAGCAGGAAGCTAAAAAACAAGTCAGGGAGATTCTAGACCAACTAGAATACCAGGGGGTGATAGAAAATTGCACTTCACCTATGAACAATCCTTTGTTCCCCGTAGCCAAACCTGACAACACATATCGTCTAGTTTTAGATTACAGACATTTAAACACTTGCACAAAGACATTTGCAGTTCAAAGTGCTCACAGTGCCGCATTAATGAATAACATTGTGCGGAAAGAATACAAAACAACACTAGATATCTCAAATGGATTTTTATGCCAAAATATAGCGCCTGAAAGCAGGTATCTAACCGCATTCAGTGCGTTAGGATCCCAACGGTAATTTTGCCAACTCCCCCAAGGGTACAAGAATAGCCCGGGGTTGTTCTCAGCGAGGGTAACAGAGTTACTCCAAAATTTGGATGAGGAAGCATTGTCCTATGTGGATGATATTTATCTGACGGACGATGACTTAAAGAGGCACTTGACCAGGGTGAGCACCATTATTATGGGATTCGCCTCTGAGGGCTATAAATTTAATTTCAAAAAAACAAACATTGCCCACCTCAATGTCCTGTTTTTAGGATACGAGCTGTCAAGTGAAGGGAATAGCCTGGCAGCTAACTTTTTAGAAAAGTGTGCGCTGCTACAACCTCCAAAATCATTAAAGAATTTACAATAAATTCTGGGATTTCTAAATTTTGGTCGAACATACATTTTGGATTACGCAGAAAGAGTAAAACCTTTCTACGACTTAATAAAACCTGATTTTTCAGTCAGACAATGGACACAAGAACACACAAATATCCTGCGTTCCCTACAGGAAGACATGATCGCTTCTCAACATTTACAGACAAGCGTAAACGCACAGAACTTAGTGATCCGAGTCATAGCGGGTCAATGCGGGTACACTTATTTAACTTTTAATGAAGGTGAAACAGTACCAATCGCATACAAATCACACCTGTATACAAACGCAGAAATGCGTTTCACTTCAACAGAAAAAATCCTGACAGCAGTGCAGACCGCTGTAGCAAGAGAAAGAGCTCTGGCTCAGGGAAAACGCATAATTGTCGTGACTCCCAGTACCAGCTTTAGAAGCTGTTACAAAAGCTAGCATTCCAAATGCTAAAGCCTTACATCCAAGATGGATACAATGGGCTAATTCTCTTACTGCAACGGATGTTGAATACATATTTGATCCAAGTTTAAAAACACAGGCATTCCCTCAATACGAACAAGAATATCCTCTACCAAATGAAATTTTGCCTCTAGATCAGTATGAATACATAATTTACACTGACGGTTCTGCTCAACCAGCACAGGAAGTAAGCAAGCTTATAGCGCAGCGTGTGCGATTGTTAAAGGTCGCATGCACAATGGAAAGTTCCATCCTAGTTGCACAAAAACGCAATCTCTAGGAGACTACACGGCACAGTTGGCAGAACTCAAAGCACTTATACTGGCACTTATAAATATGGATCACGAATTCCCCACACTGATTGTGTGTGATTCCATTTACTGTGTACAGTCGTACAATGAATATCTACATCATTGGGAACAAAACGGGTTCAAAGATGCAAAAGGTGGCACAATTAAGCATAAAATTCTATGGGAACAGGTAGGGGAGTTGAGAAACGAACTACCAAGGGCTCACGTGATACATACACTGAGTCATCAGCGTGATGGCATTCACGTTGAAGGGAATTCATTGGCTGATGAAGCCGCAAAGGGGGCTGTTCGCACAGCCGCCTTAGCTGCAGTTACTCGTTCAAGAACGAGAATAGACGGCGAGATAATGGTAGCTGTCAATGCTTCGCGCAAAGGCAGCACAGCAGTACCAAAGAAATTTCCACTCAAGTACTCCTACAAGTTAGATGCACAAAACATTCCATATGCTCAGATTCCTGGAGTGGGGGATAGAGTAATACCAAATATGGATCGTAGGCTAGGCTTAATTATGGCAGCACACGAAGGAACAGGTTCTGTACATAACGGTTTTAAGGAGACTGTTGCTTTGTTAAAAGAACGCTATTGGTGGCCCGTGATGAGAAGGCTGATTAGAGACTATGTCTGGAACTGCGACATCTGCAAGCAGATGAATGTGTCCACCACAACACGTCCAGTACAGATACCATTGTTAGACAGCATTAGGTTGTCCGTTCGTGCGCGTCCAGCCCAAGTTTCCTCAAGGTTTGGCCTCAGCGCTCGGCTGACACTCGAACTGTTATAAAAAATTGCGAGTCTTTATCGGCACATACGCAGTTGGCACGTTACATTCTGACCGTGGTCCGGCATTTAGCTCTCAGGCTTACAAAGAGGCCATGGAAGGAATGGGTGTAGCATTGTGGTACTCCTCTCCGTACCATCCCGAGGGAAATTCTGTTGTGGAGAGGAAAAACCGAGACTTAAAGCAATCTTTAACAGCTAGGGTATTAGGCAAGGGCGGTAGATGGGTTGATCACCTTTATGGGGTACAGCGCGTGCTCAATAATCAGCCAAGAAGCTCTCTAGGAGGTGTCACTCCCTACGAGGTCCTATTTGGGACAAGAATGTGGGTACCTGATCTTGATTGTGAAGGCACAGTGGCGGTTGAAAAACCATTTGATATCCATGATCTAAATGAATCCAGGACACAACAAACTAACGTGCTCCAGAAACAGGCCGCCACTGAGGAAGTCAAGGCAGTAACGGCAAGACCTATCTGGATCCCAAAAATCGGGGATCTGGTCAGAGAGAAGATTGCTGACAAGAAAGAATTTGGACCATCCTACAGAAAACCTGTACCGGTCCTTGCAATCCACGGCACAAGAACTGTACTTCTGCCACCTCTTGCCGGAAAGAAGGAGAAAAGATTTGTCTCAATAGACTTAATCAAACCACACTATGTGGCCGATACTAAACAGTAGGCCTCGTGGACTCCACAGTAGCAGACACCCTCCTCTCGCTACAATCCAAGAAGTCCAAACAGAAAGACTCATCACGTTTGAAGAGCCACCTGTACGGAATGAAGGACTAAGCAACAATGCTATGGAACTTGTTCCGCTTCAACAAGAAATTCATCTCCAAAATGAAAATCAACTTAACAACCAAGTTGCAATCAGACCTAATACAGACATCTACGTCAATGTGCCTCGACAAGAGAACACAGCAATTTCAACAAATCCCGATGCAATTCCAACAATTGATCGAACTGCTTCTGGCTATTTCATGAACTTTGATACGTTTTCACTGGATCCAAGTGAGCCGGAAACGATGCCAGCCATAAAATCACTCCAACATAAACTCATTGACTCTTTGAACTTTTTTAGAAAGACTTACCTGGTGTCACCTTAGATAGAACTATGGTATATCCCTGGGATTTTATTTTTCATTTTCTGGCTAGGTTTAATAATAACTTTTAGTATGCTTATTAATGGACGATACCTCCAGCCAAGCTCTACAGCCCAAAGAGTCAATTTGATTTTAAAACCACACCAGTCTTCACATCGTGAACCACAAGACTTGTCTTCAGTGAACATCACAGCAGTTCCTATACCGGACGGATGGTATAGTATGGGACAAGATTGATTATGATATATTATGTCCGACTGAACTTTTAAAGCTAAAACATGTATTTAAAATTTCTTTAAGTGATTTCATTACCTCCAGTACATTTTCTGATGACTGGGACACTGAAAGTGTAAATGCTATGATGTCTGATTTAGAAAAAACTGCAGCATTTCCGAACAATGAAATGTTAGAAGGTACTTCAGACTATGATACATTGTACTGTTACCAACATTTTGGTGATCATTTCTTACACAAGTCTATAACACCTAGAAATGTATTTGAATACCACCAGTGGGAACACTGCCCAACTCCTCCAAAAGGTAGTTCACAAACATTTACACAGAAATTCACATACTTCTCAGGGTTTAACACATCCGACCCGACGTCATTTTATTATAAAATGGAGAAAATTTCAGCTCAGAAAATTATGTTAACAAACACCAAGCATATTTACTCTGCATCCTTTCTGAACCAGTTGTCTAAACAGGGTTTCGATCTATGGAAAGACACAATAGAATCCAAATCAATCTGGGGTTCTAGGGACTGGCAAGTCCAGGGAATAGAAGCACTTTTTAGAGCATGCATCATCCCGCAGCAGATTTTATTTCTGAACGAAACTGTGCAACAGACATCATGTCTTGGATTAGCCAAAGGCAAGGATATGAACACACCGGGGTTTCCAACACCATCTCAGATGGGTGGGGGGCAGAACTCAACTACACAAGGGGTAGGATTAGATGCCATTTTCCAGTACAACAGATCAGATCCTGATTGGACAGAATGGCTGGTTTGGCCCATTGACACAAATAAATGTCAACAGAGATTTATGAATACAACCGAAGGGTTTAGTATCCACAGGCCAGACCCACGCTATGTACAGAGACATCACCCGGGGGTAGTGACATCCTATAGTGTTGGGAAGTTGTGCCTTGATTGGCTAGAGACATCAACACTGACAGAAGTAAAGCACCACTTGACCTTACTCACACCTGACATGGATCTTAGAGATTTTCTACTGGGACCCAAGAAACAGCGTCAGAAACGTTTTATATATGCAGGCCTATATGCCTACTATAATGAAAACTGTAAAATATCCCAAGAGGCCGCAGAAAGGATACGGGAAATAGACCGTATTAACTTAGAAAAGGGATTAGCAGTGGTGGATAATGGGTTAACTACTTTGACCTCCAGGATTTACTCCTTAGGCAACATTGTGTCCTCGGCAAACGACATATTAGAACAAGATCTGGCCTTGTTACAACACGGGCAATCTCAGCTACGTTCTATTATGATGTTAAGCTGGACGCTGCAATCTTTGCGTGCAGGCTATGTGCCATGGCGTTTTATAAACACCACGTCTCTGTTCCCAGAATACAATCTAACTGATAAACAGACAGAAATGGCACAAAGGGGAGCCAAATATACAATGCTGCGTATTGGGAAACTGGAAAGGTTACCATTCACTGTAGCCGAATCACCATCAACAGAATGGCTAATTCATGGCCAAATCACTCTGCCGGTCACTACGTTTCAGTTTCAATATTGCCTTGAGCAGAGGCAGGCAGGCAAATATGAGAAAATGGGTAAGGGATACATCAAGGAAACTTGGAAGTTACCTTATAGATACCGATGCCGGAATGGGGATCGAGAAGTGTATCTGAGTGGTACAAACTGCAAGAACGCTTTGAGCGGTTCTCTCATGTGTCAGGATATTTCTCTACATGGAGCCTGCAGTGGTTCAGTGGCGAACTTATCTTGTCACATGTCAGGGACCCCTGCAGCCATGATCACGCCGGTTTTCCAGCTGCTCTCGAATGGGAGTTACTTAATGCTAAATGATCAAGGTTGTTGTGGGATGCTTCCAGGCGTCGCATATCTAGTAACTGTTAACTCCAGGGTTACTTGCTGTATGCAAGTATTGTTTCCGCCACTGAACACAGTCAGGGAGGCGCCACTATGGCCTTCGCTGAATGTTTCTTTTATACAGTTTGATACTCTGAGCAGACTGAAAGCCATGCTTTTACAGCAACCCGTGCCCTTAACCTCCACTCGAGAAACTTATGAACTTCAAGTTGCAAGGACCTCGACTGAGATACAGGCACTCATACATACAAACTGCCCCATTCATTTAGCAGAAATGGTGGGATGTATCTTTAATATATCTGATACGAGCGGAATTGTACACCTATTTAAGACCACAGGGTCAGGACTGTTAAGCACCTTTCAGACAGTCCTCGGAGTAATCCCAAATTTTATACACTCCGTATTGGGAAGCGTATTTGGAGGATTCCCGCTCATCCTGTTCCTAATCGCAGGAATCCTGATTGTAATATTGCTGCTACGCAATGGACGGCCCACTTCCCAAGGGAATGGTGAACACACTCCTGGAGCGGAAATACCGTGAACGCATGGTACAACTTCTGGGCATTTCCTGCCTGCGAGAACTCAATGCCTCCTGGTTTCCATCATTTAGACCAGTCTGGATAGACTGCATCTTACCTGTGCTTCGATGCCTGTTCTGCGGAGAAGAATGCACGTTGGATCTTTGTCTAACTTTTCCATCAGATGCGCCTCCGGACACGGATGCATTGCTGGACCCCATAAAGGCCCACGCTCTGCGTTGTCCTCAGGGGCTTCCGATTCTGATGAATGCATTCCTGGAGAATCCACAGGTGCCGTTCGCTCCTGCTGGGTTAGGTGACTCCTCCACAGGCACCCAGGTTACAACTGCCGCACAAGCTGCCGCAGCACCGACTGTTGGCAGTACTACATTCCATCTATGTGCGATTGACGTTCTCTGTGAGGCGTTGGATTTGTCATCTACAGCAGCTGACACCGATAATATTGAGCTTCCCAGCCAGGACGCGTAATCTTGAATTGGCTCATCGTGTCCTGGGAAAGATTTCGGCTTCTTCACTCTTTTCAAAATAAACGATCTAAATTTGGAACATTTTCTTACATTGACACTTTCGCTTGAGAAAAGCATGGCCTTCTCCTGCTTATGGTAATGCAACTTCTATAAAGAGACTTTTTGACTTTTTAAGAAGAGTGGCACTTAGAAATAGCTGAATTATAACACTTTTTTAGCACCTCATTTTTTAACGATTTTTTAGAACCATGTTTTTACTTTCTTTTAGAAATGTTTTTAAATTGTCCAGATTTTAAGTATGGTCATTTTTATCCAGTTCGGAAGAGGAGTGGGTGTTATATCCTGCATAGGTGCCCCAATGTAGACCCGTTCGTACATGCCCTAAAATGGACGTATTCATATTTACCCTAATATGGTCATATTCGTACTTGACCTATTATGGTCATGGCCGCATATGCCCAATTATGGTCACAACTGTGCATGTCCTATTATAGTCATGATTCCTTATATAGGCATGATCTTTCACCTACATTGGTCCCAGCTTGTACACAACGAGCTCTGAGGGCTGAACGTTATCTATCCTGTGGTTTTGAATACAGCAGGGTTCTTCCAAACACAGGCCCACACTGTACCATTAATTATGCATGGCTTTCTAAGAATACACCACCGGCATAATATGTATGTACAAAGTTCACCCTTGACGTCTTCCTCATGTCCAATACAAACCATACTGAGGACCGAGACTCTTTAGGGTATAAATACACCACATCTTTCCCCGGTAAGGCAGAGGGAACCGAGACTTCCATGCTGACACACTGACCAAAGACGCTGAGGCTACTGCATGCAGTCGCTCAAGCTGACAGTGGTCTGACACTACCCGGACGGGGTGTCCAACTCGAGACCAGGACGGGGTCCCACACTCTCTTTATTCAGGTATGGGGGTTCGACTAAATCCTAGGAGGATTCTTGGCTCTTAGCTTCTAAGACCTACACACATATGCTAGGTACACACAGGTACATCTAGGTAGGCATCGTAGGAGTACTAGCACTTGCATAATGCTTTTATATTCATGTATGTACTCATGATTATCGCAATATGGTAGAACTGTTCTATCCCTTTGCTTTTATCGTGCTGCTGATCATATATCTCTGCTATTGTCTGCTGGTTACCGCAGCACATATATTTTACACTAGAATAACAACTGTTCAATAAATACTTATTGAAACGCCCGACTATTTATTCTGTGTAACTCTCTGAGACAAACCGAATAAGTGAGCACGAGTGACTGAGCGAAAGGTAGTACATTGTTTCCAGGATTCTGAGGGAATCAGGGTTGTCATGATCTAAGGTTGCCAGAAACTAATCTCTCCCCGATAAGAGGAGACACTAGTGGCACTGCGAGCTAGCTAATGCAAACCAGGCTAACATATACGGTGGGGGTGCACGGAGTCAGTCTGCCACCAAGCCCGCAGTATATGTTATCCAAACGCGCAGGTCCTGCAGGGGTACTATAGGAGCTACACGACAGAGCTTATTTGTAAAATAGTTCAGTTTGTCTCTTTTGTAGCCCGGGAAGGAGGGGTTGCATCGTAAGTGCCTCGGGAAGGAGTTACAAATGTTGGGAGCATATCATAATGCTGAGGTCGGTTGCCATCTAAAATCAATTTATACATCATGACTCAGTGGGTTCTTATTTTATTTCTATCCTAGGGCTCACAAATACCCAACATATTTTTGATTTCTATAGAAAAACTTAATGTGGGTATTAGAAAAAGCAAACAATTCCACTTAAATGGTCTTTCCTCACTTTTCATTTCAACTTCCAACACTATTCTAGATGTATCTATGGAGGGTCATATTGGAATCCTTCTAACAAGCAATCACAGTTTATTTAAGTTCCAACACTGTGGATCTCTAGCTATGTAAATTACCACTAAACTTATATCTAGAAAATGTTAAAATGAAAGTGCATAGCAAATCAAAATAAATGAGGGTTTATGAGCGTTTGCAGTTGCACTAAAGCTTCTATATGGAGATTTTATTCTGAAGATTGTATCCACCATCAATGCTTATGTTCTAACAGATGTTTCTAATATTTCTATTTGGATACCGCTCCAAGACAAGTAAAGCATTAAATAGTTATATAAAGCAAGCATCATTTATGTAGTGAATGTACACCGAACTTAATATTCGAACAATTTCAAAAGTTGTTCATTGTTAACAAGTTTATAGGGAAATATATAAAATCCTGATGATAATTAAGGACTTTTCATATAATGGTTTCTAATATACATATTTACTTAAGGATGGAAACTCAATGTATGGTCATGTGACCAAGACTCTGAGAGAGGTCGAAATGAGTCTTTGTTTTGTGCCCATTAAATTGGATTTATTGACATCTGCAACTGGAGTGGCTCATTTCCTTACCGTAAGCTTGGTAAGAACTTTGTTCAGACATTTAAGCGGCGGCCGCCGCATTTACGAGCCGCGACCCGCTTGGAAGGGCGTTCGGTAGACGCCATTCCCCGTTTGAAATTTTACAAGTGAATGCCTGCTGGCAGCCGAACGTGTAATCCCAAAGGAGCATCCAAAATACCGAGATCTGCACAGGGGAGCTAAACTCGCTGAAAGGACTCTACGGAAACAACGTGAACCCTTACCTCTTCGTATGTGTGGCATCGGCCGCGAAAACGACGAACGGCCCAAGTAGCGAGGCTGCCAGGGTACGCCTGGACAGTGTGTTCGAAGGTGCAGTTGTGGGATAAGAGGATCAGAAGATCGTGGACAAAGTTGGGCAATGGAGTTCTTAAAGGGCTGGGAGGCCTCAGCGAATCTCATCTTCAAGAAAAGTGCGAATGGAAGCAGCAAACCGGGAGAGAGCACCAGTCAGCAAGATACTACCATCAACTTGAAACAAAAAGGAAACGCTCTGGAAAGACTACATCGCAAAGAGGTGAGCAGATGGTGGGAAGCAACATCTTTGCAAAATTACCTAGATGTAGATCGGATACCAAGGGGACTAAGGATCTTTATTTTACCCACTTTGAATAACCCCAAACCCCAATTGTTGAAAGCTTGGATGGATAATACTATAGCGTGCTCCAAAACGATGTTACAGATATTGATCAAAAACGCTTGGGAAGAGCACAAAGATTTAAAGCTCCAAATACAGTCATTGCTTGATGAAATACAGAGAGAACCAGATCAAAATGAAGCAAAAAAGATTCTCGCATCAGTGGACAAAAGAATTAAAACATTCGAGAAAGAGATTATTGAAAGAAAACAGAGGAAATTCCAACGAGACAAGAGGGATTACAAGACTGCAAGAATCCTGACATTTGCGAGAAAATTCGATAGGGCACGAGCAGAGCGCACAAAGGACAGAGCCCTGGGAATAGCAGACAAAGGAAGGTGGGAATCCGGAACAAGTTTAAGCTCAGATCTTGAGTCCTTGGACAGTAACACCTCAAATCCCCCAGAATTGATCTCTTTTTCAGAGGAACTACGCCTCCTACAAAGGAGCAATGAACAATCACACAGGGGGAAACCAAGAGGAAAAGGGAGAGGCAGAAGAACAAAAGCCAAGGACGATGACAACGCCACTGAAAAAAGCAGTGACACTGGCATGGGAACAAGAGGCCAGGGCTTGAAGAAACAATAATTGGATGCTCAACGGTTAACGGTAATCAATCTCTCACAAAGAACTATCACTAAAACTGAAGAAATTTTTATGTTAGGTTTGACCTTTTGTCCTGACACTAAATTAGACTATGCGCAGACTCCCATAAACATGTATAAAATTGTACGCAAGTTGAAACTATTTAAAATACATAAAACTGCTAAAAAAAGTCCCAGCGGCTACATGCACACCAGGCATAGGACCAATATCACCTTTACTCATTGAAGACATTGGCACACTTAGATTACTCCACGACATGAGTGACCAAACTTACAGCAATATAACACAGACGCCTGTGGACCCTTTTGACCCTACACACATCGACACGGTATCACAGATTTTTGGTTTGGATCCTGGTATACCCAGTGAGCCCAGGTTCAGAACTACCTCTAAATATGTACCACAAATAGCTAAAGACAATATTGATGTATTCCATGAGGCAGTAAATCTAGACATTTTGAAACTCACTAAAAAGGCACCAAAAAGAGGGAATATATCTAGGAATCAGTGGGAAGCAATCACAGCTCTGCAAAGGGATGACAGCATTGTGATCAAACCATCTGACAAGGTTAGGAATATTGTCCTTATGGGAATAGAGAAATACACACAAGAGGCTCTTAGACAATTGAGCAACACCATGTGTTATGAAAAGGTAGATAAGTCATATGTAAATGATCTACAATGCAGATTCTTCGATCTCCTGAAAGGGTGGTTTGAGAACCAGCTCCTGAGTTGGGATGAGTACCCTTTTCTTAAGAATGAAACACCAACTACACCAACACTCTACCTACTACCTAAGGTACACAAAAATCTAGAGAACCCTCCAGGACGCCCCATAGGTTCCTCCAAGGATAGTTTGTTTGAAAACACTTCTATTTATGTGGATTGTTTTTTGTTCACATATGTTAAGGACTTTAGTTCCTATGTGAGAGACACGAAGGATTTCTTACAAAAGGTACAAAACATACACTGAGGGCAGGAACACTGGTTGGTGTGTCTGGACATGGAGAGCCTTTACACAAGCATAAGACACAGAGATGGTCTAAGAGCTTGCAAATACTTCTTGAAATCTAGAAGTATACACCTGCTAGAACATACACACATGCTGCTACAAATGATTGAGATTTGCCTCACTGAAAATGTTTTTCTGTTTAACAATGTTTTGTATAAACAAATACAGGGCACATCGATGGACACCTGCTTCGCTCCCGCTAATCTCTTGGTGGGCTGGTGGAAGAAGCAGGTGCTCTGGGGTGACACCTTGGATAAATGGACAGGTAAAGTCAATTTGTGGCTGAGGTATATAGATGATGTGTTTTTTGTGTGGGAAGGCAATGAGAATGACCCAATGACCTTTGTAAAAGAACTTAACTGTAATGATGTGAATTTGAAATTTACAATGCAACACTGCCAGAAAACAGTTGATCTTTTAGATCTGAGACTAACTGTGGAAAATGGGAAACTTTCTGCCAATCTGTTCCCAAAGGAAACAGCAGGAAATTCTATACTTCACGCGGCCAGTTGTCATCTACCCAATTTTAGATGGAGCATTCCATATAGCGAATTTTTACGAGCAAGGAGAAATTGCAGCTCTGATGTAAACTATGAGAGGAATAAGAAAGAAATGATAAGGCGGTTCCAGGCAAGAGACTACTCACGTAGGATGTTGCAGAAAGGGGTGACCAAAGCAGATAGCATTGAGAGGAGTGAGGCCCTCTTCCAACCTCCTAAATCTAAGCGAGGCACCTGTTACCAAGAGGGTCCTATAAGATTTATAGCAACTTTTGCTACCCAGTCAAAGGACCTTAGAAAAATAATGCAAAAGAGTTGGGATATTCTAACTCAGGATCCCATCTTGAATACAAAACTTGGACAGGCACCCTCTTTCACATACAGGAAAACCTATCCCCGAAAGATATGCTTGTAAAAAGCCATCTGACACCACTTAAGACCAACTGGTTGGAAAGAGGAGGAGGTTTCCGTAAATGTGGGAAGTGTAAGGCATGTAGCCATAGTGAGAATGTGAAGGAGACAAAACTGATGAGAACCAATAGACAGTGGCAGATTCCTAAGAATATCAGCTGTGGAACGGACTTTGTGGTCTATCTCATCTCTTGCCCTTGTAGCAAGTGGTACATTGGGTCCACGATTTTTCCTGTAAAAAACCGAATACTTGAACATTGGAGAGCAATCATCAATAAGAATTTTAGCTACAGCACAGCCAAACACTTCCATGAGGCACACAATGGGGATTGGACTACTGCAAAATTCTTTGGTTTAGATACAGTTCCCAATAAACCAAGGGGCAGGAACCACACACAAACTTTACATAGATTGGAATCTAGATTTATTTTGCAGGCTGGCAGCATCTTCCCGAACGGGATGAATAATGATGAGGAATTGCATGTGCATCTATAGTTCGCTGAGAATCCCCCAGAACCCTACTCCCTGGAATGAGTTTCCATAGTTTATCCTGTAAAGAACGATTTTTAAGCCTTTTTTTTGTTTCTGCACTTTTTTATTCATAGTTTTTTTCTTTTTTACTTCGTAGAAGAGTCACGTTACAATTGACTAGCTTGAGAACACAATTGAGATCACTATACACTTATAGGACTGTGAAGTTATTTAGATGTGGACGAGATGCTTTTCGCAATAGAATTGAATATTACGTGTCCAGATTTTGCTCACTGCTAACATTCTGTTTTTCTTTCATAGAACAGACACTGTGGAGCAGACGCCAATAAAGAGTAGCCACCATGTAGGAAGTTAAGAGCACGGGGAACCGGACCTGTTTTATCAAACAGCCGCCTCTCCTTAACAGAGGACAACACGAGAAGTAGGATGTGGGTAGTGACATTGTGAGCATAGTAGAATACCTTTGAGTTCACTAGCCTGTAGTATAGGTCAGTTACGTATGTATCTTAAATCATTTCCAGGTGTTGAAGCAAGATGGGATTTGGAGAATAATGTTTAAAACACATGATATGTACAGGAAATATGTGCAATTGCAAGGGTACTATACCCAATGAGTTGTATACAAGTATGCATAATGTGTACTAGATTGTGGATTCATGTGTCTTTTTACGGGTACTATACCCAACGGGACGTATTCAGGAATGTATAACATGACTAATTCATTTGGTCAGATTAACCGGACTTGAGCGTTAAATTATTTCACATCTGAATTACAACACAGTCGGTAGTGGTTTAACCTGATCTACAACCTGTGCCATAATTTGAAAAACAGTGTGATAATCATTAAAGTCAAATGTTTAGACAATAGGAATTTGTCCAGATTCAGTCTAACATTAGACTTGTGTTCATTCCACCATATACAACTTTAAGTGCAGTATTTCCTGTGTAGTGCAAACCACATGAATAACTGTTAATATATATTGCAAATTCACTTTCAAGTCTGAAAAATCCTCTAATCTTAATCAGATTTCTGGTGTGCCGATGATATATTACATTTCCACGTGTAGTATTGTTGCAGTTGCCGCAATTTAAACAAAACTATGTCTCATGTTTCCTTGCTCTTGGCGTGATTTGTATTGTTTCCTAAGAAAGAAGATATGATTTAACCAACGTATCTTTTAGATTTGTTAATCCTTCATGTGCAAATTATGTTTTTTCTTATGAAAATCTGTGTTAATTCCCCATCTGTGTCATCTAGCTGTCAGTGATTGCAAATTATGTTTTTAATCTGGTGAGATATATTTGAACATTGGTCAATGAAATTTATCCTTTAGATTATTGCTCTTGCTTTCCTTCTACTTAGTGTTCTCAAATTTTCTGCCCTGATTAGGACATCTCTTCATATACTCATTCCATAAATTGTTGACTAAGCCTAGTAGTACTTTCATGAAGTCTTGTCCTTTTATATTTAATTTGGATGGAAGCTCAGTTTGTGGTGTGATGATAATATGTAAAAAGGTATTGGTTGCTGACCTATTGTGACTGACAATTAAATTCTGCCTTTTAATCTCATTTACCCTTTGATGAAAGTTTAATAGTTGTTCTTATTCTTTGCTTCCATTCTAAATGCCTAATACAGAGGTCTTCAATCTGAGGGGTGCGACCCCCAGGTGGTCTGTGGAGTCATGGCAAGGGGGCGCACATTCCCCAGCCTCACATCTGCCTGGAATCCAGAACATTTGCTCTTCACTTTGGAAAAAGACAACCGTCCCGTGGTGGTTCATTCTGATAGTTAAAATGCTTCAGCTAAAGTGTCATTCTGGGAGTGTCTTGTGCTGTGAAACCGAAACTGGGCAGACAGCTAAACAAGCGTTCCTGCCAGGCTGCCTGCTTGCCTGAAAGAAATGCAAATGTGCGCTACGAGTTAATCTGCAAATGTAAAGGGTAATTCACAAATTTAAAGGGTGCTTGGGAGCCGGTACTGGCTTTAATTGATTGAATTACTCGAAGCTTTGTGATGACAAAGATTTATTCTTTTGAGTGGTAGTGCAAAGAGGTAACCATTGAGCCATGAAGTCTGTGCTTTTAATTGTATTTACATCGCGCTGACTACCCCTGAGGAGGTGTTGAAGGGACAGTTATGTAAATAAATTGAATTACGCACTGTCTGGGTATTACTAAAATCTATATTTTGGAAGCACTGTTTTATCGTAAAACATTTTGCGCATTTTGTAGCAGTCTATCTTATACTGTGTATAACGCAAGTATAAAATAATGAATTACATATTCACAATGCTTTCTGTCACAGGCTGTGACCTTGTAGTACTAAAAATACACAGTCACTATTCTCCACTGCACCAACCAAGATTTAATTCTGTGGCTCTCTGGTTACACACAGACCTTTGCAGTGTATTAACTAATAGAGGTTTCATAATGTACTATACTGCATCCGACTGAGTAACACATTTTTTATTTATTTTTCATTTAAGCTGGCCATTATTTTATATATAGCTACCTGACGGTGAAAGACCTAAAAAATCTACAGAATATTTAGTTTTTAGCCACACCATTGACCCCGCCCCCATGCTCACTGACCCAGCCCCTATTGAATGTAGCATCACAGATCCCATATTTCTTTTAATGCACTTTCACCACTGGTTGGCCCGGCTTCCCATTCCTGTGCAGATTTGGCACGGTGGGAGGTTGACATGAATTGGAGCACTGCACTGCGCACTGTGCTGCCTGACGCCTCAGTGAGTACAGTTCACTCATCACAATATAGCTGGCACTGGTCGTGCTGGCCTGGGGGTTCAGCTGTGCTGGCTGAAGCAATCTTATCACAGCTGAAACTGACTCACTCAGCCTGGGCGGTGAGCAGCAGTTATGTTTCTTTTTTAGGTTGCTGCCCGTGCCTCCAGTTTGGTGCATGCCTCATTGACAATGTGAGACCACTGGGAAAGGTTGCACAGCTATCGCTGCAGAGAGGCAGGATCATATGGTGACTTAATTCTGGGCTAAATTGAACCCTTTCTATGTGTTTTTTTAATGTGAGGGACACCCCACCTTTAAGTCGTGCAGGCATGAACTGTCCAACAGCACCATTCTAGCTGCTGCCACAGCTGCTCTCCCTCCCAGACAGCTGACCCACTGCATCTAGGCCAGCCCTCACCCACAGGCAGCAGCAGACAAAGAAAGCAGTGTGTGTGTGTGTGTCGCAGGTGCACACATTAATTAAGTCCTATGGTGCATGGGGATGCAGCAAAGGATGTTTTACCACCGGCTCGGGGCGCGCAATCACTAATATTATTTCCCTACCGTAAAAATGATTGGTTGTGGGAATTGGGGGCATTTATTGGTTGTCGATGATGAGGAGTAACAGGTTCTAGAAATTTTTGTCAGGAGGGGGTCCTTATGCTTAGAAAAAATTGACAGTAGGTTTTGGCATCAAAAAGTTTGAAAACCTCTGGCCCAAATGTTTTACAAAGTTTTCAAAGTTTCCGCTAACCACGGTAGTTCGCAATGCTTGTTTGCAATTTGAGTGAAGAGCTGTAATTTACGTTTTAATAAAAAATGTATATCTCTAGACTCTCAGGTCGATTTTGATCATTTTGGTGTCTAAAATTCATGAAAATAAAATCTAGTTGTATGGTCTGGCTTGACAGCACTGCTGTTGCCAAAAAATTATGTGAATACCACTAGATAGGGGCTTTGGCTGCACCCACATGTTGGGAGCCAGGAGTACATGTTTTTATTGGGCAAATGTTGTGTGCTTCCACAAAAAAAGTCACCAATTATGATCATTTTGTTTATTTATCCAGCTAGCTGAGCTTGAACTTTCATGACATTATAATGCTGTAAAATTATCTTAGCTAACTAGATAATTTGTGGTGTTTTTCTTTCTCTGGCAACACCACAGATGGGAGGAGGGTAGTCATTAACCTAAACGGATTCTTAGGTCTGGTTTGACAGTTCAAATGTCACCTGACCTTTTAACCCACACTAATATTATTCTCCAGTTCTTTGCTTCCGCACAAATATACAGGCTATTTACTTGTAATGCTTCACATGATCCTACAACATTCCTTTAAAGCCTGACCTATTGGCATTTCCAATTCTTGTTATAAATTGGTGTCAGATTTCTTTTGTGTTGCGTGACTTTCTTATTATGTTGTTTTGGTACTTCTAAATGTCTACAATTGTTACTTTGTTTAAGCCTGACTGCTCAAAGCCACTGTAACCCAGGGTTAAGCTAAGATTTAACAAATGACTGGACCCACGATAGGTTTGTGAGTGTATTACATGGCGAGGCCACACCATATTATACACATCCATCTATCTCTCTCTCTCTATCTATCTATCTATCTATCTATCTATCTATCTATCTATCTATCTATCTATCTATCTATCTATCCATCTATCTATCTATCTATCTATCTAACCAAAGGTTACAGGGACATTATAGTGAGGTTTATATTTTACACGCATAAAACCATAGAAATTCAGCAGTTATAGTTATCTAAAAAAAACTATAAATTGTGCCATAAGGTAACTATAACTTGCGTCCCCGCCATGCACAGTTCTCTCATCAATAATTGGTCTGAAATGTTGCAGTGATATTGTCAATGATGTCATAGAAGATGCGATGACTGATGTTATATGTTGGGTAATTAGCAGTGCATAGCGAGAGTGGGAGTTATATTACGTTAGGGCATGACTTAAAGTTTCATGAGATAACTATAACAATAACTGCTGAATTTCTATGGTTTTTTATGTGTAAATTCTGAACCTAACTATAATGTCCCTGAAATCTTTGTTTTTTTTGTGAATTTCCAAGGTTTATTTAATTATATTTCCTAACTATAAATTCCCTGTAAACTTTGTTTTTTCAGTAAATTTCTACGGTTTTTAATGTGATTTCCTAACTATAACATCCCTGTAACCTGTGTCTGTGCGTGGCTGTGTGAGTGGCTGTGTGGGTCTGTGAGTGGGTGTGTGAATGACTGTATTGGTGTGTACATGGGTGTGTGAGTGTGTGGTGGGTGTGTGAGTGCATAGGCGACTGGCTGTGTGGGTCTGTGAGTGAGTGTGTGAGTGGCTGTGTTTGCCTGTGAGTGGGTGTATGAGTGGCTGTTTAGGTGTGTACGTGGGATGTGTGAATGTGTTTTGCAAGTGGTTTCACTGTATAGGTGTGTGAATGGGTGTCTAAGTGGCTATATGGGTCTGTATTGGATGTGCAAGTGGCTGTATGGGTGTGTATGTGGCTGTATAAGTGGCTGTGGAAGTGCCTGTGTGGGTCTGTGAGTGGGTGTGTGAGTGGTTGTGTGGGTATGTAAGTGCGTGTATGAGTGTGTGAATGGGTGTGTGAGTGTGTGGTAGGTGTGTGACTGGCTGTGTGGGTCTGTGAGTAGCCAAATTTATTAGCAAAACAAGAAATGCTTTTCCTATGGAAACATGTCCCTAACTATAACTACCTACTGGTGACTGCCAGTAGGAAGAATATATATATTACCAACTGTCTGTCGGCAGTAGGTAGTTATAGTTAAGACAATGTTTCCATAGGAAATGCGTTTTTTGACTTGCCTATATCTTTGGCACTGTTTGACGAATCTTCACAAAATGTTCCAAACAAAAGTGTGCCAGTAATTCTAGATGTGCATGGAAAGTTTCAGGGTATTCCGTCAAGCGGGGAGCTGAGAAAAAGGGGAAGTCAAAAAAGTGAATTTCCCATCTTAATTCTAATAGGAGGTTTGAACACAATACAGCCCAAACTGCTGAACGGAATTACACCAAATTTGGCAGAAAGCTAGCTTTTGGTACGCAGATTGTGCTTATTGTTATTTGGTGTAAATACGGTCAGTAGTTTTCGAGAAATTAAAATAAATTCAAATTTGTATATCTACGATCAAGGCTAATTCTCAAATAATGACAAGCTCGTGCAGGGAAATGAAGAGCTCTGATTGGCTGCTAACAATTCAACTACGAAGTTTAGGCAGCAATCTTTGAACTTCGCTTCAGCTGAGTCACACAAAAAGTGCAAAAAAAGAAAAGTGGGCAGAGTAGGAATACCCTAACCTCCAAGCCTTTGGTCTTGGGACCCCAGAGGGACTCCGACAGGGCAAAAAAGCTTTTTTTTGGGGAACATTTTTTGTAAAGCGCCACCGGGTGGGCTAGGTCCCGTGGCAGTTTCTAAAAAAGGAGGGGGCGCACAGGCCCCCCCTGAGCCTCTTTGAGCCCCAGGGACCACCACCTCCCTGCAGCTTTTTATTAATATAGGAGGGGTGGCCATGCGGACCCGCCTCCCTGGGCTCAAATGAGCCTCAGGAACCACCACCTCCCTGGGGCTTTACTTAAAAGCCCCGGGGGGGCCTCACAGACCTCCTAGGCTCCAGGGACCACCACCTACCTGGGGCTTAAGTTAATCTGGTGTGGGGGGTCACCCAGACCCCCCACACCCTGGAGACCACTACCTCTCCGGGGGTTTCTTGTTTTTATAAGAAGGAGGGGGGCCATGTGCCCACCTCCAGCGCCGTGCTTGGCCACAGGGACCACCACCCCCAGGGCTGGCTCCTGCTATGTCCTAGGATGCCCTCCCCCTGGAAATAGCTGTTTGCTTTTGCTTGGCAGGAGCTTTGACTGCTCCCACCAAGCAAAAGCAAACACTCCAGTTCCAGTGGACGGGAGCTGTCAAAGTGCTCCCGCCAGCAGACATGTGGGTAGGGAAAGATGAAACTATTGCCACTGAATGGAGGGAGCTGCCCTTCCAGCAGCTCCCTCTGTGCAGCAGCAATGCCTGCTCTGGCAGGAGGGGGGAATCCGGCTGAGACCGCACGGGCCCTGAGGCTTCCACCGCAGTCCCGGCGAAAAGAGCAGAAAGAGCCAATATAAAAGTCAGAAACGACCAGAAAGAAGCAGAACAAATGTGAGAAATGAGCAGAAAGAGGCAGAATAAAGGTAAGAAATGAGCAGAAAGAAGCAGAATAAAGGTCAGCAATGAGCAGAAAGAGGCAAAATAAAGGTCCGCAACGAGCAGAAAGAGTCAAAATAAAGGTGAGAAACGAGCAGAAAGAGGGAAAATAATGATCAGCAACGAGCAGAAAGAGGCAAAATAAAGGTAAGAAACGAGCAGAAAGAGCCAGAATAAAGGGCAGAAGGGAGCAAAAAGAGGCAGGATAGAGGTCAGAAACCAGCAGCAAGAGGCAGAATAAAGGTCAGAAACGAGCAGCAATCGGCAAAATAAAGGTGAGAAACTAGCAGAAAGAGGCAAAATAAAGGTGAGAAACGAGCAGACAGAGGCAAAATAGAGGTCAGAAAAAGGCAGAATAAAGGTCAGTAATGAGCAGAAAGAGGCAGAATAGAGGTCAGAAACCAGCGCAAGAATAAAGGTCAGAAAGAGGCAAAATAAGTCAGGAGCAGGCATAAAGAGGCAAAATAACAGGCAGAATGAGCAGAAAGAGGAAAAATGGAGGTCAGAAACGAGCAGCAAGAGGCAAAATAAAGGTCAGAAATGAGCAGCAAAAGGCACATTAAAGGTTAGGAGCGAGCAGAAAGAGGCAAACTAATTGCAGAATGAGCAGAAAGAGGCAAAATAGAGGGCAAGAGCGAGGAGAGAAGAGTCAGAAAAAATGAGCGGAGGAGGCACAAAACCGAAAGCAGCAGAGGGTGGCAGACTGCAGGCAAGCTGGACAACAAGACCACCACAGGGGGAGCTGGCACGCAGACCTGCTCTTGTGTTCCCCCTACTTTTTTGCCACACACCTACTGATAGACCAACTCATACACTCATGCACCCACTCACAGACCCACTCAGACTCACCCACCCACTGACAGACACACTCAGACACATGTACCCACTCACAGATCCATTCAAGCACTCATTCACCCACTCACAGACCCACTGAGAGACCCACACACACATTTGCAGACCCACTCAGAGACTCACTCAGACACCCACTCACATTCATGCATCCACTCACAGACCCACTCAGAGACACACTCACAGACCTACTGAGACACTCATGCACCCACTCACAGATCCACTCGGACACTCACACATCCACTTACAGACCCACTCAGAGACTCTTGCACACTGTCACAGACCCACTCAGACACTCTTCCACCCACTCACAGACCCACTCAGACACTCATGTTCCCATTCCCAGACCCATTCAGAGACTCATGCACCCACCCACAGATCCACTCAGACACTCACACACCCACTCACTCACCAACTCAGGGACTCATCCATCCACTCACAGACCCTCAAAGACACTCATGCATCCAATCACAGATCCAGTCATAGACCCACGCACCGACTCACAGACCCATTCAGACACTCATGCACCCATTCATAGACCCACCTTTTTAGCATTTTGATGGTATAGAAAACAGTTGAGGAGACCGCGTTTACGTTATCACAATAGGTACGTTTCTCATCGCTGATCACTCCAAGACTGCGTGCATTCTTGACTGGGATATGAAGGGTTCCTAGCTCAGGTGGCCACCAGGAATGGGACCAAAATGAAGATGAATTCCCAAATAAAATAACCTCAGTTTTCCCTGAGTTAGGCTTTGGGAAGTTATTGGCCATCCAATTATTAATTGCCATCATACAGTCCGGAAACCTGGAGTCCACTTTAACATCTTTCTCTGACAATGAAACAACTATTTGAGAGTCATCGGCATAGGATGTAAGAGAAAATCGAACTGTCTGATCAGATCTGCCTGATTAGACATATAGACATTAAACAGAGTAGGGCTTAATGAAGAGCTTTGTGGGACCCCAAAAGGCAATTTAAAGGGATCGGAGTTGAATTTGTTTAATGACACAATGTTTATGCCTGACCAAGAAGGATTTTAAAAGGGCCAGAGCTTCACCTCTAATTCCAATGTCAAATAGTCAACATGCCAGCAGCTCATAATTCACCGTATCAAAAGCTGCTGACAGGTCGAGTAGAATGAGGGCTGCTTTACCTCCATGATCCAGAGTCTCTCTGATTTCTTCAGTCGCTTTAATTAAGGCCATCTCCTTGCTATATCCACTTCTGAATGCATATTGAGTGGGGTCCAAACAATTTTTATCTTGTAAGAATGTGGCAAGCTGAAAGTTTATTATTTTTTCCACAATTGTAGCAGGTAGGGTTAGTCTTGCTTCTTTAGTAGGGGCAATATTGAAGCCATCTTTCAGTGGGACAGAAAGACGCCACTGGCAAACATATGATGGAAGTTAGTTGTGAGACATGAGGCAATTATTTCTGGTGGCTGCCTGGCCACCGAAGGGGAGCAAGGTTCAAGGGGAGAGCCGGATTTAGTGGGCTTAAAGAGAGAGGTAACCTGCTCTACAGTTGGATTCCTGAATTTAGAGAAGAAGGTGGTGTCAGCATGCTTAGGGGGAGATGATGGCGCTCTCCGAACAGAGACATTAATGGAGAAAAACCTATTGTAAACGCTTTAACTTTATTTTGAAAGAAGCAAGCTAAGTCATTTCAGAGGCCTTGATGTCAACGATTGTCTGTCTCTGGTTCTGTAGTTGTAAGTTTCTTTACCGTAAGAAAGAGTTATTTAACTGAATTCTTGGGAGCCTCGATCTTTTGAGTGAAGTAGGAAGACTTCTCTCTCATTATCAAAGTTTGTAGATAGCGAGCTCATGCTTATATCTAAGCTTTTCTAAATCAGAATACTCCTTTCTCCAGATACATTCTTGCTTTCTGCATTTTTGTTTTTGGTTTCTCAGGACCTCAGTGTACCAAGGAGCTGAGGGAAGGTGTCTCTTACAAACAGAGACCTTTGCTGGGGCTAATGAGTTGACATCGGTGGTTATCCACGAAACGTAGTTATCTACCGGAACATCGAGGTCCTCAGATATTAAAGGTAATGAAGCTACTAGTGCCTAATTAAGTTGATATGGCTGTATCTTATACCAAGGTCATTGAAGCAATTCCTTGTTGGGTGTTCTACCATGTTGAAGGGGTTGCACTAGAAGAAGATCGAATATTGCTGCTAGGTGGTCTGCCCAGAGTAATGGTAAAGTCGAGATATCTAACAAGGAAGGATTGTTGATAAAGATACAATCAAGACAGTGCCCAGCAGAATGAGTGGCGCCTACAACTACCTGGGAAAGACCAAGACTGGCTGTCATATCAAGAATAATCTTCTTGTCGTTATCAGTAAGGTCCTTGAGATGGAAGTTAAAGTCTCCCAGCAAGGTAAAGTTTGATGTACTAGGAGAAGATTCTAAAATATTGCTAAGGTCTTGGAAAAAGATGTGCCTAGGGCCAGGTGGGTGATAAATAAGTAGCCCATTAAAAGAATGGGTTTTAGATAGCTCAATATTGAAGGAAAGAGCTTCACACTGTGTTAGTTGAACGGGATGAAAAGAAGCTTTAAGGTGGGATCGATATATGATTGCTAGCCCGCCTCCCCTTTTAAGTGGTCTGTCCACCCTATGTGCCATGAAGCCTGGGGGTGGGGGAGGTGGCAGCGACGAAATCTGGGCCTGAAGACTGATCGGCCCAGGTTTCTGTTATGAACAAGATGTCTAATGCTTACGAGTCAATCCAATCTGCAACTTCGAGCTCATGCTTGATGAGGGATCTTGTATTAATTAAGGCACAGCGCCATTTATCGGAGCAAAATGTCTGGGTAGCTGCAAGCGAGGAATTGTCCTGAGGGTGGCTCTTTTTCCCTCCGCCCTCCTTATCTAAATGAAGCTTACAGTCCTTACAGTCGAACTTGGAGTGAGCAGACCAAGCGTTTACATCTAAACCTGTGTCCTTACCTACAACATTGTGGGCTAAAAGTTCATTTCTGGTGTAGCAGAGTCTGGGAGTCCAATCTGAACCAAAACTGGCAGGGGGATGGGCCCTGGGCGCGATCAGGGCACATTAGGGGGGCTGATGGCCTTGCCTTCAGTGCGCCAGTGGCGTGGACGAGCTGTTTCTCAGTTAAAATATCTTGCCATTAAGGGAGGCGTGGCCGAAGGTGGAGCTAGAGCGCCCTTAGCGCTGCATCGGCAAAAAAGAGGTTAGTCAAAGGAAAAGTTAACAGGGGCCCAGCAAACCCAAATCTTGCAAGCAGGCTCCCATACTGCATGAAATACTAGCAAATCAAATATGAAAATTCAAATAATGATGTGAAAGTAAAATCATAAAATGAGCATAAACAAGGGTTTCCAGCTAAGAGGATCCAGGCCCCTTCTCAAACAAAGAGCATGAACGTATAATGTGATCGTTATATATGAGATATGTTCAGTTATGTGACCATATTCTCTTCAATCCATACAATACTAATCTCCTTATCAAGAGTATTTGGTAGGGCTGGTACAAACAATTTTTCATTCTAAAGGATTTATTTTTTCCTGCAACAACAATTTTTTTCCCCAAAAACAATTGGAAAAATGGTCAAAGGAGGGTCATTCAACTGAATATTGAGTGTGATACTTCAATCTCCAAATCGGGTTGGGAGAAGGACTGTTCTTTTTTGCATAAAAGGCTAATTATGTCTTCAGTGATTCCAAACATTCAAGGCCACCCCAAAGAATTATATGGTACTTCTTTTCATTCTCTTACTCAGATAGATTTCTAGTATGTCAAGAAGCGAATATCACCAGATAAAGGGCAATAGAAACCTTTACTTTACATGCCGAAGTGTTTTAGCAATGTTTCTCTTATAAAACAAACAAACATTGCAATCTGTAATAAATCTACTTATGTAAATGTTTTCTTTTGTTTCATTATTTTAAATTGAAGACTGCTCTTCATCTCAGAAACTCTCGCAAGTCAGGCAACTGTCTGATCAGACTGGAACTGAAGGATGCATATGTGTCTGTTCCCATTTGCAAAGAACACATACAATACTTATAGTTGCTCTGAGGGAGCTCAAATTTACCAATTCACTTCTCTCACTTTTGGGCTGCCATCAGCCACGTGGTGTTAGCACACAATTTGTGATAAAAAAAACTCTCAGAGCATATGTCGAGGTACAGTAAGTTTCCCTGTTAATCTATCTCGACAACAAGTTGTTCATGGCAGAAGATCGAAGAGTTTTGCTACATCAAGTTCAAATTGCTGTTTTTCTTCCACACAACTTTGGCTTCATTGTAAATAAGAAGTAGTTGAATTTAGAGCCTTTCAAGGGAATAGAGGGGCATATTAGCAAGAACGGCGTTAAAATTATCGCCGCTTTAGCGGCAGGTAACTGCCGCTAAAGCGGCGATAATGGGCTTGATAATATGCCCTGGAGAATTCCAATAGGAGCCCATGTTCACACCAGAACATGGACTTCTATTGGAATTCTCAAGGGCCTATTATCAAGCCCATTATCGCCGCTTTAGCGGCAGTTTCCTGCCGCTAAAGCGGCGATAATTTTAACGCCGTTCTTGATAATATGCCCCAGAATTCCTTGGTTTTCTTGTGCATTTGTACCCATGTGTTTTCCAACTTTAACAATCAAACATTCCTTTGATCAAACACTTCCCTCAGACCCTAAGCCAGACTCGTGAGCCTTTTAGCTTCCTTGATAAACGGTCTTCCCTTGTGTCAGGTTCCTGTCTATAAGACCCACTGACAGCCCCTGCCATCTCTGAATACCTAAGTAGATGGAAAGGGAACACAGTGGTAATTGGGGGAAAGAGGGAAAGGGAACGAGAGAGAATTAATGGACTACTCACACTCTTGGAATGGATCATCACAGGCTGAGGGCAGCACAGGGCAAGCTAGATGTTTGGAGGAACGGTACGTCAGTGAACTGAAATAAGACTAAACAAGCATTGGCATAGCCAATAGGTCTCGCTTTTGGGACCTTATAAGTATTTGGTTATGCAGCACAATATCCTTGGTGCAACAACATCAACTGTTGCATGGCTAAACACTTATAAGGTGCCAAAGGCGAGACCTATTGGCTATGCCAATGCTTGTTATAGATGTGGGGGCCTGGAATTGTCACACTTTCAAGAGTGTGATGATTGGTAGTCTGTTGATGCGGTCATTGTCAGCTCTGGCAGAGGCAACGGGTGGTGTAAGCTGTAGTGGTCTCCTGACGAGGGTCCGCCACTTTTTTTTTTTTACAAATTAAGCACTGCATCCAGGACAGCTTTAATGTACATATGTTTGGAATTCACTGGCTGCAGCCTACAAGCTCGATTTTTTGATCCAAGAGTGGGCACATCCCCTATCCATACAAATAGACGAAAGAAAATCAACCTTCTTCAGAAATTGTATCTTCATGTTTCTAAATCTTTAAGGATCGGATAACTCGTCCTCCCCTGAACCTACCTAAAGCAGTCGGATGTCAAGCAGTGTGGAGTGATGTGATGTTTGGTTAATTAAGGGCCCTCTCTTTTGAAAGTGTCTGAGTGATATTTTTTAATCTATACCGAAAGAGGCAGGTGATGCCTTGCTTACATTACAAGGCGATGATGATTTATTGAGCATGTCCAGAGTCTAATGTGCTGGAAAGAAGATGCCCGGAAGATGGACGGCTTCACGCCTGGCTATACCTACATTTTCTCAGTTGATGTACTAAAGAGCTTCCTTTAAGATTAGGAACTGCATGAGAGCCGCCGTTTCAACCATCTAAGCGCATGATTTCCCTTTTCACATCCGTTGCTGGTGGCGACAGCGCGCGTGCTGATGGACGGTTGCAGCTCGTGCTGTCTGAAGATGGCGGCCGCATGCACAGCAGAGACAACCACGCTGAACACATATTTGTTTTCCTTATGAACAGGCTCATTTTCCTGACTTCACGAGATCCCCCAGTGCGAACCACTGTATGAGTAAAATGTGACTCCTTGCATGCCGTATGTAATTACTTAAATAGAGCAGTCTTTGCATTGGACTCTCACTGCATAGTTTTTATCCAGTGTTTGATTCACATATAACTCAGAAAAATAATCGCACATCTACGTATTAAAAGTTTTCCACCAATGAATTTGCAAAAGGATTTATATAGGAGGCAATGACGGGTGAAAAATTCTCCTGTATGCCCCATGATGGGCTTGCCAAAATTGAAAATGGAGGTGCTTAGTAAGTATACTCAAAGCCACAGAATACAAGCGCGCGCCTCGCGCGGCGGGAGGGGGCCTGCGCGATTCCTTTGCGGGAGCGTGCAGCAAGGCGCGATGATTGCGACCATATGGCGCCACCATATGGCGCCGCGCGCTCCCGCAAGGGAATCGCCAGACGTGCACGCGTTGCCATTGCAAGCAATGCAACACGTGCACGTTTTTGCCCCCAAAGCTGTGCCGATAGCTAAAGGTCTCTCCTATGCAGCGCATGCGCGCTGCGTAGGCGAGACCTAATGAAAAAAAGGGTCTGGGAAATCTATGGAGATTCGTTCGAGGACACGGGAAAGTATCCCACAGACTATCTCTTCAAAGAGATAGCAGAGGTTCTAAATCATATATGGCTTAAAAGAGCATAACCATTGAAAATATTCACTACCTACACTGCCACCAAACTCAAAATTCTGTTGCATCTCTTCCTCAGATGCAACATGTCCTGCAAGCTCTACTGGGGCTGTAATCCTCGGATGTCTCACTCAGAGGAAACACTGACTTACCAGAGCAACCTGCAACAAGCACTGGCAAAGCCAACAAGTCTGTCATCAATGTCCTAATGCATGCAACCACGTTCACACACGTGTGCACTTGTGCGTGCCGGCGTTTGAATGTTAAATTCAGTCTTGTTGGCTTTGCCAATGCTCATTTTATATAGTAAAAACAAGATGGCTGCCCATTGATTCTAAACCGACTGGCCACTTTGGAATGGAAACAGAGTGATACAGCATGAACTTCATTGATTTTAATTATAATGACCATCTTTAAACAAGAAAACAACAATACACTATATACAATACCATTCCAAGATGGCTGTCATGTTTAGAATCAATTGGTGCCCGTGGAGCTGCAAACTCAAGTAGTCACAAAAGCATATGGAAAGTGGATGGTAGAGTACAAAAATAAAGAGGACTGCTTTATGAATAGAGGGGCAGATTTACAAGCCCCTTGCGCCACTTTTGCGTCACTTTTAACATGGGAAAAGTGACGCAAAAGTGGCGCAAGGGGCTTGTAAATCTGCCCCAGAATGCGCATATATCATAGTCAGCTCAATGTGTTAAAAAGTGTTATGTTTGAATGTAGTTTTCAGAAGTAAAATAGTTCCTCAGGAAACCCAGAAGCCTTCACAGTAGATAGTCGTTGAGAATAAAATACTCATGTGCGCTCATATATGATAAAATTCCCAATATGTCAAGGCAATGGCTGAAGGATTCTGGCCCAAAGATTTTAATGACCACAGAAGGCTGATCGGCAGCCTGCCATATGTACATTGTATTTTTTGGTAAAACAAAAGATCTTGGCTTACTCCAGGCTAAAAAATTTATCTCACTTCAGAAACAAGTACAAAAAGATAGCAGTCAGCATTTAAAGGCAATCGTATAGCATTAATTCTACTGGTATTATCTTGACATCATTTCATAAAAGAACATAATTCTTTCTTTCTAACTTGGCAAATATTGTAGTATTTAAGTCCCGAAGTTGAACACCAAACACGGGGGCCTATTTACAAGCCCCTTGCGCCACTTTTGCGTCATTTTTCCCATGTTAAAAATGACGCAAAAGTGCCCCACGGTATCTAGAACTAGTGTCATATGGCTGTGAACACAAACTTGGGTTTTCTCAAGTAGTTCAGGTGTTTGGTTGAAAATTGTTAAATAAAAGTTCAAGAAACTGTGGTCTTGAATTAGGGTTCATATACATACGATCAAGAATCAGATTATATCAGTCCTACAGAACACTGTAGGCAGTGCTTAATTTGTAAAACAATAAGTGCAGGGCCCTCGTCAGGAGGCCACTACAGCTTGCACCACCAGCTTGCCCCTGCCAGAGCTTCCAATGGCCGCACCAACACACTATTAATCATCACACTCTTAAAGTGTGACAATTCCAGGCCCCCAAAGCTATAAAAACGGGTGGTAGGTATTAGTCTTTTTTTTTTTGTGTGTATTGAATTAATAAACAGCTGTTGTGCTCATCTCTAAATTCGAGTGACAGCGCCACTTTGTGGCAGACTGTCATAAGTGCCGGTGTTGGCAATTAAGTGCCAGTGCCGAGCACCGGAAACCATCAGCTCAAATAAAGCACTGACTATAGGTCAGTTTTTTAACTTTGTGCTTTGGTTTTGCTTCGCTAAAGTGACACAGACTTGTGCAAAATGTTTATTTGGGATTTACTTTAAAGGACAAACTTTATTTCCTCAGGGGAGTAAGTAACTCAAAGTAGGGCTAACACTGCTTTACACTGCTTTGCATCAAGGGAGCATACCATAGATGGTACATGGACATTCCCTTGTGACCACCCATATTTTTTTACGCAAAGCCCTATATACTAACATTTGTAGTTATGGATTTGCCCCCAAAAAACACTTCTTTGAGGTTGGTGTTAAAAAGGAGATATGTTGGGGGCGTGGCCAAGATGGCGTCTCGATAGGACGCAGCCGTTCAGCTCTCTTCTTCCACCGGGCCCTTCTACCGCATTCCCAGCAGTCGTTGATGAGCCAGTTTCTGCCCGGGAGTGTGGGGAGAGCTGCGGCACCCCAGCAGACGAAGCGGTGCTCCGATCCACGGTGAGCAAGGTCGCGGAGAGCCCGTGACGGAGCGGCCGAGAGTGCGCTGTGGCTCCGGGAGAGGTCGCGGTGGTGAGCCTACATCCCTGATCTTCTGCATGAGCACGGGGCGGCCTCCCCGGAGTAGCATTAGGGGGCCACCGGAGCCATACACCATCTGTCACTGCGCAGAGCACCTGGCGGCTATCGTGGGCATACGCCGGAGGCGGCTGGAGAAGACCCGGGTGGAGCACCTACGCGAGGCCCCGGCTCGGCTGGCCTAGTCGGGCCTGCCCTGGTCCGGCTGCCGCAAGGGACTATGGCTGCAAGCGCACCGCAGGAGGGGGAGCCTGCGGGATCGAATGCTCCGGGTGGACCCCATGCGGAGCAGCAAATGACTTCCCGGTGGGCCCCGAAGAAGCAACGTTCCAGGTGGCGCTGAACTGAGCACCAGAGAGTGTGGAGGTGAGCTTGGGCTGCACGCATTTCCTGGGACTGGCGGATTGGTCGGCCTGGCCGGGCCCTCTCGGTAGCAGCTTTGGCCGGCGGGGGTGGCCAGCAGCATCTAGAAGACAGGGGCCCCGCTACACCTTAACTCTCCCCGCTGGACAATAAGGGCCTACATGCGGCTCCCCCTTGGATTGGCACCCCAGGGCCACCACCGCTACTTATCCTTGCACCGGTCAACACCCCAGCAGCACCAGCGTCTTAGGCCTCGGAGGTGAGCCCGGTCTGGGCGCTCCACCGGGGGTCGCGGGTTGGCCAGCCTGGTGGGCCTCCTTCGCGTCAGCATATACTTTTGCGGACAGAGGCCTACGCCCCAAGGACATTGATTGGTTTGGGTGGCCTCCCCTGCGGGGTGTAAGCAAACACGTACCAGCTGCAGCTTGTACATGCTCTTGGGAGCCCCCGGGTCGACTACTAATCGGACGCCCTTGCATCCCTCCCCACCGGACCTGACGCAGGGGGCCGTGAAGCAGAACCTCTGGTGGCGTAGCGAACTTTCCTTCTTCAGCATCTCAACACACCTGAGTCCTCCTACATCGCTCTACCAGTGAGGCCTTCTGCTCCGGACCAGCATCACACAGTGAGGCCATCCAGGGGTGGCACGATGGCGGCCGCAAAAGGCAAAACAGACAGGTCGGCCAAGGACCAGCTCCTCAAGTCGGCGGCTCAGCAAACGGAAGGCACGATATCGGCGCAGCGTGCGGACGAGGCCGAAGGCGGTGGGATAACGGAGGATCCAATCAGTCGATCCTTCATAGAATCGCTATTTTTGTCACTCCACGAAGACCTGTCCTCCATGAAGCGCGAGCTCTCAGCGGACATGAGAGAGGTTAGGCGCGACGTGGACTCTTTGGGGGAACGAATTAACACGTTGGAGGATCACGAAGCTGGCCGGGACGAAGAACTCGAGCACCTCCAGCAAGAAGTCCTTAAACTACAAGAACAGAACATGGACCTCCAGGCCCACACAGAGGACTTAGAGAACCGGTCCCGCCGGAACAATATCCGCATCCGCGGCATGGCTCAGGGTGAAGGGGACGGTGACATCGAAGCCCTGGTGGTGGGCCTCTTTTGCTCCATTCTGGGGGAGTCCCCTGAGTTTCTCATCAAGTTGGATCACACTCACAGAGTGGGCCCCAGGAGAAAGGTGCCGGGCCCACCAGCTGATATTCTGACGTGCGTACACGACTTTCAACTAAAGGAGCGGATCCTCTGGCAGGCCAGGCATTGTCCGGACTTCACCTATGAAGGTTCAAAGCCTACGCTGTATCAGGACCTGGCGGCCTCCACCCTACTCAAACGCAAAGCCTTTCGCCCGGTTACAACCTTTCTCAGAGACGCTGGTATCAAATATTCCTGGGGGCACCCCTTTTAGACTGATCTTTCAATACAAGGGAGAACTGAGACAGCTTCGAACCTTATCTGAGGCGTGCAACCTCTTGGGCATTGTGGATCCTACAGCAGGGACATCACCTCAGGACAACCAGCCGCGCAGCCACCGTAGTGGCCATGGGTGGACCACTATCAATCCTCCCATCCCGTCAACACGCCCAGACCCGGACACCATGGCTAAAGAACGCCAAGCGGTCCTGGTGTCCATATCGGCGGTCACTCGGAGTGAACAGACTCACCTGGGCAGGGGCTCTGTAATGTGAAGTTATCACTCTGATTGACTGCTGGATATAGCCCACTTTGTGATGTGAGATGCTTGGGGGGAGCGGAGGGCTGTTGATCACGTTTCCCTTATTCCTTTTCTACTAGGAGCAGTACGCTCTGGACTTACTCTGTTCGCAATTTGATGTTCTCAATGTTTTCACTTTGTTGGGGTGTTTTTCTTGTTTGTAATGGGTTCCCTTCCCTACCTCACGCACATTTCTTGGCCTGCTTGCATGCTGGTGACTCCTGCTTAGTTAGCGCCCCAGCGATACTGCCCTATACTGACCCCAACGGGGTATGCACGATATGCTCCACAGCAACTATTTTGCTACGCGTCCTCACCATATGCTTCGATGAGTATTAAAATCTTGACCAACAACGTGAAATGGCTTAACAACCCTACCAAGCGCAAAGCCATCCTGTCTTATTTGGAGAGCTCCAAAGCCCATATCTGCCTGCTACAGGAGACCCACCTACTGCGCAGCGGCACACATAGGCTTCGCTCCAGGGCCTTTCCCCAGCAGTACTTTTCTTCTCTCCCAACCAAAAACGCCGGGGTTGCTATTCTCATCTCTCGCTCTTTCCCTGGGGTGGTGGGGGCTACAGTGCTGGACATCCGTGGAAGACTCTTGGCACTTTCTATCACTGTGGGGTCACACACGATCACACTAGCTACCATTTACGCTCCCAATGAGGGTCAGGACGCGTTCTTACGCGAAGCGGTGGCCGACCTGACGTCCTCCTCTGACAGACAAACACTCCTGGGGGCGATTTGAATATTGTTTTCGATAGCCAAATGGACTGCTCGGCGCAGAGGCAGGGACAGACTGGTGCCCTATTAGATAGCATGAGGCAGTGGCTTGCAGACCTGGGGCTATTCGATGTGTGGCATCACCTTCACCCTCACTCCAATGACTACACTTTTTACTCCCACGCTCGCGGAACTTGAGCTTGCCAAGATTATTTTTTAGGGTCCCGATCTCTTCTTCCCTTATTACAGTATTCGGTTATAGAACCGCAGTCATTATCGGACCACGCAGCATTGACTATGGCGTTGCTGTCTCCCCCTGTCTCACGCCCATCCTTTTCATGGAGGCTTAGGGACACACTACTTCACTGCCCCGAAATTATTACACACCTCACTAAGACATTAAAAGATTATTTAACCGTGAATGATACGCCCGACACATCTATAGCGTCCCTATGGGAAACACTTAAACTGGTGGCTAGGGGAGACTTAATAGCCACATCAGCTGCGGACAACAGAATCCGTAGGGAGAAAAGGGAGGAGCTTTCCCGGCAGGTCTAGATCAGGTTTGGTCCAGTAATTTGTCTTTAACCAACCTAGAAGTTACCCCTTGCGTTTGGTCCGACCATTATTTGATTAAATTCACTATAAGTATCCCTTTCCGTTCAAAAATAATATCAAATGATCTTGGATTGCGCAGGAGTTGGAATACTATTGACAAAGGACAATTTCTGGAATCACTGATCAATACTATTCCCCCTGGCCAACCATCTATTGATCAAACCGAGAAAGAGCTCTCGGACTGGCTGATGACAGCCAGCAATAAACACGCCCCTCTCAAAAAATCTTATCGAGCACGACGCCATGAAGCCCATAGATGGTTCTCCCCTGAATTAAAGAAATTAAAACTTGATCTACGCCATGCAGAAAGGAACTGGAGGAAGAAATATTTACCTGATGACAAAAGCGCTTACTTAGAAGTACGCGGATCTTTTAAAAAGGCTATAGTGGCTACCAAGGCCAAATACTTTTGATCTAAAATCATTAACTCCACAAACCGTTCTAAAGATATCTTTTCAATCATTAATGAACTATGCAATCCAGATAGAGTAACAATAAAAACTGCTCCTTCTCAATCCCTATGCGATTCCTTAAATAATTTTTTCATTGAAAAAATAAAAAACATTAAAACAAGTATCCCCAGTTGTCCGAGTCCTGTATGTCCTATAAAAGCTAAGAACTCATACAGGCTGGAACAATTCCCTATAATAAATCAAGATATATTTACAGCTTTACTGGCAAAAGTTAAATCTGGATCTCCAAAGGACTGCTGCCCCCCCTGGATCCTGAAGGAAGCATTCACTGTTTGCCCAAGCCCAGCTGTGACACTTTTAAACGAGTCATTGCTCCAGGGTCAGGTACCGGACTCCTTTAAGGAGGCCATCATTATTCCCCTCCTAAAAAAGCCAGGAGCTGATCCAAAAATTCTAGCCAATTATCGACCAATTTCACTGCTTCCTTTTCTAGCCAAATTGCTCGAAGCACATGTGGCCAAAAGCCTCTTAGCCTTTCTAGAGCAGTCTGAATATTTGGATGCTCATCAGGCAGGTTTCCGCCCAGCCCACTCCACAGAATCAGTGATACTATCAGTATTGGACACTCTGAGGGGAGGAGCGGATACAGGTCTCCCTCAAGCCCTGGTGTTATTGGATCTCTCCGCTGCCTTTGACACGGTCGACCATAACATCGTGATCGACCGTGTCAGGGATGCGGGTATCGAAGGAATAGCCCTGGAATGGACTAGATCCTTCCTAACAAATCGATCTCAGGCGGTTCAGCTTGGCGGTTTTACTACCCCCATGATTAAAACTACTTGTGGAGTCCCTCAGGGATCTTCACTTTCCCCTCACCTATTCAACTTATATCTACTTCCCTTGATTCATGCATTAAAAGAAAGGAATATCCAAACCTTTAATTATGCTGATGATTTTCAATTGGTATTTTCCATCAACGACTCCCCGGCCTCCATCTACGAATTCCAGTCAACCATGCTGTTCATCCGTGACTGGATGAACAGCAACCAATTAAAATTGAATCCAGACAAGACAGAACTGATCCTCACGGGAGGTTCACTTAATCCCTGGAGCTCCAAGTTCTGGCCTAAAGAACTGGGACAACCCCCGACCCCATCTAATCACGCTAAAACTCTGGGAGTCGTGATCAATAGTGACCTCACCATGAAAACCCAAATAGGATCTGTAATTTCTGCCTGCTTCTTCCAATTAAGGAAAATAAAGAAAATAAGTAGATTCCTTACTCAGGAAGCAAAACTGCAGGCAGTTCTTGCCATGGTGATCTCGCATATTGATTATGCTAACTCCCTATATTTTGGAATCCCGGCCTATCTCATTCATCGTCTCCAACTGATACAGAACCAGGCGGCCAGACTGATTCTACAGGAAAACAAACGTCAACATATCTCTCCCCTTCTGAAGAAACTACATTGGCTCCCTATAACACAGAGATGCGCATTCAAGATGGGATGTATTATCTTTAAATCCTTGAATGGAAAAAACCCCAAATTTATTGATGGCATAATTAACAGATACAATCCAACTCGCAATCTGAGATCCGCCGACATGCACCTCCTGGCAACCCCCTCCTTTAAACAGAAACGATTTGGTGGATCCAGGTTTTCTACACTGGGTCCAAGATACTGGAACTCTATGCCCCTAGAGATTAGATCCTGTACCGACTTCATAACATTTCGTAAACTTCAAAAACATGGCTATTTAAACAGGCTTTCGCGTAACTCGTGGATTTCGTATATCATCTGAACAAACCTGCATCCATCACCTTCCTGAGGAGCGCCAAGAAACCAATCTGGTGTACGCGCGCTATACAAATTAGATATAACATAACATAACATAACAGGTCTCCGAACTAGAGGGGATTCATAAAAGAACGGGCGCTCCAAGGGTATGGAGGCAATTGAAATCTGCACGAGCCCAACTAGCCAGTCTGGACCTAGACCGAGCGGAATACGCAGCCCTTCGGCTCAAACACATGTTCTACACGGGGAGATAGATGTGGCCGGTTATTGGCACACAAACTTCGCGCACAACATCAGGCTGCGGCGGTTTCCACGATAATAGATGAGGGGGGCTCTGAACTCTCACGTGAGGAGGACATCTCTCGTGCCTTCAGGGACTTTTATGCTAATATATACTCGGCACAACAAATTCCGGAGTAAAACCCCTCTGCATATTTCAGGGACATAACACACTCCCGCTTAACACCCGATCAGACCACTGCATTAGATAGTCCGATCCGAATCGAGGAGGTAATCTCAGCTATCGCACGGCTCAAGCTCCTCAAATCTCCCGGCCCGGACGGGTTTACAGCCCTTTTTTATAAAACCTTTTGCTCAGTCTTAGCCCCAATTTTGACCCGACTATTCAATGCAATCGGAGACACGTCGGAGATGCCCCCCACGATGCTTATGGCATCAGTGGTTGTCTTGTCCAAACCTGGCAAGGACAGCAGGTATTGTGCCTCGTACAGGCCTATCTCCCTGTTGAATATCGACCTTAAGATCCTCACTGGGATTTTGGCGCACAGGCTGGGCCCGTTGATGCCTGGACTAATAGAACCAGACCAAGCCGGATTTGTGGCAACGAGGCAGTGCAGCAACAACACTAGGAGGTTGTTACACCTCATAGACAAGGCACAGCGCCAAGCAGTGGAGTGAGTGGTACTTTCTGTCGACGCCGAAAAGGCGTTCAACAGGGTACATTGGCCCTTTCTAGAGACCACGATGGAGAGGTTTGGAATAGGAGACCGATTCTGCAGGTGGGTGCTTAGTGGGTATAGCCACCCCTCAGCCACTGTCTGGGTGAATGGTTGCACGTCCGAACCCTTCCCCATTGCTAGGGACACGCGATAAGGCTGCCCGCTCTCCCTACTCCTGTTTGCCCTCTACATGGAGCCGCTGGCCCAGAGGATTAGGGAAAATCAGCAAATAATAGGGATTCTTTTTGGGGGAGTGCGACACACCATCAGCCTCTATGCGGACGATCTCATCGCCACACTTGAATCTCCTGGGTCGTCTGTTCCGGCTTTCCTCACCGAACTGGAGGAATTCTCCAAAGCCTCTGGATTTCGAATCAATGTCGCTAAGTCGCAGGCCTTGGGCTTCTCCTTGCAGCCTCCAACTGTGGATACCCTTACCCAGGCGTGCCCCATCCGGTGGGATCAAAAAACTAATCCCTACTTGGGCATAACGCTGGTAGTCTCCACCGCGGAGACAGTCTTGTTAAACTATACGCGTATGCTAACACAGATACGGAGCGACCTTCAACGCTGGCGCCCGTTTGGTCTCTCGTGGCTAGGTCGGGTAGCAGCTCTTAAAATGAATGCACTCCCCAAAATTCTCTACCTCTTTCAAACACTGCCTGTGGAGCCACCTCGGGGGATGCTGGGGCGACTCCAGGCAGAGTTCCCCTCTTTTGTCTGGGCGGACAGGAAACCACGGATGAGCAGGGACACGAGCTTCAGATCTCCCGGGGAGGGGGGTTGGGAATGCCCAATCTGGACTATTACTATAAGGCATCTCAGATCCGTGTTTTGCTAGAATGGGCTCAGCCGGAGTCCGAAAAACATTGGCTCTTTATGGAGCGAGCAATGGCTGGGCAGCCTCTGTGGAAGATCCCCTTTCTCTGTAAAGCCTCTAGACCTTCAGGTCTCTACGGCTCTCCGATCGGACAAGCTACGCTTAGTGCCTGGGACTCCACGGCTACGCGCAACGGCCTCACCACATTTCCATCACCCCTTACTCCTATTACTAGCAATCCTGACTTTACTCCGGGTCTCGACCAGATCGCCTTTTCCCATTGGGAGAAGGAAGGCCGCAGATCCATAGGGCATTTTTTAACTGCGAAGGGGCCCATGTCATTTGAAGATTTTAGAGCGGACTTCGACATGCCCGAATCGGAGTGATATCACTACCAACAAATTAGGCACTGGGTGATGCAGCCCCAGGTGCGTCAAGGAGCTGAGAGAAGGCTCACCTCCTACGAGCAATGGTTACTATCCAAAAAATCTCCCAAGCACCTCATCACAGAGATCTACCACATCTTACGCCCCCCAGGAACAGGAGATCAAATCTGCAGGGCAGAACAGGTGGGAAATGGAGTTGGGGTGGACATTGACACAGAAAGAGTGGAGTGACATTCACTATAGAGCTAGGCACTCAGCACGCAACGTTTCTAGCATAGAATCTGCCACTAAGATAGCAACATATTGGTACCTTACCCCCCATAGGCTGCACAAGCGGGACCCCGTTCGTTCCCCGAGCTGCTGGAGGGGGCGCAGAGCTGTCGGCACCTTGTTGCATATACTGTGGAAATGCCCCATCCTCAAGCCCTACTGGGCACAAGTCTTGGACGACATAGACCACCATTTTGACACTACTATCCTGCGATTTCCAGAATACATCGTCCTGGGCGTTTCTGATAGACTCACGTTTCCCCTAAAATCACGCAAAGGGAGGCAGATGGGCATCGCTCTGGGGGCGGCTTTGCAGAATATACTCTCCGCATGGGGTTCTGACAGGGCACCTTCGATACAGGGGTGGCTGCACAGGCTTTGGTATGTGCTGGGCATGGAGCACATCTCCTTCTCTCTCCAGGGCGATGGGGCTTCATTCCCAGATCTGTGGCACCCTTTTCTTGGCCTTTTATGCTCTGAATTTCGTGAGCTCACCTGCCCTAGGTACATGCGCCCCCTGCGTCTTTCCGCATTGTCGCAAGACTCCACTCACTCCCAAGGCCACTAGCCCGATGGCTGTCTGCCCCAGATATCTCCTGGTAACATCAAGGGTGGGGGGTAAGGGGTGAGGGGGAGGAAGGGAGGGATCAAGGTGGGGGGGGTTGGGTAGCTTCTTCTTTGAATGTTTTGATTGCATCATGTAGCCTGTCAATTACCTATGGCCCATGTAAGGGGCTTCATTGCCTGATGCATTGTTTCTTACTCTTTCTGTCCTTCAAATCAATAAAAAGATTTAAACCTACAAAGGAGATATGTTTTATTTCTCGAAACTTTTCTGATTTTGCATGTGTGCTCCAATGTGCAGTACACATCCAAAGTTGAAAAGGTTTTAAAGTTTGTTTGAGCAGAGTATTTTGTATAAGAAGAGTACCCTTCCAGTACAGAAACCTATTGTAGACATTATGCAGACACCTTAGAACTATGGTGCGAAGGTGTGTGTGTAGCAGTAGGTAGCCTGTTTGTGTTGCAACGCTAGGGTCATAGTAGCCAGAGCCATATCTTTATAGATATGGCGCTGTCCTGCTCTCTCCTTCTTATGCAATGCAGCAAAGCAACTTTGGCTGCTGTGCTGTGCAACATCTTCGTAAATCTACCCCCATGTCTGAGTTGGGGAACCTTATTGAAGAGCCCAAATAAATGGATTTATAAGTTTATCGCATTGTAAAAAGCATAACAAATGATGACTAAGCACTACTGCATCCACATTGAGCATGAAATCTACAACTAGAAATCTTCTTGAAAGACAGGGATAATTTCAAGTTTCTCTGCTCTGCAGACTGAGCATCCCATCAGAGATTAGCAATCAGAAGCCTCTGCTTCCAGCCTTCCTCCTCACAGTTTTTGGAGAAATCATCATTCTCTTCTCAGAACAATTGCTTTAGAACGTTAGGATTTTTACCCAAGGCAGTTGTCTCTCCCTAGTTACAGACTTCGGTAGGGATTAATGTGTTTTTATATATGTTCTAGACCAGGGTTCATCAAAGTCAGTCCTGGAGGGCCGGATCCATGCCAGATTTTTAGCATATCCCCATTTAGATAAATGTAGTTATCTTAAAAATCTGGCATGGATCCGACCCTCCAGGACCGACTTTGAAGAACACTGTTCCAAACATATGTCTGCAACCATAGTGAGTTTGCGATTGATGGAGTCTCTTGCGTCTCTTTCCCTGTCATTCTCCCATTGTACATATCTTGCTTTTCTCAACTTTTTAAGAAGAAAACTATTCGCGAAATTGTGTCATTTGAGTTGTTATCCAGCCATGCAGAATCCAGCATGACCCCTAATGTTTTAACTTCACTGCACCTTTTGAGTTTTTTTTGTTGTTGCATATTTATATAGCGCGAACTCGACCCGAAGGTATTGGAGCGCTTTACATGAGCACCGTATATACATTACATATTCAGGCACGGGGAGATTAAGTGATTTGCCCAGAATCACAGGATCTGGACGCGACCCCGAGGTTCGAACACTGGTTTCCAGCACCAAAGTCGGCAGTCTAGCGACGGACCACATCCTCTAGCCAGGTAGGAAAGATTTTGGCTTTAGACTATTTTTCTTTGGGCAGTGGTTGGTACCTATTGACAGGAATTCTGTATGTTCCAAAAAGGATGGCACACCTCTTCGGTTTCTACGTTCTAGCACTCCCTGATCTGAGTTATTGATCTGTCAGTCACATGTTTATCAACCACCATGTGCATAAAATAACAGGTTCATGAGCATCATATGCCAGGTATAGGACTTGAGGGACAGGGCCAAAGGGTGTTAATGTACTAATACTTTTTCTATTCTCGGCAAACAGGTTAGAAAGCATATCTTCGGATTCGGAAGGTTTAAAATATCCATGACAAACTAATGTTGCCCTGTTTTAAGTCATATTAGAAATGAAACATTTTTGCTACACCTTGATTGTGACTCTACCCCGCACTCAAGGGATTAAACATGGCCTGATTTATATAAAATGTGCACTTTAGAGAGCTTCAGGGGTGATTTTTGTAAATAAACATCTCTCCCAAATGCAAAACATTTTATGTGTTAGTCTCGCTCAATATAAGAAATCTTTCCAAGAATGGGATTTTCCTATAATCTTGACGTCTGTGCTGACTTGTGTGTACAGTGCCTTTGAAAGTTTGACGGTTGCTATAGTAACGTCATTTCATGGGACTCCTCAGTGTCAACTTGTTATGCTGTTTTGGTGTCAAACCTCTAGAGAGAGAGCGTTGGGAAGACTAATTTATGTCCTGAATCTTTTCCAGAAAAACAAACCCAAGTAAGTCCTAGCTCACCCCTGGAGTCTTCATCATTAATCCACGGTGGGCTCCCAAATGGGCCTTTGAGGAGCGTGGTTTGTAGGGTGGCGGGATCAAGGGTGTGGATGCTGGGCGCCGCGCTCGTAGTTGGGTTTCCGGGGAGTGGGAGGTGCGATGGTCGATGGAACAATTGCCTTTTTGAGTCAGCCATGCTGCAGCTGGGTCCCCCTCGCGAGCGCCTGCATCAGCAGCTGTTTTACAGCCAGGCATTACGTTAATCTGAAACCATAACTCCCATCCCATGCAAGTGCCTGGTAATGAGGGCCTGGGGGTCCATCAGCCGAAGTGTGGATGTGGTCTGGGCACAGTCTAAGTCCTAAACTCTCAGTGGGGCCATCAGATTGCAAACAGGCCAAACAGGGGAGTTTCCTGACGAAAGGCCTTGCTCGCAACCCTGTTACGACTTGTCCGTCCCTAGGGTGTCCTTGAAGCAGTGAATCATCACTGCTTTAAAAGTTACAGCCAGATCTTAGTGCAGTATGGGTTAGGTAAACCAGATGTGGTAGGACTATCGCATTCAAAATCTGTTCTATAAGTGAGACTCGCAGGCTTAAACTTTAAGCACCTCCAAACAAGACAGCACCACTTTTTCAAGGCTTTTCGGGGGTGGGGCATAGGCAGAAGCTGTAAAGGAGCATTGCCTTCTGAATGGGAAGATCACAAGTGTGTCTTCTTTCACTTACCTTGAAGAGATCTCTAGTCACCACCAGCACACAGTGAACATTGGTATGGGTTCTCCATTTTATCTCCACTTCCAATAGTCAATACGCATTGCTTAACACCGCACAAATAGTAAGCGTCAGGGCGTGCACGTTCATGTGCATTCATGTATGATTTGTTTATCTAAAGAGTGCACATGACAAAAACCTGATAGGAATTGAAAATTGTGTAAGTTTTGTGTGTGTTTGCTTGCCCTGGCAGAGTTTGGATGTACAACTCAATGGTATGTGGCTTTAACACTGCCAGCATTGTGCTGCCAGTGAATTCATTGCCAGCTTCTCACCACCGCCTCTTCCTGTGCTTTAAAAGAAGTGTAAGGCGAGCAGAGAGGTATGGACAACACCTGTTTATAAAAATCAATTAGTAAGAGTATGAAGCAATGAAAGGGGGACAACTCAAGGTAAAAATGTAAAACAAGGATAAGGAAGAAGGGCTGTAACATGGAGGTGTTCTGCAGAAAACACCACAACCTGTCCCCATGGCTGCACAGTATGTACATTTACCCTGTCTGCATTGCCGCTCTTTCCAGAACTCCAGTCAGTCAGTCAATATTCTTTACACGCCATAAATTTACACATAAAAACCATAAAAATCATACAAAAATGTAAATACTCTATTAAAACGTGTGGACTGCTTCAACCAGGAGCGGCCTGTGCAGGTAAGAGCGGTGAGGCCGGTTTAGGGGGGACGCGACAGACGACAAGGAGGAAAAATCAATTATTTATTTAATTTTCCCTCGTCGTCGTCTGTCGAGTCCCTGCCCCCATCCGCCCCACCGCTCTCACCTGCATGGGCCGCTCCTGGCTTCAATACAATAAGTCCTCATAATTTCATCGTTGCGGGTAGCATAAATACTGACAACATAACAAGCAGTCTACTAAAACATGGGATCGTCATAGTTCATTGGAATACGGTCATTAGCCATATCGTTTCCAAATTTTTAAGGCCACTCTGATAAAACTTAAAACTGAAAAACATAGTTCAGAGATTGCTAACTGTTGTAAAAAGAGAAGGGCTGGGTGGTAATGTGTAATCTTAGCAGCACGTGGACAATGTACTAAGAAGTGCTTATGGGATATGTGTAAAGGGGGTAGAAAAGCATACATTGACTAGTGCCCGCAAGGGCAAATATGAAGTTCTTCAAACCAGGTACCTGGAAGAGTAAAGGCTAACAGAAAATGCAGGGTTTTTAAATCTAAGCCGGGCTAGATAAAATCTGTGCTGTATCTTTGTGATAAGTGTCGAATAGGGTGCAATACCGTTAATAATACAGAGAGCGGAATGGGGAGCATAGATTGCGTTATCTGGGTCAGTCGATCATTTCTATAGCAAAAGTAAAGTTCTTTCAAGGGTTCTTCAGACACGGACTCCAGCAATACAGGGGAATTATAATAATCTGCAATGCCCATTTCTGTAAAAGTATATTTCAAATACACATACCACTGGATTTTGTCCACATGATCATGTGTTAATACATCGTTAGTCAATGACTTTGAAAATTGGGCTTCTGGACAAAGTCAGATTTTACGCGATAAATGCAGCGGGGCAAAACAAACTAAGTCCTCAAGATAGTTCAGCCCAATTTCATGTTCGCAGTGCTCTTTATTACGGCCAAGAGGGTGCGCTAGAAACAGTTTTTGACCTTCTGCAGCGCTGTGGGATTTAGATAACCCCATATCTCAGCTCCATATAAAGCAACCAACAGAGATTTGAATTTAGAAATATGTGTAAGTTACCTCACAGGCTTGTGAGGCAGTCTGGAGGTAAAGCTAAACACCGCCTCAATCCTGCATACATCTTAACTTGAGCACATGTCCCCACTGCTAATCCTCATCGAAGTTGGAGCAGCGCAATTTAGCCTCCACCCTTACACGTCACGTTTATGCAATTATATACATATAACCAACATATATTCCCTGTGTACCTTAACTTCGTTAACGTGTGTGAAGCAGTTAAATGTATTAATGAAATGATTGTAAGGATTAGAGATTTATATACATGTATACTAATGTTCAGATGAAACGTAAACATCTACTCTTTTACCCACGTTTTACACTTATTCTTCAAGTTACACGTGTGTATGTATAACCAGTATGTATAACCATGTATTCGAAGTGCACATTAAATGCTCAAATAACTTAGATTGACTACAGGCCTCAATTGAAATGCATTTTGCCTTGCCAGCATTTTCTCTCTTTCTTTGCAGGTGTATTATCATGATTTTCATTAGTTAGAGAAAGGATTATTGTTTGTATTAGAGTGCTGATAGTGAGGCCTGGAGGCAGGAGCGGCTGGCACCGTTTTTTTCAGGGAGAGGGTTAAGTGGGAGTAAAAAAAGAAAACAAATCACTTACCCCCTAGCCGCGCCTCTCCGTCTTCTATCCTGGCCGGTCTTCCAAACATGAAGCACCCAGGCTGAGGCTCCCCAGAGCCAATCACAACGCTGCAATGCAGCGTTGTGATCGGTTCCCTATAGCCAATAACAAGGCTGCAATGCAATCTTGTGATTGGTCCGAGTGCCGTGGTTTGGTGCTCAGACAGGGGCTGGGGCCCTGGGCATGTTCTCCACGGATGCTGTAATGCAGCCTGCATGGAGAACATGCAAAGTGCACATGACGGTTTGGCCTGCCCAAGAGAGCCGGCCAAGCAGTCATGCGCACTTTGAGTGGGCAAACCACTCCTTCCCTGTTCCTCTGTCATCAGAGCAGCCCCGCCCCGCCTGCAAAGCTGCCGGTATCAGGAAAAAATAAAATGACAATAACCTCGAGTCATTATCATTTCATATTTCCTTTCTTTCACTGCTGCAAAGCAGTGGGGCGACGCTCCTCTGCCTTAGCTGAGGAGCCACCACTGCCTGGAGGGAAGAACTTAGTAGTTAAAGTGGAGGATTAATGGTCGAAAAAGGCCCTCTGTTTATCATGTACCAGGGCGGAGTGATGTTCAAGGTTGAGCACTACAGTCCAAGTTTCGAAGCAATGGGACACTGAAGGGATGTTGCAGATGCACTCGAGTAACGATTTGGTTGGTTCCTGGTGGTGAGAAAGGAGATAAGGACGTTTCTGAACCTCCTGTTACATTTAATTGGTGTTCTCGCAGCTACAGAAGAGAAATTCCCTTTAGACTTCGAGAGGTACAAACCTCTCTGCTTGCCTTATTCTTGCAAGTGTGAGGCATAATGCTAAACACTTATTTCCTTTTCCAAGACTTCTACTGAAGTCTGATCATGTTGACACCTTCTAAGTTCCCTAATTAGAGAAGAGAGGATCCTATATTTGACTTCTGTTTAGAAGAGAGAAGGAAAGTTTCTTTATGGAACACCGGTTTGCTTTAATCTGTTTCTTTATTGTAGTGTCTATCACAATTCTGTATCTTATTTTATTGTGACTCAATCTACTGATATATTTCAGCTTATCTGCTGTATTACTGTACTTATTGGACTTATTATTGATTTGCTTATATACTGGAATGATTGGTAATCCAAAATAAATTCATTTTAATCATAATTGGCGATGATTCTTGGTCCTTATTGTGGAGTCACATTCGCTTCACAAGCTAGAAATGTATTGTCGATGTCTTCTCCCTTATAGTGCTTCATGTCAACCAACAAACGTCCATACGACCAATGTGTAAAAATCTTTGATGACTTTGCTAAGACATTGCATTTTAAGTTCAAGCGCGCTGTCAAAGAGAATACCCCAGTAACTAAAGTGCTTCACCCTGTCGATCCTAACTTCCCAAACCTTATGTATTTTTGGTGTTGGACTTCCCAGAACTCACAGAAGAATTCTGAAATGGTACCTGTTAAAAATGGGGGTCTCTAGTTGGCAGAGGTAGGTACCTTTGTCCAAATAGGGATCCTTGCTTCTAGTCAGGGTAAGGTGGATACACTTCTAAAATAACCCCTGCTCACCCCCTTGGTAGCTTGGCACGAGCAGACAGGCTTATGTCAGAGGCAGTGTGTAAAACATTTGTGCACGGTCTGGTGGCTCAGTGGCTTAATGCCTCCACTGCAGGGGCTTGTGTTCAACCTCATGGCCACAGGTTCAAATCCCAGTGGCTTCACTCAGCCTTTCATCCATCTGAGGTCGATAAAATGAGTACCATTGAGTTGGGTAACAAAAAACATCTGTTATTCAGCGCCAAGATATCTACAAGTGAACGTGTGCTTTACAAATACACATGTTATGTTATGCACACCTTCAGTGAGAACACTACAAATGGACACGGCACCAGTTTAGAAAAATAAACAAAACTTTATCTAAACCAACAAGACAAAAATCCATAATAAAAATATTACTTTTAAAAGGTAGAAACAGTTCTGTCCATAGCAAACTATAGCTGCAACACTTTCCACACAAAGTACCTTGGATGCACCGAAATCAAAAGCAAGGACAGCCGCAGGGAAGGCGATGCGTCGGTTCCTTACGTGCAGGGAAGGTGATGCGTCGGTTCCTTACTCCAGGGGAGGTGATTTGTCGGTTCCTTACTCCAGGGGAGGTGATGCGTCAGTTCCTTACTGAAGGGGAGGTGATGCATCTGTTTCTTACTGCACGGGAGGTGATGCGTCGGTTTCTTACTGCGGCCCCGGTGTCCTTGTAGACTTGGCACCCCGGTGCATGCATGAGGATCAGGGATGCGTCGTGGTAATCTCTGCCTTCGTAGATCGGTGCACTCGATGCGGCGTGCCGCGATTTCTCAAGCCACACGGGCAGGCGCTGTGTCAGTTTCTTCGGCGATGTTTGGGAAACAGGTACGGATGCTTTGCGCTTCTCCTCGTTGTGTTACTTTTCCAGCTCCCAACAACAGGAACAACCTCCAGAGGCCCAGAACAGCCACAGGCACCTCTTGGCAGGTCAGAACTCTCAGCAAGGGAGTTCAGGGGAACTGGGGGTGAAGTCTTTGTATCCCTGAGACTTCGAAACAGGATGCAAGCTCTACTTCAAGCCCTTGGAAATCTTCCTCTAGTAGGGGACACAGCACACAGCAAATTCCTTGTCCTTTCCTTGGCAGAAACAGCCACTGCAGGCCAACCCCAGACATCACACAGCAAAGGGGCAGTACTTCTCCTCAGTTTCTCTAGCTCTTCTCCTTGGCAAAGGTTCCTCTTGAATTCCAGAAGTAATCTAAAAGTCTGGGCCCCAGTTTTTATAACACAAAATCCTTTGTTCTCTGGAGGCAGAGAGTGTCTTTGCCCAGCCAGAACCAGTTCTGTCCTCTCTGATGCAGCATCCTGGCAGGAGGTGGAGACAGCATTGTCTGAGGCAGACCAGGCCCATTCATGTGTGAAAGAAATCTACCCCCCTACTCTGAATGCAGCTCAGGTTTATTCATCCCAGCCCTGACTCACCCTGGAAAGGCAGGACACACCTCGCCCCCCCACACCCCAAATGTCTGTCTGAACAGAATGCACACCCCCTGCACCGGTCACTCCAAAGCCAGACAGTCAATACAAAAACCTAGCAGAGGCACACAGGACTGCTAAGCAAGAAAATACCTACTTTCTAAAAGTGGTATTTTCAAACACAGAATGTAAAAATCATCCTCACTAAAAGATGCATCTTTATATTCTGAGTTCAGGCAACTAAACTCCATTTTCCTATCTTGTCCCAATGGGAAGTTATATTTATATGATGTTATAAATGAATTCCTATTCTATCCTTTGGGACAGATAGCCTTTTCAATAGTGAAAAACGAAATTGGCAGTATTTCACTATCAGGGCATGCCACACACACCAGGACATGTCCTACCTTTCACATACACTTCACCCTGCCCACAGGGGTACCTTGGGCCTACCTGAGGGGTGACTCACATGTAAGAAAAGGGAAGGTGAGGGCCTGGCAAGTGGGTGCACTTGCCTGGTCGATATGGCAGTACCAAACTGCGCACAGACACTGCAGTGGCAGGTCTGAGTTACATTTAAAGACTGCTCATGTGGGTGGCACAATCAGTGCTGCAGGCCCACTAGCAGCATTTGGTTTACAGACCCTGGGCACACGCAGTGCACTGTACTAGGGACTTAGCAGTAAACCAAATAAGCCAATTATGGAAACACCAATACATAACAACAATTTACAGAGGGAGAACTTGCACTTTGGCACTGAACAGCAGTGGCAAAGTGCCCAAAGCATCTAGACCAGCAAAAACGAAGTCCAACACACAGCAAAATAACATGAGGCAAAGGCAAAAATACAGGGAAAATCCATGCCAAGGATGCCAAGCATAACAGGAATTAATATGGGCCACCTTTCTAGCAACCCCGTATGACGGATCACCCCGAAACTTTCCATGTACAATAAGACCCACCAGCACACTTTGTTTGGAGAATTTCATGAAGATTTGTCAAACAGGAGAAGATCAAGAAAGGACGGTTGGGAGCAGGTCTGTCCAAATTTTGTGGAACGTTTATGGTTAAGGCTGTCCATGAATGGCATGTGGTACTTGAGAAGAGGGACAAATTGAACAGGTGGAGAGTTGCCTTGTATTAGAAGGTAGGTGAGTGCTTTCAGCATACAAGTCCCAATGCAAGTGGCATTAGAGGTTTTATGATGATGGATGATGGAGACAAGGCTGGGTGTAGAAAGAGTGGTGAGGGAGAGGATGAATGGAGGTGGTGATGGCAGTGATTGCAGGAGTGGTGGAGTTAAAGCATTGAGTAGAACCCAGAGAAGTCGCAGGCTTCCTGTTTATTTAAGGGACTGTGTTAAAAAATTAATTCATTATCCCCATTGGCTGTTGCCTATGTATTGTACATTTCATTGCATCCCAATTTACCTTTACCTATGTATTGTACATTTCTGTTCTTTCACATTGCCATATGATTAAAGTAATTGTGATTTTTCTTTTGATTTTGATTTGATGTTTATCTTAGCATTTCTTTTAGGTAATTTCTTCATTGTTATCGTGGACATTTATGAAGGAGGGAGATGTGTTATGCCTTTAAGGCTTTGTAAGGATTGTGTTCTAAATTCTATGTCATGTAGATCTTCACTGAGCTCGGGTTCTACTGTTGGCAGTTGGGTCTTTGCTGGCAAGAGGGAACAGACACTTCAGGCAGGCTGTTGAATAATGCTCAGTACTTGCCCTTAACTCAGTAGCCATTTTCATTTCACTACAATCAGCAGAGTTACCTTCTCAATACCATGCAAGGAGCTGTCATTAGTGTTGGCGGCGAGGCGGTTGCTGTCAGTACGAGGAGCAGGTCTGGCGTTGCAGACGGTTGCTGTTTTGGTGCTCAGATCCAGTCGTGGCTAGAGCTTCATGTTGGCAGTTGACACAGGCTATCACTGTCGAAATGAAGTGTAGGTCTCGCTGGAGCTTCGCGGTAGCGGACTTTGCGGATGGTCACTGTCACCATGAAGTGCAGGTACTGCTGGAGCTTCGTATTGGCAGTCATCGCAGGTGGTCGGTTCTTGACACCAAGGGCCTGCTTCGCAAGGTGCCCAAAACATCTGTATTTTCATCTTGGGCTCAAGAGGAGTACACACTGATGCTAGCCAAGGGTCCAGGACCTGGGCACATCTTGTGGATTAGGACTCACTCCATCAGAGGCCAGCAGCCAGGCTCAGACAGGTTCAGTTGATGCTGGTCAGCTGGGCAGTTGCAGGGAGGCCTCTGGAAGCTTGTTGTGTGTCTGTCAGCAAACTGACCCTTGGAATCACTTTTGGGGAGCCTGGGTTCAAGGCAAACAGGTCCACTCTTACTTCTACAGACAGCAGAGTAGACCTTTTCCTGAATCTTCCACAGGTCCAGGAGAGTTCTGATGAGAGGTTCTGAAGGTACCACTTTTATCCCCAGTGCCAGCCTATGGGTGGGGGGTGCTCCCTTTGAAAACCTTCCCTCGTTTCAGGGTTTGGTTTCAAACTGTCAAAGGGCAGGCAGGCTTAGGTTTGATATTAATTTTTCAGTGGCATTCAGGCAGCCCTTTTTTTTTCTCTCTGGGTTTTATATAGCACGAACTTGACCCGAAGGTATCAGGTATCAGAGCGCTTTACATAAGCACCAGTTGCATTACACAAGGACACATTCATTTTTTTGTTAGGCACAGGGAAATTAAGTGATTTGCCCAGAATCACAGGATGTTGAGCGTCGTTGCCGAGGCTCGAACCCGGTTCCCCAGATTTGAGGTCGACCGCCCTAGCCATTAGGCCACATCCTCTCCCCAAAAGTCAGTAAGGGGGTAGGCAAGCCCTGAGGTTACCATTGGAAATCAGGAAGGGCTGAGTACAACCCCCAGGAAATACTGCTCAGGAGAGCAATACCCTGCCCCACACCCAAGGCCCTCTTGTCCCCATGTCTAGAAAGGAATACACAAAACACAACAGGATAGCCATTCACAGTCAAGTGACACTGAGCACTGGCAGAAAGGCACATTTGCTTTAGGCAGTAGAATGGCAACTTTCTAAAAGTGGCATTTTAAGAATAGTAACTTAAAATCTGACTTTAACATTAAAGAGGATTTTAAATAAAAATGTATTTGAGTAGAAACAGCATTTCTCTATCTGGCCGTAAACTAAAGTTATCACTTATTAAGTATTGTTATCTTATTATCTTGTAGTTAAGTCTTGGCTTAGCCTACACATCACTATCACAGAGTTCATGTTTTATTTGGTTGGTAACACCTTGCTCCATGACGTCAAAGACTTCACATTAAGGACATTAAAGACATTTATACTTCACCTTAAAGACAGCCTACCTGCAGCAGCATTCCTCATCCCCACCCTAACTAAAGTCCACCAGCTTGCATTATCTTCAAAACCAGCTGCATCAACTACAAAGACATCAATACCAGAACACCCACCTATCTTGTTTAAAAGCTCCCTACCTCTGCTGGCTCTCAGCACACTTGCAGCCAAGATACCATCACACTGGAGATGAAAAAGTGACAAAAAGAAAACAAAAGCAACAGACATTCTCCATTTAGACACCCAGAATCCAGAGTAACATTCCTGTATTCACCAGGACTGCCACAACCCTTCTCCAAATGAGCTGAAGACACATCTCTTTACATAATAAAACAACATCATGAAGGAGAATAAACTTTCAGTCTCAAAACTCAGATTCCCCCTCTGAAGACTCTGGGGCAGATTTACAAAAGCTGACGCATCTCCGCATATTAGCAGAGATGCATCAGTTCAAGTGCGTCACGCAAAAAAACCCTTGCACCACCATGCATGAGTCGCATTTACAATGCGGCGCACTGTGGCGCAAGGATTGACAGATTTGTCACGCATCTGTTGAAGTACCGGTAACGCATTGCTGGAGTTGTGTCGCAAGCACAACGCAACTCCAGCAATGCTCAGGAATGCCTATTCCTGATGTGCTGCGTCACTCCTTATGCCTGCTTCAAGCAGGCGTAAGGTTTTGACGCAGTGGCGTTACAAAAGTGACTCAGTGAAATCTTATAGATTTCACTGCGTCACTTTTACGAGGCTTTCTTGCGTCAGAACGCCCACCCTGCATACATTATACCTGACGCAGGTATAATGTGACGCAGGGCTTTACAACGTGACGCATTTCCATAGATGCATCACGTTGTAAATGTGTCGCAACGTGGCGCATTGTTTACGCCGCTGCTGCGTTACAAGAGTGACGCAACGGCGGCGTAAAAGTGTTGTAAGGGGCTTGTAAATCTGCCCCTCTGTCTCTATGTTTAACCTTGTTCACCACTCTGCTGCATTTCCGCTAGGTTCATGCTGTATGAACACCTCATATATACAAACATACATTCATCAGCCTTTTCCTTTTTGAGTTGTGGGCAACCAAATAATTTAACAGAGTTCTTACAAAATTAATTTGGTAACTATGAAAGGGGTATTTTTCTTGGTGTTCAGGATAAGGAAGATCTAAATTAAAATACTGAATGTTAACCATATGAACCTGATCCTGATCCCAGTCAGTCTTTGCCTCGAGAAAAAGAAACAAATTTGAAGAAGTGCATGCTGCACAAATGCAGATCTGCCGCTAAACATGTTACTGACACAGCAGAAGCTATCCTCCCTCTTGGCTTTAACTTGATATTCTTGATAACGTCCAGATGGTCTGCAGATGCACGGCACAGGGAGGTTTACAATCAGTCACAGAAACTCGCTATATATTAATCTTTTTCCCATGGATAACCTGTTCACCTGTGAATACATGGGAGCTGAGATCCTCATACCAGGCAGATCACCAGCGAAAATGCACCTCCTATACCACCAGCCAGGAGACAAACAGTTGTTCCTTCAACAAATAATAGAGACAATCACAGTACAATGGAATCACAGTACAATGACACACCTGAACTCCATATTCTTGGTGGTCCTCAACCTCCATTAGAATGAGCAGAATGACATACAGGTCCAAACCCTACATTTTTATCTCATGGATCTAAACCTTGTGCAAGCGTGTACAGGACCAACACGCGCCAAAAGAGCTACTCTTGATCTACTCATACAAACAAAAGAGCGATGCACATTGAAGCTATTAACTCTACTGACTGGTCAGACAATGCAGAAGAGATACTAGAAACATGAACATGGATAATCTTTCCTTGTTTTGCCAGAGAAACTTCACCCCCAAGTGAATTGCAGGGCGTACAAGAACTAACCGAGCACTACAACCAAACAATGACTGATATAATGGATGTAGTAGAGCAACTGAACCTTAAAATACACATGAATAAATGATCCCATCCATGGAACATCCACAACCTACATGATGAGAGAAGGAGATTCAGACTTCTGGAGAGGGATGGAGACATGAACCTCTTCAATGCATGTAAAAAATATACAGAAGAGAAGAAACACCTATAAAAATGCCATATAGAAGGCGAAAGCAACATTTTTCAGATCCCAACTAGTTAAAGCAAAAACTCACCCATTGAAACTCCTCAAAACTATCAAACAACAAACCGGGTCTACTATTTCCAATGTGATCACCAACAGCTCCAATGAAAACTGGGAAGCCTTCTCAGCATTTTTCAGGGAGCAAATAAGAGAAATTGAAAAATCTATTGCCATAGACAAGGACCTGAGAAAGGATCAGAGTAGCATCACACACCACCCAAAGGGCAATGACTGACAAGGTTCTAACCTTCAACCATTCCACAAAGACCAAAAATGAGGCAACATGGTACAAATATAAAAACCTAAATGAAGAGATTTGCAGGGTGACTTGCGTCATGAAATCAACATCGCACTTTGATGACCATATCCAGAATCCTGGACTGGAGTGACTCCTGCCTTCTAATCCTCCTCAATCTGTCTTTGGCATTTGACAGGTCAATCAAAGAATGGAGCTATCAGGTAATGCCCTCAAATGGTTCACCTCCTTCCTACAAAATCACTCTCAACGAATCAAACTGGGTGGGTCAACGTATCTCAAGTCACACTTGGAGTTCCACAAGGTTTCCCCATTCCCCCCACACTTTTCTACCTATTTATGGAACCCCTGACAGAGATCCTCAAACAAGCCAGTCTTTACTACCACATGTACGCTGACGACCTATACTTAAAGATATCCTCCCCAGAAGATCTCACCCAACTCAACGGAAACAAAAACCTGGCAGTGAACTAACTAGCTGAACTCCCTGAAAACCGAATTCCTAATCATCTCCCCACCTCACAGCTCTCCCCCCCCACTGAGGAATAGATCTACCACTTAAACACCTTCAACTGCAAAACAGTCATCATACAATCATCAAAATCCCTTGCGATAACCGCGGATAGGAACCTCAACATGGAAGTACACATCAGCGCATACTCACGCAGTATATCTCTTCAACTCAATCTCCTCAAGAAGGTGAAACCATTCATCCTGCCTCCAGGTTTCAAGAATGTTGTACCATCACTAGTGGTATCGAGATTGGACTATGGTAATACGACCTCAATAGGATTACCAAATTCCCAAACGGCTCCACTCAGAGTGATCCTCAATGTTATGTTATGTTATGTTATGTAGCTTATAGAGCGCACGGCTACCCCCAACGGGAGTGTCCCGGCGCTAAAGACAGATAGAGGTGGAAGGGATAAGAGTAGAAATTCCACGGGAGCTAAGGAAGACTGAAGAGCCATGTCTTCAAGAATTTCCGGATGCTTAGCTCCGTGCTGGCCTTTCTGATGTGTATGGGCAGGGAGTTCCACAGAATTGTGGTTCTAACGGTAAAGGACCTTCCTCCTATTCTAGCCTTAGCAAAAAGAGGGATGATAAGGAGTTCAAGATGATTGGATCTTAAGTTTCTTGCATGATGCATGACTCAATGCAGCTGCACGAGTGATAAGCGGAACGAGACAGTTTAATCACCTCACACCTCCCCTTGAGTCTCTTCAATGGCTCCCTTTCGAAGCCAGGATCCAGTTGAAAATAGCTTGCTTCATGCACGAAGCTATGCATCTGGAGGCAGCAGCTCCCTACCCAGGACCAGCCCCATCCAAGATTCAAAGAAAAGAACACCTTCTACTGCACTTTCATTGGATCTGCTCCGAGGATCTGGAACTCTCTCCTGGTGGAGATTCATTTTAAAGCAGTGACCATCACTTTCAAAAAGGAGGTCAAAAGAATTTTGTTAAACAGATTCTTAACATAAGAATAGGGATCAGGGAGGACGATGTTTTGGTCTAACACCTGAGCCCCTCGTTGATACACGATTATCATTAGTCACGTCTACTGCCCAGACTGTAGAGCAATCAATGAAAATGAACTGTATGCTTTTTATGCTATTGTACGGATACTTTATGATGTGGTTTTTCTCGATGTACAGTGCTCTGATACCTGATGGGTCATGTTTGCACTCTATAAAACTCTCCACATAAATAAGTAGTAGGACTCTTCCAAATTTAAGTTCCTCCTCTTTCAAAACTAGATGATGTAGCAACATCTTTCTAGATAGAAGAAGCAGAATTGCCCTGCAGCTATGTTCTTAAAAATATACACTTAAAAGTTTTCTACACGGCCATCAGTTTCAGTTTTCTCACATTGCTAGTGGTGCACATGAGTTTCTTGGCTTGAACCTTCTGGTATGTCTTTGTGAGGGGGAAGTGAAAGAGTGTGCAGCAGAAATTGAATACATGGACTTTCAGAGACAGCACTAAGTAAACAGGCCAAAATGTCATGATTTGTACTTCTAGATAAGATAGATTGCTTTTGCCAGCATTCCAAGACAGGTTCTTCAAGCACTCTAGGATATATGGGCACTGGTCATAAACCCCACCCCCACACCCACCAATGTAGGAGAGTGAACATGGCACAAGAGTCTCCATAGCTTAGAGTACAGCAAGCAAGTTCCACCACTCAACATTTGCCATGGTGAAGGCATTCACTTTGATGGTGAAACTACGACCGCCATCGCCATTCAGTCTAAATGTGATGGAGTTTCAGCTACCGGTGTGGCAGAGGAGCAAACCTTGAGCATGTTAAAGAGAGCATATATTTATGAGCAATGGCAACGAACTCACCCATTTAGGGCTGCATTTCAGATATCAGAGTAAGCGGGGGAAATTCCACTATTTTATGGCCATTAGTAAATTCTCCGCCAGAGAGCGACTACCCAAAGTTGTTTCCCACGTGATAGAGACAGGCTCTTTGGTACTGAAACCTCCTCTGCCATTTCATGCATTGAATTTTCACCACAATGTAGCCACCAGGGACTGTATTATAAATACGGTGCACTTTCCTTGTTTGCGCCATGGGTACTTTTCAAAAGGTGCGCACTGTGCAAACAAGAAAAGTGCATCCTACTATGAAGAATGCACTGTTCAAAAGCTGCTCTGTGCTTCACAGTGCAGACGGCAACCCGCCTGCACTCTCATGGGGGAATAGAGGTCGCCTTGCAGGTAGGTGCAGTGAGTGACTGCACCCGCCTGCAAGGGAATGTCTGGAGGCTCCATGGGACCCCCGTTATCCCTTTTTGTGGCACACTTTCAATGATCCTAAAGCCATGTTTGCCTCTGCCCCCCACGTTGAAAATACGGCGCTGGCGAGGAGGCAAAGTGATTCCCTCATTTGCATGGGGCCATGCCCATCTCATGATAGAGTCGGCGCTACCTGCGCGCCAGCGCTATCACTATTACCGAAGGGGACCGCAAGCGTCTGTTGTCCCTTCTACAATATCATTGTGCTCCTGGGCACACATGCCTGTTGCACCCCCAGGGCACAATGTATAATTTGGCCCCGGAGTGTAAGTCAGCCCTGGTGAGCATCTTAAACTAGTGGCCAAATTTGCACCTGTAGGACAAGGAGGTCTGGGTTTTTATCGCAGCATTTTCATTGACCAACTTGTGTGATCCTGGGCAAATCCCTCTGTTTGCTTGACTGTCCTCTATCATCTGCCAATAACTGAGCGCGACTAGATCTAATTCAAAGTTGTCATAGCAGCTATGAAAGAAAACAAGGCCGGTCGTGTATTTATTAATTCAGTCCTTAAGGGGTGAAGGAGCTTTTATTGGATTTGTGCTTAAAGGGTAGCACGCGGACAATTCCGAAGAACTATTGACTTATAACTCTCTGCTTAGTAGGAACATGGCATTTAAATGCCCTGGAAAACGCGAGCCCTGGCATCGTGAGAAAGCAGCCCCTTTTCACAGACTTCCAAAGAAGTGAGAATAAACATGATCAGAGACCGCACTCACGGCTCTTACTTTTTTCAAAGCTTGTAATTACTCCTCGGGCCCATGGACTTGACAAAAAAGCACAAGAGAAGAAACAGAGGGGTGCATGGCATCGCTCACCAGCCTTACTGTAATGGGCTCTGACGAAGCTATGCTTTTCCTTTTCCCTGGGAGGGGGAATTCCTCGGCAGTTGTGTTCGAGCAGCTTTTGTGCTCCGGCACCCAAACCAAACTCCTCCATCTCGACTCAGTGGCGACCAGAGCCTTCCAAAATGGCGGGGGGCTTATTTACAAGCCCCTTGCGCCACTTTTGCGTCACTTTTCCCATGTTAAAAATGACGCAAAAGTGGCGCAAGGGTTTGTAAATCTGCCCCCGGATGTTTACTCTCCTAGGGGCATATCAGCAACAACCGGCGATAATTATCGCTAAGCGCACTTAGCGCTAGGATAATTATCGCCGGCTATCGCTGGATATTATCGATGAGATAGCGCGCTATCAGCGACGCTTATCTCAAAAGCGATAAAAATACCAGCGATAGCGGGGAAATCGCCGTTTTGCAGGGAACATCGCTGGATTTCCAGCAATGTTCCCTGCAAAACGGCGATAACCTTGCTGATACGACCCTGTGGTCGTATCGGCATAATCCACCCCCTATGTTAAGCATAGGTAAGTCAGGATTTTAGCAGACGTTAGTTTTGGGCAAAAACCGCAGTTTTCGCCAAAATCTAACGTGTGCTAAAATCCTGTGGGCTGCCTTGAAAATATCGCGATGTGAACATCAGCGATATTTTACAAGGTAGTCCATCCGGGGTACGCCCAGTGACGCCCACTTTGCATCTCGTTAGAGATGCAAAGGGAGGCGTTGGGAAAAAGGGTGCTAACATGCGATTATGCATGTTAGCACCCTCTTGTTAATAGGGCGATAGTTTTATCTCCGCTTTTTTGGCTTTTTAAGCCAAAAAAGCAGAGATAAAGCCCTTGTTAATATGCCCCTCAGGGTGGTAACAGGGCTGTAGATAAAGCTCACCCGGGCCGAATCTGAAAACAAGTGTTTACTGAGCGCTTTACTTCATGATGATGCCAGGTACCTTGATGCCGACTGGTCACTGAGCAGTTAACCAGGGGCAGGAAGGGGTAAACTGGGCAATGAGGCATAACTCACTGTACTCCTGCGCCTGAGGGCATGGTAAAATGGGCGCTGAAGCCACCACAAAAGCTGTGACAGAGGTGACCCCAGGACAGCGGAAGGGGCTGGCACACTGTGTGGGACACCATGGGCCACATTTACAAAGTATCACGAACCTCTCCAGGATGTCCCAAGTGCCACATGTGCAAGTTTAGGTGGTGTCTGTGGTTTAGAGAACATTTGTGGTAGGGCTAGCACCCAAAAAGAGGCGACAACTCACAAAACCATCGGTTGTGAATATAAAAAAAATGTTATTGAAGATAAATAAACGTTCCACATTCTTAATAATATCCTAGTCTGTTGCGAGAAAACACATCAAATGGACCAGAAACAACGAAACCAATATTGTTGGTTTAGCTGTTTCACATCTGTTTGTTTTTTTTGTTGTTTTTTTTCTAGTGGTGTTGTACACATCATCTTACCCACAATATCTGTTATGTTGTTTTTTATCCCCTGTGGTATTAAGCTTTTGGGCAGTTATTTCTCGTCACTAAAATTACTTTGTCTTTTAATGACAAGATTAAACTTTTGTTTATTGATGGCATGACTGAACCTTAGCTGCTCCTGTCTAATTTTATCACCGACCACCGATAACGAAGTCATGGTTGTTGTGACTATTACACAGCTTTATTTTATCTTTAAAATTTTATGAGCGCTTTATTGGTTTTTTTCTGTGTTCTGTTGCCTCTTGGTTAATTTTGTCCCCCAATGATTGGCATTGCAGAAAAACATTGGGGCCTTCATTGAAAATATTTAGATGAAATATACCAAGTGAAGAATTAATAGAAGAAAAAATGCTCGGATTTATGGCATTAATAACTCGTCCGTGTTGATTATGTCAAGTAAAATTGTGAAAAATCTGAATATTTAGTCATTGTTGGAGCCCAACCCTAGGGACATTTGAAAGGTGTGCACCAGGAGAGGTGCTGTAAGTTTAGCCTGTGCTTAGCATGCCAACTCACGCCCAAATTGCATGCAATACACACGTCGCACCTATGTATGTTGCCAAAGCATGCTACATTACGGTGGCGCATACACTGAACTGTGCTTAGGCTGTCATCACAGAGGACAAACATGGACAATGTGTGGCGGAATCTTGTGCGTGAAGAAGAAAGGTGACGGTTCTCGTGGGTTTCACTTCCTGGCAAAAGATGACGTGTGTTGCAATGTGCAGTGGAACTTTCACTAGGCCTGTTAACAGGTGCTGTATTTTAGAGGAGAAGGATTAATCACAAATCAGTCAGAGGAGAAGCGGTAGACTGTACTCTAAAAGAGACAAGTCTCCAAAAAGAAGCACCGATAATGACACACAAAGAGAAAACATTAACAGGAACACTTCAACACTCTTTGCAGTAGAGAACAAAATCTTGGGATACTGTGTGATTGGGGCCACCCTTTCAAACCCAGTTAACCAAGCAGCCAAAAAGGCTTCATAACACTTTTTCCTGCTATGAAGTGTTTCACTAGTAAAAAAAAAAAACCTCAGAACATCGATATGACCCTCGCAGTGGTACTTTCCTATTGAGAGTACTGCAATGTCATTTTCAAAGCACTGCCCACTGGAACACCGCAGCAGCGGCCGGTGCAGGTAAGCGCAGTGAGGCGGTGCTGCAGGGGTGGGGATGTCAACAGACGACGGAATAGGAGTTATTTATTTATTTAATTTGCCCTATTCCGTCGTCTGTCGACATGCCCCTCGCCCCACCGTGCTTACCTGCACCGGCAGCTGTTGGAACACCGGCTAGATGCCAAAGAGTCCAAAACCATGCAGCCTGGTTCACATTTGGCCTCTGCCACCATGCCAATATTATACCACACTGGCAACTCTTCACTGGCTCTCAGTCAAAGATAAGTGACAGTTTAAGGCTGCGTATCCCGGTAGAAGCGAGATGGCACATATTGGGATGACAGGGGAGGAGAGGTGGCCCAAAAACACAAAAAAACAAGAAATTGGCTCATTATGACTTCTGGGGTGGCAAAGAGGAACATCGCAAGGACATGGGGTGCTGCGGATCCCCCTAGAGCAGAGGTCTTCAAACTTTAGGATGCCGAGACCCCCCTGTCAACATTTTCAGGTGTAAGGACCCCCTCCTGACAAAAATTTGTAAACCTGTTGGCAGGGCTACTGGAATTATGAGGCAGGTGAGGACCAAATTACGCGACAGGATTGACCAAATTGTGTGGGAAGAAAATGTAAATAATGTTATGTGATGCCGCGTATTTTGGGATAGCATTGCTTCATTATTTTGATATTTTTTACACACAGTAACACAGAGGAAAGATTTCACCCCATCAGTACCAGTTTATAAGCAAAATACAGCAATTAACATCAGAAAGATGTCTAGTCAACCTTTGTGATGGGCCTTCCACTCCGCAGGAATACGTGCTGCCACATTAGAAGCTCACCTGGCCCTGGCCCGGAGCAGCAGGGGTCCCTTAAAACTCTGGCGGTCTTGCGCAGAGTTAAGCAGTTTACCCATGCCGCTTTTCTCTCAACCCCTCCCTTCCATCCCTCTCTCCTCTCCTCTACCAATCCCGGATCCCTCTCTCACTTTGCAGGCCATTTTCTTTCACCCCTTTTTACAATTTCTGAACTCTCCCCATTCAACCTCTCACTTCACCTTTAATCACCTCTTGCCATTCTGTCTTTTCACTGCCCTCGTCTCTAACAGTCTCTCGCATTTATCTCATGGCCTCTCTGGCCCGTCACCTCCCGTGCCCCTCAGCACTTCTCATTCACCTCAAGTCTCTCCATTCAAATTTTTGTCTATTTGTATCTTACACCTCTCCAGTCCCCCATTCATCTTTCACATCTCTCCTTTGTTCTTCCACACCTTCTTGAACCAACGTCCCTCTCCCCTGTTACCTCAGCACCAGTGCTTAATTTGAGCAGGTGGTTTCCGGTGCTCCGCACTGGCACCTAATTGTGCACACTGGCACTATGACAGTCTGTCACATGGTGGCTCTGTCTGTGTAATTTAGAGATTAGCAGAACAGCTGTTTATTAATTCAATATACATTAAAAAAGATAAACTCCTGACACCCATGCCATTCGTATAGCTTTGGGTGCTTGAAATAGTCTGAATAGTCACACTTGCACAAGTGTTATGGTTGGTAGTTGCATAGGAATTGTCATTGGTCGCGCAGGCAAGGCAATGGGTGGTTAAAGTTGCAGTGGCCTACTGGTGAGGGCCCTGGCACATGTTTTATTACAAATTAATCACTGCTCAGCACCCACCCCGGTACTCCCTCTCTTCCCCCATCGCTGCTGTCCCTCACCCATGTCTCATCAAATTATCTTTTTAGGTCACAGATCATCTCTCAGCTATCTTCTCTCACAGTTTAACAGTAGCCCTCCTCTGTGCCCTCACCTTTCACTCAAACTCACCTCTTGCGTGTCCGCACTTCCCTTCGGCACTTCACATTTCTCCTCATCCCTGACTTCTTCAATTGAATTCTCTCACTCCCTTGCTGTCCTCTCTAATCCTCTCATCTCTCATCTCTCCTCACCGAGTACACGGGTTGGACCCGTATGCTCCTCTCGGCCTGTGCCACTCTGCTTGTTGTTCCCTAATTCAGCAAGGCACAAATTGTCTGTCTTGCTGTTTTGGTGCAGGCCGCACAGTTATGGAACATGCACCCTCCTTTGCTTTGCTCCACCAAGAATTTATTATCCTTCAGGAAGATATTAAAACCTGGCTCTATGCTCTGTAGGTTACCCCATTTGGCTGGTTCTCCTTCCCCTTCTGTGTGTTTCTCATTTGCCTTCAGGCAGCAGATGGCTATTAGCCCCAGGACACCTTTTGGTAACAGTAGCGCACTACAAATGTAAATAATAATAATAATAGGCAGAAGCAGGGGAGCCACTAGACCCAAACTTCGGAGGGGGGGGAGGCTAACACTCCCAGCCAGGGTTAGCCCTAGCACAGGTCGCACACGGTGCAACAGTCTTTTTTGGTGCCCCCTCCCCCGTTTCCTCCTTCTCCATGAATTCCCTCACTACCACTCACCAACAATGCACCTCATCTCTCTATAGCACCTTTCTGACAAACATTTCATTTTTTTATAGCGCTACTCATAGTTTACTCACACTCAGTTCTGTGATCTGCATGGTACATGTTCTTTGTAGCAGGCACATTAACTCTCTGCACTGTGGGGGTGACAAGAGTGCCCATGTGAGTGCACGGTGAGCGATGCAACAGTGTGAGAGTAGGGTAAGAAGAGTGACTTCAGGGTGAGTGAGGTGACCATATGAATTTGGGTGCGGATGTAAGTGCAGAGTGGGACGAATGAATGTATGATTAGTGATGGGCTTGTTTGAGTGAGTTGCAGATTGAGCAGTGAGTGGGACAGGTGAGTGAAGTGTCACATGAGTGCAGGGAGAATAGTGTGCTCATGTGACTGCAGGGTGAGGTACAGGGTGAACAGCACAAGTGCATTGTGAGTGCAGAGTGATCACTGTGAGTGCAGGGTGAGCGGGTGAATTGTGTGAGTGCATGGTGATCAGTGTGAGTGCATTGTGATCGCTGTGAGTGCAAGGTGAGCGTGAAAGTGAAGGGCAAGAATGAGGAGTGAGTTGTCTGAATGCAGGGTGCATTCCCAGACACTTGAAGTAACTCAGCATGGTATTGACGGCAGCGCAGGGTTTCAGATATAAGGTAAACTATTCCTATTCTGACATTAATCAGGGATCGAGGGGGGAGGAAATAAATAATGTGCTGATCCTGCAACAAACTTCCAGTCCTATGATTAGGGTTGCCAGCTCATTATTTTGATGTCCCAGACGGTACAACCTAAAGCCGTATTTTCAGCACCTATCTATGCATACTTTGAACAGCAAATATAAATAGAAAGCACTTCTAATGGTGTTCTAGGGCTGCCTCAATGATCCATGACTGATAATTAAAGGGAAGAAAGACAGAAAAGTCACATAACAAATGAATAATCTTTTTTTATTTATAACTCTATTTAGTGTCAAGACGATGTCTTTGCAGGCTCTTTAAACAATACAGGGCAGGCATTTATCTTTTGGCAACCCTACTTTATATTTTCTTTTCGTGAAATGCATTCTCACACTACCCCAGTAACTGTAAAATACAAATGTAAGGAATAGGCAGAGTGGGGGCCGAGGGGGTACTGGAACTAGTAAAAAAAATAAGCCTCTGTAACCAGTTTACAAAAGGTATGTAAATATGCAAATAGTCTTTAAAGACCTGTGAAAAACTCAGGCGTGCCGGAGATAAGACTCCAGACACTACCTAGCCGAGCCCCCAGCAGCTCCAGCTGCACTGCAGCAGCCCGGGCTGAGACACACGACGGGGGAGGTGGGGGGCTGAAGCCCTTGTAGTCCTATGGGCCTGGGCAGAAGTGTGACCGGGAATGCGCGACCCCCTGTCTATCACTCCACGGCCCACCTGGGGGTCGCGCCCCACAGTTTGAATACCCCTGCCCTAGAGTTAGTGACTGGGAACACAATATGGACTGGTGCCAGCAGGCAGAGAAAGTAGTTTATCAAAGTAGGGGATGCCCCAAAAAATGGGAAAAGATCTGGACCCCATGGGAAGAATACAGACACAGATAGGAAAGTAGATAGGACTGTACTGGAGCTCCTGGGCACAGGGATTCGAGATGCGGGGAGGCGACACCGCGAGTTGTTATTGTCTTAGACATGTGGCACATCATTTTACAAATTTCCCCCAATGTACCAAGTGTATTGTACCTCTGTATTTGCAATAATTGAAATGGTGTACTAAGCGATTGTTCAATAAAAAGAATTTAAAAAAAAAGACTGCATAAAGTGCATACATCTCACATGGCCAGACCCATGGAAAAGATTTACAAGATATTCAAACTATATACACCAACCATCGATCCACAAACCTTTAGACTCTCCCTCCAACCGTTTACTACAAGAATATTGAGAATTTAATTTAAGACTACCAAAATATTGTGGTAAAGATATCAACTATCATAATATTGTAAAGTTAAGTATAGATATAACTAAGATTTGATTTACTATACTTAACTCCACATATATGTACCGGGATGATATATATATCTTCAGGGTATGTAGATGGTGGAGTTAAGAATAGACCTGGGCATCATTTTAATTATACCGGCGTAATTCACGTAATTTCAGAAATTTCACATTATAATTGTTAAGTGAAATTCCCTAAATTATATCATTATGCCTCGTTACATAATTATGTGTCATTCACATTATTTTAAATGAACGCAGGTGAACAACAGAATGCAAGTGGCTGTTGATCTCTGTGCTTTTGTTTTTTGCACTATTTTTTAGAAATGTATCCTCGTGTCAAAAATTGATCCGAGGAAGCATTGTGAGGTAAAATATAACGCTAAATTAACAATTTATGCGTAATTAAGTATAATTTGATGACATTTTGCATTATTGTGCAAAAGCAGATCATGCGAATTTTGCACACCCCTAGTTAAGAATAATACAACTGTACTTACCAAGGTATACTCATCTTCACAGCATTCTAGTAGTCAGTATAGTGGCTGCATTACTTTGATAGGTCGAAATTTGTGTTGTTGATATTCAACCTCGTCCTGCCAATCAGTTACATAATGTTCAAAGGTAAGTCATTCATGAAGAAGACTCCACCCACAGGAAGTCCCTCCTGCAGATCCCCTAACTTCCTGCTTTTCATACAGGACGAAGGCCTACGCGTTTAGGACTTCTTTCAAGGCTGCAGCAGAGTACCACTCTTCTTCAGCAAGCAACAACCTGGTGCAAGGATTATTTCTACTAAACCTGCCCTGTCAAATGCCCAGAACGACCAGTCCTCTTACAGAAGAAAATCTGTCGTGTAAGACGAAGGTGTTCTCCTCTTAGCAAGGGTTCTCCATCATCATGAACGCTATACAAAGCCTTCTTCACAGACTGGACCATTAGACCCATCTGGGGAGATCCGACCAGCCCACTCTGTGTGCCAAGCATGCCTGAGTGCTATTCTCATTGGACGACTGTAGCAGTTTGAGCTATGTGCCTGTGGCATAAAGCAAAACACATATAAAATAAAGTAAAACAGGCTCAGAGTAGCATTTAGCCGTTATGGTGTGGCACTCTTAATTAAGGGAACAATTCAAGCAGTGAAATGAATTCAGAGTCTAACATTAAAAAGGTAAGAATGTATTTAGCTGAGTCAATGACTAAAAACATAGTACAGGATTATAGCAGTGAAAACAAACTCATAAGTTATTTACGACCATGCTAACAACCTTTGGAAGAGCAGCGTAGGCGGAGTCTGGAAGGAACTTTCTTAATAGTTCCTTTGTTTAAATTTATCCTTTAAAAACAAAATGAGCTGTGGAACCCACTGTGGTGCACTTCACACCAAATCATTGTCTGTGCAAGCCAGATTATTAATGTTCTTGTTTTGGAAATATCATATGGGGGTATTTGGGGGTCTAATATTCCAAGTGCTAGGGCCTAGGCCAAGGTGATACCCCAAGCCACCAGTCCCTGTATGGCTCCAGAGTTGTTTGAGAATATTTAACCTGGCAAGCAGGTAGGCAAGGAGGTGGGGATGTGAGGGAGGAGGGAGGGGGATGGGGGTAAATTATTGAGGATTGAACCATTCTGCTCCAGTTTACTTACTCTAACGTGAACTTGACTTAATATGTTTGAAATCTGAAATGATGACATCAGCACTGATTAGGATGCATGACGTGGCACATTCAGTTGTTGGCTCAGGTACGCCGTGCAGATCATGGTGGACGAGGGCAGGGATTAACAATGGCACTAACGTGCAGTGAGAACACGCGTGCATATCAGTGCCATTGCCATTTTGTTTTTCGGAAACAAACTCCCGCTATGCTCCAACATGGCTTCCCAATCAACGTTCTGCTTTCCCGAAAATGCATCTACCCTCGTCGCCAGATCATGTACTTTCGACAAGCAGGGAACTCTCAATGAGGCGGGTGGAGGGAAAGCCCTCCACTGAACTGGTGCGCCTGAGACCCTCCTGCCAAACCCTAAATGACCTTGTAAGTACATTTCACAATCTGTATTCTTACCTCATATGTTCTTCCTGCCAGATCACATTCACAGCTATGGTTTTAAGATGTTTTACTGTCCCTCTTTGTATGGAGCCATGTAACATGTTGACTTTCATTCACGGCACATAGAATGAATGAATGTAAGTCACGCTGATACCCAGCAGGGTGGGTTGCTGCTGAAAAATAGCCGTAGACACACTGCAGGGGTGGAGGTAGGGTCGATGGTGGTGTTGAAGAACCAACGTTTCAGCTATTGTCTGAATTGCCCCGGGTTGGCATCCTTTTTCACAGAGTAGTCTGCTCCCACTTCTTGGTGTTTCACAAACTTTCCCTGCAAAAGCAAGACTTGCCAAAGCAGTAAAACCCTGAAACCTGAGCACTGCATTTTAATCCCTCCACAGCGGCGCCTTGCGCTGAGGACTTTAAAGCATCTGTTTTGATATGTGATCTCACATTGACTCATACACTGCTACCTAGGGTCATTCTGCAATTTGGTCATTGGTATTGTAATACTCGGGCAACTCTTTCCTCGCCTCCTGCTAGTGTGCCTCCTCTGTCTACCGCCAGCGTGTCTTCGTGGTCATCACTATTACAGTTAGAGATTCCTGTGGGCTACCAAAAGAAGAGGACAATTGGACATCAAGGACACTGTACACATGCTTATCCAGAAAAAAGCCTTTAGTCTCTGAAGGTGGGTGATAGACTGCTTTCAGGAAAGAATGACTCATCGGCTTCCCACCAGTGCTTCCTCATCCCCAGCTCTAGGGACTTTTAGGGTCGAACTTCTTACACAATATACCTCGGTTTGATCCGATGACCACCATTATTGGTACAGATTATTTATGTGAAGCAGGAGGTTTGTAACTTTATCTCACTCTGGTTTGTGTCAGGTTTTAGATTGTGGTTGCCTGTGACGCCATTAACCATGGGTCACTTGGAAATGATGACTGAGCATTATTTAACTTGCTGAATCTGCACATTTATATCACTTTTCTCACAGTTGTTGAACCATTAAAGCTTTTAAAATCTGAACTGCACAGTGATGGGGTGATGTTCTAACACAGAACTTGAATTTGATGATTTTAATACTGCTGGGTAAGATTGATATCAGGCGTGTAATATACAGAACACTCTATGATTAAGTGTTCCCTAAGAGGGACTAAATATAAGGTCCCCAAGAAGCTCCTAACGTAGCAGGTCTCGTGACTCTGCCTACCTTCTCTTCTGCCACTGTTCAGTGTGACTGCTCACTGCCGCCAGCTCGCCCTTCACCACTGCTCAGCTGTTCCAGGAGCTGCCTGTTTTTCCCGCCCTTCTCCCTCCCGCCACCCAGTGCACCGCCTTCCGCCCCCGCCCAGGACCTAATTAATGGAGGAGCCAGCATGACCCCATTAAGCAAGTACACAACCAACTCATAACGTTTTAGGTCTCTTGACCCTGCCTACGTTCTCTTCTGCCACTGTTCAGTGTGACTGCTGACTGCTGCCAGCACGCCCTTCACTGACACTGAGCTGTTCCAGGAGCTGACCGTTTTTCCAGCCGTTCTCCCTCCCGCTCCCGGCCAGCCCAGCACCTGTTCCTGCCCAGGGCATACTTAATGGAGGCCACAGTGTGGTCACGCCAAAGGCAAGCCCATCTGCACCTGTCCGCACCTGGACCGCGCCCAGCGCCGGGAACCCTGGCTGTCCGACCACCCATAGGTACTCCGCCACCAAAATACATGACCCTGGACCCCGGATGCCGCAACAACAACTGCTGTAACTCCTCTCCCCGATCTACTGAAGGACCCTTCACCTACCACCGCTGTCACTTCATGTGCAATGCAAGACCACCAGCCCCACACAGGGTCCCCCGCCACGCCCACCCAGAAGGCCATAAACAGCCGGAACCTGCTCCAGCGCATCCTGCTCAACACCCGGTTCCGCTGCAAACATGCTACAGAACTCTGGGACACCATTGCCACTCTCACCCCAATGTGATCTTCATCACTGAGACCTGGCTTAACGCCTCTTCAGCACCTGAAATCACCACAGCAACACCCAACGGCTACAAGATGATCCATCGTGACCGCTCCAACAAACACGGAGGATACATCGCCATAATCCACAAAGAAACAATCCAATGTACCGCCTCTGAAGACTGCACCACACCAATCATGGAACATCTGAACTTCCAACTCTGAACTGACTCCAGAACGACCATTAAAGCAACCCTCGCCTACAGACACCGAGAACTGCGACCTACATTCTGCAACGCAATCACCAAATTTTCATCACCCTGATAGCCATCGACTCCAAGCACTACATACTACTCGGCGACCTCAACTCAACCTTGACGACCCCAACGATACTACCTCCACCAATGTCCTAGAAAATATGAGCCACATCGGCCTCACCCAACTGGTCACAGACTGCACACACAGTGCAGGGCACACACTGGATCCGATCTTCACCTCCAGTGACAGAATAAAATACAGCCATGCCTCTGAACTCACCCAGACCAACCACGCTATCGTCGATTTCACCATCATGGGCTCACCGAGCACCATCACCAAGCCATCCAGCTCCCCGCACTGCAGCTGGAACAAAGTAAAGGAGACCCAATGGGCACAGGCCCTCAACACCTCACTGTCCCATGCCACGTCAGACCTGGAGCAGGCCGTCCAGAACTTCTCTGACTGGATCACCAAATGTGCCGACAGAGTCACCCCCATGAAACCAGCCAAAACCTACAGGGCCTCAAGAAGTGCCAGCTGGTACACACCAGAACTCAGGACCATCAAGCGCAACTGCAAAGGACTAGAGAAACAATGGCGCACCATCAAAGATCCTGCTGACCAAGCTACCTTCAAATCAGCCCTCAACAGGTACTACCAATGCATCAAGGACACCAAAAGAGACGTCCTCATTGACTGCATCGAGACTAACGTCAATAGCACAAGAACACGACCCACCCCTCCCAAGAACTCTGCAACACCCTATCTGAATACTTCCACAGTAAGATAGCCTCCATCTACAACAACTTCGACCCCCAACCCACTAACGTTGACTCCAACAACCTCAGCCCACCCAGAGAGACTGCCGCCTTGCTCACTTCATGGAGTCTGATCACCACGCAGACCACCACAGCCCTCATGTCCTCAATCCACTCCGGAGCACCCATGGATCCCTGCCCTCACTTCTTCAACCTCGGAACCAAACAAAATCACCACAGAACTCACCAACATCCTCAACGCCTCCATCACCACAGCTACCTTCCCTGACAGATGGAAACACGCGCAGGTCAGACCGCTCCTGAAGAAACCCTCTACTGACCCCAGCGAACTCAAAAACTACCACTCCATCTCACTGCTCCCGTTCCCTGCCAAAGTCGTCGAGAAGGTCACCAATCTCCAGCTCACCAAACACCTAGAAGAAAGCAACCTGCTTGATGCCACCCAGTCTGACTTTCGGGCAAACCACAGCACCGAGACAACTCTAATCGGCACCACCAGCGACATCAGATCCCTCCTCAACAGCGGTGAAACAGCAGCCCTGATCCTCCTTGACGTTGCTGAGCGAGGAAAAAACTCCACTACGCGTAGCGGAGTTTTTCAGAACTCTACGTGCTCCGCGGAGTGTGGAGTGCAGAAAACTCCACAAACTCCGCAAACGGAGCGGAGTTTATCACCCAGGCCTAATCTTTTGTAAAATGCTCACCCATCCTGTATCTCATTTTTTCTCGATCAGTCTGTTTATTTTCGCCTTCTACTGCTTTGAAGGAGCATAGGCGATGTGTGGCACTAGATAAAAAAGCTACTAACCAAATAAATGCATATAGCTAAATATACGGTTAAATATAGACACATGCTGTGCATGAATTACTTCACTGTGCCAACAACACAGGTTAATATATTTGTGGTGTGATGCCTCCACGGAGGGCCAGCAAGTGAACTAACTATGGGTGTTTGTGCGGTGCCCCACTGGGGGTATTTCCCTGTCACTTTGAGGGTCTGAAGATTCAAAGCCTCCCCTGAAGCACAGCTCCAGATCCTTGGAGTGATGGGGGCAAAAATAACAAACTACTCATTAACAGGGAAAGGACTCAGAGTCGACCAGGGCACCAGTCCTAAAAAAAAGAAGTGGGAGGACTAACCAAGTTAGTCAGAATGCAAGTGACATCATGGAGTGTGGCATCATGGTGCATACTTCACGGCATGTGACATCACAGCACGTAACATCACCGGAAGTGGCATCACAACGCATGACCTCACAGAAAGTGACATTGCAAGAAGTGACATCAAATCTTAAGCCCTCACACATGTGGGTAGCATGTCTATCATGAATATATTTGAGCGCATTATAAGATTTAACAAATGAAAGCTGATCAGTACTTAAGTCTGTGATTTGAGTTCCCTGCTTAAAGGCATTAACAGCCCAAATGGGGATGATGTTTGGTGTCTGACTAACTACAGTAGACAAACCACTAAGTGCTACAAGCTCGACCTACTAAACTTGGCATCAAGAACAAAGCACTGTTCATGTATTGCATTTAACATGCTAGAAACTGCAATTGTGAATATCAACACTATAAAAATGATTAACCTGCCTAACATGCCACCTTTATAGACACTACCAGTTTTATCACACTTTAACCATTATCAAAAAATGCAAGCTGCACATTGCATTTGGTATTCCAATCCTGGCAAACGATATTCCGTATGAAACATACAGTTATAACTGGATACTTTGCTCGTATATTAGTTCATCCATTCTGGACCATGCTATGTTGCTACAGGAGGTTTAACCAAAACAAATGAGTAATTAGTGAGACCTTTTTCATTATTGAATCCCTAACATGTGGGTAACAAAATCACTTTATAAAATCCAGTGAGTCTGGTATCTTTTGTTGTGATAGGCAGTGAGATCTATCTTCCTAGACTGAGTATCATACACGTGGCCATGAGCAGTCGATTCCAAAGAGGAGGCCCCATGAGATCTATCAACATTAGTGAAGAAAGACGTGCAACACTAAGACAGTTTCGTAAGGGTGACATTATCATCATCATCATCATCATCACCATAATCTTTATTCGGTTTATAAATAAAACCATAAAAGACAACAGCATAAAAACATTAAAAACTTCATACATGGGATAAAAGTTTCTGTAATCAGGTGGCACCTGATAAAAAGTTAGCCAAATAAAAACAAGTTTGCACATCTGGTAACAACATTAAATAGAGCAGAGCACGTCAAACTTGAGCAAAATGAGTTCTAGCTAGCAAAGGTACAATAAAAGATTTACAGAGCTTTTTATGAAAAGAACAAAACATTATAAAGTGCAGAGTGTCCTGTGTTAAAACGCTGTCACAGCTACAAGGAACAAAAATAGTCAAATTAACTACCACGGGGGATGGGCAGCAGGTCATGAATATAATTTAATCTAAAATGGGTCAGGAGAAAACGGTGGTGGTTCAACATATCAACAGTTAGATAAGGCTCAATAGAGGAGGAAGTCTGCAATGAAAAATAAGCTCTAACAGAGGTTTTATCTGATACATTTCTCTTTCTCTCTTTTACTTTTAGAGCCCTAAAGGCGGTCTTTGTCCAAACACCTGTAGGTATTAGTTCAGGATTAACAAAAATGTAATGTCCACCTAACGTACTAAAACTGTCTTTTACATAGTTTAACCAAAGTGTGCTGGACTCATGATCAAGAGCCAAACTATCTTTAAGAACAAGCTGGTTAAAACGTTTTTCAGGGCATCTGCAGGATTTCATCCAAAAACCCTTGACCAATTCCTCTTGGATAATAAAGGATGGAGAGGTCTGAGGAAGGCATAAAAGTCTTCTTAAAAATGTATTCTCTGCTACCATTAAAGCAGAGAGGTTAGAATAACCCCAAATACCGCTGACGTACACAGCGATAGGGACACACTTTGCTTTATAAATGTCAAGCATGACCTTAATGGATTTGTGTCCAAACCTATTTGAAAAATCAAAAACTGAGGCAATACTCCTGGTGAGCATTGAATTTCAGGCTGAAACCAAAGGGGTCCAGGTCAAAGTTGAATCATGTTGAACACATAAATGTAGGAACACGGCTGACAATATTGTCATGTATCTGATAGGTCCTAGACTTAGTAGACCGGGGGCCAATCACCCCAATGTGATTTTGAGAAATTAGTACTAAGGTCAAGCTTGTCCATGGAGTGCACAAATGAGTTAAGCAGGTGATCCGCCCTAACGTAGTTCTTATATAAGGACAGCATTGTCTGCATAGAGTAGCACAGGGATCGAACGATTAGCTATCCGGGACATATCTGCACCACCCTCAATAAGAAGCTTCTCCAAGTTGCTAAATTAAAGGGTAAAAAGAAACAGGGCCAAAATACAGCCTTGTCAAATTCCCCCGGTTTAATTTAAAGTGATCGGTGCATTCCTCAAAGTGGCCCAAATCGAACAGAAGTGGTCATATTAAAATGAAGGTCATGCAAGAGTAAAACTAGATTCGGTTCAACACCGAGACACAGCATGATGTTCCATAATGTCTCCCTACTGATGCTATCAAATGTGATGCTCAGTTCCATGAAGGCCATATGTAAGGCCCCTTGCTTGGCTACTGTATATTTATTGATAATAAGATAAAGATTAAGACATTAATCAACCATCCCTAAACCAGGCTGATACCCAAATAGAATTTCAGATAAGATACTGTTTCACAAGCCCAATCAACCAGCCTATTCAAAACTACCCGGCCACAAACCTTGACCACAGTACAGATCAAAGTATTAGGTCAGTAGCATCGAGGATCGGCCTGTTTACCCCTTTTAAAAACAGGTACTATCACCGAATTGGACCACAACTTAGGTATGGACTGGACTGTCTAGTAACCTCATTATGGTATGGTGTGATCAAGGGGGACCAGAGTGATAAGTTGGATTTAAAATTGTCATTAGGGACTCCATCTGGGCCAGGAGCCTTGTTTGGAGGAAGCGCTTGTATGGCCTCACAGGTCTCCTCTTAGGAGAAATCAACAGGAGCATAGGAAGCATCAAACACAAAAAATTCATGTGGACTAGAAATAGGAGTGTGCTTGGCATATATACTCTCAAAATGTCTGAACTAGAGCTCAGGCGAAATTGTGGTAAGCAAAGCAGATTCAACTGCAGGCTTCAGGATAAGTCGATTAATTATCTCCCAAAAATTGGAGCTGTCTCATAGCCTGCTAGCACATAGCAAATCTTCCCACGCCTTCTCGCATAGGGATTGTTTATGCTCATTTAATCTTATAAGAAGCACGGCAAGAAGCAACCCACAAACAGTCTCTGGGGATAGCCTTCAAAGCCTCCAACAAGATGCGGTGAGCCCTAGAACAAGTAGCATCAAACCATTTGTAAGGCTTGGGTCCCACAAATGTGGGATTATTGATCTGCAGAAATGTAATGTTATCACAAATGACAGAAAATGAACTCAAAATCGAAGTATCAGGAGAATTACTATTCAAACAAATATCTAGCTCAGGGTAACAACCTCTAAACAAATCTAAAAGAAAGACATCAGGAAGGATGCCCTTCCATGTGAGGCGTTGACCCTGGGGAAGAGTACCAACATTATCTGTAATGAAACACATTGAGGGAGCTTTGTTGGAGTCCCAACTAAATGAAACTGTTAGAGGATTATGGTCGCTCAAAAAACTCCAAATCACCTCAAAATCAAACAGAAAATGGACCATGGATGATAAGACAAAAATGTAATAAATTATACTAGCAGAACCTCTACCTACCAACAAAAGTAAGCACGACCACCTCAGACTGAGATAGAGACAGAACCAGGTTAAGCTCAGCGATAATCAAATTCATGAGGTTCCCCTCAGAAGTGTGTGAAAAATGCATAGACCCAGGAGAAGAACAATCGATAGCGCTATGCTGATTATAGCACCCTTGCAAGCAGGGGTGCAAGTTAAAATTGCTGGCTAAGAAAATAAAAACTTTTTTTAAAGATGGATTTAGGCAAACCATCAAAGAAATTTTTAAGGACCAGAACTTCCAGATTGGGAAAAAGCGTTATAAAAATTAATTATAAGTAAACGAGAAAAGTTATGAAATCAGCAGGAGTGCAGCTAGTTTGGATGAACTAGCATGTCTCATTTTGGTTTTACACCCTAAGGTCAAAGAGACCAAAATAAGAAGATCACCTCTTGCCCTCCCATGAGATGAAGGGATAGCTGGAATAAATAAGCATTGGTAAATGTGTTAGGTTTCGCCTATGGGATTAATAATAAGTTAAGAGGTGTGGGAGCAGTGTATGAGTTCAGGGAGAATGGTGTGAGTGCTCTCTGTGCAGGGTGAGTGGTGCATGAATGAAGGTTGATAAGTGTCTGATTGCAGGGTGAAAGTGCCTCAATGCATAGTGATTGATGTGTGTTCAGTGCCGAATGAGAATTGTGTGAGTATACCGGGTGAGAGATGTTACCCTGTACAAGGTAAGAGGTGTGAGAGTATAGGGTGAGCGGTATGTCAATAGCATAAGTGCAGGATGAGCGGTTTGAGTTCAGGGTGAGAGGTGTGGGTGGAGGGTGAGATGTATATCAATGATGTGTGAGTGCAGAGTCAGCACTATGTGAGTGGTGGATGAGCAGTATCTCATTGCCAGCGCAATGTCAGGGTGACTATGCAGCGTAAATGGTGGGTGAGTGTGCAGGGTGAGTAGTGTCTGGGAGTAGGTGAAAGGTAATAACTGTTGTGCCAAGTTACAAAATGAGTTACAGCAAACAAATGATGGACGGAATGCTGACAATGCAAACATTCTCCCCCAGTCAAAAGATCTGGGTTAAATCCATCGTTCTTTTGCCCACAACGCCACCCCAGTTTGGACCCAGCCATATGCAAATCAGTCTTGACCCTGTGCCCCATGGGAACAGTCCAGACCGAACTGCCAGGCCAGGTCCTCCCTGGACCGGAAACAAGCATCCTGGGACCGGTTTCAGGGTATGTCACCCTTCTTCAGCCAGGCTAGCTTGAATCCAGTGGCGCAGTGAGCAAGGGACCCACGTCTGGGCATACCCGTCCCACTTAGGGTGAAAAGTGTTACAGCAAACAAATGATGGACGGAATGCTGACAATGCAAACATTCTCCCCCAGTCAAAAGATCTGGGTTAAATCCATCGTTCTTTTGCCCACAACGCCACCCCAGTTTGGACCCAGCCATATGCAAATCAGTCTTGACCCTGTGCCCCATGGGAACAGTCCAGACCGAACTGCCAGGCCAGGTCCTCCCTGGACCGGAAACAAGCATCCTGGGACCGGTTTCAGGGTATGTCACCCTTCTTCAGCCAGGCTAGCTTGAATCCAGTGGCGCAGTGAGCAAGGGACCCACGTCTGGGCATACCCGTCCCACTTAGGGTGAAAAGTGTTACAGCAAACAAATGATGGACGGAATGCTGACAATGCAAACATTCTCCCCCAGTCAAAAGATCTGGGTTAAATCCATCGTTCTTTTGCCCACTACGCCACCCCAGTTTGGACCCAGCCATATGCAAATCAGTCTTGACCCTGTGCCCCATGGGAACAGTCCAGACCGAACTGCCAGGCCAGGTCCTCCCTGGACCGGAAACAAGTATCCTGGGACCGGTTTCAGGGTATGTCACCCTTCTTCAGCCAGGCTAGCTTGATTCCAGTGGCGCAGTGAGCAAGGGACCCACGTCTGGGCATACCCATCCCACATTATTCCCCTCACACACGGTGAGGGGAAACATGTGGTGAGGGGAAACATGATATTGACTCTCAGCCTTTGAACTTCGGGGCGTCTTTGACCCCCTTTTTCCCCTCTTCTTCATTTGAATCTCTCTAAATGTATTACCTGATTAGCTAGGAATTTGAATTCCTCTTGTTTTCCGTAGAGTCTTTCACCGTGGGCTTGTCACAATTTTGATGAGCATTAGAAATCTTTCACCTTGCATGAATGACTGTCACCGATGCTTCTCACAGTGTAATCGGCAGACAGAATACATTAAGTACCCACTATTATGGGGGACATGTATTTGATCTCTGTACTCTTCCACTATAGTATCACAGGTGAAATGCATGTAGAAATGCACTCATGTTCTGATCCGAGGTTTCCACTATATGGTGAATGTTTGTATTCATCATATTATGTTTTATCCATTATGTTTGGACTTCAGGATTCATGATACTCTATTGTATGTTTCTTTAGCCCTGAGGAAGTCAAAGGGTACCCTTCTAAAATAACTCCTGCTCATCCCCTAGGTAGTTTGGCACGAGCAGTCAGGCTAATCTCAGAGGCAATGTATAAAGCATTTGCACATAACACACAGTAATACAGTAAAACCACTACAAAAGGACACCACACCAGTTTTAGAAAAATAACCAATATTTATCTGTGCAAAACAAGACCAAAACGATAAATGTCCAACATACAATGATCAGAATCTGTACTCTGCAAGAATAACATTAAAAATGCAGTTCCTTGAAGGCGGAAGCTCCGTCCGGTGCTACTGCAGTGCTGAAAACTACCAAATCCACCAGGGTCGGTTGACCGCGGCGGTGTGGACCGGCGTCGGTGTCAGAAGACATGTAAACTGTACCTTTTTGTTCCGGCCGACCGTGGCGGTGTGCTCCGGCGGCAGCGTTCATCAAGGCTGCGGTGTGAAGCAGAGCGGTGCAGAGTGCAGTGCCCACAGGTTGCGGTGCAAGCAGGGGCTAGGTGGTGATGACGGTCATCATCGTTGGTGAGACCAGGGTTGCGGTGCAAAGTGCGGTGGTGCCCTCTGCAGTGCTGACGGTCATGGTGCAAGGTTCGGCGGCTGTCGCGAATTGGCGGTTGATGAGGCTGGCGTCGGTGGGCTGCGGCTGCAGTGTGGGACGGGGCTTACAAGCAGTGCCCTAGACCATGGTGCAGACTACGGCGGTGTTGTCCGCTGGCAACGGCGTTGTGGGTGAGACCAGGGTGGTGGAGTGAAGCGAGGCGGTGCGGAGTGCGGTGCCCACAGGTCACGGTGCAAGCAGTGGCTCAGTGGCGGCAGTGGTGGTCATCATCGGTGAGACCAGGGTTGCGGTGCAAAGTGCAGTGGTGCCCTCTGCAGTGCCTTCAGGTCACGATACCGCCGGCGGTCTAGTTGGTGGCATCCGGTTGCGGTTTCCCTCTGTGGCAACTGAGACACGCGGTCCCAGAGGCAGTTCCCAGAGGAAAGTGAAGTCTTTGTTGTCCCTGAGACTACATGAACAGGAGGCAAGCTTTATCTCAAGCTCTTGGAGATACTCAGCAACAAGTGAAGACAGTTCAGTCCAGTCCTTTCACTGCCCAAGGCAGAAGCAGCAGCTGCAGGTCAACCCAACATAGCAACAACACAGCAAAGGGGTAGTACTTCTGGCAGTTCTTCCAGCTCTTTTTCTTGGCAGGTTCCTTGATCTAAGCAAGTTCTAAAGTTCTGGGGTCTGGGCCCCAATATTTATACTCAGTTTCTCTTTGTTCTCTTGGACAGAGAGTGTCTGTGCTCAGTCCAAACCAGTTTGGTCCTCTCTGGCCCAGTTTCCCGGCAAGAGGTGGAGACAGCGTTGTCAAAGGCAGACCAGGCCCATTCAGTTGTAAGGATATCTCCTCCCACTACTCTAAATGCAGCCCAGGTCTATTCAGCCCAGCCCTGACTCATCCAGGAAAGGCAGGACACACCTCAACCCCCCAGTGGCTGTCTGAAGAGAATGCACATCCCCAGCCCCTGTCACTCCAAAGCCTGACAGTCAATCCACAACCCAGCAAAGGCACACAGGATGGCTAAGCAAGAAAATTCCCATTTTATAAAAGAGGTATTTTCAAACACACAATATAAAAATCATCTTTACTAAAAGATGCATTTTTATAATCTGAGTTCAGGCAAACTAAACTCCAACTTTCTATCTTGTCCCCATGGGAAGTTATACTTGTAAGATGTTACAATGTATTCCCCATTCTATCCAATGGGACAGATAGCCTGTCAATAGTGAAAAACGAATTATACTGTATTTCACAATTAGGACAGGTCACATAAACCAGTACATGTCCTACCTTTCAAATACACTGCACCTTGCCCATAGGGGTACCTTGGGCCTACCTTAGGGGTGACTTACATGTAATAAAAGGGAAGGTTAGGGCTTGGCAAGTGGGTGCACTTGTCAAGTCGACATGGCAATAAAAACTGCGTGCAGACACTGCAGTGGCAGGTCTGAGATACATTTACAGGGTTACTTCTGTGGGTGGCACAATCAATGCTGCAGGCCCACTAATAGCATTTGATTTACAAGCCCTGGCACTCCCAGTGCACTTCACTAGGGACTTACCAGTAAGTTAAATATGCCAATCATGGAAACACCAATCCATAATAGAATTTACAATAGGAGCACTTGTACTTTAACACTGGACAGCAGTGAGAAAGTGCGCAGCGACACTAAACCAGCAAATACAAAGTCAAAACCAGGAGGTTAGAAAGCAAAAAGAGAAGAGAAACACTCCAAAAGATGCCAGGTGTAACATGTGCTCCTTAAAAAACTGGCATTAAAAGATTCCTTTTCTATAACAACTCACCTCTATTAAGATGTTTTGGACAAGGCTGGCACTTCTTGGATAACAATCAATATTTTTGGCAGTGAAGAAGTACACGAATAACAAGATGGGCCTACGGCTTCAAGAAAATTGCATTAAGTAAACCATGAAAACAGTTGAGAATAATACTTCCTGTGCAATAAGGACTTAAACCAATGACAGTTAATGCGCACCTGGGCAAAGTGTCATGCAGAACACAACTACACACAATCATCACAACACTCGAGCTAAGAACAATACAGCATTGTTCCCACTCTCTAAGACATATTTTTTCCAGGAAAACTAATAAATGGGTCAAACTTGTATTAAAAAATGTCTGTTTAAACTGTTGCAAGTCGCATATTGTGCATTTGGAAGTGCAGTACTCTGCCACTCCCAGTGTGATATATATATATATTGTAAATAAAAACTAATAAATCATCCTACCTGAATTCTTCATTTTTATTACTCTGTCTTCCCATGGTCACAACATAAACACATTTATCTGCTCAGCACGTGGCTTCTAATGAAACAATGCACAATAATATTTTATTTTATTGTACGAACAGCAGCGATACTTCACAGCTTTACTTAATAATAACTGACCTTTACAAACTGCTATAGGAAAAAGTGCACCAAAAACAACTGCCCAATTTATCCCCAACATGGAGCATACTGACAAGACATAGTTCAGCCACACTGTACGTTTTGCATCGAGGACTCGAAGCTGCAGTTGGTGTTGACAATTGGACAGAATACATACCACCGATACAAACACAAGGTGAGAGAGAAGAATGGGGGGAAAGACACGGACAGGGAGAAGCTGGATCTGCAAGAGAACAGAAGGAGCACCACAACGGGGCGACGGAGGGCACATAGGCAAGGAATGAAGAGCAGCGGAAAACAGAGATCAAGTGAAGGGGGGCAGATTGGTGTGTCAATACAGAGAGAGAGACGGGAGAGAGAGAGACTATTGTTAAGTGAACTTTTCAGGAGAAAGCTTTATCACAAAATAAGGTGAAACTAAAGCAAGCAAAAAAGCTATAAGCGTTAAATGCGTGCAATGGTCGTCGGACAAGCAACAAAATGCAATGCTTAAATAAAATGCAACGATGGCTGCGACACGGTTTCAATGTGTGCAGCCAGGAAAGAAAACTAAAAAAGTTCCACACAAAAGCGGATGGATACAGTATTTCGGCTAAGGGAACTGATAAGAAAGAGCCGCTTTTAAGATATATAAAATACATGAGATTTCACAAGCACAGCACGAGCGCTGTGCAGGCGAAACCTAAAAAAGAAGAGTAGGCATTAAGATGGAAGTTAGTGTCAATATCCCAAGTTTCTTGTAGAAATACTACTTTGAATCTCTGTAGGAGGATATAAAAAGCTATGTTTCGGGGCGTGGCCAGCCAAGAAGGCCTAGTGGATATAATCCACGGAGGCTCCGCCACCATCGACCACAGACGACAGGCCAGACACCTAAAATGAGGCTGATTCTGATACCTTGATGACTTCACCGTCTGCTGCCAACTAGTGCTGCAGAAGAAAGCGATAACTCGAGGCAAAAACTGCAGGTGACACCGGATTGTTGCAGCAGCGGTCAGAGGCAAAATGGCGGTGATGACGGCGATCTGACTTTAAAGATACCCCGGAGCTAAGGACGGACACCCGAAGCATCGGAAACACTAACTGAGGCACCAGAGTGGTGAGTGGAGTGGCAGGGTCAGGAAGGAGCATGGACAACTCTGCGGTGCAGCGGTCCGGTGAGTGCAGCATGTGGGGCTGATGGGTTGACCCTCTTGGACGAGCTGCAGTGCCCAGCAGACTAGCGGGGAGACTCACAGAGTTTTCCAGCAAGCGGAGGAGTGAGAGATGGCCCTGGGAGGCCAGAGGAAGCAGTGCCGGGGTTACGGAGGGCGACGCCAGAGGCCCCGGACAGCGCAGAGGGAGATTGCCTGACTTCGGCATTGCGGCCAGGTGACCGGAGGCCTGCCACTGCGTACAGAAAGGGAGGTACTGGTGCCAAGACGCCCTCTCTGTGGAACGGTAGAGATCCCTTGACAAGCATAGGGGATCGAGCGCCCGCCGTGGGGCTACGTGGACTGCTCTGGTGGATAGGTTCCGAACGGCTCAATTCCTGACCCTAAGATGGCAACGCTGGAAGGATTCCTGTGAAACTGTGGGAAATGTGAAGGGTGCTAGCAGCCTCCAACTTAACAAAGCAATCTTCTGCACTGAGAGTCCCACACAAGCACCACATTGGCAGGCGGGGAGCAGGGGGGCCCTTCCTGTGAAAGTGGTGGTGTGTGCTATTTCCCAAAGGAGGCAGGGGGAAAGAGTGAGGCATATCATTGACCAGGGCTGACGGGGCCCACACATAACACGAGAGAGCAAAGCGCCAACTAGAGAGAGCATCTCTTGCTAGAGGCATCCTCCTAGAGCAGTTTAAAAGGCAGCAGGGGTTGATGAATAACTTGCCGTGCACTGCAGTACTTTCTTCGGATTGACGCCCAGGTCCCTTGGGTACATCTTGATGCCGCCAAAAAAGTCTCAACCACAATCCAATAGGGTTTCGAGCTACTTCATCAAAACAGATACACAGGAGAAGTCGAGGGTGTTGGGGTGGAGCAGGCCATGGCACTGGCAAAGTACAACCTACTAACCTTCCTGCGAGAGTTCGTACGTGAACTTAGGGAAGATCTCAAGACAGATCTAACGTTATCCCTGGATGACTTCAAAACAGAATTAAATGGTATGTTGAGCACTCACCAACAGGACGTCGACTCAGTCGGCACGAGAATAATGGATCTAGAAACTAAGACGACAGACTGGGAGCAACGCACCCAGCATGCAGAGGATCATATACAAGCTCTCAACACTCAACTACAAGCCACCATATTGAAAAATGAAGATTTAGAAAACAGATTGCGTCGTGACAATATCAGAATTAAGGACTTGGAGGAAGGTGTGTAGGGGGCCGTCATCCAGGCCTTTATGGTGGGACTATTTGAGGAAATTCTCAGAGAAACATACTTGAAAATCAAGGTGGAGAGAATACATAGGGTGGGGAGGCCTTTGACAGGAGACAAAAAACCTCCATGTGATGTCTTGGTGAAACTACACTCATTCAAAGTTAAAGAGGCTATCCTGCAAGCTGCAAGAAAAAGAGACAGGGTGTCATTTCAGGGCTCCTCGTGCTCCTTGTATCAAGACTTAGCTCAAGCAATGCTGGCGGCACATCAGATGTTTCGCACCGTGACGGAAAAACTCAACAAAGAACATATCAGGTATCGCTAGACATTTCCCTTTGGCCTAGCATTTGAATACCGTAACAAGGCCCACCATGTGTCGGACCTGACGGATGCCCTAACTTTGTTAGATATGCCTCTCCCAGAGGGGCAGCAGCTAGGAGCGTCGCTGGGCTCTTCAATGCAAGGACCTCCGCATCCCAGGGAGAGGCTTTGTGGCTTTCCCAGAGGCGCACAAGGACTCATAGGATATGTTAACAACATGGATAGGAACACAGGACAGACCGGTTGCCCGCTCGGAGCCTCATGCCTGAATTGACTATGACACTAGAGGGCATCTTGCCGTGAGTAACGGCCACAGGATTCCAACTCTAGAAGCGCAATGGCCAAACCCCTAGCAAAACAGTTAAACGATGGTGGCGGTCCCTGACCGACTCAATCATTTAATGCATTCTTCTTTATACAGTTACACATGTTGGTACCTGGTTGTCCTGAAGTTTTTTGGGTTGGGGATTGTGTTTACTTTTTCTTTCTACTCAGGTTCCACTTGGAGCTCAGCCAGGCTACATACGAGAGGCAGATCATATCGTAACACACATTTGAGAGCACCATGACAGCATAAGGGGGAGCTGGATATGGAGGGTCGGAGGGGGTTATGAGCCAGCAAGGGCAAGGAAGCACCTTCAGAAGACTAGGGGGATGATTACTACATTGTCCTGGAATGTGCGGGGACTTAATTCCCCACTTAAGCATCACAAGATCTGGAAATTCTTACAAGGCTTCCATTTTGATGTAGTATCCATACAAAAGACTCACCCCAAAAGGTCAGAGGATCACAGGTTTGAACATAAACTTTATCCCCTGATTTATTGTTCCTGAGCATCAACTAAGAACAACGGGGTGGCATTGTTATTTCATTCCGTCTTAAAACTTCAGCCAACCGAGCAGACTTCTTCCACATGGTCTGGACCTGTCCCCTCCTAGGGCGGTACTGGGAGCGCATAGAGCAAGAACTCACAGAGGTCTTGGGTTGGGAGGTGCCGCACAACCTGAGGCACATGCTCCTAGGGATTACGGACGGCTTGGATGGATCCAGGAACGATAAATTGTTCTTTAACACGGCTATGATCGCAGCCAAGTGAGACATAACTGCTACAGGGAAGCTTCCCACTCCGCCTAGTGTTGCGAAGTGGCGCAAGGGGGTTGACTGGTGCGCAACACAAGAGAAGCCCTTATACGAAGCTCGGGGATATCCGAATAAACATCGTAAGGTTTGGGGCAAATGGCTGGGTCAGATAGACTAGATGAACATCCCTCGATTGTTAGTCTGTATCATAGGGGACCCCAAGGGGTCATGCATTGTCATGGTTTGTTGTTCAAGCAAATGTGGTGCTTCTTATCAATGCAGAAATGTACTGTATGGCTGGTCTGTTTACCTTTACCTAAAACCAATAAAATTGTTTATCAAAAAAAAATTTCAGCCAGCGGGCTGCAAGATGTACAGGGATGAAAGATGGGTAATGGTCAAAGGATGTTACATTCGTTTCAGTCTACGTTCCTAACACCAATCAGGCAACCTTTCTCCATTCGTTTTTGACATTGCTGGGAGGCTTTGCAGGAAGGGGAATTATACTAATGGGAGACTGCAATTTGACATGGCACACCGGCATAGATAGTATGCACCCACATAGATCTTCTACCAGCAGTTTCCTGAAGGTTTAAAACTAGCAATTAGGGCTGGTAGGTACAAGGAGATCTCTACACCCCACTGTTAAAGACTGTACCCATCACACATATTTGAGCATCTTTCTTAGCAAATCCCTCCTCTCTGAGCCTGAGAACAGCTCCTATACATCCTATTGTGATCTCTGACCATGCACCGGTCTCTGTAGATTTGGTGTGGAATGCTCCGTTATCCAAGACAGCAAGGTGGTACTTTCCTAATCCCTTAGTGAGGGATAGACTTCAGCGAGACAAACTCAGGAGAGCACTTAGAGAGTACTTTCAATTAAACTGCCCCAATGAAACTAACCCCTCAAATAACTTTTACGCATTTAAAGCAGTGCTAAGAGGCCAGTGCATACAACTTATGTCCCAACTCAATAAGCAGAAAACCCGCAATAGACTGCAACTGCTGAAAGGGAAGCTAAACGCTATCCATACCAATAGAGCTGAATACACACTGCTGAAATTGAAGCAGACCTCGTATGAGCTGGCAACAAGGTGGGGGCACACCTGGCAAGACAACTAAGGGTCAGAGAAGGAATATATAGGGGGACTAACGAGGATAGACTGAGAGCTGGTAGGCTCAGAAGAAGGGAAGGCAGAGGAGTTCAGGGTCTTTGTATACCCCAGACCAAGCAGATGTGACAACACAGCTTAGTTTTCTCCACTCAATAGATCTCCCTCAGGCGTCAGCAGCTCAGAATGAATACTTGGGTGAATCAATTACAGAAGATGAGGTACGCCAGGCAATAGGGGGCCTGAAGCTTTATAAATCGCCAGGCCCGGATGGTCTGACGGCCCAGTTTTATAAAATATTTTGTGCTGAATTAGTCCCCCACTTGACCCTTCTCCTTAATCACATAGTGATAGAGCAAGCGATCACACACTCGATGAGCGAGGCCCTGGTATCAGTAATACATAAACCCTGAAAGGATCCTCAACTTTGCAGTTCATACAGACCAATAGCCTTCCTTAATCTAGATGCTAAGGTATACTCAAAAATCTTAGCCACTTGATTAGAAGATCTGATGCCAGACCTAATTGACCCAGATCAGTCGGGATTTATCAAGGGCCGTCAAACCCATGTTAACATCAAGAGAGTGCTCCACTTGATTGAGAAATTCACTAAGAGGCACATTCCGGCAGTCCTATTAGGGATTGACACCGAGAAGGCATTTGATCAAGTGGACTGGGCCTTTATGTTTCATACATTGAAAAGATTTGGCTTCTGCGATACCTTTATTGCAATGGTTCGAGCAAATTATGTAGAGCCCCACTCTAAGGTTGTGAACAATGGAGTGCAATCTGGACATTTTAAATTGGGCAGAGGGACCAGGCAGGGGTGCCCTCTCTCCTATGTTACTCTTTGCCTTAAGTATAGAACCCCCAGCTGTGAAAATACAAAGTACACTAGAGATTACAGGCATCATGTTCGGTAATGTAGAAAATAGAATCTCTCTCTTTGCTGACGTCTTGCTCACCCTCACTGCACCGCCGAGATCCTTGGAAGCCCTACAGATAGAGCTTAAAGCTTTTGAAGCACTTGCGGGTTTCCGTATCAACCTAACAAAATCTTACCTGCTGAATCTGACCCTGCCTTAGGTGGAAATGACTAGGATAGTTGAAGGTACGCCCTTTCAGGAGGCAAAGAAGGAGATCACTTACCTAGGAATAAAAATCACGCCTAACTTATCAGCATTATACCATGCTAATTTTCCTCCCCACCTACAACAATTGAAGAATGATCTTAAGCGTTCGTCACCGAGGTTTCTTTCCTGAATGGGGAGAATACATGCACTTAAGATGTCGGTGCTACCGAAGTTATTATACCAGTTCCAAGCACTGCCCATAGATGTTGGTCGAGACATCTTTTTTACACTTAAGACCCTGAGCATCCGATTTATTTAGCAGAAGTGGCAAGCTCTCCTACCATATAGATTACTTAGGCACCCAATGGGGGGACTAGCATTACCCAGTTTTCAACTCTACTACCAGGCATCTCAATTAAGAGTTATCACTGAATGGTCCATGCTGGAATCAGATAAACATTGGTTACACATGGACTGGGTAATAGTGGGCAGGGTCATATGGGATGTCCTATAGAAACCCAAAGAACAGCACCCTCCCAATGCATACATAAGCACCCCCACGAAGACCACTCTTGCTACATAGGATAGAGTTAATAGGATGCCTAATTGGACAACATTTCTCTCCCATACGCTCCAATTCATTATGACCTGGCCTTCCCACCGATCCTAGAGCCAGAACCCTTCGACTCTTGCAGGGAGGGATGATGCCTCACTCTGGCAGATTTATTCCATAATTGGGATATTCTGAAATTTGCAAACTGCAGACACAATGTTAGCCTGCCAGCTTCTGAACACTTCCACTACCTACAGTTGAAGCGCTGGGTGTTAGCACCTGAAGTTAGAGAAGCAGTGACAAGGAGCCTAACTCCCATTGAGCAATTTGTAAAGAAAATGGGGTCCTCCAGGGGCACCATTACGTTTTTATACAATCTTCTTCCCACTACACAACCCTCCCCACAGCCACGATACACCTCCTTTTGGGGAAATATTCTGGGTACAGGAATGACAGAGGAGAAATGGAGGAAACTAAGGAATGACATCCCAAATGTAATCATTCACTAGGCATGAGAAACGCTCACTACAAGCTGCTCTACGACTGGTTCCTCTACCTGACAAAATTAAAGAAAATTTTCCGGAAACCTCTGACCTATGCTTACGAAAATGTGGCTTGCTGGGGGATTTTCATTACATCTGGTGTGACTGCCCAACCATTAGGATATCCTGGGCGGAAATACTAGCACAGATTAAAGAGGTATTGGGCTACCCTATTCGAAATTCCAGCGGTTGTATTTTATTACAGCTTCAAGATGACTCCTTGAAACATCAAACTGAACATGACAGGCCCATAATGTGGTTGTGTCTGAGAGCTGCTAAGTTGACGATAGCAGCGGCGTGGAAAAAGGCAGAGGCTCCCTCTGTGGCCCCCACAATGGCATATACGTTTTTGGCACGCTCTAACTATGGAGCGGATGGCAAATATTTTTAGAGATGATTTCAAAATTTGTGAATATGCATGGAGACCATTTGTTATGTTTCATATAGGTACCCCAATATAGGCTCAGGTAGTAACTTAACCTTTCATCTATATTCTCCCCTACCATTACACTACATAACGGTTCTTGGGACTGACCTTTTACCTAGTTACGGTACTGCATACAGGACGTGGGGTTTTCCCTGAAAACTAGCCTCATCCATTATGCATGAGGATTCTTGGAAACTCAGCAGGACTACCATCTCCTGCATAATAACTATGTACAAGGGTCATTCCTTCCATCATCTTAAGTCCGACATGACACAGCAAGGTAGAACCCCTGAGGGTACCACTTTGGGTATATAAACACCATATTTTGCTGAGGTAGTCAGAGGAGAAAAGGACTTTTATGCCGACACACTGACGCGAGACGCTGAGGTTCCTGCATGCAGACACTCCAGCTCGCAGTGGTCTGACATCCCTTGCGGGGTGTACATCTCGAGAGCAAGACGGAGTCCCACAGTCTCCCACTTCAGGTAACGGGGTTGACCTTATCCTAGAGGGATTCTTGGCTTTACACCTACATACATGCTAGGTACACTTAGGTACATTTAGTTAGGGTCACATCGTAGGAGTACGCATTTACTACTGTCATGTATTTTATATCCTTGCCTGTATTCATTATTTTAGCACGATGGTAGAAATCTACCATCCTTTTACTCTGTTAGTGCTTCTAATCATTTATATCTGTTACTGTCTAATGGTTGTTTCAGCACACCTATTTTACACTAGAATGACGCTGGTTCAATAAATGCTTATTGAAAAACGTCCCCACCGTTTATTCTGTGTATCTCTCTGAGACGAAGTGAGCATGAGTGACTGAGCGAAACGTATTGCACTGTTTCCACGATCCTGAGGGATCAGGGTTGTCATGTCCGATAGTTGCCAAGAACTATTCTCTCCTTGGTAAGAGGGGTTTCTAGTGGCACTGCGAGCTAGCTGGTATACAGGCTAACATACTCGGTAGGGGTGTCGAGAATCAGTCTGACACCAATCCTACAGTGTATGTTGTCTAAATGCGCAGATCCTTTATAGGTTCATAGGAACTACACGACATGGCGCCACCAATGTTGGTTTGGTACTTATTTAACGGTCAAATCTGAGTAGTTCAGTCATGCTATTCTCAGAAGACCCCTACTCACATCTCCCCAGAGACGTCTGGGGTGGGAAGGGAACTATCCGCCACAGCTGAGTAGGCATACCCTATGTATTGGCTCTAGGTTTATCAAGCTTGTAGGACAAATGGTTCCTATTGTGCATAAAACCTTATCTCAGTTTCCTTGAAATTTCTTTTTTCAAAAACAATGGCTGAGGAAGACGCCGCTGTGCAAGCACAACGTGCTACAGTCAGGGAAAAAGAAGAAGAAAATGAAATTAACATTTCAGAAAATGTTAGAAATGCCCTTATTCTAAAACTAGCAGACTATGGAGTCTCAGCTAGGGGTGGGACAGTAAGATTCATGATTGAGGCTCACGAGTCATATAGAACAGAGGTATTCTATTCATGGGTTAAATTCCCACAAGCAGATGCACAATCAAATACATTTCATTCTTACACTGAAGAAGAACCACCAAATTAATATTGTTCGTATGAGAACTTTGAAGTTCCGCTCACCTACTAGGAGCATATAAACTGGTTTAAAGGTGCCCTCCCCCACACAAAAGACAAAGTAAGACTAGATCCGCTCGGAAGAGATGGAGCCACTTGGCCTGTCCTAGCAGCTTATACACCACACCCAGACATTGATTCAATGCCAGTAGCAGACTTACTTCCACTTCATAAAGAAATAATAAAACTTTACAGAAACCTGACACAGTTCGTGATGAGAACACTGACACTTCAGCCAACAAGTGCTACACCAACAGGACAAATTCAGGGATCTACAACTAAAATACACCACAAATGCTACACGCAGTTATGGGTAAAATGCCCAGTAAACGTGAGCAAATGCCATTCTGGATAGCTCAGAAAATAACACAGCTAGAGGCAGTATTTCCACACACAAGCCCTCAAGAAGAACACAGAATGCTAAGAATCTGCTTGCCAATGGGGATAGCGCCCCAAATGGAGGATTGTACCACTTGGGGTACAGTTTTCGCTGCCATATATTTCAGAACACATGGTATCCCGTCATTACCAGTAATACCAGATGTATTAAGACAAATACAGAATGAGTATGGAGCAGAACCTGCTCTGAACTTAGGGATGAAATTATTAGGTAATTTTGCCCAGGTATCAGCTATCATATTAGCTAACGTTAGAGGGGATGCAGCAGCAGTGACAATACGCCAACGCCTGAGGGATTTCACTCCTTTACAACAGGAACGTGAATTACCTAAAATTATTGATGACACCTTTGCTGAATTAGGTAGAGATAGTTTGGGAGCTAGAGCAACAAAATCTCAACTCATGGGTGGTCCTGAAAAGGATAACATCAAGCAAGCACCTGATTGTTCCAAGAAGAAATGGGATAATAACAATAAAAAACAAAAGTATAGAGAGAATAGGTCACAATCCAGGGGTGGGTCTCCTCACCAGCAGCCCTCTGAAAGGAGGTACAACCTTAGGAACCGTGATAACATTAAAAAACCTGACAGGTATCAGGATACTGATACACGTTCCTCTCGTTCCTTTCAGGGTTCATCAAAAAACTCTGAGAGGAAAGGACGGTCAGAACACAGACAAGAAGAGCGTATAAAGTCCAGAGACACGCCACGCACTTCAGATTATACTTCCAAAAAATAAGAGAAGCCAAACTCAAAACCTCAATTTAAAAAGAAGAAAGTAGCAGGTCTTAAATTTCGACATGCCCAGAATTCTGAGGACTCAACTTCTGAACGGGGAATTGGCTCTGACGATGCTAGACAGCGCAGCAGAAGTAACAATAGCTCGGCGGAACCTGATGGAATTTCTGGTGACAGCGGAGTTGAATGAGCATATCACGGTGGAAACACCTGATACAAGGGTAAGTGTCCCACATCGGTTACATGAGATAACACTCCAAATGCAGGGGGACAAACCCAGAAAAATTAAAGGTCTCTTTTGGGAGAACCTGACCTTTGGCTATGATATCCTTTTAGCTAAAAAAGATTGGCCGCTTGAAATTGTTATGGATTGCCCAAATGAGAAACGGTAATTTTGCCAGCTTTTTCCGACCTCGTACCAATTTACTTAAAACATACATACGCGTAGGAGTGGGCGGTAGCCCTTGCTCCAGCACTACATCGCAATCATGTTGGGTGGGATGCTGAGTCACCTCACCATACAATCCCAGTAAAAACTACTCCAACTCCATAGAGACAATACCCAATAAAACAAGAAGCAAAAAAACAAGTCAGGGAGATCTTAGATCAACTTGAATATCAAGGTATAATTGCAAGTTGCACCTCTTCAATGAATAATCTCTTTTTCCCGTAATGAAACCCGAGAATTCATACCGTCTAGTTTTAGACTACAGACATCTGAACACATGCACTAAAACATTTGCAGTACAGAATGCACACAGTGCTGCATTAATGAATAACATTGTGCGGAAAAAATACAAAACAACACTAGATATCTGTAGTAAGTAGACACCAAACGAAGTGTAGTTCAAGTTGGTGAGCTTTATTGATAACAGGTGCTGCGCAGCAGCCAGCTCAGAAACTCATAGGACAGCAACAGACTGAACAATTCAAATACAAAACTTCTATATTCCGAGGTGGAACGCTCACAGCAGGAATGTCCACAGCGTGAGCATTCCACACAGCAGTAACACCATCCTCTTCCTCTAAAATGAAAAAAAACCAATAAGAGGAAAAGAGATGAGCAACTAAAGAGAAGAAAAAGAAAGAAAGATAGAAAAAGAACGAAGCCAAAGAAAGAAGAACAAAGCCAAAGAAAGGAAAAAGAGAAGAAGGAAAGATTAACGAAATCTACTTGGAACAGAACGTTGTCTCTCACTCCTGCGTAAACACACAGGTGAAGGAACATTAGAGGACAAATTATCAGCATCATCAGACAGACCACAATGTAAGTTTTTGTTGTTAAAATGCCCAGACAATTTGACAACCCTGGACACATTCCACCAATGTTTGTTATTCACCCTGACAGCGTTTCCACAAACTCTATCCACAACCATGGGATCAGAGAATTTAAAATTCCCCTTTTTGCTGTGTACAGGGATCTTCACACGTACAACGTCACCAACAACCAACGTGTGAGGAACAGATCTTTTCCTAGCATCAAAATATGTTTTTTGATGAGATTGAGCTCGAGAAACATTATCTCTAACGAGACCATTCACATCAATCACAGAATCCATTTTCACCCACTTAGACATCCACCCAGGACACACCTTAGAACACGGCTTTCTTCCACGTAAAAGTTCAAAAGGAGACACTTTAGTAGTCGAATGAGGTGTAGTACGGTAGAACCACAACATGGACCCAACAGCGTTCTGAACATTGCGCTTTCCAGCTAACGCCCATTGCACACAGTTGTTCAAAACCCTATTCATGCGTTCCACCAGACTATTCGTTTGTGGGTGATAGAGTGAGCTTTTGGTATGATTTATTCCACCTTGTTGCAAAAAAACTTGAAATTCTTGACTGACAAATTGTACCCCATTGTCGGATACAATGGTGGAAGGAAAACCTTCACGCAGAAAAATATCTTTTAGAAAGTCAATAATATTTTTTGAGTTGGGTTCAGCAATGAAAGGTACTTCCGCCCATTTAGAATAATAGTCAATGGCAACAACAGCAAACCTTGAGGAAGTAGGAAGCAAATTGAAAGGACCGGCAAGGTCAATACCAATCTTCTCCCAAGGTCTTGCTGGAAAGTCAATAGGTTGAAGAGGAGGAGTTCTCAATTTAAAAAAAATTTCAGCATTGGAACACAAAACACACTCACCCACGAAAACATCAACATCCTTGTCAATTTGAGGCCACCAAAAATATTCTCGCAACCTTTGTTTGGTGAGTGTTTTACCAAAATGCCCACAGACCACTCTAGACCTCACCTTTTCTGGAGGAACTAATCTGTCACCACGCACCAACAACCCATCTTCCACAGAAAGTTCCATAGAGACCTTTACAAATGTTTGTAAGGAGAATGGTGCGTTTTTTCTCCCTTGGCCAACCACTCTTGATATAGTTAACAACCTGGAAGAGCAAGACATCTTTAGACAATTCATCTCTTCATTCCCTTTCATTCACAGCACACGTCATTCAAAATCAAAGAGGCAATGAAACAGTTGACCTCATCTTCATCATTGTCAGCGCCAGAAAGAGATTCAACTTCCTCAATCGGAAACCTAGAAAAATAATCTGCTCTACCATTCTTGTTGCCAGGAATATACGAAACCTCAAAATCGTACTGAAGCAACTTAGTAGACAAACGAGCAATCCTTGGGGTTTGTTCTTTAATCTTGTCTCCTGAGAGGATGGAAACAAGAGGACTGTGATCAGTGCGTAGTTGAAAATGATTACCCCAAATGTAGGGATTAAACTTTCTAATGGTCCACCAGCACGCTAAAAGTTCCCTTTCAATCACAGCAAAGTTAAACCCAGGTCCACGTAAAACCCTTGAAGCATAGCCCAATGTGTGTTCAGTACCATTAATACACTGGGTAAGAATTGCAACTAAGCCAACACCACTAGCGTCCACAGTGATGGTGCACATTGCATTTGGATAAAAAGGAACTAAAGGGAACATTCCTGAGCCTGTGCTTGACAGGAATGGCATCATCCTTAACTTTAATTTGATGAGTAAAGCCTTTTATCTGACCTAAGCCCCCACCAAAAACAGAAGGATAGTGTTCAAACAGATTTACATTGAAATTTTCAGAGCAAACAATAGATACTTGATCCTTTGTCCCAGGTCTAAGCACCATTTTGTAGAGTCCTTGATGGAACCAGACCAACCTTGTCCTTAGGAGCAGGACAGTCGACAATAGCCTTAACAAGACCTGGCCTGGGCTCTACACCATGCTCTGTCAACACATGACCTAAGTATTCCACCTTCTGTACCTTAAATATACACTTTTCTTTCTTTAAAACAACACCCCTTTCTTTCATGACATCCACGACACGATACAAACACTCATCATGAGACTCACTTGACTCACCGTAAATCAAGACATCATCTTGGAAAACCGCAACACCTTGGATTCCCTTGAGCATTGAATACATGATCCTCTGAAACACTCTCGCTGCAGAGGCTAACCCGAAGGGCATTCTGCAGAACTGAAAAGAACCAATAGGTGACACGAAAGCAGTGAGATGCCTAGAGGAAGGATCCAAGATGACTTGGTGGTAAGCGGACGCTAAATCCAACTTACTGAACCATTTCGAACCATTGATAATGGACAACATATCAGAAATTTTGGGTAGGGGATCCGAATCTACCCAAATGTTTTTATTGAGACTGCGTAAATCAATGCAAATGCGAAGTTCACCATTCTTCTTCTTGGCGACTACCAAAGGAGAAAGCCAAAGAGAAGACTCAATCGGCTCAATTATGCCTTTCTGGCATAAACCATTGAGTTCCTGTTCCACCTGATCCCTAACACTAAAGGGAACATTCCTGAGCCTGTGCTTGACAGGAATGGCATCATCCTTAACTTTAATTTGTTGAGTAAAACCTTTTATCTGACCTAAGCCCCCACCACAAACAGAAGGATAGTGTTCCAACAGATTTACATTGAAATCATCCGAGCAAACAATAGATACTTGATCCTTTGTCCCACGTCTAAGCACCATTTTGAAGAGTCCTTAATGGAACCATCCTAGAATGGACAACCCCTTAATTGCTACGTACACTTTCCCATGAATTTTCCTCCCTCTGAATTCAAGAATAGCTTCAAAAAAACCTGCAAGTTCAATCCTCCTCCCTTCGTATGAAACAGGAGAACTATCAGGAGGTTCCAAAGGTCGAGAGCCCCAAACCTCATTAAACAACTCTTGGGTGATCATGGTTATTCTTGCTCCTGAGTCAACTAACAAACACACTTTTTTTCCTCCGATGGTGATATCAACATATGGATCCACACATTCAGAAATATCACCTTCGGTAACATTTTGCTCACCAACAACCACAACCATATCCCTCAGGTCATCCTGAATATTATTATAATTGTCAACACCACACTCCACCACATATACATTTGCCACAGAAGAAGGGGAAGGAGAGACTTGTTTTCCATCTTGAGTGGTGGTACAACCTCGTTTTCCACTCTGACAAACATTCGTAAAATGACCTAATTTACCACACACTCTGCAAATAACATTTTTAGCCGGACACCCTCTACCTGACTTCATGTGAGAAAGATTCCCACAACGGAAGCAAACATTGGTTTGTTTGAAGAACCTGTTTTCAGAACGTGACGCTACAATGTTCTTATCATCTTTTGATCTAACAACACCCACTGTATCATTAGATTTGTCTTTCTCTTCTAACTCCTTCACAGATACCTTGGACAACTCAATACTCTTCACAGTGCGAATAGTTTCTTCTAGAGAAAGATTGCCCATGGATAGTAATTTTTGTTGAATATTCTTGTCTGAACATTTATAAATAAACTGGTCTCTGATTAACTGCTCTGTGAATGTCTCAAATTGACAATCTGCACTCAACTTCCGTAGAGCAGAGATAAAAATATCAACATCCTCTCCAGGTCTCTGTTCACGTTTGAAAAACTTGTGTCCGATAACTACCAGACTAGGTTGAACATCAAAACGTAACTCCAACTTCTTGACAGCCACCACAAACTCATCAATGTCTTCTTCATCCTGTGCCCATACCAAATCTGGCAAATGTTTGAAGCTAGACCTCCCTTCAAAACCCAATGAATGTAGAAGGAGGTATTTCTTTCTTTCTGCTCTATAGCGAGATGCACCAATGGCACCTAAATAAGTGACAAAAGCATCATACCAATTCTTTCACGAAATAGGCGGATTACCTGGCAGTTCAAGAAAAGGTGGATGTGGAGACACTGACTGCATTGTTAAACTTTACACTGTATTTTAACAATTTGAAGTAAGGTAAATAATTTCTTATGACAAATATTTTCTTAAATCTACCTATACAACTAGCATAATGAAAACCAAATAGATGTGTATTGCCACCAAGATACACAACAAAACAAAAATAAAAAAACTTAAAGAACTGTAGTGAAAAGAAAGATACAATAGTGTACAAAACTGTTGCAACTCAAAAAAATAATTAAAAACAAATTTGTTGACAGTATTCACCCGTTGTAAGTTTAGCCGGCAGATGTGTATGTCACAGTACATCCAAGGTTCCTGCAAACAATAATTAACTTGTTGAGACGCCAGGTGTGCGTGTCACCGTTGTATTACAATGCGTGTATTTTTCCTACTGAATGAGTGCTGATAATCTATTTTTTCCAATATGACTCGTTGACACGCTTGGTGTGCGTGTCACCGTAGTGATTAAATGCGTGTATAATCTTGTAGGTCATGTACTCTCTTGCTGGTATACATCATATTTTTCGTAGACACGCCAGGTGTGCGTGTCACCGCTAAATGTGAAAGCGTGTTTAGTTCTTTTAATGGAAACTCCGTAACTGAAACTTGTGTTATCCGTTGACACGCCAGGTGTGCATGTCACCGTTAAATGTAAAAGCGTGTTTATAGCTTGGATACAAACTGCGTAACAGAAACTTGCCAACCAATGCGTTTTGTCGTTATGGTTACTTTCTTTTTTTCCCCTTGACTTTATGTAGATATCCTCAATGAACAAAGTCAATTTCACTACTTCAACATGGCCGCCCCGTAACTTTAAACATCGTTTGATTGACGTTACTTCCAAACGCAAAACGAAGTACTAGTAAGATGGCGCCTACGCTGCGTGAGTTGCGTGCGTAAAACAACTAGCAAGCGCCTTCCTTTGAATTCATTTCCTTGTCTACGTCACTCAAACGACTTGTTAGCTCACGTTATTTTTATTTTTTTATGGCACTGCTGCTTTTCGCGCATTACATGTACGATACCTTTCACTCCGGTGATGTTGCGCATAAGTTTCTCTCATGAAGAAATGGGCAAAACCTGAAATAGTTTCCTCCGACCATCTGAAGACATCACGTCGTGAGAAACACTTCCCGATGCTTTCCGTGGGTTCTCCAGTCACCTGTAACTCATCGCCATCAATAATGTAGTAAGTAGACACCAAACGAGCATTTTTTAGAACTTTTACGTTTTTTAAGTACTATTTTAAATGGACTTATTAATAGATTGCGTACAACATTTAGCCGTACGTTAGAATTTTTAGTATGTCGTCCAGTCGGATGAGGAATGGGTGTTATGTTTCATATAGGTACCCCAATATAGGCTCAGGTATTAACTTAACCTTTCACCTATATTCTCCCCTACCATTACACTACATAACGGTTCTTGGGACTGACCTTTTACCTAGCTACGGTACTGCATACAGGACGTGGGGTTTTCCCTGAAAACTAGCCTCATCCATTATGCATAAGGATTCTGGAAAACTCAGCATGACTGCCATCCCCTGCATAATAACTATGTACAAGGGTCATTCCTTCCGTCATCCTAAGTCCGACATGACACAGCAAGGTAGAACCCCTGAGGGTTCCACTTTGGGTATATAAACACCATATCTTGCTGAGGTAGTCAGAGGAGAAAAGGACTTCCATGCCGACAGACTGACGCGAGACGCTGAGGTTCCAGCACGCAGACACTCCAGCTCGCAGTGGTCTGACATCCCTTGCGGGGGTCCATCTTGAGACCAAGATGGGGTCCCACAGTCTCTCACTTCAGGTAACGGGGTTGACTTTATCCTAGAGGGATTCTTGGCTTTACACATACATACATGCTAGGTACACTTAGGTACATCTAGTTAGGGTCGCATCGTAGGAGTACGCATTTACTACTGTCATGTATTTTATATACATGCCTGTATTCATTATTTTAGCACAATGGTAGAAATCTACCATCCTTTTACTCTGTTAGTGCTTCTAATCATTTATATCGGTCACTGTCTAATGATTGTTTCAGCACACCTATTTTACACTAGAATGACGCTGGTTCAATAAATGCTTATTGAAAAACGTCCCCACCGTTTATTCTGTGTATCTCTCTGAGACGAAGTGAGCATAAGTGACTGAGCGAAACGTATTGCACTGTTTCCACAATCCTGAGGGATCAGGGTTGTCACGTTCGATAGTTGCCAAGAACTATTCTCTCCTTGGTAAAAGGGGTTTCTAGTGGCACTGTGAGCTAGCTGATATACAGGCTAACATACCCGGTAGGGGTGCCTAGAATCAGTCTGACACCAATCCTACAGTGTATGTTGTCTAAACACGCAGATCCTTTAAGGGTTCATAGGAACTACACAACACATTGGTGGCATTTCTCTCCAGAGGCCTTTCCCTCACTGCCTGCTCTCTGAGGACAAGAGCACAACATTTGTTCCAATTTTAAAGTAAAAATCTGTCCTTTGCTAAAAAGATCCCCTAACAGGCAATTGCTGAAAGACTAGAGCTCCTACATAGAAAGGTAACATCTATAAATCACTAAGGTACTGGACATGTTCACCTGAGTAGAGTTGACTTTATAGTTTATTTTCCAAAGGTATAGGAGGGAGTGGGACAGGGCAGAGGGGATTTACTTTTGAGACCAATAGGTTCTATAATTTCTCCTGTGGAAGGGCAGTGTTCTGCTACTGTATGGTATTACAGATATGACGCTCTTTCTTGTTTTCTGCTGAACTGTAATGTACAATGGCATATTGTTGTATTTTGAAAGATGGATGCAAAGCAATGGATATGTCAAACTTTGTTGTCTCACCCTGATAAAATGTTCAGTAAAAATAAAATTGAGAAGAAAAGCTGTGCTTCCCCTTTTGTTAGAAATCTCTGCAACATTCCAGCTCCGAAGGGTAAGAGTGCCCACATTTCCCAAACACAGCAAGGACTCAGTCTGACAGTAGGATAGTCACCAGTTAGAAGCAGAACTCAGTCAGTCATTATCTCACAAAGAGCTCAATGGTGCAAACCTGTTAAAAGTGGGAATACTGCTTTCACAGGTATGCCTGGGGTTGGGAGCTACGAAAACAGTTGAAGAGACTTGAGCAATATTGAGCCTCACACAACAGAAGGGAGGTGGCTTATAAAAATAACCTAGAGGGAGAGGACAAATTCCAGCAGAGGACTCAGTTCCTAATGGTAAATGGGATAGCAAAAAACCTGCAGTATAGGGATTGTCAAAGTTCACTGTAACACAATCACCATCAAAAACGTTTTGGCCATATTAATAGACTTAAACAAATACATATTGTGCCCAAATTCCTTATTTAGCCAATGAACCACTTTATTTCTTAACTGAGCAAACTTTTCCACAACATTAGGGCCAAGTGTCAGAACATTAGCCAAAATGATGACATAAGGAGTCACAGCAGAAGGAAGACCAAGGTTATGAGGCACCGTATCTGGAGCCCGGGAACAGAACATATCATTACTGTAATCCTCAATGGAACTAACACAAGGGACAGGAGTAGGGGGAGAGCCCAGCCGGGACATTCACTTGGGATTTTTGAAGTAATATTAACCAGTGGTAAGGTGGACTGCGACCCCGAAGCAGAGTTTGATCTCTGTTCATCCCAATTCATAAACTGACTAGCTGGCAATAGGCAGGCGTGAAGAACAGCGTGACAGCCTCCCGCCCAGCTGGGAGATCTGGGGCATGTAGCCTGGGCCCCCATCAGCAGGTAAGTGAGGTAGTTAGGCAGCGATGCATCCCATGCTGCGGGAGTCCTTTAATGATTTTAAGGTGCCCGCTGGCATGAAGAACAGTGTGAATGCCTCCCGCACAGCCGGGAGATCTGGGGCATGTAGTCCAGGGCCCCACCAGCATGTACATGAGATAGTTAGGCAGCAATTCATCCCGCGCTGCAGGACTCCTTTGATGATTTTAAGGTGCCTGCTGGCAGAAAGAACAGTGCAACCGCCTCCCGCCCAGCTGGGAAATCTGGGGCATGTAGTCCAGTCCTCCACCACCTGGTAAGTGAGGTAGTTAAGCAGCGACGCGTGACATTATCAAGTTCATGGTGCTGAAACATCTTTCATATAAAAAAATAAAAAAATGTAAGTCCGTTTTTATATAGCGCAGCTACTCACCCTTACGGGTCTCAAGGCACTGGGGGCCGTAGTGGAAATTAAGTGAGCTATTGCCCAGAGTCACATGGTGCTGAGCTGCCGCCGGAGCCGGGGATCGAACCGTGAACCCTGTGCTCCGAACTCAGCTGCCCTGGCCACTGCACCACACCTCTCCACTCATTTGAAGTCACTGGTAGTGTGTTTATTGCCATTAAAATAGGTTGCAGTTGTTCTATAACCTCATTCCCACCATTGTCATATAGTCTATGAAACTTTGAATGTGAATGAATGTGAGCTTATACTTAAGAGAGAATCTCCTGTACAGGTCTCTACGCTAACATAAACTACAGATACTCAAAATTACTGTCTTGTGCAGTTCTTTGAGGGGCCTGCTGGGTGGGTGTTTCTGAAGTCATTAGTGTAGCCAGGGACCCAAAGGATATGGACAGCCAGCAATTGTCATGCATACATAAGTTGCCCATGCATGCTCTGTGGGCACGACTCCTTCAGCTTTAACCCCATACCTTAAAATGCAGTGAGAAAAGGTTGTAAGAGAATACAGAAAGAACATTTCTGTATTCAAGAATCAAGAGCTCAACATCAGGAAAGAAAAGATGTAAAACAGTGGGGAATTTTTAAATCTCTAAAAGGCAAAGCAAAATATTGAGTAAAGTGGTGTGCTGATTGATCAAATAGCTCAGGGGTCTCAAACTTTTTCTATAGTAAGAACTATTTATGTTTAATGAAAAGCCATGGCTGCAATCCTCTTGGCACCAAGGTATTCATATGAGTAATAAGTTTACCTGACATCACATCATTTATCACTCATATATCAACTTTAAATATATTTTGAAATTCAACCATTTTTTCCAAACATCATCTTCTGACAAAATCCTGTAAATACACACATTTTCATCTCAAAAACATGCTTTTCAATTCTGGTATACATATATTAATTAAACCAAACAAAAGCTTCTAGTTTAGTATACTTGTCTTCACACAGGAGAGCTACTTACAGGTAGATGGAGAGCTACCAGTAGCTCACGAGCTGCTGGTTGTAGAAGCCTGATTTCGCTGTTTCAGTTAAAAATGTACTACTGCAGAGACCTAAGTGCAGCACACAGATTCATTTGAATCATAGACGCGCCACCTCAAACTTTCACCATTGTGGAAAATCAATGTAATTAGACACACAGGGTTAATTTAGGAACATATAGGGATGCAATAGGTACATTGACTGGAGTGAGACCATAGTAACTGCAGAAAACAGTGCTCAAATTTGTCAGACAGATGAGTGGTCAAGACATGAGACATGAAGTAAGTGTCATTGGTCCAGGTCGTGTTCTCACCAATTCTGCCCAACGGACCAATGTAGTACATGATGGGGGCATGAGATGACTGATTTCCATTCCGTACATTCTGCGCATATTGCGTGTTAGTTTTGCATTTCTCATAGGTGCTCTGTAGTCTCAGCCCACGAACACTGTGCCACCAAATATATTGTATTTGTAATCCATGCTCCCAAATATTTTGACTCTGGTGCTATTTAAATATAGATATGCAGAATTGATGTGTCCAGTATGTAATCACAGCCCCGAGAAGAAAACAACATTATGTTCACTTCTTTGTTGGCAATTTTGTATACATTTGGGACTGAAGGTCTTCACACGCTCATGGGCGTAACAAAGGCCCCCGCAGCCCCCGCGGTGCGGTGGGGCCCCCGAGCTCCAGGGGCCCCCTAAGCGCACATTACACCTACACTCACAGACAGGGTCCGTCTGAACTCTGGGATCTAGTTTTAAAGTTAAACTCGTAGCTCAATGCTCATAAATTACAAGATGCATGTTGCATGCTGCGCACTGCGCAGCTGTGTGGCCTTCAGCCTCGGGTGGGGCATCAGGTGGGCAGGACTGGGCTGACTGAATTGTCATGCACAGTCAGTGTAAACTGTACGTGCGGAGGCGGTGGGCCCGAGTCAGACACTGTGACCGAAATTTAATTGCCCGCCTGTGCCTGCCACTGAAGCTGCAAGTCTCAGGTGAGTCAGTGAGAGAGTGAGACGACGAGACAACTGGTAGTAGTACTACTAGTCCAGTCACTCACTATATTGTGTTGAGTTGAGTGGTCGAAGTGGGTGGAATCCGCGCAGGGCAGCGCTTGCCCCTTCTTCTTTAAATTAATGCGATCCGTGATTCCCCTACTTTTTTTAAATTTAAACAATGCATCCCACGACGCCGCCATAAATAGCCAAGGCCTATATATATAAGGCTTGGCGGTCGTGGCCGTTGAGAATGGGTGGGATGAGCAGAGAAGGGAAACTGACTCTTTTTTCTTTCCTTCTTGCCCAGAGAAGACAAGGGCAGTGTCCACTTCTCTTGTTCTGCCGCTGTCAGCTACCCCCCCTCTCTTTCTACCTCTTCTTCTTCTTCCCTCTCTTTCTGTCTCTGTCTCGCTCCTCCTTACTTGCTGAAAATCATGAATTCAACAAACGGCTTTTACCCTCTATTTTCTCTCCTTTCTTTTATTTGTTCCCCTTTGAAATGGATCGAAAAACACTTGCTGGAAATGGCGTCTCTTTCTGACATGTTTCTATTCCAAAGTGCAGCCTCGGGATGGAGAGAAAAAAAGGTTAAAAATACAACAAATAAATAACTAAATAAAGCAAGACATAGTGGTCGCAAAGTGGCCAGATTGGTTTTATTCACACTCACACACTTTAGCGCCACTTTACAGAGTTTACCAGTGAAGCGCTACTTTCGTTTTCTCGTCTTTTATTTGAACAGCATTGTTTTCCTTAGTTGGGGAAGTGGAGCATTCCTGAAGGTACTTCAATCCCTAGTTAATGTGTAGAGTGGAAAACGTTTAATGTGTACATTTTCAGCTGTTTTCCTTATTTTAGTTTATCTGCGTCCAGGGATGTGGTCTTTAAGAACCAAACTGCTTACGTTTTGTAAGGATATAAGCAATGGGCATTGAAATGGTTCACTTCTAGGCCCTGTAGTCGTGTCCTTAACTTTCCAAACAAAAACACTCATTGATTTCTGAATAATGAGTGTAAAAGCGTTAAGGTAACCATGTTGTTCCTGCTTACATTTCGTATGCTTTACTTATTCACTATGAGTGTTTGCTTTTTCCAGGATGTTGTTACTTTTTTTTTTTTAGGCAGCATATTATTCTTGTCTAGTGCATTATTTGAATTGAGTCGCATCCAGGTGTTTATAGCATGGCACAATTTGGTTGTAGCTAAAGGCAGTGCGAGTTTCTCTCAGTGGAGGAGTGTGGTGTTCAGTGGGGGAGAGGATGTGGCACTATGGCCAGAGCTGCCAAATTTGGAACTGGGGAACCAGGTTCAGCCTTCATGACCAGTCCACCAGACCACTCTCCTGAGGGAGCGCATTCCCATGCTAGACCTAAGAAGGCACCGCAAGACCTTAGAAGCTCTGGTGTCATAGCACCAGCATGTCAACCCTAGTGCTGACAAGTGTGCGTTAACTTTGAAGGCCTGTCCACCACAATCCATACTGAAGTTCACCTTCAGTCTTGCGGGCAGGTCTACGAAGCAGCATACCCTAGAGCAACAGTGACTCCATCACTGAGGTCACAGGACCCTTGAAGCCAGTCCGCCTCACCCTTTGATACCTCCATTGGCCTTGTTTCAGCAGTAGTAGCTGCAACTCACCAGTGATCGGCAATGCAGGATTTGCAGGTACACCAAACTAAGTTTGCAAACTTCACGATCTCTCTGCTTCATGCACAAGCACTTTTAACATGTGCTGCCTGCTTTCGGGCCACTGGAATTATACAGCAATGGAGGACAAAATTATGCCGCAGTGTTGACTAAATTATGCAGCAAAAAAACGGCTGCAGCGTAATGCAGTATATTTTCTGATACTTTATTATTTTGACTTTTTACACATACTAACAGTCTTTGCAAAGATTTTGCCTCATTAGTACCAGTGTAACATACAAATGAAGCAGTGAGAAAAGTGACCAGTCAACCTTTGCAAAGGGCCCTCCACTTCGCAGCAACACAAGTCACATTTTTTAGTAACTTTTGATCCGTTTTTTAGCTACAAACAATTTATTAGTTATAATCGTCAAATTATGCAGCAGATGATGTATTATGTGGCAAATATGGCAGAGCCATGATTATGTGGAATACATTTGCAAACTAGGATATTTCGCCATTCATGTTTGAATTGCTCTTGTGGAAAAGGGCAAGAGAAGTTCTGATGACAGAAACTGCATGGCTCGGAGACAGATAGCTTGTGATTCCACTTTTGAGCGTATGGGCCCCCCCTGCAAAGTACACAGAGGGGGCCCCCTCCCCAACACCTACCACTTTTGCTGAGGGGGGCCCCCTGGAGCTCTGCACTCCCGCACTGCGGGGGCTTATGCTACTTCCCTGCTGTAGAAAAATAATCACTGAAGTATTGCCTAATATACATACAAACGTTACAGAAAAAAGAAATAGGGGCATGCACAATTTACTCTGAATGTGTGGATGCAAAGCACGATTGGGTATTTTCAACAAAATGAAAAATTAACATTGCCATATTAACAGAACACCGCTCCTCCAGAGGAAGCATGGGATTGAAGACATTTGGGTCTTGCCGTTTGTCCGCTTTCATAGTTCCCAGCAGGCTGTAATGGAGAATGACTGTTGCAAAAGCCATTTGTCAAGTTTTTCATGTGTCGCACCCCATCCGGAGACACCGGACCCTCCAATAAAGAAGCATTAATAAATCAAATACCATTGTAGGGCCGCAGGCTGACATCTGCAAAAAGTCGCGAAAGTAAGGCTTATTTTATGATGGGTGTAAGGCTCGTGGTGGCTAGAGTCTCGCAAACAGATTGCAAGCAAACCCGGGGCCCAGGTCCCTGAATAAAAGCAGCACCCACTGCAGAGAACTGAAGAGAGAACATAAAAGAACTCAACCAGTGGTCGAAGTGGGGGAAAAAAAGTAGGGGAACTGTGGGCAGAGAATCAGAGGGCGGGAATAACCCGAGGATTGGGCCAGTGGACGGAGTCAGAGGTGTAGCCAGAAAGAGAAGGGCATCCCAATTTCTAGTATTTGTTTAGCATTTCATTGACCAGTTACAGCTTATTACATTATTTAATCCAACCAATGGATGCATATGTTTATTAAAGGTTTAATATGAGTTATTGACATTAAAAATACATTCACAAAGTGGGATACATTTCCAATCACAGAATGTCCCACATACGCTCAAAAGTGGAATCACAAGCTATCTGTCTCCGAGCCATGCAGTTTCTGTCATCAGAACTTCTCTTGCCCTTTTCCACAAGAGAAATTCAAACATGAATGGCGAAATATCCTAGTTTGCAAATGTATTCCACATAATCATGGCTCTGCCATATTTGCCACATAATACATCATCTGCTGCATAATTTGACGATTATAACTAATAAATTGTTTGTAGCTAAAAAACGGATCAAAAGTTACTAAAAAATGTGACTTGTGTTGCTGCGAAGTGGAGGGCCCTTTGCAAAGGTTGACTGGTCACCTTTCTCACTGCTTCATTTGTATGTTACACTGGTACTAATGAGGCAAAATCTTTGCAAAGACTGTTAGTATGTGTAAAAAGTCAAAATAATAAAGTATCAGAAAATATACTGCATTACGCTGCAGCCGTTTTTTGCTGCATAATTTAGTCAACACTGCGGCATAATTTTGTCCTCCATTGCTGTATAATTCCAGTGGCCCGAAAGCAGGCAGCACATGTTAAAAGTGCTTGTGCATGAAGCAGAGAGATCGTGAAGTTTGCAAACTTAGTTTGGTGTACCTGCAAATCCTGCATTGCCGATCACTGGTGAGTTGCAGCTACTACTGCTGAAACAAGGCCAATGGAGGTACCAAAGGGTGAGGCGGACTGGCTTCAAGGGTCCTGTGACCTCAGTGATGGAGTCACTGTTGCTCTAGGGTATGCTGCTTCGTAGACCTGCCCGCAAGACAGAAGGTGAACTTCAGTATGGATTGTGGTGGACAGGCCTTCAAAGTTAACGCACACTTGTCAGCACTAGGGTTGACATGCTGGTGCTATGACACCAGAGCTTCTAAGGTCTTGCGGTGCCTTCTTAGGTCTAGCATGGGAATGCGCTCCCTCAGGAGAGTGGTCTGGTGGACTGGTCATGAAAGCTGAACCTGGTTCCCCAGTTCCAAATTTGGCAGCTCTGGCCATAGTGCCACATCCTCTCCCCACTGAACACCAGACTCCTCCACTGAGAGAAACTCGCACTGCCTTTAGCTACAACCAAATTGTGCCATGCTATAAACACCTGGATGCGACTCAATTCAAATAATGCACTAGACAAGAATAATATGCTGCCTAAAAAAAAAAAGTAACAACATCCTGGAAAAAGCAAACATTCATAGGGAATAAGTAAAGCATATGAAATGTAAGCAGGAACAACATGGTTACCTTAACGCTTTTACACTCATTATTCAGAAATCAATGAGTGTTTTTGTTTGGAAAGTTAAGGACACGACTACAGGGCCTAGAAGTGAACTATTTCGATGCCCTTTGCTTATATCCTTACAAAACGTAAGCAGTTTGGTTCATAAAGACCACATCCCTGGACGCAGATAAACTAAAATAAGGAAAACAGCTGAAAATGTACACATTAAACGTTTTCCACTCTACACATTAACTAGGGATTGCAGTACCTTCAGGAATACTCCACTTCCCCAACTAAGGAAAACAATGCTGTTCAAATAAAAGACCAGAAAACGAAAGTAGCGCTTCACTGGTAAACTCTGTAAAGTGGCGCTAAAGTGTGTGAGTGTGAATAAAACCAATCTGGCCACTTTGCGACCACTATGTCTTGCTTTATTTAGTTATTTATTTGTTGTATTTTTAACCTTTTTTTCTCTCCATCCCGAGGCTGCACTTTGGAATAGAAACATGTCAGAAAGAGACGCCATTTCCAGCAAGTGTTTTTCGTTTTTGGATCCATTTCACAGGGGAACAAATAAAAGAAAGGAGAGAAAATAGAGGGTAAAAGCCGTTTGTTGAATTCATGATTTTCAGCAAGTAAGGAGGAGCGAGACAGAGACAGAAAGAGAGGGAAGAAGAAGAAGAGGAAGAAAGAGAGGGGGGGTAGCTGACAGCGGCAGAACAAGAGAAGTGGACACTGCCCTTGTCTTCTCTGGGCAAGAAGGAAAGAAAAAAGAGTCAGTTTCCCTTCTCTGCTCATCCCACCCATTCTCAACGGCCACGAACGCCAAGCCTTATATATAGGCCTTGGCTATTTATGGCGGCGTCGTGGGATGCATTGTTTAAATAAAAAAAAAGTAGGGGAATCACAGATATCATTAATTTAAAGAAGAAGGGGCACGCGCTGCCCTGCGCGGATTTCACCCACTTCGACCACTCAACTCAACACAATATAGTGAATGACTGCACTAGTAGTACTACTACCAGTTGTCTTGTCGTCTCACTCTCTCACTGACTCACCTGAGACTTGCAGCTTCAGTGGCAGGCACAGGCGGGCAATTAAATTTCGGTCACAGTGTCTGACTCGGGCCCACCGCCTCCGCACGTACAGTTTACACTGACTGTGCATGACAATTCAGTCAGCCCAGTCCTGCCCACCTGATGCCCCACCCGAGGCTGAAGGCCACACAGCTGTGCAGTGCGCAGCATGCAACATGCATCTTGTAATTTATGAGCATTGAGCGACGAGTTTAACTTTAAAACTAGATCCCAGAGTTCAGACGGACCCTGTCTGTGAGTGTAGGTGTAATGTGCGCTTAGGGGGCCCCTGGAGCTCGGGGGCCCCACCGCACCGCGGGGGCTGCGGGGGCCTTTGTTACGCCCATGAAGTACGATATGATTGCTTTAGTTGCCTGGGCTCTCCAGAAGTGAGGTTGCTCTCTCTGAAGTATGCTTACTCAGCCCTACCCACCACGTAAAGTGTCTGTGGTTGGCACCTGCACTCATGTTAGGAGATTGGGGCTCATTTTTCACCAACAGACCATGACTCAAAGAAAGAGAGAAAGACATAAAGGGAAAATAGGAGAAAGAGTTAGGAAAATAATGAACGCAGAAAAGGTGATGAAAAAAGAACCTGCAAGAATAAGCAAGTGTAAGGTAGTGAAAGAAAACGGTTATGGCAGCACCTCATTCAGCGATGGAACCCTAAGAAACAGTTTGTGACTCTGCATTTATGTTTTTTCAAATTACACACTGCCCCCTAAAATGTCACCTCCACATTTAACAGGACATCTCTCATGTTCTTCTTGTTGGCATAACTATAGCTAAACCACCCTCAAATTCACCAGTGCAACTGGACAGCTCACCCTGGAAGCAGTACCACTCGCATACTCACACAAAGAATGGACTATAAATTTCACAGTAAGAGGTATCAGCTCTGCATCAAAATAAATATAAGGTACCCAGTCTCCAACGATGAGAAGGACATGGTGATAAAGTTAATTCACAAGAAAAGGACACATGCAATTCCAGAACCAACTAGCACTTTCAAGAAAGTATTGGCTTCCACAAGGAAAGATTGCTTGTTTGCATAGAATAACTATACAAGTGGGTAGGTGTAGGAACAGCGAGAAACACCACAAACTATGGGCAGTAATAGGAATCTACACTAGACCATGCTCGCTAATAAGAACTTTGCACACACTAGGCATGTTATACTGCCAACATGGTGCACTGGGGAAGGCCTACTTGACTTGCTTGTTTAGAGTAACACTGACCTGTGGGCTCGCCTATTTGCTGTAACCTCACCCTGAAGGAGCCAGGCTTAAGTAAGCATGCATGATGCTTCATCTCATACATAGTATAACTCTGAATTACATCAGTCTGCCAGACCTAAGAGCATTTTTAACAACAAAGCTACTCTGTGTTTTTGTGTAATGATACAGTAGATCGCAAACTTTGCAGCATCACTGCAGTAGGTAGGTGTGAGAAGGGCAAAGAACAAGACCAGCCATACCCTGGCAGGGTAACACCTTGACAAACATTAGGACAGTATATCCAGCGCTCTCTAATTTCCAGAGCTACAAAAAAAAATCAACATGTCTTCCTTTCAACAGCTCTTCAACATATAGTGATTGGAACTGGTAAATAAAACACATCATTTCAAATGTTTGGAAATCATTTTTTGTTGTGGTGTGACGGATTTATATACTTCTACACACAACTGAAATATTTGGTCATAGAGAAGCAAGCAGGATTATGCGAAACAGCCCTTGTTTAAAGTGAAAAATGCACAGTTGCAGCATGAATGAGCAAAAAAGCAAACATACGATTTCTAAAAGTTGGAAAATAGGTGCTCATCAATCTGTGGTACTGACAAAACATGCAATGGTTGGTTCAAGTAGGCAAGTTTGATATGCATACATCTGTCTATGCACTTTCACAAACATATAGCAATTAGTAGAAGCTAAACTGAGGCTTAGCTATGAGTGGTAGGCATATATATCTTTTGTGTGATTTAATCAACTATAATGTTGTTCTATGTGTAATAAGACTGTAGGCCATTTATAGGAAGCACATGACAATTGACTTGCACTTGGCTTCTGCCTGCCACCCATGCTCCAACCTCATGTGCCAAGAATTAAAGACAAAGCGATACCAAAGGGGATGATGGACGGAGCGCTTGAGCTAATCAAACACTCACCCCCAGTCAACTGATCTGGGTTTAATCCATCATCATTCTTTAGCTCACTCCACCACCCCAGTTCAGAATTAAAGACAAAGCATTAGCCTTTGATGTAAAAGAAGGGGACTAAAGAGATGCCCATCTGAGGCTGAAAAGAACAATGTGAAAGCAGAAAACTTGAGATCAATTCCGGCTTCCCAGCTTGACCAAATTGTATGATCCTAGGCAAATCTCTCTCCTGTATTTGATTTAATAGGATATAATGTTGCACCCTGTATAATGAGAATCTAGGCCACATATACAATGCACTTGACATTTCACTTTCATGTGGCTTCTGCCTGTGAGCTATACTCTAACCTCCTGCACCAAGTTTTAAAGACAAAACATTAACCTTTGATGTGAAATTTGAGAAAAAAGAGATGTCCACGTAGTGGCTTAATTGTACAAAGTCAAAGCAGAAAACATTTGTCCTGCCCGCAGCCCCCGTATGCCAGGTGGGGTCCACAGTGAAGATTGAGGACTGTCGCCCTGGTGCATCACTGCATCAAGAAGAGGGCCGTCGCCCTGTGCAGTGCTGTGACCTGAAGGGGCTGTGGCCTGTGCACACTGTTACGACCCCGTAAGGGGGATGTGGTGCAGTGATCGGGCCGTCGCCCTGGAGCAGCATTCAGCCATTGCACCAAAATACGTGGGTGGATGCAAGGGAATGCCCATGCACCACCCATCACCCATGTAATGCCTAGCTGACTCACAATAATGCAATGCAGCGCAATGTGCTGCCTTGCATTAGGATTTTTTTTTTTTTACAAAGCCAAGCAAACAAGATTTGTGTGCCTTTGTAAATCCCAAAATAGATTTTTTTGTATCGGGGTTATGCTAAAAAAGTGATGCAACTCAGACACAAAATCCAGGCCTCAACGTATACATTTTGTTTTTATTCTCCCACAAAAATATTGGCAACAAGGAGAAACATGACCGTTCTGCCTAATTGGTTGCGAGGTCTGCATTTTAAAATATCTCGTGGGGTTAGGGCACCTGCTGCAAAGATCTTTGTGTGCCAAATAAATCCAGGGAAATAATAATATTGGTAAGATAACTTTGGTGGTTAATGCATTTAATAGAGAGATCTGTGTTTTGTCTAGCCTCAGTTGTGATTCAAAGTAACATAGAGGGTTATGTGTTTCCTGTAAAGCACATTTTGTAACATGCAGCTGACAGACTTATATTTTATGTACATAGGTAAGTGGTTCATAAATTGCAATACTTCTAATACTAATCCTTCTTGTATAGCAGAGTATAAAGCTACTACAACCAAAAAGTAACCCTGTGCGGGTAACTCCGCTCCCCCAGCGGAGTTTCTGGAGTTTTGCCTACTTTGCGTTCCGTTGCGAACGCGGAGCTTAGGCAAAACTCATACTCCATGGCGGAGCGGAGTTAGCCGGCCCCTCCACCCTCCCAAAGTAATTATAATGGTTAAAACAGGCACTTACCTGCCGTGGCTGCATTCCTCCTCGCCATGGCCGCTCTACAATGTAGGGGTTATCTAAGAAGAAGGACGGCAAGGACGAGGAAGGAGAGCGGCCATGGCGAGGAGGAGGCAGCCACGGCAGGTAAGGGCCTTTTTTAAACATTAAAATTAATTTGGGAGGGGGGAGGGTGCGGAGCGGAGCGAAGTTCCAGGGAGTTGTTTTCCAACTTCGTGGAACTTCGCGTAGAGGCACTACGCCTGCTCCGCCCACCCGTACCAAAATAGGACCAAAACAGTCATAAATGTACTCCGACACCACACACAGCCAACCACTGGTACTTCAACAACCTTAGATAGAAAAAAATAATGGAGACAGGGACTTAAAATAAAGCCCACAGGAGTTAATCTTGAAATAAATTTGCTTATTTTAACTTTTTAAAAATATAAATACATTTAGTTTAATGTTAAAAAAATTACAATAAATGCAACATAATTATTACTCTTATAAAATGTGTTAATAATCTGTTTTAAAAATTAATAATGAATCTAACATTAATGTTATAAAGAATATTTCAATTATTTTATAATTTTAAAGGAATTCTATATAAAACATTTACTAGTTTTTACTACAGCATGCAAAATACGAATGTTATACTTTATATAGAGTTTTTTTATTGAAAACCATAAGGAAAATATCTTTAATTTAATTTAATATATTCCAGTAAATATTTATTTCATAATTAAGGCAACAAAGCTTTAGCATTTTTTATTTTTTATATATTTTAAATATATTTTTAAAATTAATTTAAATTAATGTATAACTTGAAAATATTTGTACTATTTTTTTTTTACGCTTAATAAACTTTTTAATCCATACTTTACCATAGTGGGTCTAATCTGAGGTGGTATGGTGGGCAAAAAAACACAAGGAACTCGGATGCGGCCCAAGTAATTACTAGTGGATAAGCTGCTTTGCTCTTTAATTCAGTTTGATGCCCTAACGTGATGGGTATACCCAGATGTGGGTCCCTGTTCACTGTGCCACCGTAACCAAACTACACCTAACTGAAGAGCCCCACCTAATGTAAAAATGGTCTTGGGTTGCTTACATTCTGGTTCAGAGAGGACCCGACTTAGCAGTTCGGGCTGGACTGTTCCTGTTAGAGCAGGGCCAAGACTAAGACTGATTTGCATATAGCTGGGTCTAATCTGAGGTGGCACAGTGAGCAAAAATAACGGTGGACTGCGATGCACCTGAGTAATTACCAATGGTTGAGATTTATTCAAGCATCCCACTCATCACATTTTGTTTTACTTCAATTCGGTGCCCTAAGTGTGATAGGAATGCCCAAATGTGAGTTCCGTGCTCACTGTGGCAATGGAACCAATCTGCAACTGAATAAAGAGGCACAACTAGGGCAAAACCGGCCTTGGGTTGCTTGTGTTCTGCCTCAAAGAGAGCCTGGCTTGGCAGGCTGGACTGTTCCTACTGGAGCAGGACCAGGACTGATTTGCATATGGCAGGGTATAATTTGAGGTGGCATGGTGGGCACAAAACAATGGACTGGGATGATGCAGCCTCCAATAATTTTGAGTGGCTGAGATCAATTCAAGCATTCCACTCATCACTTTTCTGTTTACTTCAGTTCGACACTCGTGTGGACAGGTATGCCCAGACATGGGTCCCATGCTCACTGTGTCAAAAGAACCAAGTTGCACCCAACTGAAGGGCCCCTGCTAGGGTAAAATTGGTCTTGGGCTGCTTTGGTTTTGGTTCATGAGGACCTTGATTGGCAGGTTGGGCTGGACTGTGCCTATTGGAACAGGACCAAGACTGATAGGCATATGGCTGGTGGCACGGTGGGCAAAAAGCACGATGGACATGGATGCACCCAGAAAAATTACAAGCGGCTAAGATTAGTTCAAGCATTCCACCCATCACTTGTTTGTTTACTTCAATTTGATGCCCTAAGTGCGACATGTGTGCTCTGACTTGGGTCCCATGCTCACTACACCAATGGAGCCAAGCTGCACCCAACTAAGGCAAAATCTCTTGGGTTGCTTTTGTTCTTATTCAAAAAGGACCAGGCATGGTAATTTGAGCTGGACTGTTCCTATTGGAGCAGGACCAAAACTGAATTGCTTATGTGGTACGGTGGACAAAGAAACGGTGGCTTGGGATGATGCCAGGAGTAATTACCAGGGCTGAGATTAGTTCAAGAATTCCATCCATTACTTTTTTGTTTACTTCAGTTCAATGCCCGAACCGGGAGAGGATGTGGCCTAACGGCTAGAGCGGTCGACCTTGAAGCTGGGGAACCGGGTTTGAGTCACCGCAGGGACGTTCAACATCCTGTGATTCACTTAATCTCCCTGTGCCTAACAAAATGATTGTCTGTCTGTAACACAACTGGTGCTCATGTAAAGCGCTCTGATGCCTCCGGGTCCAGTTTGCGCTATATAACACTCAAAAAAAAAAAAAACTGTTATGTGTATGCCCAGACGTGGGTCTAGTACTCACTGTGCCACTGGAACCAAAAAGCACCTGACTGAAGACCCCAGTTAGGTGGGAACCGGCCTTGGAATGCTTGTGTTCTGGTGCCTGGAATGGCAGTTTGGGCTGGATTGTTCCTATTGGAGCAGAACCAAGACTGATTTGCATATAGATGAGTCTCATCTGAGGTTGCACGCTAGGCATAATTAACAAAAGACTGGGAAACGGTCTGAGCAATTTCCAGCCACACCCATCTAAAGAGACCCAAGTAGAGCAAAACTGGTCTTGGTGTCCTTGTTTTACTGTTTAGAGAGCACCTGACTTGGCAGTTCGGGCTGAACTTTTTATATTGGAGCAGGATTAAGACTGATTTGCATATGGCTGGGCAGAATTTGAGCTGGCATGGTGGGCAAAAACACAATGGCCTGGGATGCAGCCCCCAGTATTGAACAGTGGCTGAGATTAATTCAAGCATTCCACCATTCATTTTTTTGTTTACTTCAACCCATAATCTTTGCGGCCTCAATGCATGTATTGTATTATAGTACCATTGCCTCCTTTTACTTTGTACCAAGTAGTAGTTGCTCGCTACCTAAGAGTTTTCACAGTTCTATTTCTGCAGGATGGACACTAACCCAGAATGTGTTCAGGTAGTCTGGAATAGCCTCAGATATGCTCTCTCTCTATTATTCATGCCTGACGTAATGGTCATATATAGGTAAAGTGTTCTACATGGTCTGTTGTGACGCCATTTTCAAATCATATAGATAATCAACACACAAATGTTGAGTCCTGCCTGTCTCATGTCTTATCAGGATTTGCAGAACATTCCTTATGCCATACTGACTTCATCTTCCATGCACAATCACTTAAACTTATGCAACACAAAGTTGTGAAATATGTTTGGTCTTCAGGTTAAAGGTCTCAATAGCTTTTATAGAGGTTACCTATGAATGTCACATTGCATTGACAGATGAATACAAATTCCCAAATACAGGTACCATCAAATGACACTGCTCAATAATACAACCCACAATCAACCAAACAAATGTGCAGTTCATCTGAAAACTGTTTCTAAAGTTTTGCAAATATTGATAATTAATCCATTGCCCTGATTATAGAGTAGTTAATAGGCACCATGGTCCATTGGGTGTTTGATCAACAATATTGTTAGGAAATGACAGGGAACAAACATGAATATCGTCCAATTTCAGAGAAAAGCTGATTACCCTCGTATGATTGTTTCATATGCAAGCAGTCTAAAAAGCATAAAGCGCCTGTAGAAGTCTGACAACTGATCCATTCCTCATTAATGTTGTCGTATTTGTGCCAGCGCTTTTGTAGGTCTCTGTAACATACAGCTTTAGGTATCTGTTGGAGACCTATTGCTTCCAATATATTACATATACTTTGAGTGAGCTAAGTGCATACATCTTGCTCATGATTGGGTGGCTTTGCGTCTGTCTCTGTTCCCTGATCCTGATTCACTGGCTTCTCCCCTATTTTTACCTTTGTATCTCCCAGGAGTTTTTCAGTCTTGCAGTGTTTTAATTGGGTGATGTATTCTTCAACTTCCCATATCAGATCTTGCTTTGAGGGACTGTTTTCTCTCTTTCATTCTCTCTCCCTGCTCCCTCTCCTCCCCCAATCTCTCTCTTTAACCCCCCTTTCCCACCTCTCAACCAGCACTACCCCAACACCCTTGCTCATTTTTCGCCAGCCACTATGCTATCAGCGAGCGGTCCTCTTAAAAATGTTTTTTGACCATTTTAAGATGGACACCATCTATTGCAGCCATATTCAAACGGTTTTTGTTCCAGTTTAACGAGTCTCATTCAAAGATGGCCACTGTAAAGAAACGTGCATCTGGAGTGGCTACCTCTTTACCGAGTTTAATAAAATAAAAAAAAGACATTCAAAGATGGCCACAGAGGATGTGTAAACATCACGGTGGCAATCTCTGAACAGGATTTATTAAAATGCAACAAAATGCATTCAAAGATGTCTGACATGGATACTGTCGTGGCCACCTTTTAATTCATTTGGTAAAATTTGAACAAATCCTGTTCCAAGTTTGTTGAAGTGAATGCATATGCGTTTGCTACAGTTATCTAGAATAAAGAAAAAGCATTGGCAAAGCCAATAGGTTTCAAAGCCCAAACCTATTGGCTTTGCCAATGCTTGGTATTTATTTCGGGGTGGCCATTTTTTAACGAGGTTTAGTAAAATAATATAAAAAGCATTCAAAGATGGCTGCTATGGTTGTAAGTTTATCTACATCACACTGGACATCTTCGAATAGGATTTATTGAAATGTAACAAATGCATTCAAACATGGATGACGTGAATGTGCTACGGCACCTTTTAATTAATTTGGTAACATTTTAACAAATGCTGTTGCACGATAGCTGCCGTGAATGCACACACATTTGCAACAATTATCTAGGGTAAAAAAAACATTGGCAAAGCCAATAGGCTACACAGCTCAAACCTTTTGCCTGTGTCAATGTTTGTTATTTACCTTGTTATGTTTTTCCTGAGGGCATGAATTGTGTTTGCCTGGATGTGCATAGCATCGGCCACGAGTCCCCAGTTATGGTTTTTGGAGATACTATGAGCATGAAAGATGAGACGGAAATAGCACTCCATGTACTCATTGCTGCCTTTGTTGAATATTGCCATAGCAAATCACTTTAAATAACATTTATTATCACAGACATAAAAACGATCAGCCTTTTCTATCAGTTCTGTATCACTGGAGTTTTACTTTCTAAGTCCCAGTTTTATTCTGTTATTAAATGTTGTCAGACTCCATTTGGGGGAGGCGGAAGACACAGGGAAGGTAATGGCTACAGGGCCACAACTGTGGTGTTTGGGCTCATTTGCCTCTGGTGTTCTTGGGGCCGCCCTACTACGGCTCTGCAAACTGGGCCAAGTACATCCTTTATGCACTTGACTGTCCAGGTAGCAAGACATCAAAGGCTTTGCATGGATGTAGAGTGGGGGCTAGAGGCTCAGAACCCAAACAATCAAACAAAAGGCAAAACAATTCATTGTCAAGTCCAGTGCTTGTCTCAATGAAAAGAGAAGTACTTTAATGTCACACGAAAACAAAATAATACACACTGGAACAGGAGTTCAGCTTCGTAGACGATCCCGTCTATGAGTTTGTCAAGCCACACTCCATCTATAGTGGACTAATCCAGCTCCTGTGGTTGCTCCCAATATCTACAGCATCTTGAAAAAGATCAAAGGTCACAGGCAATAATCAGGCACAGGGGCGATCTCACTATCAGGCTTTGCAAGCTGCTACCATGTTGGGTAACGCATAGGTCTGTTTGTTCAGTTCACACTGGCATTTTTACGAGTTCAAGATACAGTCTCTCAGTCTTTTGCTCTCAGGTGCCATGTTACGTGTTCGATTGGACCCTGCTCTTTACTTAGATTGGTGATGGCTCTCCATAGTCATGCTATCAACATCTTCGTCAGTGGGTGCAGGACCATGGCATGCCCTATTACCTGTGACTTGTGTCACTGGTAACAAACAGCTTGGCAGACCGGGTCGGCTGGTGCTTGTCTTTGGCAGCTGCAGCCTCTGGGCTGTGGGGAAAATCATCTGCTATGGCGGCAAAGTTGAGTCTTGGCCGATGCAAGGCATGCTGAGGCAGTGACAGCTCAAGTCCCTCTGGTCATGCTGCAGGGATGGCAGACAGCATACTGTTGCTCAGGTTTACAGATATGTCACGCACTATGCCACTTGAACCGTACAGGGAGGCCAGATGCCCCCTCACAACTACGGAGAGTGTCAGATATGCTCCTTGTGCAAGTTAGTTCATATGGATGTTCCACAAGCTGGGACATGGCTGGCCTTCTCCTCCTGGACAGTCTCTCCTTCTGAAGGGCCATGCACTCTCCTTCCTTCCCTGAGCAGGTGGTCAGACAGACTTTTAGGTTCTATGCAGATGCGCAGACTTTAGTTGATGTCCCCTCACCTCTGAGAAACTGGCATGTAGCCCTAGATCACAGCAGCTCTTCGAGGAGTCTGTAGAGCACTCCCTTCTTTGGTCAAGAAAAACTTGCAACTGGAGTAAGCTAAGATCATTCTCATCCCTCATTATACTCATTTTCCAGACAGGGGATGTTGATCCACTGTCTGAAGTTCTGGAACCGGTTTGTGTCATTTTCTGCCTGCAGTGCAGGCACAGATTTTATGTAAGGTGAAGGCTCTCACAGCAGGTAGTGATTGTCGTGTCCTGCCCTAGCACACCACCACGCAGGACACAGGTAGGGATTCTCAACGTCTTTATTATCTGTATACAAATGTGGTGTGTAGCATGGCCCTCGTCCGTCCGCCCACGATCCCCTCTTCCTGTAGTGTGTTTGTTCCCCACCCCTTGACCGGATGTGGTGTCCGGTTTGCTCTTCGTGTTGTGGTCCACTGCAGGGTCCTAGTGCCCCGCCCTAGGTCACTACATCTCCCCCTCTGTTACGAATGAATTGAATGAATGATTGAGTTACATTTCTTCTATCAGTCTCTTTGGCCGTCGGCATGTTCTTCTGTGGCGGGCCTCCGTTTGTTGGTCTTCTGCTGCTCCCTCTCCATTTTCTCTTTCGTTGCTGCCGTGCTCCTGCTCTTCTTGTCCTGCTGTTTCAGTGCCTTGATCTTCTTCTTTCATTCCTTTCAGCTCTCTGAAGTGTGAGCTGTTTCTTGTTATCCTCTGATGATCTGACTCGACCGTAACCATTGAGCCCTTCACTTTTGTTACTACTAACGGGTCTTTGGAGAACGTGCTGTCCGACTTTCTTTGCTGTCGTTGACGCACTATTACCATATCTCCTTCCTTCAGATCTGACGTGCTGGCATGTCGTCTTGGATCTGCATATCTTTTCATTTTTTCTTTCTCCCCTCTGTCTTTTTCTGCGACACTGCTGCGATCTGACGCTGTCATTGCCTCTATTTGCGGCAGCCTTGTTCTGCTTGTCCTCCCCAGCACAAGCTCCGCTGGGCAGCTTCCTGTGGAGTTGTGCGGTGTGTTCCTGTAGTCCCGCAATACCTGGCATAGAGCTTGTCCTAATGATATCTGCGCCAGCCTCGCCCTTTGAACTGCTTTTTGATGTTCCCCATGAATCTCTCCACCATTCCATTAGCTTGAGGCCACAGTGGAGTTATCTTCCTGTGATTTATCCCTAGATAAGTCATGAATCTCCGGAATTCTTCCCTGAAAATGGGGGACCATTGTCCGTCTTTAGTGTTTCTGGTGAGCCCCATGCAGCGAAGATGTCATCTAAAATTGGTAGTGTTGCTGATGCTGATGTCGATGGGACGTGTCGCACTATTGGAAATCTTGAGTACTCATCAATGATCACCAGCAAGTAGTTTCCTGTGTCTAGTGGGCCAAAGAAGTCAGCTGCCAGTGTTGTCCATACTGCTCTTGGAAGCTCTGACATTTGTAGTGGTGTCTGTCTGGCTGGTGCTCCGGTCACTTGGCATAGGTGGCACGTCGATATTGTATCTTCGACCATGCGATCCAGTCTAGGAAACCACACTTTCTCTCTTAGTAGCTTCTTTGTTGATACGACGCCTCGGTGTGACTCGTGAGCTAGGTCTACTACTTGTCTTCTGAGTGATCTTGGTATCACAATTCTCGTCCCTCTCATTAGTATTCCGCTTTCTGTCTCTGACAGTTCTTCATTTATCTTTTGCAGAGCTAGTACTTCTTCTTTGCATATTCCTGCTTCCCAGGTGCAGTTGTTGTTGATGTGCCTCCATCTTTGTTTCCTTGTTATTTCCATTGCCAGTTGTAGCGTGCCATCTTCTCTGGTCTCCTTTCTAACTCCGCTAGTGTTATTGGTGCTGGGGTGCTTTGCTTGAGCACAAAGTTCAGGTATTCCTCTGCTATCGATGTCGTCTCGTGAGCCTGTGGTGACGGGTGTCTTGACATGTAGTCTGCAGGATTATGTTCTTTCCCTGGTTTGTGCATGATTGTGAAGTCATAGTCCATCAGTCTGATGCCCCAGCGTTCAATTCTGGGCGGCATTTTGGCCGATGGGCTGCCGTAGATTGTCACCAGCGCTTGGTGGTCTGTTATGATGGTGAACGGCTTCCCATAGATAAACATGTGGAAATGCTCGCACGCCCACACCACGGCCAGGCTCTCCTTTTCTGGTTGCGAGTATGCCTTTTCAATGTCTGTCAAGCTTTTGCTTGCGTATGCAACAATCTTCCTTTGCGACTCTCTTCCTGGCAGATGCTGTGCTAGTATTGCACCCAGTCCCACTGGGCTGGCATCCACGGTTAATTCAGTGCAGAGCAGAGGGTCGAAGTAGGCCAGATGTCCCGCCTTCACCACCGCTTCTCTTATGTCCTCAAATGCCTTGTTGCATTCCTGAGACCAGATGAACTTCTGACCCTGTTTGGTCAGTTCCCTCAGTGGTGTGCTTACTGTAGCGAAATCCTGTATGTATCTCGCACAGTAGCTGGCGAGTCCTAGAAATGATCGTACTTCCGCAACATCTGCCGGTGGCTTTGCATTTTGTAGGGTTTCAGCCTTGCTGGGGTCTGGCCTCATCCCTTGTTTCGAGAAGATGTGTCCAAAAACACTAGTTCCTTTCTTCCTAGCTCGCATTTGTCTCCATTTAATGTGAGGCCAGCTTTCTCCAGTTGTGTGCATACTTGACGTAGCGCCGTGTTATGCTCCTTGTCTGTTTTTCCAAACACTAAAATGTCATCACTGTAGTTTAAGCTGTTCGGGACCGGCCTGATCACTTGTCGTATGGTCTCCTGAAATATTTCCGCGGCCGATGATATTCCGAAACTCAGTCTCTTATATCTGAACAGGCCCAGATGAGTGGAGAATGTCGTGATGTACCTAGATTGATGGTCCAACTCTAACTGGTGATACCCTTTGCATAAGTCGAGCTTTGAGAATCGGCACGCTCCAGTGAGGCAACTGATCATGTCGTTCAGGTGCGGTCCCGGGTGACGTTCCCTTGTGATTGCGGTGTTTGGGATCCTCATGTCCACGCATATGCGGATTTTGGAGGTGTTCTTCTTCGGCACCGCCACGATCGGAGACACCCACGGTGTTGGGCCGTCTGCTGCTTCTATTATATCCTGTGCCAGTAAGCTATTGATCTCCTCTGCCACCTGCGGTTGTAGGTGAATTGGCACCCGTCTGTGGTGTTGTGCTACTGGCTTGATTGCTTCATTTATGTGCAGTGTTATTTGTTTCCCTTTTAGCTTGCCAAGCCCTTTCAGTATGGCTGGATATTCTTGCAGGATGTTCTCCGTTTCCGACATGTGATAGGTCATTGCCAGTAGTCCCATCAATTGTGCCGTCACATTGCTTAGTAGGCATGGTGCTGGGATGTCACCCTTGAGTACATGTATTTCTTCATGATACGATCTACCTTTGTACGTTAGTGTCTCTGTGAATTTTCCCATGTTTTCTACCGGGCTCTTTGAGCCCCAGGTGAATACATCCACGGTCGATGGCAGTAGTTGTGGTTTTACTCTCATCTTTTGTATTCGGACATGCACATGATGTTACATGTTGCTCCGCTGTCAAGTACGAAACTTGTCTGGTGTTCTCCTACACTGATGTCCACAGTGGCTGTCTTCTTTATTTCTCTCTTGTCTACCAGATGAACATGCTCTGCCCCATCGCTTTCTCTGGGCGTGTCCGACATTAAGTAGAGTCGCGCCGCATTCGCGGGTGCTGCCGTTTCATCTGACTCGTCAGACGAGCTGCGATTTGCCGTCTCCATGTGTCGGGCGTACCTGTTGCTTGTTATCCGCGGTCTTGTCGCCCGGCCTCTCTCACCTCTGAATTGCCTGGTCATGCACACGCTTGAGAAGTGGTTGTCCCTGTTGCATTTTCTGCACTTCTGGCCCATTGCTGGGCAGGCGCCAGCGTGGGGAAACTCGAGGCCACATCTGTAACATGTCTGTTCGCCCTTTCGTGGCGTGGTTGGCGCCTGGAATTCCTTCTTGTTTGCGTTCCCCATGACGCGATGTGCTAGCGCCACTCTCTTCTCCTTCCCAACTTCCATCTGTTTTGCCTGTTCCGTTGCTCGTGCTTCTGTGCGAGCCATTGTTAATATCTTTTCTAGCGTTGTTGGTTTCTTCAGTACTCGTGCTCGGAACTCCACTGATTTACAGCCCTCAATGATTCGCAGTCTTATTGCTTGCTCATTGTCAAATTTGTCGAATTCGCAGTACGTGACCAGTTTTCTCAGTCTCGTTGCAAAGTCATCTAGGCTTTCCTCGCCTTGCTGGCACGCCGTGTTGAACGTTTATCTTTCAAAATCAACATTGCGTTGGGGGTCGAACTTTTGTGTGAGACACTTTATCACTCCCTTGTAGTTCTCTGTTTGTCCAGCGGGAAACGTTAGCAATAGGTCTTCTATCTCATCCCCTGCTAAATTCAAAAGCAGGTGCAGTTGCTTGCTCTCGGGGACGTTTGTGGCGCTCATGTAGCGCTCAAATTTTCTGATCCATCTTTCCCACCGAATGCCAGCTTGTGGTTCCGACAGGCTGAATGGTAGAGGCCTGCGGAAGATTGCTTGCGTGCTGTCACTCATTTTCTTTCTGGCGCTTCTCACCACGTCTTCTTTTTCTATTGCTTTTGTGTCGCTAACAGGTCACTCTCCCTCCTTTATTTCTTCTATTTTGTCCTTTATTTGCTTCCTTTCACTTTATTTTCTGTCCTGTTGCTTCTTTTCCTCTTTATTCTGCGTTTTTTTTTGTTTTGTTTTTTTGCCTGACTCCAAAATGGCCGCCGCTTCTATTCGGCCACCGATTGGCCCGTTTTGCCTGACCTTGTAATGGCCGCCGCTCTCGCGAGACTTCTTTTCTTATGCCCAATGGCCGCCTGACTTCAAAATGGCCGCCGCTTCTATTCGGCCACCGATTGGCCCGTTTTGCCTGGCCTTCCAATGGCCGCTCTCGTGAGAGTTCGCGTTTGATTGCACTCGCGTCTCTTTCCTTTTTAGTTGAGTGTGGTTTCCTTCGCGCTCCTTACCGCTCGTTTGGCGGCTGGGGTGGGCTCCCGCGTCGTCGCTGCTCTCTGCTGCTTGCTGCGTGCTTCCTCACTCGGACCAGGGTGGGCTCCTGGCTCCGCTTCACTTCTCCCGCTGCAATCGTTGTTGCGCTGGCCAGCGGACCGGGTGGACTCCTGGTGGCTTCTGGATGTCGTCGCGGTGTCCAGAATCCCAACGCTCGTCGCCAGTTGTCGTGTCCTGCCCTAGCACACCACCACGCAGGACACAGGTAGGGATTCTCAACGTCTTTATTATCTGTATACAAATGTGGTGTGTAGCATGGCCCTCGTCCGTCCGCCCACGATCCCCTCTTCCTGTAGTGTGTTTGTTCCCCACCCCTTGACCGGATGTGGTGTCCGGTTCGCTCTTCGTGTTGTGGTCCACTGCAGGGTCCTAGTGCCCCGCCCTAGGTCACTACAGTGATGATGCTGGCTCGAAGCAGGAGTATGCTAAAATACGGGCACAATGAACTGTCAAGACTCTGCAACTGGCTGTCAGGAGCCTGGTGCAGAGCCTGGCCTAGACACTTCCTTATGCTGAACAACAGAATCATCTGACTCTCTATCTCTCCCCTACCATCCTCCAAATGACACTCCTCAGAAAGGGCTAATCAGCAATCTCCTCCTAAACGATCTTCATAGAATTGATAAGGGTCGCCCTGTCTCCATCTCCCCTCACTTGGGTGTCTGGGTCTCCTCCTTTCAGCTCCAAGAATGCAGGCCATACACTTGCACTGTCTAGGGAAGCTGTATCCCTCCTCCATTCTGTGCCATGACAAACAAGGGGCAATCCAAACTCTTGGTCCCAGCAATCAGACCCTCAACACAACACAGTCTTGCTACCATCCACAACTTACATATAGGCACTCAACACACAAATGGGTTGTCAGTACAAGGGTCTGAGTGTCACATCTAAGCAGAACCTTACACAAGTCGGGCCATTAAGTTGTAATCATCCTGAAACACGAAAAAGGTCTCTTCAGTGTCATGAATCCACAAAAGAGGTATTCTGCCAACACCGCTTCATATCAACAACCCAAGACATGGACAGTAGTCCCATGTCAGTCTGAAGGCACGCTTGGTGCAGCCCTATGGGTCACAAAACAGGTTCTCGGGCTTGGCTCTCCACAGACAGAACTTGGCCTCAGTGAAGTCTGGTCACTTAGAGCAGGGAATATGCCTGTTTACCATCTAGGGGTCATTCTAGTCCCAACAAATGTGTTGTTATACAATATTTTCTGGATCTGCTTTGTTGTTTAATGCTAAGTTCCCTCTGGGATGTTTCTAACAATCATTACCTTACTCTAACAATTACTATCATATTGTAAAGCTCTATGCCAACTTTTCGAGGGTCTAATCTGCAATATAAAAAATAACAGAAACAAAATAAAATAGGGTGCAAACAATCGATTTTGATGGGCAACCTTTGTCAGTCTTTTAGGGTGCAATAGTGAATCATACGATCAGTTTCTTGTATTAAAAAATAAAATAAAATGCTAGAAACCAAGATGTCAAATGACGTCAATGCTGTTGAAAAGATAAAGGACGTGTGATGGAACACCAGTCAGCTGCTACATCAGCATCATCTTTGGTTTTATGCTAGATTTGCGTGAGTAACAAAAACTTTTTCAGGCAACATGCAAGAAAAAAGAGTCATCTGCCAGGTGTTTTTTGAGAAATGAAGAAAGTGAGCGGTGAAGTAAGCGTTTAACAAAAAAGCACCGAAAGGAGATTAAATCCTGCCCCAGTGTTCTCTGTCCTGCATAGATGTGCCTCTGCTTGCTTGCATGCAGAGATTCTGCACAGCAAAAGACCCATGTTCCCATAAAATAAAAAAAAGTTTTTAAAAAGCAAAAGCTCAAATGTTACTTGAAAGTTGGAGCTGGTCCGGGACAGATGTGAATGATTTGGGCACTGTACCTTGCAATAACAGACATTTGCAATAGAAAAACTGTTAAAAGTAAGTGTGCGTAAACAGTCTGACCACAAACTACCATGCTATGCATTATTTGTGGGCATAAGAAAACTAAACCTGTCAGATTTGTTTTGAATATAAAACGCTAAGCACTTCAAGAATGGTTGTATATCTCGCCAACATTTGTCATCGCAGTACATTGTACAATTTTCTAAAGTTTAGATACTATGGGTTAGATGTATGAAAGCCTTTTGCAATCGCTAAACCTGCAATTCGCAAAATCACAGGGTTTATTGTTGCGAAATGCATATTTCTTATGTATTAAACCCATTTTATGAGCCAGAAAAGTATTTCCAAGTGCTAAAATGGGTTTTGCGACCCATACCGATTTGCAAGGGGTGTTCCTTCGTAACTGAGTATCGGTCTGCTTTGTATCCATGGTTTGTGACCAAAATTCTGGTCACAAACCATTGACTAGTAACGCACACCTCAAAGAGGGTGTTAACTGATTCGCAAAGGGCAAGGGGCGGCCTTGGGATCAATGTTAAGGTTTCTCTAAGCACTTGCTGGTAAAAACTGACTCACCTGAATGAGTTAGATGCGTAGGGCTGCATATAAGTTTTGCTACACATGCATAGTTCTCAAAAAATGCAACATGTTTTGGATATGAGCAGCAGTCAAAGTCTTTCCCATTTGTCACATGCACGCGTGGCAATAAAACACTTTCAATTTCCTAATCCAGTGTGACCCTTAACAAGATATTCAAGAGGAGGGAATGAAAATGGCAAAGAGGTGCTGCTGCCTCCCAAGGTACGTGTTGGAGAGGGTAGTCAGTAGGAGGGCATCGGGGGATTCAACACACCATGGTGAGATAGCCTTGGGTTGAGTGGATAGGGTGCAATTGAAAAGGTGTGCCACCCCACAAATATATATTTTTGAAACACAGGAGCAGTTCACTTTGAGCTGCTCGATTCGTTTTTATTTTTTATTCTTTTATTAGTTTCTATTTCCAATTTTTGCAATTCAGATCTCTACTGTGATACCCAACAAAATTATGAGACAATACGGTACACATTTTTTCGACTATTAGATAAAATTGACTTCCTGCAGAGTACAACAGAATATTAACAGAAAAGTGAACCCCCCAACTCCCATCTTGTCCCCCTGCTCCCCTGGGCTTATTAAATCTTCTATAGGGCCAGACAGATTTTCATGAATCAGGTTCTGTCTAACTTATCAAGGAGGCCAGTTCCTTGGTTGCCTGTCCCAGTCAAAGAGCTTCAACACTCAGTCGTGGTGGCCGAGTAATGTCTCTACAGCAGAGGTCTTCAAACTTTTTTACTGTGAGCCCCCCCTCGCAAAATATTTTGAAGTCGGGCCCCCCTCCAAAACTTTATGGAAAGACTAGAGAAAGCGAGAAGAGCAGGGCTGAGCACAGGGGTGGTGTGTATGAGATCATTTCATCAGCAGTTTTTAGTATCTCGTAAGCCACACTAAATGTGAGACTTATGAGAAAATATATTAAAAACCTGAAATAGAAGAAAAACTACTCCCATTATTTGGGGTTTTGTGAACCCCTCCCATTCCTGGGCCCCAATGCAACTGCACCTTCTGCACTAATTATAGCTGCAGCCCTGAGTAGCAGGGTATCCCCTCTGACTCTTTCACCCCTTTCTCGCCAAGCATGCCCATCACCCCAATTTTGAAACAGACTCTGTCCCTTTCAGAAAAAATGAGATCCCATGTGTTTCTCGCCTCTTTGCAGCAAGGATGCCCTCGACCCTAATGCTATCCAGCATGCCTCTATTCTAAAGTAAGACTGTCATAATTGTGAGCAGGGGGCCCTTCACACTCCTGTGCAGGGCACCACTGCACCTGCCTCACTAATAAGAGCTAATACCTTGTGAAGCAGGACGTCTCCTCTGCCACTTGTTAACCACCCATCCTCCTTTCTATCTCTGAGGCCTTAGCTAAGGTATCTCCTCTGCTTCAATGTTCTTCTCTCTCGTGCCATTGGTTCAATGCTCAAAGCAACACTGGTACAACAAGGGAGCATTGAGCCCTAATATAAGACTTGAATGATGGTAAAACAGCCATAATAGGGGTTTAGTTGGTACCTCGCACCCTTGGGACCCAGTGACACTGCACCTGCAGCAGCAATTGTACCTATTCCTCTGCCCACACTACTGGGCCATTGCTGCTAGACATGAGGCCTAAAGCAGGCTGTCTGCTCTTTTCTGTAAAACAAAAAGAAAAAAGTCCCACATTTCGCCCCTCTGCTGCTTGGGACCTGTTCCCTGTGCAGCATGGGGGACTTGGGCCTCAATACCAACCAGGAAAATGGCTCCCCTTTCCAATCCTTTTTGCTAGTGACATATCCTTAATTGGGGTGTAATGATTCCTCACACCAATGCCCCAGTGCCAATGCACCTGTTGCACTAATAGTAGTGATGGCACTAAAAATAAAAAATTAATAAATCCGCATTTCTTGAAACCTTCTTCAGAGCACCTCATTCAGTAAGTGGGGCAGCTGTCTCTGTCCATTTGTGAATTAAAAAATAGACCCCACATAGCGCCTTCTTTTCAGGGTTCTCTCTTTGACTCTATCCATGGATTTTGCTCTGTTCCGCTCTTTCCTGAGCCATTTGTCTGAGGCCCAAGAGGTCAGGATGGTCAGGGATCTGAATATGACCCTGTTGGCCTCCTTCCTCCCACCCCCTCTACTCACCTGAGAGGACATCTGCATGAAAACAGAGGTTGAAATTGGCTAGATGTACGGGGACCAAGGTGTTCTTAATTTTACATAACAGTTCCCATATATTGTGTTAAAAGCAACAATCTCTGAATTGTTAATGGTGACCTGGAGTACTTGGAAGGTGTGGGAGGTCGGGGGAGAGGGCTCTAAAGTGTTTTAATTTAAGGAGTCACTTGAAAAAAAAAAAAAGTTTCATGATGACAAACATTTATAACTTTTTTGAAAGATAATGTAAGGATGCTGAGTTTTGAAAAGTGTCCTTTAATGGACTTATAAAAATGTTTACACTAGGTTAGATATAATGAATATGTATTTTTGGAAAGTGCTTGTGTTCATCATACACACCAAAATATTTTGTGGCAGCCTATCTTATACTGTTACAATTTTAACTTAAATATTTTCAGTGCTTTCTGTTACTTGTTGGGACCTCAGCCATTGTAATTATATGTCGGTATTCTGCACTGTGCCAAGTTGAATTAAGTTCTGTGACTTTGCTCTCACAAAAAGACATCTGCAGTGACAGCATTAACCAATTAATGTTTCATAACTGAAAGAATGCATTTGCCAACAATTAATTTAATTTGCACTTATTTTTTTAATATAAGGTGTCCTTTAAGAGCGTGTGCAGTTTTTATATGCAGTTGCCGTGAATGTAAAAAACTTAACAAAATACTTCTCAACCACAGGACTCGGGAACAAAATTGCTGGCATGACCAGTAACTTAATGTTATGCAAATATTAGAAAAATCACATACAACCGGTATTTCTTTCTGTTATTAACACATATTTTAAATAGAAAATGTTTAAAGGAAACACTTTAAAATGCGTTCTACTGCTGCCCTAATGACCTCTGAATGATAACTAAAGTAGTCAGACAGAAAAGCCATGTTAAGAATGAATGCCGGTGTCCAGGCCTTTGCAGAATCTTAACACGTGAACAGATGGCATGCCTTCACCGTGAAAGGTCGCACTCTATCCTCAACTGCTTCATGTAAATGAAGACGGCCTGGAAACAGGAAAAACAAAGAAAGCTGCGCTTTCAGGCCATCATTATTTACAAGTACTTCATGAAGCATTTGCGCCCCCCTGGGAATGCCTCCACGGACCCCCAGGGGGGCGCGCCCCACAGTTTGAAGACCTCTGCTCTACAGTCTCCACCCATGTAGTCTATCACTGGCTGCCACACTGCTAGGACATTGTCTCTGTCGTTGAATAGGTGAGTTAAAAGTCTCCATTGCCATGGTTTATCACACTTATGCTCATCAGGTACCCTCTGTCAGCATCAAAATTTGTTTTGTGCATCTAGCTATCATAATTTTAGCGCTTACCAATAGTTGAAAAATCCGCTTCTACTCTCTACTCAACAATCCCTCCCAGTTTTCAGACCTCATACCCATGGATCCTCCGATATCAGGAAGCCTATAATCACTTTTATGGCTGTGAACACCTCTTTTCCGAATATTGACAGTTTCTGAAAAGCCCATCATATGTGAACAGGATCTCCAACTCCTTCAGAGTCCCCCAGCACAGCCGCGGCTCGTGCAGGTAAGAGCGGTGGGGCCGGGGGGGGTGGGGATTTCTACGGAGGACGACGAGGGAAAATTAATTATTTATTTAATTTTCCTCACGCTGTCGTCGGTCGAAATCCCCCCACCCCCAACCGGCCCCACCGCTCTTACCTGCACGAGCCGCAGCTGCCCCAGCATCTATCTGATCCCCTGGGAACTTCTTTTTTATTTTTTCTGGGGCCATGTACCAGTTCTCTATCACCTTTAGTGAGGATTCTCAGTGCGCCAATGCTTTGTTGTGTGATACTACATCCCTCCTCAGCTTTGTCCAAGACTCTTATGTTATCTTCTTGCCCAACATGTTGCCCCACTGATGTTGGTTATTTGAGCTTTCTACCAACTTATAAAGGTGTAAAAGTCATCACCTTACTTACATTGTACATTTCGAATGAGAAATCCATTCAGCGCCTTCAGCACTCTTAGTTTAGTATCATTTAGAATCTTGGATTTTGTAATCCTGAAATTTCACTCCTTTACAGCCCTTTCAAAAGTAACAAAGCATGAAGAGGGTCTTAGATAAGGTTTTAATGAAATCCCACCTAGGGATCTTCTTTTAGGTCCTTCATAGTAAATTTGTATGGGCACATGGCTCTGCGACTCCTTCCTAATGCTCTTTCCCTAATTTACTTTCAGCAGCCACTCCCAGAAAAAAAACAGGACTTTTCCTGGCTCTTCCCATGTGACATCTATCACAAAAAGAACCCACGGGTCTAAGGCAGGGGTCTGAGGGGCACGTGGACTCTGTCAACCATGTTCTGAAGGGGGATCCCTTTTAAGGATGGTTCCCCTCACACACCAGAGGTGTCATGCTTCATCATAGGGGTGCCTCCTCGTGTCAAGAACCTAGTCTAGACGCGGGCTACAACCCCCTCACTGCGAGGGAGGAGCAAAGGGATGTTTTGTATTGGAAAGGAGGGTAATTCTAAAACCCTATGTGAGCGTGGTGTGTGTTGAGTGAGGTGCAGTGCTGAAGTGAGAGTGGTTAAAACTGGCTACAAGGTTAGCTATATGGCAAGATTTAGTCAGCTACCTTGTGACAGGATTAAAAACAAAGGAATGGTAATGCAACTGCCGACATTAGAGACAACTGTATTAGCGTATGATCAACATGTTCCGGCCTTTGGACCTATCAGAGTATCGTGGCCTTCATCAGGATCAACAAGTAGCTACTGCAATCAGTACCTATCTATAGGTGTGGGAAAATGATAAAAACAACAGTGTATTATACTGAACCAGTGGTCCTGTAGTTCAGTATATTCGTCGGAGAAACCTGTGGTAAAACAGAAAAACAACATTGCGCGCTGTTTAAATTGACAAGGAAAGACGTATGTCACATGGTTGTACCACAGCACAACAGACAGTCACTACAGTCAAAATAATGGACGTAGTAAAATCACTATATTCACATAAAACGTGATTAAGGGATGCAAGACTCACCCACAGAAGTTAGAGAATTCGCCGCATCTGTCCTGGGCTATTTAGCCAAAGGTACATATGCCAACCCAACCTAATAGCGAGAGGTGGTGGCGTTAAAGTAAGGAAAAAAGGTGAACTAGATGGTTCAAGATAAGAAAAATGAGCCCACAAAGGACAGAGCAATCATCAACAAGAGTTTGCGAAAGTGCTGATATGCTCTACTGGCCAGCACAACTAGTGTCTGCTGTGCGGAGTTGGTGGACCAGCAGGCACTTGATGGTAAGTCATGTATTTAAGGAAAGAGCGTAGAAGGGGCTGAACCCTCACGTAAGTCACTCAAGGGGAACACCCAATATGCTGACGGAGTATCAGAAGCCTGAGAATCAGTCTGCCATTGGGCTCAGGAAGGTGATGCGGGAATCGCCGAGATCGGGCGTGCCGGCTCAATCTCGCAGGCGAAGCAATGAACCAGCCAGGTAGAATATCCACCGTGGTTGAGCACGGCTGCTACTGCAGTCGCAAAAATTTGGGGCGAAAGGGAGGCCCAGGAAGTGAACAGGAATGGGGAGACATTGCACGGTACTGCGCTCGGACAAGACACGTTGGTGAACGCCGAGCGGGGCACTGTGCAGCCGTCAGAGAGAGACAGGGACCACGGGGCGGAAAACGGGTCTCGGAACTGAGCCAAAAACAGGCGGGTGCCAAGGGAGAACTTACCGTTCAACATGAGCGTTGGAGCCAGAATGGTATGTCTGTCTGACAGGAAGGGGGCAGGAGCCCTTGTCTGTGCACTAAATAGTGCCAGGGACACGGCTTCCTGAAAGAAACAGCGGGAGTGATGGGAAGTGTAGTCTGTGAGGACCGCTCCCAAGTGGAGGCAAGACGGAAGTGCGGCTGCCTTGAGTGGTAAGGACAGACTTATCGCAACATCTCTAAGCGTGAACAACAAGCCTTACGCACCCTAAGCATGGACAAAACAATCACAATCAAGCCAGCTGACAAGGGTGGTGCCACTGTGCTCATGGACTCTGCCTCCTACAGGTCTGAATGCTTACGTCACTTAAGCGTGATCACATCCTACCGTCCATTGCATAAGGATCCTACAGAAAGGATTACTGACACCATCTCTACCATGACGAGGGAAGAAAGAGAGAATGGATGGATTACACCTAGGGAAGCTGAGTTCCTCTGTACCAAGGAACCAGTGACCCCCTACTTTTACATCCTGCCGAAGATACATAAGCCACAGAGACCACCACCAGGGAGACCAATCATCTCGGGCATAGGCTCCCTACTGGAGCCTTTGTCACAGTTCGTCGACTTTTTCCTGCGACCCTTGGTCCGATTGATGCCTACATACTTACAAGACACAAAGGATGTTCTTGGTCTCCTCAGATGAATTGAATTCAACCCAGGCACAGACTATCTTGTCTCCTTCGATGTAGAGTCATTGAATACATGTATCCCCCATGACCAGACACTGGCCACGATCGAACATCTCCTGACTCTGCACCCAGCAGACACCATCACACCGGTTTAATTCATCATGAGGTGCGCCACCATGGCCATGAAAGAAAATTTCTTTCAATTCGAAACCCAGCTCTACCTCCAGGTATCCGGTACTTCCATGGGGAGTACCTTTGCCCCTAGCTTGGCGAACCTCTTCATGCACGTCTTCGAGGAGGTTGTCGTCCTCTCTAACAACAACACACACCTCACCCATATACTACTCTGGAAGAGGTATATCGACGATATCCTGGTGGTATGGAGAGGTGATGAAACTACCATCAATTCCTTCCATGACTGGCTCAATACTCACAATGACCACCTCCGGTTTACATGTGAATACAGCAGAGAGAAACTAGCATTTCTGGATCTCTCTATTTTTCCATCGGACGACTACTTGGAAACTGAACTGTACCAGAAACCCATGGCCCAGAACGCCCTGCTCCAATATGAGAGCCATCATCCTAAGTCCCTGCGTGAGAATCTGCCTTTTGGCCAGTTCCGTAGGCTGAGGAGCAACTGCTCCAGTACCGACAAATACAAAGAGCACGCATTAACATTAAGGAACAACTTACTGGACAGACACTATCCGACCGCACTAGTCAAGAAATCAGCCAAACGTGCGCTCAATAATAATAGGAATCCCTTGCTGGACAACCCCTCCAACAAACAACCACAGACGAGACTGGTGTGTGTCAAAACTTTTAGCTCCCTCTCTAATGCAGTGAAAAAAGCCATCATGCGCAACTGGAATATCCTTAACAAAGGACAATTATCCCTACAAAAACCCTTGTTCGCCTTCAAAAGAGGTCGTAACTTTAGGGATAGTCTGGTTCATACCAGACCACCCACAACCACACAGAGAACTAATACCCTTTGGCATCTCCCCAGCATCCAAGGCCACTTTCCCTGTGGGTCTTGCTCTGTTTGTGCCCAGACCAAAGTCACAAGAACAGTCGATATTGGCACAGAAAGACCGTGGGAGTTGAAACATCACACCAACTGCAATAGCGAGCGAGTCATCTATCTTATCACCTGCCAATGTGATCTCAGATATGTTGGCATGACCTCACGGAAAGTGCGCGCATGCATACTGGAACATAAGAGCACGATCAGATGCGCTAAACAAACTACGAGACTCACAAAGCATTTCTTAGAAATGCGTCACCATGCAGACACTCTCACCTGGACAGTTCTTGACAAGCCTAACCTCAGCGCGACGACACCTGGTCTTGCCACGAAACTTCTGCGGATTGAGAAGCGTTGGGTGTATAGATTGAACACCTCTAATATGGGACTCAATGATGACATTCCTTGGCTGGCACTCACCTGAGCTTAAGGAGTACTATAGCCTCCCCTTCACCAAACTAGACATCTTAGTGTCTCAGTTTTTGTTGTACCTCAGGCACACCTCTGTTGCCCTTGACCGCTCCCCTTACTACGAGAGAGACTGCAGGCACACTCACATTACATGAGGATTGTCACGCTTGAGCGATAGCTGCCCAGTGACACGTTTCTGTGTTCACTTCTCTCCATATACCAGTGTGCGCCACACTTCTGCGCAGTGAAACGTTTCGTGTTAATTTCTCTCCATACTATTACACCAGTGTGCGCCCACCTCTTCGTAGCACAGACCCTGCAGCCCCCTTTATAACAAGGGTTGAATGTCTGGCCTCGCCCACATCCGAGCGCATTGTTTTCCCCCCCTACAATACTTCATTGTTTTTTGTCTTCATTCCACACGGCGAGGTTGCCGCATGGCACCCGCACTACTTCTCCCAGCATTCTTGGGTGCCTATTCAGGCACCACTGCTGCAACCTCCCCCCCCCCTTGTCTCCACCAGGTAGCAGCCCTTTAACAACAAGGCTTGGACACTAGACATTTCCTACATTCGAGCGCATTGTTCAATTTTTCCTTGTTTTTCGTATTTCTCATTCCACATGCCAAGGTTGCCACATGGCACCCGCACTACATCTCCCAGCATTCCTGGGTGCATATTCAGGCAGCACTGCTGCAGCCGCACTTCTGTCTTGCCTCCACTTGGGAGCGGTCCTCACGGACTACACTTCCCATCACTTCCCATCACTCCCGCTGTTTCTTTCAGGAAGCCGTGTCCCCGGCACTATTTAGTGCGCAGACAAGGGCTCCTGCCCCCTTCCTGTCAGACGGACATACCATTCTGGCTCCAACGCTCACGCTGAGCGGTAAGTTCTCCCTTGGCACCCGCCTGTCTTTGGCTCAGTTCCGAGACCTGTTTTCCACCCCGTGGTCCCGGTCTCTCTCTGACGGCTGCACGGTGCCCCGCTCGGCGTTCACCAACGTGTCTTGTCCGAGCGCAGTACTGTGCAATGTCTCCCCATTCCTGCTCACTTCCTGGGCCTCCCTTTTGCCCCAATTTTTTGCAACTGCAGTAGCAGCCGTGCTCGACCACGGTGGATATTCTACCTGGCTGGTTCATTGCTTCGCCTGCGAGATTGAGCCGGCGCGCCCGATCTCGGCAATTACCGCATGTACCAGCCCGAGCATATCTAGTTACAAATAATGGCCATTGGTTCACCTTCCTGAGCCCATTTGGCAGACTGATTCTCAGGCTTCTAATACTCCGTCAGCATATTGGGTGTTCCCCTTGAGTGACTTACGTGAGGGTTCAGCCCCTTCTACGCTCTTTTCTTAAATACATGACTTACCATCAAGTGCCTGCTGGTCCACCAACTCCGCACAGCAGACACTAGTTGTGCTGGCCAGTAGAGCATATCAGCACTTTCGCAAACTCTTGTTGATGATTTCTCTGTCCTTTATGGGCTCATTTTTCTTATCTTGAACCATCTAGTTCACCTTTTTTCCCTTACTTTAACGCCACCACCTCTCTCTGTTAGGTTGGGTTGGCATATGTACCGTTGGCTAAATAGCCCAGGACAGATGCAGCGAATTCTCTAACTTCTGTGGGTGAGTCTCGCATCCCTTAATCACGTTTTATGTGAATATAGTGATTTTACTACGTCCATTATTTTGACTGTAGTGACTGTCTGTTGTGCTGTGGTACAACCATGTGACATACGTCTTTCCTTGTCAATTTAAACAGCGCGCAATGTTGTTTTTCTGTTTCACCACAGGTTTCTCCGATGAATATACTGAACTACAGGACCACTGGCTCAGTATAATACACTGTTGTTTTTATCATTTTCCCACACCTATAGATAGGTACTGATTGCAGTAGCTACTTGTTGATCCTGATGAAGGCCACGATACTCTGATAGGTCCAAAAGCTGAAACATGTTGATCATACGCTAATGCAGTTGTCTCTAATGTCGGCAGTTGCATTACCTTTCCTTTGTTTTTAATCCTGTCACAAGGTAGCTGACATATAGCTAACCTTGTAGCCAGTTTTAACCACTCTCACTTCAACACTGCACCTCACTCAACACACACCACGCTCACATAGGGTTTTAGAATTACCCTCCTTTCCAATACAAAACATCCCTGAGCTCCTCCCTCGCAGCGAGGGTGTTGTAGCCCGCGTCTAGACTAGGCTCTTGATGCGAGGAGGCACCCCTATGATGAAGCATGACACCTCTGGTGTGTGAGGGGAACCGTCCTTAAAAGGGATCCCCCTTCAGAACATGGTTGACAGAGTCCACTTGCCCCTCAGGCCCCTGCCTTGGACCCGTGGGTTCTTTTTGGGATAGATATTACGAGTGGGGAGTTAGCCCACGCAGGTCCTTAAATCTCCTCCTAGCCCTCCTTGTGTGTAGCCTTCCCATGTGACCTCATGTGACCATGTGGCTGTCATGCGAGGTCACATAATCAAAGCAGCACCTTGTATAGCCATACACGGGATAAATGTTCTTCCCTGAATACTACCAGAGGTAAATTGAATGGACCACGAGTGTAGTGTACTCTAAACACTAAGATCCAACACACACCAGCACATCATACATGTACACATACAGCCACTCTCTATATGCATAGAAGACCACCTACATATTCTGCTACAGCTACCGACCACAGTTTTAGTCTTTGGACAGTGCCATTCCCAAAGCCGCATGGCAATGCACATTCAAGAAATTACAAAGACAATCAATCTGTTGCGAGGAGCTGGCACAAGGACCTGTAAAAGTAAATTGCAAAGTAAATTGTCAACGTATAATTGTGATATTCCACAGACAATATCAGTAAGCGAAGTGCCCAGCATCGTCATATGACTCAATAATATTATTAGTAATCTAAAACATTTTTCCTGACATTCTTCTTAATAAGAGGTTTGCCTTCTCTCGAGAGCTTGAGATTGGGCTACAAATGTGACCACAGGAGAGCCAGATAGTGAATCCGGGATAAGAATTGAAGATCCACCTTTCCTAATTGTGGGGAGCGCTGCTTTAAAATTAGCAATGCTGCATTGTCCAGATGGAAAATATTGCATAGCAATGATGTCATCCGTTGGCAATGCACGCTGATAAAAAAAATTATGTTTTAGCGTGAAACTGAGGGCCTGACTACGATCTTGGCGGATGGGATACTCCGTCACAAACGTGATGGATATTGGGTCCGCCGTATTACAAGTTCCATAGGATATAATGGAATTGTAATACTGCGGACAGGATATCCATCACGTTTGTGATGGAGTATCCCATTCTCCAAGATTGTAATCAGGACCTAAGCCTTGTGCCGTGACAAAAGGTGAGCCAGTAGAGTCGTCAATGAGATTTGTGCTTGACGTACAAGATCCAGTACAAAAAATCCATGGCAACCTCCCTATTTCAAGTAAATTACATATTGCATACGTGGCAACATCACATGACATTCCACTTACCCATTGTTTGCGCCTCGTGTTACCTGGAATTAGATCATGGACCTTTAATAGACCTGGTTTTGTGTGTCATACCCCTTTGCAGTCATAATCGGGGTTTGGCGCTGCACGATACGAAGGGATTTTGTTTTGCATCAATTTTTCAGCCACAATTTGTTTGTGTGGGAATACATTTTTTTGTGGGAAAGTTGATGGAAGCTGCTACTGTGCTGCTACAGTTTGTGCAAGCGCCCAGGCAAATGCATAGCAAATCTGGGCCCAAGTGTTCAATTAATCAGGGGTTTATAAAGCGTGCTACTCACCCGTGACGTGAGGGTCTCAAGGCACTGGGGGAGGGGGGGTGCAGCTCCGGATCAGTCGAAGAGCCAGGTCTTGATGCTCTTCCTGAAGGTGTGCAGAGTGGGGGAGCGTCTGATGTTGACTGGGAACTCGTTCCAGGTTTTTGCTGCGACGTAGGAGAAGGCTCTTCCGCCTGCTCTGTTTCTGCGGATGCGCGGGGTCTCTGCCAAGGCGAGGTCGGAGGAGCAGAGGTTCCTTTTGGGTACGTGGAAGGAGACTCTTTCGTTGAGGTATTTGGGTCCGATGTTGTGGAGGGATTTGTAGGCGTGGGTGAGTAGCTTGAAGGTTACTCTCTTCTCGATGGGGAGCCAGTAGAGGTCTCGTAGGTGCTGGGTCATGTGCTCGTGTCGTGGCATTCCGAGGACGAGTCTGGCTGCGGTGTTCTGGATGGTTTGGAGCTTGTGTAGCAGGGCTTTGTTAATTCTGGCGTAGAGGGCGTTACCATAGTCCAGTCTGCTGGTTATGAGTGCATGGGTGACAGTCTTTCTGCATTCGGGGGGATCCACTTGAAGGTCTTGCGGAGGATGCGGAGGGAGTTGAAGCAGGTGGAGGCGACGGCGTTGATCTGGCAGTTCATGGTGAGGGAGGAGTCTAGAATGATGCAGAGGTTTCGGGCATAGTCTGATGGAGTGGGTGGGTTTCTGGGGGCGGAAGGCCACCAGGTGTTGTCCCAGGCGGTGGAGGAGGGTCCAAGGACAAGGACCTCTGTCTTCTCCGAGTTGAGCTTAAGGCAGCCGTAGTTCATCCAGGCTGCGACGTCTTTCATTCCTTCCTGGAAGCTGAGTCTGGTGTCTTCGGGGTTCTTCGTGAGGGAGAGGATGAGCTGGGTGTCGTCGGTGTAGGATACTATGCTGAGCCCATGCTGTCTAACGATGGCGGAGAGGGGGGCCATATAGATGTTGAAGAGCGTGGTGCTGAGCGAGGATCCTTGGGGTACTCCGCAGTTGATCTCTGTGGGTTCGGAGAGCAAGGGTGGGAGTCTGATCCTTTGGGTTCTGCAGGTGAGCGAGGAGCGTATCAAGTCGAAGGCGGTACCCCATATGCCGGCGTCATGGAGTCTGGTGGCGAGAGTGAGGTGGGAGATGGTGTCGAAGGCTGCGGAGAGGTCTAGTAGGAGGAGGGCCACAGTGTGGACCTGGTCGAGTAGCATGCGGATCGGTGGCAGCAAGGAGGGCGGTCTCGGTGCTGTGGTTGCTGCGGAATCCGGACTGGGAGGAGTCGAGGATGGCGTTCTCTTCGATGAAGGTGGTCAGCTGGGCGTTGACAAATCTCTCAGTGACTTTGGCTGCGAAGGGAAGGAGAGATATGGGCCGGTAGTTTTTCAGGTCCGTCGGGTCAGCCGAGGGTTTCTTGAGGAAGGGCCTGACCTCTGCCCGCTTCCAGTCGTCGGGAAAGATGCCGGATTCGAAGGAGGCGTTAATGGTCTGGCATAGTTTGGGTGCTATGGCGGCGGCGGCTCTGTGGTAGATGTGCGGCGGGCAGGGGTCCATGGGGGCTCCTGAGTGGGTGTTCTTCATGGTCGTGGCGGTGTCTTTGGTGGTAGCCGGTTTCCAGGTGGTAATGGTGGGCTGGTTGTCGGTGGTGGAGAGGAGGGTGGTGTCTGGAGTCTGTTTGCTGAAGTTGTCGTGGAGGGCCTTGATTTTCCGGTGGAAGTAGGCGCTAAGCTTGTTGTAGAGGTCCTGGGATGGTGTGACGTCCGTGGCTTCGCGGGGGGGTTTGGTGAACTGCTGTATGATGTTGAAGAGTTCTTTTGCGTTACTGGCGTTGGTGTGGATTTTGTTCTTGATAAAGGTCCTCTTGGTGTCTCTTATGCACTGGTGGTATTCAGTCATGGCGTTCCTGTGGGTGTTCTGGTCTTCGGTGGTTTTCCTGTTCCTCCAGAGTTTCTCGAGGCGTCTGCAGGAGTGCCTGGCTTCTTGGAGGTCGGTGGTGAACCAGGCGACCTTCAGGGGGTGTTGTCTGGCAGGGTGGCGGAGGGGTGTGAGCTTATCTGCGCAGCTGGTGATCCCGATGTGTAGTTCTTTGGCTGCAGAGTTGGGGTCGGTCATGGCAGAGGGGGGGTCGTGGAAGAGGGTGGTGTTGAGGTGTTCCTTTGTGACCTTGCTTCAGTTCCTTCATGGCGGGCGCGGGGCGGCACGGTGGTGGTGTTGAAGGTGAAGTGTACACAGTGGTGATCTGTCCAGGGGGGCTGCGTGGTGTGGCTGAAGTGGATGTTTGTCCCTCCTGCGAAGATGGGGTCGAGGATGTGTCCGGCTCTGTGGGTGGGGGTGGTGAAGAGCTGCTTTAGTCCGAGGTTGGCGAGGTTGTCCAGTAGGGTGGTGGAGTCGGGTTCGCTGCTGTTGTCGAGGTGGAAGTTCAGGTCTCCGATGAGAATGTAGTTCGTGCAGGCGATGGCGTGGGGGCGACAAGGTCGGCAATGGTGGTGGCGGAAGAGGTGCGAGGCCCAGGGGTTCTGTAGGCAAGGGTCCCACGCAGCGTGGTCCTGGGGCTGGTCTGCATCTGGAAATGGAGGTGCTCTGTGTTGGAGAGGGGGTCGATCGGGCTGGAGGTGGAGAGTCGGAGGGAGCTCTTGGGTGCAATGGCGAGTCCTCCTCCTGGGCCGTGGGGGCGGTCCTTTCTCTGGATCTTGTATCCGTCGGGGATGGTAGTGGCGATGTCGGGGGCGGAGGTGGCGTTGGTCCATGTTTCCGTGAAGAAGGCGACGTCTGGCGAGAGGGTGTCGAGCAGGTCCCAGATCTCTACGGCGTGTCTGTGTAAGGAGCGCACGTTGAGGAGGATGCACGTCAGGGCTTCGGTGGTACGGGGGTCCGGTGTGGGTTCGGTGGCCGTGGGGGGGCTGTCGATGGTGAAGGACTGTCGGCAGGAGAACTGGCTGTGGGTGGTGTTCGGCGTCGCTCGCTGGCAGCTGTCATTCCTTCCGGGGTTGAGTGCGAGGAGATCAGCGGGGTTGTAGCGGTGGGAGGTCGTAGATCCAGGGTTCCTGGCGCTGGCCGCGGTTGGGTCACTGACGGGCGCAGACGGGCTTGCCTTTAGGGCGCCTTCAGTGCACCAGCGGCGCGCCCGCGCAGCAGTCGCCATTAAGTAGGGGAGGGAAGCGCAGCTGGGAGGCGGGAAGCAGGAACCGAAAGGGGGGGTGAGGGGCCGCAGGGGCAGCAGCGGTGGGAAGGGCACGGAGGGCAAGGGGCACGGTGACAGAAACAGCACAGAGGACACAGGTACAATTACTGGCACAATAAAAGGCAGAAAAGAAGACAGAAAATGGGCACAGAAAGACAGAAAGACAGAAAAATGGCACAAAGACAGACACGGGCACAGAGACAGAAAGACAGAGAAATGGCACAAAGACAGACATGGGCACAGAGACAGAAAGACAGAAAAATGGCACGAGGACAGACACGGGCACAGAGACAGAAAAACAGAAAAATAGCACAAAGACAGACACAGACAACAGCGGCCAGCAGAAGAGCAAGGCTCTCCCACTGGACCACCAGGGATGAGGCGCAGGCAGGAGCCTGCGGTTGGAGGAGGGCCTCCAACACCTCCCTGAGCGAGCAGATCACGGTGCCCGGAGCGGTGGCACTTAGGAGCGGAGCTGCGGGGGGAGAGCAGGTCCCTGACCAGGAGGTCAGAGGTCTTGCTCGCACTCCCTCACAGCGGCCGCCATTAAGTAGGGGAGTGGGGGGGGAAGCGCAGCTGGGAGGCGGGAAGCGAGAACTGGCAGGGAGGGGGGAGGGGCCGCGGGGCAGCAGCGGCGGGAAGGGCACAGAGGGCAAGGGGCACGGAGACAGAAACGGCACAGAGGACACAGGTACAATTACTGGCACAATAAAAGGCAGAAAAGAAGACAGAAAACGGGTACAGAAAGACAGAAAAATAGCACAAGACAGGCACGGGCACAGAGACAGAAAGACGGGGAAATGGCACAAAGACAGACACGGGCACAGAGACAGAAAGACAGAAAAATGGCACAAGGACAGACACGGGCACAGAGACGGAAAAACAGAAAAATAGCAGAAAGATAGACACAGACAACAGCAGCCAGCAGAAGAGCAAGGCTCTCCCACTGGACCACCAGGGATGAGGTGCAGGCAGGAGCCTGCGGGTGGAGGAGGGCCTCTAACACCTACCTGAGCGAGCAGATCACGGTGCCCGGAGCGGTGGCACTTAAAGCGGAGCTGCGGGGGGGGGAAGAGCAGGTCCCTGACCAGGAGGTCAGAGGTCTTGCTCAACTCAAGTGTTATAGTTCCAACGCCATTATCCTACTCTTAAGCCCTACATGGCCACTACATGGCGTGTTGCTTCTCATGGTAAAACAAATCATTTCCCAAATCATTGTATTAATTTTAACTTTTTTGGATAGTTTCTCAACCCGAAAAGGTGTACAGAGATTACATTAAATGTCTTTCGAACTTCTACATTTCTTTTCACCACAGTAATTACTAAAAGTGGTGATGTGATGTCTGCTTTTTATTTCTTTTTATGTCTTTTGTAGAACCAGCATAAGTATAGCTTGCTCTGTACATTCAAAGGACATTAGAATGATTACAAAACTATTATTTTTAAACAAGTGATTAGTTTCAGATGTTTTCCTTTTCATGTGACTTCTCCAGATGCTCAGTTATAGCCTTTCTGCACATCTACACGAATGCATGAAAAAATTAGACTACACAGCAATGGAAACGAAAACAATAAACGAACAATTCAGACACTTCATCCATTCCAACGTGTATCATCGTGTCCACGAGATGCAATGTCTGGAAATGATGACTTCTTCTGCAATAATTATTTGCGTAACAGTTGGGTCTAAAATTGGTATTCTTGTAAGAAACAGAGAGCCATGGCTGGAGTCAGTGATCCTGAAACTGGAAGGAGAGAGTAAAGCCAATAAAAGACTCGTCACTCCCCAAGAATGAACCTTTCTGCTCAAATGACTGTGCTAGCTGTAGCTCTTGTGCTTGGCTTTAGAGATGAGTGCATTGCTCCAGAGAGGGGCCTTACTCAGGACTGTGATGGGAGGCCAGGAGTCCGCTGCTGATGTATCATTCATCCTGGAAGCAGAAGGGACCAGGCCGCATCCTTCTTGGGGGTCCTTGCTCTTTTATCCAGATGTTAATTAATTGGCCTTTACTCCCACAGTGTGCTATCAACCATGGACGTCAATTCACGGAAATGCCAGGGGTAGCGGGAGTGACTTAAAAAAAAAAAATGTAAGTCCGTTTTTATATAGCGCAGCTACTCACCCTTACGGGTCTCAAGGCGCTGGGGGCCGGAGTGGAAATTAAGTGAGCTATTGCCCAGAGTCACAGGGTGCTGAGCTGAGCTGCCGCCGGAGCCGGGGATCGAACCGTGAACCCTGTGCTCCGAAGTCAGCTGCCCTGGCCGCTGCACCACACCTCTCCACTTCACACGCCCTTTGACCTCCACTTTCACTCACGCACACATACTTACACATAAATTCACACATATATGCTCTTTCATACATAAACACACTCTCACCCGCAAGCACGCACACAACATATATTTAAATGCGTTTTTCACTTACCTCAGCTGACATGGAAGGGCATATTCCAGCTTATTGTACTCTATTTTTATTACACTATTAGTGAATAATATATTTTATTTATTCACTATTAGTGTAATAAAAAAGTGACAGAAAAGAAAGAGAGTGGAGCCCTAGCCGCCCCTGTGCTCCTGGCACTGAATGTCCCTTACTTACTTACTTAAAATCTATATTCGATCACTTATTAGAGATCATAAAAGCACAAATTCATTTCAAACACATTATATATAAAATACAAACAGTGTTATACATCAGGTAAAAAACTTACAGGACATAATAAAACTGTAATATTAAAACGTGCCCAATACGCCTCAATTACACACATTAAAATCTAAATTACAGGGGTTAATCGATTAACTTCTCGAGCTGCCATAAATCTTTCTTTTTCTAAGGCAGTCCCACAGGAATGAGGCTACAGAAAAAGAGACAAAAGGGTCTGAAAGGGACTTTAAAAAATACAATGCCACCCTACAATAATTAAAATTATGACACCTTAAAATTGGGAGAATGAAAGCCTCTCTTTCTCTTTGGTAAAGTTTACAAAACAGTACCAGGTGGAGGTCTGACTGGGGCGACTGATTAACGCATGGACATGGTGTCAGATCTGCATGCTTGTATTGGTTCTCTGGGAAACCTAGCATCAAGGGGATGAGGTTCATGCGAAAGCGGAGCAAGATGAATCTATGCTGTCTAAGTGGAATACTGGATAAGTATGAAAATCCTTTCTCTGCTCTTTGTGGAATGAGGTCATATGCAAGTGACGTTTTTTGGTGCCTGTTTTTTTCCCTGCGGATGAAATTCCCCCTCTGCATGAACAATTCAATTATTTTATGCCTAGAAACCCTTCTGCAAGATGCCGGTTCCCTGAATAAATCACCATGACCAATCGCGCTCAGGCCATCCTCTAGGTATCTGAGCCAGCCGCTCCTGTTGTAATGCTCCAACTTCATACAGTCGCCGATTATACTCTGCTTTAAATCAACGGTCGTCCTGCGCCAGATTGAGATCCATAGCAGGATTGGGGCCACCTCCGAGGCCAGCGGTCGCAAAGGCAGTGCTAGGGGTAGCAAAGGGCAAGACTCCTAAATGACATCCATGCTTTCAACTCAGTGAAGGGGGGCGTCAAACCACTTTTCTACTGAACTAGAAGTATCGTGGATATGTTGGTGCAAGCTCCCAAGTCAGGAACCTTTCTCCCCTCCATTGGAGAAAAGCCACAAACAGTGCCAGCACGCGTGCTGTAAACAGAGCATGCACCCTAAAAGGCCCACTCAGGACACTCACACATGTTACATGTGGAGACTCATTCCTGCTACAAATACTCTATTATTGGAAACTGGACAAAACCGCACAAACCCCAACCCAAACACAATACATTCTAGCTGTACAGAAGGCACAAGACTCTCTGTCACAGCGCTCTCTGTATTGCTTGTCACTGTGTGTTGTGAAAGGAGATGTTCAAGGTGGCCACAATGATGTGTAGACTTGGGAGATGTCTCAGACAAACCGTCCCTCGAGCTCCATCTAACCTGTGCTCAGGTCTATGGCACGGTGGCTTTGGGCACCAAAAGGGCGCTTGTGCAGTAAGCAAGGCTTGCCCTTAACATGGGGATGCTGCCGTCGCATATTCGAGGACAGTAGAAGGTCATGGTGGTTCATTTGTGAAATGTAACACACATTTTCCTGAGTGTGGCTCATTTTTATGAGAATAAACTGACACTGTGCTGTTAGTTTAAATGGCACAAGCTGTGGAATAGATGAAAAACCAACCCTATATATATTTTTTTTCAATAAAGCTTCCCACTTTTGGTCAACAAAAAGAAAACAGATATTATTGTTATTATTGCTCTGCTCTCTGTAAGTTTGTAAAGCGCTCTGATACCCGCAAGGGTCATGTTGGTGCTGTAAAAAACTTTCAAAATAAAATAAACATAATTTGTTAACTACTCTTGGGGGCTAATTATATAACATGATTTTTCGCATGAATTTTCTCTGTAAAAAGTTGTATAAATACAACATGCAGGAGGGAGGAGCTGCTTTAAGTATTTTAGTGGTATATTTACTTCCAGTTTGACAGCCTCTTTGAGACTCTACTAGGAGTTCACTTTAAGGGTGCTGGAGAAGAGAAAGGGCCAAGAGTTACATCACCTGTACAGCAACGTCAATATATCAATTACAATTAGCCGCAGTCTGGCAGGTGAAGTGGACATTTAAACAAGTTAGTCTCTGTAGACAAACCAGCTGCCCTCTGCTGAGCGGTTGATGCGATTTGTGGGTCTGTATCCCTTTCTTTGATCTCAGTTAATGGTCGAAACTCTATATTTTCAGACATATTCCCATGATTTCCTGTTTGAAATTAAACATTTGTAAAAAGCCTTCTATTGCAAAAAGAAAGCCAGAAGCTGTAGACACAGCATCACCTAGGCCACTAAATAAACAGGGCCCTATTCACATATATTGGCGTAAGACTTAGTGTGACTTACTATTGTAGTAGTCTTGGCTTACTCCTAGAATTTAGCATTCTGCAAGAGTAAGTCATCGCAAAATCTTTGGGAATAGGGCCTGAATTGTTTTTTGTTAAATGTGTGCCCCACAGTGTGCCCTCGCGCTGCATGCCACACAGTTCAGGATGAAAGCATTTTTGGGAATGGGAAGTAGTATTCTAGGAGTACTTCTTTACATACTCACAAATGCCATTCACAAATCTTAAACTGGAGATCGTTGTATATGCCTTTTCCTTTTTCTAATGTACAGAGCTCTTCAGCAAGAGTGCAGAGATTTCCACACTCGGAGATACATATTTTTGGAGTAAAAATGTGGGACAAGGAGGGTTGCTGGAAAATGGGGTATGGAAATACTCAACTGGTAGGGTTAAGGGAAATTTACTAACACTTACACCACATTAGGTTAAGTAGAAAAAATGTGAAAAAAATAATTTTGATTGTCTAATAAACATTTCTATAACATTTTCTTTTTTTGTTTATTAAATACCATTTTAAACATAAAACATTATTTTTCGTTTCAAGATATGAAAACATATATTCCAACAAGGCTTCAACACATGCACCTACAAAGGTAACTACAAGGTATGTCTCCATCTCAGCGAAGTTCTTCTTCGTTTTTAGTGGGGCCAGCTGCATCTTGGAATCTGTAGATGTAGTGACATCCTCTTAGGAAGGCAGTTCAAGGGGAAGATGGACCATAGGATGGAGGCATATGTATTTGTTTGAAGGGTTATTGTGTGTCAGGGGTGTGAGATTTGGGTCATGTGTGTAATGTTGCCCTATTCCCTTCCATTCAGAGTTCTCCACCTCGCGATGAGACCTCTGCTGGGCTGAGCAACTCCCTCAGGAGGCATGTGGTAGAAATCCGACTGCAAAGTTGCCATTAGTATATTTAAGTGTGCCATTTAATTGCAAGAGGCGCCACTTCTTCATGTGAGGTGGTAGCGACTTGTAAATCCTAATATGAGGTAGAGATTACTGCCCGGTATTGATGATGACCATCTGGATGAAGATCTCTGCCTAGGCATAGGTGGAAACCTACATGTATGGAGCACATAGTTTTCACTTTGTGAATAGGACTCACTCTGTTTACGACACGTCAGAATGTTTTCAGCACCTCTAGGCGGTGGAAGCCTTCAATTGTGCGATTTTTGGAGAGCAGACACAACTACTACCAAAGTCATACATCTACAATGGGATTGTTCTAAAATTATTTATAAAGTGTGGGTGGTGAAATAAATAAATTTATATTTTCTCAAGTCCTCAGAATGTTGTTTCAATATGGTCTGTTAATATTTTTATGTTAAATATTAATGTAAATAAATGAAAATTCATTTTATATATTCATTTTAATGAACAAAAGAAAAAAGCTCCAGCACTATCAATTTAATTTTACATTCAATATTTAATTAATTTAAATATATTACATTAAATAAAAAAATATTTTTCTGACATTTTAATTAACAATCCATTCATTCTTTTTAAGTTTGAGTTTATTAAGAACAATAAACAGCACTAAATAGTTAACATGAGCAAAGATAATAAAATAGAACAGGATTAATAAGCATAAAATACAATACATAGCAAACAATAAACCTATTGAAGTAGATAGAAATATGAGAAAATATGAATTCTAAGCTGTAAAAAATTGGAAATGTTGAAGGTACATGAGGGGATGGGGAAATATAAATGTAGCTATGTACTAAAGCTTCAAAAATAGTAACAATAGAAACTGTAGACATTATAAAAAAGAGAAAGAGAGATTATTACATATACTTATTTGTAACATTGTATAAAACTTTAGTAAGATTAAAAAAAGGCAGATGAATTAATTCAAGGTGGTTTCTTTACTTTAGCAGATACAGTAATGGTTTTGTTTGCAAGTAAACTAGAGTGGGATATGTAAGCAGTCATTGAGAGCCATAAAAGATCCCTCTTTATGGCTAAGGTTATAGGAGATACATAGTTGGTGTCTAATCTATGATGAAAGTAGACAGCATTCTACCAATATCAAAAAGTAAAGTTTTGAGCTTGTTTCCAATCAGATGTTACTAAATGAAAAGCAACAGCTACCAATAAATCTATCACCTTATGACTTGGAGCTAAGTGAAGCTAGTGAGGAGCCAAACTGCCCAGAAAAACATTGGTTAAGGAAACTAGAATAGCAACCTTGAAGATCTTGTTGATTTGTTGCCAAATCAGTTTCCAAAACTGAAGGATAGAAGGGCATTCAAACAACATATTTTTCAAATCAGCACTTGAGCATGAAAAGAAGCAGCAAGATTAACTTAAGGTTAGAGAGAAGGATTTTAAGGTTATGGGAGTAAGAAATAAACAATGTAAAACAAAGTAAAGAGTCTGAATAGTATTTGCAGCTCGAGTAGATTTATGAAGGTTAAGCCATATCTTATCCCATAGAGCAGTAGGCTAACATTACATCAAATCCTTCTCACAAGTTAACTTAATCTTTGATTTGATTCTGTCAGAGATAACATACAGTGGGAAAAGTGTAGCATATGTGGAGGGAAAGGAAGATGTATGAGGTAATGTGGAAATGTAGTGAATGAGGGATGTACAGAAAAGTTTATATTGCGTCCTAGAGGTATATGGCAAGGAGAATTTAGTTTGGAGATCTGAAAAGGATAGGATCTGATCATTGAAAAGTTGTGATAACCAACACAATCCTTTAACTCTCCAAGTTTTCCAATATATAGAACGATTGTTAACTCGTATCGAACTATTATACCAAAGAGATAGTTAGAATGTATCAACTGAAGGATAGGTAGAGGGTAAGAGAGGGGTCAAAATGTTACGAGAATGAGTAGTAACTGGAGTACATAATTGAGAGATATTTGTCGTGAAAGTGAGAATTTCTTTAAAATCAAAGGGGGGAAAAAGAGATTTGTCTAACAATATCCATAAAGTAGGATGTAACTGAAGGTCCGGAGAGAGGTATCGAGGGGATTGTTTTAAAGACAAAGCATAATGATATTTTTTTTAATTTGGGAATGTAAGGCCATCATTGGACTTATCTCTTTTTAAAGTTGATAAAGCTATACAAGGTGGCTTGACTTTCCACAGAAATTTTGATAAAAGGGAATCTATTCTTTTAAAATAGTAATCAGGAATATGAATTGGAATGATAGAGATAATATATAATATCATAAGAGTGAGCACCAAGAGAGAAATAGTGGATGCCATGGGATAATATTATCATTTAGAGTCATTGTAATATGATCAAAATTCAGTTTAAGAATGGCTTTAATGGTCTGTAAAAAACATAGTCCTAGATATTTTATTTTTGTGGGTTACCAGGTAAAGCTTGAATGAGCAAAGAGCTGTCTATTACACAAGACATTTAAAAGAAATATTTCAGATTTATCAGTGTTGAGTCAATAACCTGATAAGTGGGTGAAAATAGTACCCTGTCCCAGGAAAGGAGGAAGGGAGGTGGTTGGATTGGAACTATATAAGAGGATGTCATCACCATAAACTGACATTTAAATTTGTTGTGTCCCAATTTGAAAACCGGAAATGTGTGGGTCTTGTTAAATTTTGGTTAAAAAACAGTTTGCGGGTGATAATAAACAAAAGAGTAGACAACGGTGAACCTTGACGTACACCTCTATATAATGGAAAATAATCAGAGAGCATACCATTATCAAAAATTGCAGCCTTAGGACCTGTGCACAACAAGGAGATTAAAGCAATCAGTTTAGGTGGAAACCCAATCCATTTTAATGCATGAAAATAAAATCCCAACTGAACCTGTCAAAAGCTTTTTCTGTATCCAAAGCAATAGTATCAATGGGATAGTCCAAAATGGATGTCTTACTTAAAATATTGAAAAAGACAGGCATTATCAGATGCTAATCAACCCTTAACAAAACCAGATTTTTGTGAACCTATGAGGTCTGGCAAAATATGGTCAATGTGCAATGCCAAAATGTTTGCGAACATTTTGTAGTCAGTGTTAACTAAAGAGATGGGACGATAATTATTACACTGCGTGTGGTCTTTATCATCTTTTGGAATTAAACAAATTATGGCGTGCTGGAAAGAGCCTTGAGAGGCGCCATTAGTGCTGAAAAAATTAAACAAAAAAAGAAGGTTGGGGAGGAGGAACTTTGCAAAAGACTATGAAATTCTGTGGTAAACCCAAACCATCAGGTCCTCGGGCTTTACCTCTTCCTAGTATAGAGACGACATGGGTGATTTCTGATAACAAAATATCTGCACCAAGCGGGTAAAAATCAATATGCTGGGATTGAGGAGATGTGATCGAATTGCAAGGGATTCTTGAAGCAGTGCAAAATCTGTTTTGAGTTTAGCTAGATGAGCTAACAATCTCTGCCTTTTAATGAGGTTACCTAAACCCTTGATATTCCATATAGTAACTTGGAATATAATATTAAAACAAAAGCATGTACAATTGATATGTCTACAGTGACAAAATAAGTAGAACAAAAAATCAAATATTGGAACAAATAGAAATTATGCTTTATAAGAAGAGGAAGGAGAAAGGGGTAGTAAGATGAGGAATAAGGAAGAAAAGAGGACAGAGTAGAACCACGAAAAAGAATATGAGAAAGGAAATAGTGAAACAGAAAGCATAGAGACAGTACAAGCCATAAAAATGTTGACTGAATAACATACCTAGAATACAAATAAGATGAAAGGGAGGGTGACAACACTGGAAGACAACAGATTCAACACCTGAACTCCAGAGGACATCAGGGCAGCCTTGATTTGGGTGAAGACAACACATAAGAATGGGACCATAAAGGAACAAGACATGAAAACAGATACCTGTATCTTGAAAAAGAGATATTATAAAAATTCTACTTTGTTATAATGTGGGGAAAACATTATAACAGACATGAAAGAAACAATTAACCCTGGGCGTAAAACTCTGCTCTCCTCGTGGATTTTTGGCAACTCTGCGTTCCGCGTGGAACGCAGAGTTGCCGAAAACTCCGTGTCCGCACAGGAGCTTTTTTTGTGTTCGCAGGCCCAAAATGCGCTTTCGTGCGCGGGGGAGTGACTTGCCGGGTGCCTGCCATCGCCGACGAGATTTCCCATCCGTTCGCGAGCGCCACGAGATTTGCTAGGTGGCCGCATGGTCCCACAAGAGTTTGTGATCGCGAACACGTCATTCGGGCGCGCCATCGGACTTCCGGCAGAAGTTTTGTGAAGATCGCGATCCCAATCACACAGAATTTGCAATCTGGAGAAGAATCTCTCTTGAACAGCATCAAAACCTTCTCAAAATGATTATTTGGATAAAAAAACTCCTCAGATTGACATTTGGCTGTACTTTTTTGTGCAAGGTGTCCTTTTTCTTTTTTACTTTTTTTTAAGAGGAAGGAAGTGCCCCAGAGTCTCCAACTTCCTGTTCCTGTCCAGCAGGCTCCTCCCAGTGCTTTGTCCATCTCCATTTTCATTTGGATTTGGAGCTGGAAGGATCCCTCTTTGTTTCTGCTGCATCATAAATAATTGGATTTGAGAACTTTTGAATTTGAGATTTCACAAGTAAGTTTGAAAATTGGTGTTGTTTATTTGATTGGGGCATTGCACCTACATTTTTTTGTACTTTTCATCATTTTTTTAAAATTCATTGTGGTGGGTGGCCTGTAGTTTCACTAGGGGCAAAGTTGTTTGTTTGTAAGTAATTTTTCTTCTTTTATAAAGGAAACATGTTGCACAGTTCACTACATTTTCTCCGAATTTTGAAATCAATTTGCAATATTTATTTAATTCACTAGCCGGCCAGTAGTCTGCCAATAGGCCTTTCAGCCAGTAGGCCCAGAGCTACTCATGGGTGCATGAAACAACTGTTTCTGTGGTATCTGTTGAATTTAAACATCATTTAGGGCATGGATGGCATTGGATTGAAATGCAAAATGTGTTTTTTGGGTATTTCACTTTTTTCATGTGTGTTAAATAAATGCCTTTGTTGGATGTGTGTGGTTGTTGTGTAACTTGCAAATCTTTTTTAGCCCTGTGGATTTTCGTTTTTGGCATTGTATTAAAGCTGTGTTGTTTAGCATGCCTCCTTTGTGTGGCCAGTGTGTGAGTGTGTTTGTAATAGTGGGCCAGCATTTGCCTTGGATGAGCCTACCCGTGTGGCCAGGGGCCATTTTGTAAAGTCTGTGTCCATATATAGGCCTGCTTGAGTTCATTGTTTTCCAGGCCTCCTGCTTGTTGTTGTTGTGAGTGACTGACCATGTGGCTGGTGGCCATTTTGTGGTGGTGGTAGTGCGTTTGTCATAGACCTGCATGTCTTCTTTCCTTTGTTCCTCTTGGCTTATTGCTTCTTCTTGTGGCCTGCCCGGCCATGTGGCTGGTGGCCATTTTGTGAAGGCAGCCTGTGTGCTTTTGCCATAGGCCTGCATTGCCTGTCTTCCCTTTCTTGTTGTTGTGGCCTGCCTGGCCATGTGGCTGGCGGCCATTTTGTGAAGGCAACCAGTGTGCTTTTGCCATAGGCCTGCATTGTCTGTCTTCCCTTTCTTGTTGTTGTGGCCTGGCCATGTGGCTGGCGGCCATTTTGTTAAGGCAGCCAGTGTGCTTTTGCCATAGGCCTGCACTGTCTGTCTTCCCTTTCTTTTTGTTGTGGCCTGGCCATGTGGCTGGTGGCCATTTTGTGAAGGGGCAGCCAGTGTGCTTCTGCATTAGGCCTGCAAGCCTTCTTTGTGGTGGCCATGCCTTCTTGCTGGTTGTTGTTTTGCATGCAATTTTTTCTTCTTTTATCCAGTAAAAAATGTAGCACAGTTCCCTAAATTTTCTAATAATTTTGCAATATTATTGATTTGAATTGATTCACTATGTGGCCTAGTCTGCCAATAGGTTTTCCAACCAATAGGCCCAGAGCTACTCATGGGTGCATGAAACAACTGTTTCTGTGGTGTCTGTTGAATTTAAACATCATTTAGGGCATAGATGGCATTGGATTGAAATGCAAAATTAGTTTTTTGGGGGTATTTCACTTTTTTCATGTGTGTTAAATAAATGCCTTTGTTGGATGTGTGTGGTTGTTGTGTAACTTGCAAACCTTTTTTAGCCCTGTGGATTTTCGTTTTTGGAATTGTTGTATTAAAGCTGTGTTGTTTAGCATGCCTCCTTTATCTGGCCAGTGTGTGAATGTGTTTGTAATAGTGGGCCAGCATTTGCCTTGGCGGAGCCTCCCCGTGTGCCAGGGGACGTTTTGTAAAATCTGTGTCCATATAGGCCTGCTTGAGTTAATTGTTTACCAGGCATTCTGCTTGTTGTTGTTGTGAGCGACTGACCATGTGGCTGGTGGCTGTTTGTGGTGGTGGTAGTGCTTTTGCCATAGACCTGCTTGTCTTCTTTCCTTGGTTCCTCTTGGCTTATTGCTTCTTGTTGTGATAGCCTGGCCATGTGGCTGGCGGCTATTTTGTGAAGGCAGCCAGTGTGCTTTTGCCATAGGCCTGCATTGTCTGTCTTCCCTTTCTTGTTGTTGTGGCCTGGCTATGTGGCTGGCGGCCATTTTGTGATGGCAGCCAGTGTGCTTCTGCATTAGGCCTGCATGTCTTTCCTCTGTTCCTCTTGGCTTATTGCTTCTATCCATTCTCAGCTGCAGCTCCCTGAATGCTGAATCCCACGTGATGCACAATGCCAAACCGGGTCCATTACATTTGTATTTTTGTTGTTGTTCTTCTTCTTTCCTATCCTTCCCGAGTGTACTGTACACTAGTACACCAACCATGAAAGCCCTTGTTTTTGTCAAAGTCTCACAAATGTCTACACTGCATTGTTATGTTTTTTTAATAACGGAGGTAATAAATATTAATAACACTAACAAGTGTGACCACACACTAAGTTATATATTATATTTGTTTGTTTGTACTAGTAGTAATTGAACCACAACAATGAATGCCACGTTTCACTGATGTTCTTCTTGCTTCTTTGCTTTTAGGTGCACAAAAGAGGAGGAGACGTCATCACCCATTGTACTGCCAGACAGAATTCCTGCTGCGCATGACGTCACGTGACGTGTGACCACAGACATCTCTTCAACTTGTGCCACTGCATGCTGCTGTGCTGACATCTTCAAGAAGGCCCAAAAGAAAGGTACCAGGTCCAGTACCAAGAAAGTTGCCAGTGAGAAGAAGGCACTGCCACTTTCCAAGACCCGTTTGTCACCCAAGACCTTTTTTGGGAAACCAAAAATTGCACCTGCAGCAGCGGTGTCCGTGGAGCAAGCTGGGGGCAGCACCCCGCAACAGTTGACCCACCCCACCAACCTAGGCCCAAGCCCATGTCTGTTGCAGAGGCAGCCAGTCTAATCACGAGTCCAACGCCGACGAGCAGTGATGTTGAAATTGACTTATCGTCATCGCAAAGTAATACCCAATCAATGCAGGGAACTCAGATAAGTGGGCAACAACAGCCACAACCACCCCCAATAGTAGTTGTTCCTCCCGAAGTAGGGGCAGTTCAGGAGATCGAGCTTCCTGCAGAGGAAGAAGAAGAGCAAGCCACTCTTTCAGAAGATCCATTGTCTTCCAGATCCCCAGCAAGGAAAAGGAGGGATAGTCCATCAACTTCTTCTCCAAGCCCCCTTTCTGATGATCTAGACACCACTTGGATCCCACCTCCGTCTGAGTTGGAGACACGCCACGCCCACGAGACAAGGCTAGGGAAAAGGAAGGTTCCAGAAAGCCTTAGAGTTATGGCGGTAGATGTAGAAGAGGAGGATGATGACGAGCCCGTCATCATGGACATTAGTCCCGCCCCAGTGGAGACCGACATTACCCCATCCCAAATTGCTGTGAGGGATGTGGCACGGATACCACCAACACAGATGATACCACCAACACCACCTCCAGCTTCCATATTTTGCCAGCAGTGACCTACATCCACCACAACCACCTCAGTAGAAGTAGGTACTGCAGAGAGTCAAACTTCATGCCCACCTACCAGTTCATCCGGCATTGCAAGTGGCACCAGCAGCGCCAGAAAGTTGACCTCCCCAGTTTTGGACTTCTTTTCGGTTAGCAGGAAGGAGGTGAATATTGCTATATGCTCCATTTGTGGAAGAGGTGTGGTGCAGCGGCCAGGGTGCCTGACTCCGGACCACGGGGTTCACGGTTCGATCCCCGGCGGCAGGTTAGTCCAGCACCATGTGACTCTGGGCAATAGCTTGCTTAATCTTCCCGACGGCCCCCAGCGCCGGGACACCTCTCCGGAGGTAGCTGTGTGCTTTACAAATGCTGGTATATATTTATTTATTTGTGGACAAGGTGTTAGTCGGGGTAAGCTTGGTACAAACTATGGTACCGGAGGCCAAACAACCCATCTGAAAAAACACCACTTGATCCACTGGGAGGAGCACCTTAGCAGCCAAAAAACTGCACCCATTGTTGTTGGTGGGGATGAAGAAGTAGAAGATCCTATCACGGTGGAAGGTGAACAAGAGGGGGACATTTTCTCTGGTACACAAAGTAGCCCTGTCCCCAGCAGTGCAGTGGTACCGCCCACATCCTCATCAGCAACATCGCTGAGACACCAAGGGTCCCAGGCAAGAGAATACCGCAACGAAAAAACGTGCGTTGAGCCTAACAGCATCTGGTGTCAAGAAGTCACCTACATCAGTGGCACCAGAAAAGAAAAAAATCCAGGCTACTATTCTCAGCATGTTTAGGTCGGAGGAGCAGTACGAACGCAACCACCCAAAGGCACGTTTGTACAACGCATAGCTGGCTAAAATGATAGCGCTGGACCTCCTCCCTTTTTCTTTTGTGGAAGGGGTGGGTTTTCTTGAATTTGTGACAGCCATCTGCCCAAAATGGAAGGTTCCCAGCAAGTCCTATTTCGCCAGAGTTGCTGTTCCAGCACTACATCACGACATGCTGGAATTGTTTGTACAAGCTTTGCAGCAGAGTGCTGTTCACACTATCCACCTGACAACAGACATGTGGACCAGTTGCCAAACCACTGATTAAATGTGCATCACTGCACACTGGATCTCTTTTGTGGGGGTTAGAGAAAAGATATCTGCAGCAGGTGTTGTTGAAACTGCTGAGATTTTTAATGCCACTCAGAAACATGCAACTGTAGCAATGTTCGCCATGGAGAAATCTCATACTGCTGCAAACATTTTGGAAGACTTTGACAGTAAGGTCTTTGAATGGCTGTAACCAAGAGGGCTTGCCATTGGTTTTGTTGCCACGGACAACGGCAGTAATATATTTAAGGCCATGGCCGATGTTGGCTATTTCAGGGTCCTGTGTTTGGCGCACTGCATTAACATCATTGTTCAAGACTTTCTGAAAAAAGAAGACTGAGTCAGCAACTTACTGACCACCTGCAGAAGAATCTGCACACATTTCAGCCATTCTTTTAAAGCCCGGAAGCAGCTGAGGATCATTCAACTTGTTAATAGAATGCCAGTTAAAGCACTTATCCAGGAGGTACAACACGTTGGAACTCAACTCATTACACGCTTGAACGCCTGTTTGAGCACTACAGACCAATCAATTAATATGTCATGCAAAGAGGGGATGCTACTGTGAAAGGCATGATCATTGAGATGGACCGACGGGCCTAGTTAAATGCCTGACAGAGATGCTACTTCCTTTAGAGCTCTTCACACGTAAAGTCAGCAAGGAGGACTGTACTATGGGCCAAGCTATCCCATTGTTGCACATGCTACAGGAACAGCTGAAGGGGGCGTCTGCAATGTACGCATGTGTGGAGGAAAAAAAAGAAGCATATGAGTTGGTGGAGAGCTTAACCCTTCGCTTATCTGAAATTACAAGGGTGCAAAGAGGCATTGTGTCATCCAACCATTACATTTGTGCCACAATTCTGGATCCATGGTACAAACTTTCATTCCTTTTCCAGACGGGGATGTTGCCAACTACAAAACTTGGATAGCTGCGGAAGCCAGTCACTTAGAAAAAGAACGTCTGGGAATTAGAGGCCCGCTACTCCAGGGCACAACAAGTACTGCAGGGCAGCCGGCTTCAAGTTCAACTTCAGAGCCTGAGGGCAGTGCAGTTGGCTCACAGCAGCCAAAACCACCAACAACACCAAGAACAACATCAACAACAACAAGAACAGGAGCATCAGCCCCAAAATAGGCACAAGAATGGTTTCTACAGCAAGGGCTCGTTAAGTCCAGTGCTGATGCAAAGACAAAAGAGGCCGAGCAAAGCGAAGCACCCATGAGCATTGAGCGGATGGTCCACGCCTATCTGGATGACCCAACAGAGGTCTACATTGATCAAAACCCATTGCTGTATTGGTATGGGAAAAGGCGCCAATGGCCAGTGCTTAGCTGGCTGGTGATAAACTATCTGGCTTGCCCCTCGCAAGTGTCTCTTCTGAGCATGTTTTCAGTGCTGCTGGTGCCGTTCTGACAGTGAGAAGGACCAGTCTCTCGCCCCAAAACGTAGAGAGGTTAACCATGATCAAAATGAATCAGCACTTTATACCACCGGATTGCACCATACTTGAAGTAGCACAGCAGGAAGATGATGACGGCGACACAGGTCATGGAAGTAGTGTGTTAGATGACCTACTTCTGGGTGAACCACCAGAGTTTGAGGATGAGCTCTACTTCCCTGACAACTAGGCTTTCGACTCGAGTTACTTTCTTTCTTGCTTTGACGCCCCCAAAAAAAGTTCCACAAAAAGATACAGCTAGGGAATATTATTTACTTTAATTATTTGTGTGTGTCACTGGCTTTCTGGTTCGAATCACAACAAATCCATCACCACCGTCTTACTCTTTTATTGCCGGATTGGAGTTGCAACTGTGTGCAGTCAGTGAAGAAGTAAGTCCCCTCCTCCGAGTCCTGCTCCAGTCCTGACTCGCCCTAAATCCATTTCCCTCAAGCCAGACATTGGATGGAGAATATTATAGTACAACAAATGTTAAATGTGTGCCTGCCTCATCGAGTCCCTCCAAAGAATCTGACTATATCTATCCTCCTTTCTGAGCCTAGAGGGACTGCCCCGTAAGAACAGATGAATGATGGCATGCATTGCACGCTGACTCTGAGTGATTGGTGTTTGTGTTGTTGTGCATCATGTCTACTAGTATTTAATCTACACACAAAAAAGTGACTCAAGTCAATGTTTCCCTTCTTGTTGTTTAATAACAATATTGTACTACTGCAGGCTGATTCATTGCATTTTTGATTCTGGACTCACTCGGTACACTACAGAGTTGGACACTATGATGACAATACCATACTCGCAGTCAGCCAGTAGGATCAGAGATGATTGATGGAATAACTCAGGGCATTTCATGAAGTGGCCTAAAAGGTAAACAACAACACCAGACCTACATGTCTGTGTAGTGGTGGAGGTGAGTGTAGTGGTATGACTGACAGCGGTGCATTGATTTAGTTACTTAATTTGGAAAATGCTATGTTGCTGTGTATGTGTGCTCAGTGCTGTCTGGCTCAAAATCTAAGCTAAGTGGAGGTTGGGTGGGCAGGCCTGCTCCTGTTGTTGTTGTAGGTTAATGCTGGAAACAGAGTAGACATGATTTAGCCATGCCGCCTCTGAAAGTTTTCTTGTTGCACTCCTCCTTAATTTATGCAGTTTAACTTTACTTTTCTCCTTGATTTTTCAATATCCTTTTTGTTTTTCAATATACACTTACAGGCCGGCCTTTACCATGTGCTATACTGGGAAAAACAACTCACACTTACCTTACCAAATCGCATCCGCCAGGCAGGCACCCAAGATTGACGGACGGAGCGTCCATGGAAGGACCAAGAGGAATGCTGAGATGCAACTCCCAATTTGACCATAACATAGTTATAGTATCATCATTTCATTTGATTCATTTTTTCTCTTCAATCATTATGACTGTGTGTGTTGTTGTTTATTATGTTTGCTTATATTTGACTCCTACAGATATTTTTTAATTTTCCTTGCTAGCTTTAAAAAGAAGCCCGGTACAACATAACATAAAATGTATGTAACTTGGGTCTCTCTGGGGGCAGACAGGCAAGGCAATTGCATAATAATAATAATTAATAATATACTGCTGCCCTGTACTACTAGTCTAGTACTACTCATCAAGTCATCGTCATGCATGCATTTCCTTTTTCTCCCTTAACAGATTTATGATGGTCGGCTGCCAAGATTGTGCTGTCCATGTGTGGTGTTTGTCTTTGTCAAACCTTTCCCCAAACCCCCCTTCCCAACCATACATCCAACCCTAACCCTCTTCCCCCGGGCTGTGTGATTTATATTGAGGTGTGACTAAATTAAATTTACACCAGTATTGATCACACACTTGCTGAAGCGGATGTGGTGAAAACAACACTAACTCAAGGCAGGGCGAAGATCTTCTTCTGCTCTAAGTATATATATACTTCACTTTAGCCCACACTGGCAATATTAGATTGCCCACCCATGCACAGTATTTAATATTCGAATTTCTTTTCCAGAGGAACATAAAGAATCCATCATAATAATATAATTGGTTGCCAGCATCGAGTCAGACTCATCAATCATCATCCAAGGTCCAGCACTAAAGGTTACGAAGGCGCTTGTCCGCTTCATCATTGCCGTAGCTAGAGTCGACTTCAGTTTGTAACTTGTACTAGGCTAGCCCTCCAGGCATTCTGGTTTATTATACTTTAGCATTGCTTATCATCATCATGGTTTCTTGTTTAGCAGTCTTCTTGTGTACTATACTTCTACTACTCGTTCCCGTCCCGAGTCTCCCTCAGGTGACTGACTGTCTCATTTTCTTTTTTTGCAAATGCTACTGAGTGTCAGTGTCTACTACTACTACTACCACCACCATGGCACGTTGGGAAACCAAACCATTACCATGCAGCCATCGCTTCGCCTAACATCAATCACAGGTAAGAGAAGAAGTTTGGACAAGGCATAATTAATAATATGGAAATTAATTCATTAATTCACACACCCTTCCGAGTCCATAGGGGTTTTAGTTGCAGAGTGTATAGACTAGGAGGAGAGACTGACAGTACTAGTAGGACAAGTCACAAGTGAGGGTATCACATCTATGTTGGTGTGTTACACTATCAGCAGATTATGTCAATCAAAAACTGGCCACGGCCCTGCAGCAGCAAAGGAAACCGTGTGAAGTAAAAGAGTAACCCCGCCACAAAACATTTACATCATATGTAAACTATATATAGTGTATTCCCCTAGCAAATAAACTAATGAAAAAAACCCACAACACCTGAAGCACCCCTCTCCCTAACCCCAACCAATGTCTATAAGAGTCCAATGTCCATTCCATTGTCCATAAATAAACTGTAAACCCCAACTTTTCCCCAACGCCCAATTACCACCAACCATAAAAAAAGATTAAAAAAGGGGCAAGGCGACAGAGTTCCAGCGGCGGGCTCGTCGGTTACTCTCCAGGGCCTTTATCCACTGCTCTAGGCGCGCCATCCGGAGGAGCATGCGGCGCTTAAATGCCTTACAGTTGCATGCACAGGGGTGAGCAGCAGTGTTCAGAGAAGAAGTGTGGCGGGCGGCTGCCAGACCACGGCGCCGTACCACCGGAGGCACTGGGGGGGCCTGGCTGGGGCCCGGGGCATTGGAGGAGGCTGCAGCTGCTGCCGCCTCCTCCGCCAGATCCACCAGCTGCCGATATTCAGTACGGATAGCTTCCAGCTTCCGTTGCCGGGCCATGGCTGCTAACTCCTTCCTGTTTGGTAGTGGTTTTCGATTGGGAAGGAGTAGCTATATCAAGAAAGAAAAAAAACAATTGTAACCAATACTCTTAGCAAAACAGTAGCACAAAATTTATTATACACATAAAATTATAGTGGTACAGTAGCACACAGCAAGCACAGTACATAACATTTGTGTTATCCTGCCACTTCCTTGGCCTCTAACATTTGTGGGAGTTTCAGGCATTACTACTAGGCACTATGAGTAGACAAGTCTTCTTCTTCTCTCTCTCTTGTTTAGCTAAATTAATCTTGTAGGCATGCCAGCTCAGTCAGCTTGCGCCCTAGACAGACATACTCGTGTCGCAGACTCACGCTATTTTTATTTACTAATGTCTGCAGGTGTGGCGGCTGTAGTCTACAACTACACAATTATCTTATTTTTCTAATCTGGCCCTACTCTGTTACATCTATGGCAACTGCTCAATTTCACTTTCACCATGACTACTACAACAAGGCAGTGAGATGATATCTGATCAGAATGATCATTAATTATACGTGAGGTACTATTGAATTTATTGATTGATTGTGTAACCAACCATGCAGCTGATAGGCCACCCATGGCAGGCTGACACGGTTGAAAATGACATAGGTAGGGAGTGGGCCTTTGAGTCGGAGGGAGGAGATTGATAATGGGTGGGTATGGGCAAATACATACATACACAATATATATGCTGTGCTTGAAACTACTGTGAGCAAAGGGAGTATTCTGAAATACAACATTGAATCAAAAACCTTGGAAAAAAACAGTCCTTGTTTCTCTTCTCAGCGATTTTTCCATCATTGCATTGCTCTTCTAGCATTATATATTTTTAATTCTAATCCTATTCTATTCTTCACCCTTGGCTTTGCTACTCTGGCACGGTTTATTTTTCTTCTACATTGTCTTCATCCAGTGACAGTCTCCATCTATGCTATGACTGAATACCATCCAGGCATCCATCGATTTGATAAGGCCGGGTTCCGCTACCAGAATTTAACTAGGAACCCTAGGTCAATGGATCTTTTGTTACCTGCTGAGAAGTGTAAAGGGGAGAAAGATTTCAATTATGACAATTCAATTTATTCCGATGACTACAACTCCAAAGATCACAGACTCCGAACTCCAATTTAGTGGGTTTATTACAATGCCAAAAACAACTGAACGTACAAGCACCTCAGGACGAGGTTATAAAAATACATAGGAACTAATACAAAGCCATACCTACGAGTGGGTCGAATCTTATAGATCATGAAGAGAATGAAAAGTTCCAAAAACAGAACACTGGCAAGGACTGCCCCAACGTCTAAGTCAGACTTCATCTGCGTCTGAAAAGTAAAGAGCATTAGACTATCCCTACTCTATCTCTAAACTAACATCTCTACTTAGCATTTCCCAGGCAAGATCGATTAAAGGTGTCAGCTCGTGAAGACTTCCTAAGAAGTACACTCACGTTGTATGGGTCGATCTCTTTACCCCTTCTACTAACTCCCTTCTTCTCCTGTCTCATCCCTCTTCTCCTGACTCAACCCTCGGGACACTGTCCCTAATACAAAATGCACAGATGTAAAACACGCCCACAGATCACCTCATCTCACTAGGCATTTCTCATAGGTAAATTTCCACCGTCTTCCTCACTCCATCCAAGTTCGGCTCGATGACCTTGATTCCCAGGCTTCCTCAGTGAGAAAGAACACCGGCTCCCAATTTTCGACACACCGTTTACAAAGTATCACTTCTCCCTCATGCCTAACTCCTAAAACAAAGGCGTTAGTTTAACTTAACAAAGGCAGCTTCTTCCACCTGCAACGGAAAACGTGAGAACAGAACAACCTTGCATGTACATGAAATTCGCTGACTACCTCCAAATGCGAGAGCCTACCAGGGAAATTACATTTTCAGGCCTACACAAATCGGCCAACATAAGAATAAACGAATAGGCCTTCAATTACACAACGTGAACATTTCATTTAGGCCTTTAAACATCAAGTTACACACACAGATTAATAGAACTTTGCCTTGCAAACATCTACAATTATTACACGTTAAACACAATGAATCATCTCCACGTGCAGACTCTAACATGATGCACGTTTAAATCAAAATGCATTACAATACACATAGGCTTTTCGTTAGGCAATTGCAATACGCTAAAGGTTACTCTTTTCCAAACGTAAATGTCATTTCGTTTCTTTTGCATGGCACGAAACATTTTCTATTGTTTCACTTACGAATCATTATTACAACACATTCCTAATGACCAAATGTTAATACAACACAGAAATATATGCAGGTGCGGACTATCCATGATTATGATGCACCCCTACAATTTTAGAGCACCATCGCGCTCCATCAGTTCCCCCCTCTGATGACAAGTGTCATCATAACAATCACGCTCCCTGGAGAAAGAACCGACCTAAACAGAACTTGTAGCCACTCTTCCCTGTCAGAACCTCTCTAGGCTCTTGATATTTTCATAATGACTGTCCTGCAGTCTCTCCATCCTTTGCTCTTGCTCTCTAAGAGATCTCTCAACTCGATTCGCCTTATGCCACCTATAAGCCCTCATCAGTCCCCACAAAACAATCCCACAGACCACTACTATGATGATAGGCTTCAAGATGTAACCAAGAATTCCCTTTCCAAGGGATGCAAACCAACTTCCTACCTTGCCAAACCCTTTTCCCACTTTGTCCCAAACTCCTTCGGTTGCTAGATTATGCACCTCATGATGGATCTCAGTGATATTACTTATATGCTTCTTCAGATCTTTGCTGTTGTCCGGTATATAAGTACAGCACTGTTGAACTCTCAGCATTTTACAGACTCCGCCCCCTTTTGCCAGCAAAACATCTAAAGCAAGATGATTCTGCATCACCATAGCCCTTATCGACACCATCTCTCCATCCACAAGTAACAACGACTGAGCTGTGTTTGCTGACAATTTGTCCACAATAGTTGACAACTTCCTGATCTTGACATCATTCAGCGCCACTCCTAATCCTGGTATCAGTGCTCCAAAGACATCCCCCACGATCTCTCCTGCACTTGCACCTCGTTTCTCCCTATGGTGTAATCCACTTCCCAAATGTCCTAAATCTTCAACATGATAAATTTTCGGGAACACCACTGCTACGTAGCACGTACCATACCAATTCAATGGCAATCGCACGTACACATTCTTCCCACACACAAAATACACATTCGGGACCACTTGTATCGCATCCTGCAAGAACTTCTTTGCTGTAGCCTCAATGGTGAAGATATGATCACACACACTCTGTCCCACAAAAACTTTATCATAATAGGTCTGGACTTGTCTCACACACAACTTCCCTCTCTGCTCAAAATCCAACGCTATTGGACCACTACTCCCTTTCGCCTTGTGTGCTAACTCCTCCTTGGTCCACTCAACCTTTCCTTCTCGATTGTTACGATTTGCTGTTAATTGTCTATGTCTATCCTCTACTTGATCTACAAATTTATTCTCTACATCTGTTAATGAATATGTTAAATTGTGACGATGTGCATAAGCCGTATCTAAAGTTACAGTAGGTATGAAATACTTCCCCACTCTATCTTCCTGCTTATAATAATCGTACTTGTTCAAATGCTTATAAGCTGGAACCTCTGAAAGCACTGCATCGTAATTAGAAAAATAATATTTGTAATGACCTTTACCATAAAACATACTAAGCAATAAACTACATGTAATACCATACGTCAATGGGAGGTGATGATAACGAATACCTTCCTCTACGGATGCAGGCAACTGCATACACACATAACAATCTCTCACATCCATCGTATTTACATACTCATATAGCAGCTTTGCATAGGCATTAAGACAAATCTACATGCAGCATACGACTAGCTCGATCTAGCATAGCTTTTTCAGCACTACGATACCGTCTTTTGCGCTAGAAGTAATAGGTGTGGATGTCCCTTGCACTCCCACTCCCTCAACTTCTGCATCATGTGAAATTTTTACAGATACAATAATAACTACTGCTATTACAACTATCACCCCTACTATGAGTGTACCTATGACACACTTAGACCACGGTTCCAACTTCCATCTTTAGCTTGTCGGTTTAGTTCAGCAAGAGGATACTCTAAAAGTATTTTTTCCTTCGCCTCAAATTGCTGTTCAAACAGTTCAAACACAGTTCATGGAAATTCTGGAAATTCTTTCACAGTTCGTTGCTTTGGTTTATTTACACAGTTCAAAAAGACTTCCTTAGCCCTCTTGCTTCTTCTATATGAAACCCTAAATTTATTCTTCTTCCACTCGGGTCTAGGTTATCTTCTTATACGCCCATTTACAGTTCACAGTTCAATCACAGTCTCTTATAAGCTCAGAACCAATTCCAATGAGTACACGCTGTAAAATTTCAAGACGAACAGCTGCAATCTCCTGAGCTGGTGGCTGATATCCAAAGGTTGGAAAGGACAGTTCCTGAAGGATCATAACTTTCACTCTGCTCAATATCGGAGGTCTCGGAACAGTCACTGTTAGCACTCCTTCTATTTCCAATCCAGGAACTATCAGTCCCACATCAATCTTCAGCTCGGGTGTTCTGCTGACCACTTGTGAAGACCTCAGTCTCCCGGTCCCCACTACTCCCGCATCAGTGACCATATAAGTCCACTCCGGGGCAGCGTATCTCTGGCAAGGCACCCTTACTCTCCTTGACCTTCTCGGGCCTTCTTGAGCTTGTTCTGAGTCACTCAGCTCCGATTCAGATGTCTCCGACACAGGAGCAAGATCTCTCTCAGGAGCTAGTCTCAGATTCAGCCTCCTTTGTCTCCCAGGCCACGATTCTTCTGCAAGTTCAGCACCTCTTCTTTGCCCCAACCACCTTGGGCACCAGTTCCTTCAGCTGAGTCTGACTCTATACCACTCGCAATGTTACCTTCTCCCTCAGAGTCAATACCTGGGTCTTGTGTAGCGTGACCCCCTCAGCTTGCTCTGGTGGGCAACCAGCTTCGTCAGCAACCCTCACAGCTTGGCTTGTCCTCTCGAGTGGCCTTGCTGCCACAGCTGGATTTTCTTCTACGAGAGGAGCTGTTTCTTCCAAGGGTTCTGAAATTCTGCGAGTATGGGAGGCATGAATCCAGTTTGGCAAGCCTCCGCACTTCACTGCTGTATTCGTTACCAGAATCACCTGGTAAGGGCCTCTCCAACGGGCGTCAAGGCAACTCTTCCTCACGTGCTTGCGAACTAGCACCCAATCACCTGGACACAGGTCGTGGCAGAGGTCCCTCGAGGTCGGGGCAGTTGCAGCTTCAACCTGGTGAGACACAGAATGGACCACGTCAGCCAGTCCTTTGCAATAATCAAGGATCAAATCATCTGTGATGTTTATCAAGGCTGTAGATGGCACTGCTGGTAACCGCATTGCCCTCCCCATCAGGATCTCATGAGGTGAAAAGCCAGTTCTCCTATCAGGAGTACTACGAACACTCATCAACACCAGCGGCAATGCATCAGGCCATTTCAGAGACGTGGACGAACACACTTTTGCCATCCTCATTTTCAGAGTCCCATTAATCTGTTCCACAATACCAGAAACCTCTGGTCGATAGCTACAATGCAGTCTTTGATCAACATGTAAAGCGGCACAAAGCAACTTCATAATTTCGCTGTGGAAGTGTGTTCCTCTATCCGACTCCAATGAAGTTGGAAAACCGAACCATGGTATCAGCTCCCTAAGCAACAGTTTTGCTACTGTGAGGCTATCACAGCTCGTTGTTGGATACGCTTCCACCCACCGTGAGAAAACACACACCACAACCAAAATGTACCTCAAGCCATTGCACCTAGGCATTTCTATGAAATCAAGCTGAATTCTTTTGAAAGGCCCTCCAGACCTCCCAACGTGACTCAATGCAACCACAGTTTTCTTTCCAGCATTCATCTGCTGACACGTAACACACCTGTGACACACCGCTTCAGCAAACGCACGGAACCGTGGATTATACCACGTTTGTCTGAACACACGCACCATAGCATCCCTTCCAATGTGCACTGCTCCATGAATCTGTCTTGCCATAGGGCTCAATAAGTCATCGGGTAACACTGCTCGACCATCATTAGAAAACCAAATGCCATCATCTCTTCTCTCACATCCGGCTTTAATCCAAGCAGCCTCTTCCTGTTCTGGAACTTCTCCCTGCAGACGCTTGAGCTCATCCCAGGTGTCTGCCATGGCTAACATCATGCTGAGCCCGGTTCTTTCTGGGCTCTCTCCAGTATAATCTCCTGTGAAAATGCACCCTTGTTCAGTGCAAAAACGTGCAACTTCATCTGCATATCGGTTTCCCAAAGACACAAAATCATTCCCCCTCCCGTGGGCTACACATTTTACCACAGCTACTTCTCGTGGTCACTGCAAAGCTTCCAACAGTTGTCTCACATATTCCCCGTTTCTGATAGGAGATCCTGATGACGTTAAAAATCCTCTCTGTGACCATAGCTGTCCGAAATCATGAACCACACCGAACCCATACTGGCTGTCGGTGTAGATGGTGATTCGGATTTGATCAGCAATCAAACAGGCACGAGTCAAAGCAATGATTTCAGCCACTTGTGCGGAGTATACTCCCTGTAAGCAAGCAGCTTCCACAACTCTAGAGATAGTACATACAGCAAAGGCTGCTCTCAAATGACCCACATTGTCTCTTAAGCATGAACCGTCTACAAAAAAGTCTTCATCAGACTCAGGCAGAGGTTCATCGACAATGTCAGGTCTTGGTTTGGTGCAAAGTTCAGTCACATCAAGACAGTCATGGTCCTCACAATCTCCATCATCAGCATTTGGAAAAGGCATCAAAGTAGCAGGATTTAGCACAAAACACCTTTTCAGAGTCACATTCACTGAGGCAAGTATAACCTGCTCATAGCGTGTGAGTCTGTTGTTCGTTAGGTGCTGTGTCTTAGTCCTCGTCATCAGTAGCTCAACTGAATGTGGAACAAAAACTGTAAGTGGGTGACCCATAACAATGCTCTCACATCTCTCAATGCTGACACCGATTGCAGCAACGGATTTGAGACATCCAGGCAACGCTGAAGCTACTGGATCTAAATTAGCTGAGAAATAGGCAACTGGTCTACGGACACCCCCATGACTTTGAGTAAGGACTGACAATGCGCAACCTTCTCGCTCGTGGCAGAACAATGAAAATGACTTGTTGTAATCTGGCATCCCTAGAGCTGGAGCACGACACAGGCCCTCTCTCAACTCCAAGAACGCAATCAGACAGTCGTGATCCCATGGTACCGGATCGCTCACATCCTTGTGCGTCAGCCTCTGCAAGGGCTTCGCCTTCAAGGAAAAGTTTGGGATCCATTGGCGACAGTACCCGACCATCCCCAGAAACATCCTGAATTCCTTCTGAGTGGTAGGCACAGTCATATTCATGATCGCCTCAATCCGATCTGGTGACACCTTTCTCTTGCCTTTCTCGATTCGATGACCCAAATACTGAACCTCAGTCAGACAATACTGTAACTTACTTGGGGACACCTTGTGTCCAAAGCAACAGTATCGATCCTGCAAGCATCCTCCGTTTCGGACGCAATCAAGAGGTCATCAATATACTGCACTAGAACTGAGTTCTGTGGCAGTACGAGACTCTCAAGATTCTTCTTCAAAAGCTGGTTAAAGATCGATAGACTCTCTGTATACCCTTGTGGGATACGACACCATGTTAACACACGATCTTCCAGACGGAAAGCAAATAAAAATTGGCTCTCCTCATGTAATGGTATCGAAAAGAATGCCTGACATATATCAATCACAGTGAACCATTCAGCTTCGCATGGAATCTGGAACAATATCACTGATGGATTCGGTACCACAGGACAACATGGAACTACAATCGTGTTGACCTTTCGCAGGTCATGTATGATTCTGTACTTCCCACTTGGTTTCTGCAATCCCATAATGGGTGAGTTACACGGACTTCCCATTATTTCTTTCAGGATTCCCTGTTCGATCATAGACTCAATCACAGGCTTGATTCCTGCTACCGTTTCAGGCAACAGATTGTACTGGGGTGTTCTCGGGAACTCAGCATTTGGTTTAACCTGGATTTTAACTGGCTCAACCCCTTTGATCAACTCTATCTCCTCTCCGGTGAAATCCCATACATCCAGAGAGACAGAGTCCCTCAGGTCGAGTGGGAGTTCCTCAACTGTCAACATAGGAAACATCCCTGTGCTCAGATTCTGATTTGCCAATTTAAATGCCACATCGTCATCATTTGTCTGCAATTCCACTCCCTTGGGTGTACAGTAGATGGTGCAACTCAATTTACACAAGAGATCACGACCCAACAAACAAACTGGACTTGAGTCACTTACCACAAATTGGTGTCGGTCGTGAAACGTTCCTATTCTCACGGGTATTGCCTCAGTCAATGGATTAGTCATTTTCTTATTTGCCACTCCTACAACTTGGATTGATTGTCCCGAGAGGGGTAGGTTGGGAACTACTGCAGATCTCACAGTAGAACGGGTAGCACCAGTATCAACCAAAAAGGTGGTAGGATGACCGTTAACATCCGCCTCTACATATGGTCCCCTCTGGCCTACCTCCAAGACTGCTCCAAGAGTACAGTCTTCCTCCCCCCTCAGGCACCGTCATTGCAACGGGTCTGGATCGAACTCATCAAAGGTCTCAATAAAGGGCATCTGCTGATATGTTCGATTTCCCCGTGGAATTCTCGGCGGTTGGGGAATTGGCACCTGCGGGCTTAAAGTCCCCACCTAAATGGACCTGGGTCTCGTCACAGTATTAACGACCTCAGGTGCCTGCACCACTTCCTCTTCTTGGATCTGATTAGCTGGATTTGATCTACACTCGCGCTTCCAATGCCCGTTCTTGTGACAATAATGACATGCAGTAGTCTTCTTCAGTGTGGCAACATCCACCCCTGTCTTAGGGTTTATGGGTTCCCCCTTTCCCTGACCCGACGTATTCTGGGTCTCTCCTTGATTGTTTCCCTGTCTTCTTCCTAACGTTCCTCCACTAGACTGTTTTTGAGCCCCCTTTTCTGCATTTTGCATTTGGACCAGCATTAACTTGTCTTTGAGCTTTTTATGTTTTGAGTCCACTTCGTCACTACAGTACCTGGCATACCGTAGAATCTCATCCACGGATTTATTCTGCCAGCAGATCAGATGCTGTTGGATTATAAAGCTAACTTCTGGTCTTAATCCTAAAACAAATTTGGAAACGAACTGTCCCATGTCCTTTGGGTCAAGGGTGTCTAACCCGCTGTACTGCTTGAAGGCTTGCAAAAGCCTCTCGTAATAAGCATGTACTGTTTACTTTGGCTCCTGAACAGTTCGGTCTATCTTAGCCCAATCAATGTCTTGTGGTGAAATTTTCGACTGCAACCATGTGATTACCTGCTCGAACTTTTTCATGAACACAGATGAAGGACCATGTGTAATAGGATCTCGTTCTGGTTCCGATGACGGCCAATCAACAGCAATCACACAATCACTTGGTACTACAATATCAAACAGTGTATTCAAATCAATCCACAGTACCTTCGAAATTTTGACAAGTCGGTCAACTTGCTTGGACCACTCAACAGGTTTTTCCCTCAGCCGAGGAAAATCATTGGTAAACGCCGCCAAATCACCTCTACTCCACGTTACATGCACATACCCTCCACTCGGTACTTCTCGCAAAGGGTAAGCCTCTACTCCTACTGTACCCCCTCCTGGAGGCAGTGTTTCCCCTATACCCTTCTTGACGCTCTTCTTTTTTGACCATCTTTCCTCCCATTTGTCAAGCATGCTCCATGTATGCATCCCTACAATCAATTCTCGAATATGTGTCTTCAATCCTATGACCCTTTTCTCTTCCAGTTCCTGATCACTGTAATTTAGCCTGTGGTTTCCCTGCAACATTTTTGTTTTAGACAAATCTACATCATACCTCTGTGCCAATTCCGTCAATTTTTCATGCGCTTTCCTTGGCCTTCGAGTTACATCCTTCGCCACAAACAGCAATTCATCTGGCTCATAAAGTTCTATCCTTTCTAAAGGCAAGCTTCCACTGATTATCTCATCTACTTCTGCCTTCAACCTCATCACGTCCACCACTTTAGCCCTTATAGCAGTTCTAATCGTTCCTTGACTTGATGCACTACTTAATTCTCCATTCTCACTACTCTGGTCTCTACGTTGATTCCCTTCCATTATGTTTCGTGAGACAGATTGACTCCCCGAAACTCCCTGAGCCATGTCTCCTCCCGTCATCCTTCCACTAGGACCTCTCACTGGAGGTTCCCACATCCTCAAATCAGAACGTGAATCCGCCAAAGACCCTGATCTCGCTACTCTTGATTCCACCTGACCTCTAGAAGCATCTGCAGTGGCTGGCAAAGGTGTACTCGATTCTATGGGCCTCGAAATGTGACCTGTTCCACTCACTGTACCATTTCCTCCAGAACCAGTGCTCTCTCCCATTGCTGATCGTATTAAGCTCCCGTTCTCTGCCTGATCAGGATCGTACACTGACACTATGGGACCAATGGTGACCGGCACTGTAAGAGCTTCCGGTAATCTCGTGACGATATTAACTCCACTTGCTTCTGTATTCTTCGATGATTGTGTCCCTATTCTCTCTGTTCCTGCTGCCATCCTTCCCTTTATCCCTGCACTAGGGTGTGTCTGCGGCTCCCCAGTTTCCTCTGTGAGTGCTCTCCTTCCCTCCTCTGAGCTTGGATTGTATGGAGGTGGACGCTCTGCTAGTAACCTCTCCAGTAAACGGTCATCTGTATCACTATCATCTTCCTCTTCTCTCCTCTTCTGAGCATCTCCCACCTTTACTAATAAAGGAAACAGTCTGTCCCCCTCTATGGTCTCGACCCTCCATCTTTTCACCAATGCGTCCCATCGTGCATCTTGAAACGCCCTGATTGACTTTTTCACCCTTTCCTGACTTCGTTCTCTTTTCCTCGCATGTGCTGCTCTTATCCATGCGTCTAGCGCCTCAAACTGTATTGGTCTGGGTGGAGGTCGCAACGCAGTCATCACTGCTCTCAATTGGTACAGTACATCGAATCTGAACGAACCATACCGTGGGAAAGCCAAATCTCCCTCCTTCTCAGTAATCTTTTGCCAATTTTGAAGCCAAATTATAGTATGGAGCCCTACATTCGTAGCCATGTAATGAGCTGGGGTATCCTCGGGTGGTGCTTCTTCCCCCACTCGAGTTACCACTCCTCTATCTCCCCTGCAAAGATCCCGCAATACCTTAAAACATTTCATGATGAAATCAACTGTTTTACCCACCAAATGTTCTTCGCTCTACTTCCTGATGGTGATAAACCAATCCCAGCACGGCTTTACACTAACCGACCTATCGTGGCGCGGCACACCTCGACGTCACTCCTTCTCTTCACTCAGCAGTTCCCCTCCTTCACAATCCATATCTACCACACGCACACTTTTTATTCATAGTATCAAGTAACTGTTTGGCCAATGAACGACCGAACAGTCACATAACCGACTGTCTGTCCACCATACGACCGGACAGTCACAAGTAATTGTCTACCTCAATCTGGCAACTGTCTGTCCGCGAAACGACCGGACAACTGCCTCAGACCATCTGCCCACGAATGGCCGGATAGTCATATAACTAATCGATAGGATCCAATCACTCGATCTTCCACACGCTGTAACCCACGACCCGCGTTGGTCACTCAAACACTCACACTCTCGTTCCCTATCACGAGTGGGTCTGTCGATGACGTCTCACGACTCCCACAATCAATGGTCAGACAATTACAACTCTGGGTGTCCTTCACACCACAATCTATCTATCCCGGGATCTTAGGCTGCACCTTGAGCCTGATATCAAACAACACAAATCACATGGACCGCGCGCTCAGTCCAAAACCACAGTCACTCGACTTTCATCCCAACTCCGCAAGACATCACACAATCAATTCATTACTGCATTCTAACTGACATACATCCCTATTCATACTCACTCCATCGCGAACTGCTGTTCCCGCCGCACCGTCACTTTTCATCAGCTTCCACCAGGCGCCGTCGTCCTCCTCTCTTGATCCTCTGGACGACCATCTCTCGGGCTCTATGAAGTTTATAACTATCTTTTCCCTAGCTTCTCCCCTTACTGCAGAGGTAACCGTCCTCTCGCTACCAACTGACAAGGCCGGGTTCCGCTACCAGAATTTAACAAGGAACCCTAGGTCAATGGATCTTTTGTTACCTGCTGAGAAGTGTAAAGGGGAGAAAGATTTCAATTATGACAATTCAATTTATTCCGATGACTACGACTCCAAAGATCACAGACTCCGAACTCCAATTTAGTGGGTTTATTACAATGCCAAAAACAACTGAACGTACAAGCACCTCAGAATGAGGTTATAAAAATACATAGGAACTAATACAAAGCCATACCTACGAGTGAGTCTAATCTTATAGATCATGAAGAGAATGAAAAGTTCCAAAAACAGAACACTGGCAAAGACTTCATCTGCGGCTGAAAAGTAAAGAGCATTAGACTATCTCTACTCTATCTCTAAAGTGACATTCCTACTTAGCATTTCCCAGGCAAGATCGATTAAAGGTGTCAGCTCGTGAAGACTTCCTAAGAAGTACACTCACGTTGTATGGGTCGATCTCTTTACCCCTTCTACTAACTCCCTTCTTCTACTGTCTCATCCCTCTTCTCCTTACTCAACCCTCGGGACACTGTCCCTAATACAAAATGCACAGATGTAAAACACGCCCACAGATCACCTCATCTCACTAGGCATTTCTAATAGGTAAATTTCCACCGTCTTCCTCACTCCATCCAAGTTCGGCTCGATGACCTTGATTCCCAGGCCTCCTCAGTGAGAAAGAACACCGGTTCCCAATTATCGACATTCCGTTTACAAAGTATCACTTCTCCCCCATGCCTAACTCCTAAAACAAAGGCATTAGTTTAACTTAACAAAGGCAGCTTCTTCCACCTGCAACGGAAAACGTGAGAACAGAACAACCTTGCATGTACATGAAATTCGCTGACTACCTCCAAATGCGAGAGCCTAGCAGGGAAATTACATTTTCAGGCCTACACAAATCGGCCAACATAAGAATAAACGAATAGGCCTTCAATTACACAATGTGAACATTTCATTTAGGCCTTTAAACATCAAGTTATACACACAGATTAATAGAACTTTGCTTTGCAAACATCTACAATTATTACACGTTACACACAATGAATCATCTCCACGTGCAGACTCTAACATGATGCACGTTTAAATCAAAATGCATTACAATACACATAGGCTTTTCGTTAGGCAATTGCAATACGCTAAAGGTTACTCTTTTCCAAACATAAATGTAATTTCGTTTCTTTTGCATGGAATGAAACATTTTCTATTGTTCCACTTACGAATCATTATTACAAGACATTCCTAAAGACCAAATGTTAATACAACACAGAAATATATGCGGGTGCGGACTATCCATGATTATGATGCACCCCTACAATTTTAGAGCACCATCGCGCTCCATCACATTCAAAGTAAACATGGCTATCATTCTTCTTAATCTCTCAACAAACCTTTCACCAACAACAAACATTTGTAATTTTTTTTAAACCACCACCCATGCATCCTTCCTTGCTTGCCTTTGAGTTTGACTCATCAAACCCCCTGGAGGATTCCTATCTATCACCCATACAGTTTCACCCACCCATGCAGGCATCCTTTCTTTCACCTTTCACCCATTGGTCAACCACCCATGCATCCAATTCCTATCAGCCACCTTTGCATTCCACGCATCCTTCTCTGCCAGTCATATATTAATTGTCACCCGTCCTTCCTCCTTCCATCCTTCTTTCCCTTTTCGTGCAATCCATCCATCAAAGTCTTCTGACTCTTAGTCTTCTTCATAAAACTTTTCCAGCTGAGTTGAATTCAGGTAGAAGAGGCCATTAGTTACTCAACTCCTGCCGCTAATGCTATTGCTAATGCTAAGTGAAGGGTGTCTTCTTCAACCGTAGTTCACAACAACTTAGTCTCTCTCAACAGTACAGTGTACACCCTTGCAGCGAGTGTGTATTGTCAATAAGTAAGGAATTTAACTTACCACCGCCTGCCACTGCTGCTGGCTCACCCACCCCTGCAGCAGCTGCCACATCTGCTCCCTCCTGGCTGGCGTTGTCTGCCCCACCACTGGTGGTCGATACGCCTAGAAAAAATATTACACTTTTTAGATGCCATATACGCCTCCCCCTATTTATGTTTTTCACTAGCAAGATTGAAAATCACCACACACATTACTAGTACAAATTGGGTACTAGTCTAGAGTAGAGAAGACAGGTGTATGTCCCATCCTAACAAAAATAGTAAAATATCTGGCAAAGCCTCTCAAGAAGAGGACAACCCAAAGGGCTGGACTCAGTGGCTAGAGCTATTGGTGAATCTGAGTTTTAAAAGTTTTTAAAAAGAAAAAGAGTGGCCAACTGGGCAAGCTTTGAAACCAAGGAGAGGGGCTCTTAGAGTCCAAAGGGACAGAGCACCTGATAACTGAAAAGTTAAACTCAAAATTTCCCTTTGGAACAACTTGAGTATCCTTATTAGGAACTATTGTGGCTCTTTTTTCCCCAATCAGTCATACACCTTCATACCAGGACAACAACTTACATTTACATACACAATTGAAGTGCTCTACTCAGGATGTGAGAATACTTATGCACAAGTTTAATAATTCATATCACATTTAATTCCATATAAAATACAATAATTGATATATAACATCATAAAAAATACATAAAAATCATTAAAAACTCCTACTTAATTCAATCAGTACAAATCTATAAAAAGGCAAAGCCCCCTGGAAAGGAAAAAAATCACATAATATTTTGGATGAGGAAAGAAAAGTAGTAGTCCTGAAGAAGGTGGCCTAATTAACACTTTACCACCGAAACGCGCCGACGCAGAGGTTTTGTTAAATTTGACGTGAGGCAGCAGTCGTAAAGACAGGGAAGTTTTCACCCTGCTGGTTGTTGTTGAGATCAAACTCAAATTAACGATCTAAAAGACGGATGGGCATATTACCAAGGGCACTATCGCCGCTTTAGCGGCACTTTTTGCCGCTAAGATATTCTTATCGCCCTATTAACAAGGCGGCGCTAACATGCATCAGCACATGTTAGCGGCCGATTTCGTAACGCATCTCATGACAGCGATAAATATCGCTAATGAGATGCAAAGTAGGCGTTCCCTCCTACGGCAACAACGCTGCCCCTGAACAGCGAAGCGATAACAAAACGCGCGCTAAGCCCCCATTATCGCATGATTCCAACACCAGGTAAAAACATGTCTTACCATTATTGCCTATGGGAGGTGGATTGTAAGGCTGAGTCCACACTCCCCTATTACCAAGCTTGGCATTAGCGCTGTGAAATCATCGCAGGATTTCACACGCTAATGTCCATTATCGCAGTCTATCGCAGGATTTCACATCGCCTGTCAGCTAAGCGTTGCTAATACGCCGCTGACACGGCGAAGAAATCCAGCGATAGCCGGCGATAATATAAATCGCGCTAAGCGCGTTTAGCGATATTTATCGCTTGTCCTTGTTAATATGCCCCAAAATTTTCTGTCTTGTGTGATTTTTTCCTTTCCAGGGGGCTTTGACTTTTTATAGATTTGTACTGATTGTTGTTCCAAAGGGAAATTTTGTGTTTAACTTTTCAACTGGGCAAGCTACAGACAGACTAATAGTAGTACAGAGTCAGAGGCAGTTAGATTGATGTAAAAAAAAAAAACAGACACTAGAAATATAATAACTAAGTAGGTGGGTAATGCAGGGATAACAAGAATTTAGAAACAGATAGATCAAAGAAGATTTGGTAAAAAATAGAATTAGGAAACGGAAATAATAGTTCGAAAAAAATAAGGTGCAGTAAAAGTTAGGGAAATATAATTATTAATATTAACAACAGGAGGACTTACTGGGGCCAGCAGCAGAGCCCTCTGAGGAGCGATCCTGGCCCTGGGAGGCATCTCCAGCTCCCGCCTCAGACCCCGTCTTCTTCTTGCCCCTGGATGCTGATCATGTAATAAAGAGACAAAAATTGATTGGTGTGAAACAAATAAAATATTTTTAAAAACGCTCTAAAATATTTTTGGGAAAGGAAATGACAATTGTAATAAAATTGACCTATCTAATCTGATCGACTAGTAGTATCGTGATTGTGGACCGTCTAGTTATTCTATTTATTAATCCAGTGTTCATTCCGATTCCAGAATCCTAAACCTAAGTACCACCTAGCCCGCCTATTCCAAAGACATTGGAATGAATTGCCAAAAATTATATTTGCTTCTTCTAAGTTCGGATCTCATTCGCAATCATCAATGAATCAACCCCCTATGACGGGCCAATTGTTCACTAAGGCTGCATTTCCATTTATTTCAGTCCTCAAAAATGCATAGATGGACGCATGCATATTGCATACACCGAATTGTTGGTTGGTTGCTGCTTTGTGATGTGCTGATGAGTTGCTATATTACTCACTCACTAACAAACTACAAAAGATTCTACTAAGGACTGGAGTCAGCAGCACGTGATGGAGGACGCGTCACGCAGACTGCTAAAAAATTACCAACTAATACTAAATAACTAACTATAATAACTACCTACCTACCACCACTATCTTAGTGACAGGACAAAGGAAAGGAGTCTCTCTAGCAATACCTAACTTAAGTTCTCTAACCTCTCTTACATAATCAGCCCAAGTGAGTGCAAAGTAGCGCCGAGCACCTGTCTAGAAGAATAACAATCACATAATATAAGATTTTTAGTATTAAATCTGTTTTTTATTGATGGAACACAAGCAGAGATACAGTAATGACTCGCCTACAACCCAGCGGGCCGGCTCACCATCCGACGTTATAGCGGTAGGACACAGTGCGAAGCAGACAGTCCCAATTAACACAGCATGTCGCCTACAACCCATCTGGGCCGGCCGCGTCTAAATGAAAGAGGGGCAGGGGAAATGCCTTGTAGTGGAAGTCGTGAGGAGTGCGCCAGTCCCCCGGGAAGCAGGGAGAACATGTCCGCTAGAGGGTGTCCCCCTCAGGGCCGCAGGTTCTAAGAGGTGTTCCACAATTAAACAAAAATACATTAAAAAGTTAACAAAACACATTAATAACCACCACCCCAATCCCACCCCCACCCCCTCTCCTCGGTGTGCTTGAGAGCAACTATACGCCTATGTGACAGGTCAAGGGCCGTGCAGTGTCAATGTGGGCTGCGGAGCCTACGGGGAGCTAAGGATAGCCAAATATATAATTAGGGGGTGGCCGCAGTGTTATCCAGGACCAATTTCAAGATGCGAAGATATTGTGGGCAGGTCAATTCACGGAATTCAGTGGAGAGAATAGTCAGGAAGGGGGCCCAGATTTTAGCATAGTCCTTGTCTTTACCCGCTGCCACCATGGAGAGTCTCTCCATCGCCAAAAGATTCCATAGTTGGTGTAGCCAGTGTGTATGGTCGGGTATCTTGTCAGATTTCCACCGTGACAATAATACTCTATGTGCTGCATTCAATGCCAGGGCCATCTGCCGCCCCTAGTCGAGCGTAAGGGAAAGGTCAGCGCATTAGGAAGCCCCAAGAGCGTGTAGGCAGGAAGTCTAGGGAGAGTAGTGTTGAAGGCCAAGTCGATGTCGTCTAAAATATGTTCCCAGTATCGAGTTAATTTAGGGCAATGCCAAAGTAAGTGGATAAGTGTCCCGGGATTGCCGCACCCCCACCAGCAGAGACCGTTGCATTGTGTTTGCCATCTAGATAGCCTTTCTGGGGTGTAGTACCAATAGGTAGCAATTTTAAAAGCTGTCTCGGTGTGGTTCGAGGAGTATGCCGTATGGTGTGCTCGGAAAAAGATGTCTTCCCATTCTTTGTCTGATAGCGTGCGCCCCAGCTCCACTTCCCATCGCTTCTGCCCGGCGGTACGAGATCTTATGGGTGCGGAGTTGAGAAAGGAGTAGATTTCGGAGATAAGGCCTTTATCCTCTTTTTTGTTAAGGATCCATTTCTTGAACGGCGTCATAGGGCGGCAGGCCAGAGGACGCGTCCCCGGTGCAGTAACCCAGTGGAGCAGTTGGGAGTGCAAGTAGACGTCCGTGTCAGGCAAACGGTAGTCCGATTGTAGGTCCTTAAAAGGTATAAGGCCCCGGATATCGTACAGGTGCCCTATACTTTTGCAACCCTCCGTTGTCCAGCGTGCCGCCGTCTTAACGGCCATTCCTGGAGGAAAGGCAGGATTGGAAAATAGCGGGGTCAGGGGGGAGACGAAAGAAGTCAGGTTCGCCTTCTGGCAGACTCTGTACCAGGCAAGCATCGTGGGGCAAGTAACTGGTGAGGAATAGAGTCCCCAAGCACGAGCAGACCTGGGCAGCCAGGCGTCCCACCAGATATGATGACCAGCGACCGTCTGGTCCATGAAGACCCAATACTTCTCCGTCATTGGACGGTTCCATTCTACAATGTAGCGTATGAAGGAAGCATAGAAGTATCGGGTGATGTTTGGGAACGCTACACCTCCATACTTCTTAGGTCGCTGCAGCTGTGCCTTGGATATGCGCGGGGAGATCGGACCCCAGACAAAGCTCTCAATCGCCGCTTGTATCTGTTGAAGGACGCGCGGTGGGGGTTCAAGCGGCAACGTTTGAAATAAATACAGGGCTCGGGGTAAGATATTCATTTTAATCGCGGATAGTCTCCCCGACCATGAGAGGGGAAGACGACGCCAACGCTGGAGGTCCGCACGGTCCCGAGATAGCAGGGCAGCGTAGTTCACTTCCGCTGTTTGCGTCAGACTCTTGTGAAGGGTCAGGCCTAGGTACTCAAGTCCTCCAGACACCCAGTCGAATGGGAAGCGGAGCCGAAGGGTCGCCTCTGTGTGTGGGCTAGGGGTAACATTAAGCACCTGGGATTTTTGCATGTTAATTTTAAACCCAGAAAACTGGCTAAATGCCTGGAGGTCCTGCATAATGGCTGGTAGAGAGGATGTGGGTTGGGCGATCGAGAATATGATGTCATCAGCATATAAATTAATGAGATGGCGGTCTAATCCGAAGGGGATGCCCTGTGCAAGAGGGTTGTCACGCAGTCGCTGAGCCAGGGGCTCCATGTATAGAGCGAAAAGCAGGGGGGAAAGGGGGCATCCCTGCCTCGTCCCTCGTCCCACCTCGAAGAGCTCAGACAGTAGGCCATTGACTCTAACCGCCGCTCTGGGGGAGCTGTAAATGCTTGCGATCCAGCTTCTAAACCGGGGGCCCATCCCAAAGCGCTCTAAAGTGGCGAAGAGATACGGCCAGTGCACCCGGTCGAATGCCTTCTCCGCGTCTATCGCCAGGAAGAGGGCTTCCTCTCCGGACCGTCGAACCTTGTCGAGGAGATGGCAAAGGCGTTTAGTATTGTCCCCACATTGGCGCCCCGGGACAAAGCCCGATTGGTCAGGGTCCACGAGGCCCGGCATATGAGGGTTCAACCTGCGCGCCAATATACTGGAAAACAGCTTTGCGTCAATATTCAACAAGGAGATCGGCCGGTATGAACCACATTGATCCGGGTCCTTGCCCGGCTTGAGAATAACAGAGATGGACGCCTGTAGCATAGAGGGGGCAAGCGAGCCTGTGTCCCCAAATGAATTAAATAAGCGGTGAGTAGCGGAGCGATTTCGGGGCAGTAGGTTTTATAAAAAAGGGCACCGAAGCCATCCGGGCCCGGGGCCTTTTGTAACTTCAATCGGGCGATTGCCGAAATAACTTCCTCAATACGGATGGGCGCTTCGAGGGCGGCAGCTTCTCCCTCAGGCAGTGGCGTGACTGCCGCATCCCTCAGATACTCAGTGGGATCTGACAACAAGGCGGGATCAGCCGTATACAGTGATTGATAGAAAGAGCGGAAGGCCGAGACTATGTGGGCGTCGTCCGTGAGGAGGAGTCCACGCGTGTCCCTCAATGACTTGACCGAGTGCGCTTCTTGCTGACTGCGCAGACAGTGCGCCAACATCCGACCTCCTTTATTGGTGCCGACAAAGTACTTATGCTTCAGTCGGATTACAGCATATTCAGCCCGATCGAGGTCCAAACGGCGCAGTTGAAGGCGCTCTCTCTCTAGCTCCCGCCAGATACGATGGGCGCCTGTACGCTTATGGATTGTCTCAAGTTCCTTGACGGAAGCCTCGAGTTCCGCCCGCTTCGCCCGTCTGGACTTGTTGTCATAAGCGGCTTTTGCGATAAAGGCACCGCGCACCACCAGCTTCAGGGCCTCCCATACTGAGGAAAGCGAAGTATCCGACCTGTCATTAACCGTTATATAGTCCGTGATGCAGCGCCGGATGTCAGTAACTACGTCAGGGGATCGGAGCAGGGAGTCACGCAGGCGCCAGCGCGGTGTAAAAGTCGAGCCTACGGAGGGGAAGCGCAGCGTTAGGGTAATGTGTGCCTGGTCGGAAAGGCCCCGTGGCTCGATGGAAGAGTCCGTGACCAGGGCCCAGGCAGACGAAGTAACGATGAAATAGTCAAGACGGGCATACGTTTTATGTGCGGCCGAATAATAGGAGAAATCAACTTCGGTGGGGTGCAGACAGCGCCATGCATCCCGAATCCCAACCTCCCGCAGCCAATCTCCGCCTTTCGCAGATAGGGCGCCAGCGCTGCCCACGCGAGAACCAGAGCGATCCTGATCTCCATTCATCACAAGGTTCAAGTCGCCTCCTATAATTACCACTGGGTCCGGGGAATGCAGCACCTCAGCACAGGCCTCCAACAAGAACGTCTCAGGACGGTCGTTAGGAGAGTAGATGGAAGCAACCGTACAAGCAGTAGAGCCTACGCGCAGCCGCAGCGCTAGTAGGCGCCCTTTAATCTCGGAGACTGTCCCCACCACAGAGCCCCTGAAATGTTTGGCAACCAGAACGGCCACTCCCCCTTTCTTGCTAGCTGTAGAGGACCAGAACTGGAGTGGGAAGTGACTATGCCTCATCCGGTGGGTGTCGGCCTGTTATGTTATGTTATGTTAATGAAGTTTATAACGCGCTCAGATACTCCCAGGAGTGTCCCGGCGCGAGCCTTGAGGTGCAGCTAGAAAGAGAATCGCAGGTTAAAACAGAAGTGTTTTGAGCTGTTTTTTAAAAAGACTAAGATCATGGGTGTTACGCAGCGAGAAGGGCAACAAATTCCAGGCGGTAGCTGCCCGAAATGCAAGAGATCTGCCCCCCATTCTTTGACGGCGGACACGAGGTAACCGGGCAAGATGCTGAGAAGCTGACCTCAGATCTCTGGTAGGGGTATAGAGCTCAAAGCGCTTCCTTAGGTAAGCTGGCCCTAATCCGTGGAGAGCACGATGGGCAACCACAAGGGCTTTGAACTTGACACGCTTAGTGACCGGCAGCCAGTGCAAGGTGCGCAGGTGTTGTCTAACGCTGCTTCTGATAGGAATGTTAAATAAAAGCCTGGCTGCTGCATTCTGGACGACCTGCAGTTTATTAAGAGAATAATCCGGTAGACCAATGTACAGGGCATTGGCGTAATCAAGGCGGGACAAAATCAACGCCCTGGTCACTGTTTCCCTTGCATCCCTAGGGAGCAAGGGGAGAAATTTCCTGAGTGACTTCAATATCCCAAAACAGCTCCCGGCCAATTTTTTGATGTGATACGAGAAAGACAAATTTTCGTCAAACCACACGCCCAGATTCTTAACAGGTTGGCCAGAAGAGGATGGTAGCGGAAAGCCAGCCGGCCAGAGAGTCTCTCTGAACCGTGTGGGAAAGTTGCCGTAGAGAAGAATCTCCGATTTTTCTTCGTTGCATTTAAGCTGTGCCGCTGAGAGCCACTGAAAGACAGCTGCCAGACATTTCTTAACCTTCAGGGTATCACACTCCAATTTACCCCAGGTAAACAGTAGTTGAGTATCATCGGCGTATGCCACGATTTTGGCTCCTAGCTCCTCCGCTAATTGTACCAGAGGAGTGACGTAGATGTTGAAGAGAAGGGGACTCAAAGAGGACCCTTGCGGCACTCCTGTGGTAACACCTTGAGGCGTGGAAGAGAATGGGGGATCCAAATCTGTTGCGTACGCCCTCAAGAAAAGATTTTAGCCACCTCCAGGCTGATCCCGTGACACCTATTTCCATCAAACGAGACAGAAGCAACGAGTGGGGAACAGTATCGAATGCTGCCGATAAATCCAACAATATCAAGGCAGCACTTCCACCGGCATCCAGACAGCTTCTGATACTTCAACCAGGGCCGACTCAGTGCTATATACAGCTCTAAAACCTGATTGAGCTGGATGGAGTAGACCTGACCCTTCAATAAAATCAGTGAGCTGTTTATTGACTGCCTTCTCACAGATTTTAGATACAGTGGGAAGAAGGGAGATGGGGCGATAGCTCCCTGGGTCCTGAGGGTTTAGTGAAGGTTTCTTTAGAAGTGGCAGGATTTTAGCTTGCTTCCACACTGTTGGAACCAGCGCCTCCTGAAAGGAGAGTCTAATAAGCGTATTAACTTCTATATTAACTGTTTCAGCCACAGAGGCCAGGAGTCTCGCCTTACAAGGATCCGATGGAGAGCCAGATTTCATAGCTTTCAAAATTTTAAGTGATTCCGATAGGTCAATAGGTGTAAAAGCCTCCAGCATGAAAGATGGCTCAGAAGGAGCAGCCGGGGGCACCCCCTGCCTGAGGTGGACTTTGATCTCTAAATGTTCTCTGTATTGAATGAATCTTATCAATAAAGAAATTAGAAAGTTTATCACACCATGTATCAGAGGCAGGGAGCCTTGTTGTCTCAGCCCTCGGCACCATAAAGCTCTGTACAATAGAGAAAATTTCCCTAGAGTTGCTATTAGCAGACTCTATCCGGTCCGCGTAATAGAGACCCTTAGCCTTACTAATAGCAATATAATACATTTTCTGTGCTTCTCTGAGCATAATCTTTGCTGATGAGCAATAGTCCTTCCGCCAGCGGCGTTCCAGTTTCTTACATTGCTGCTTAAGAACTTTCAGTTCGGCTGAGAACCATGGTTTAGACGGTGACTCCCTGACCCGCCTGCGGCTTGACGTAGGTGAAAGACTGTCCATCGCCAACATAATCCATCTAGTAAAGCAGGCCAGGGCGCCCTCCAAGTTGGAAGGGAGAGCTGGTCTAAACTTCTCCAAAGCTTGGCTGAAGGCTATGGGATCTACTTTAGCAGCGGCCGGATGGCACTAGCCTGTGGTATCCAGCGGTTACCCTCAATGGGCCAGGAGAAGAGAACTAAAAAATGGTCCGACCAGGACACGGGGAGCGGATCTTCAACTACCATAGGAAAATTGGAACAGATGGGGTCAAGGATATGGCCCCCACAGTGGGTGGGAGAACTAACCCACTGGGTGAGCTGAGCAAGATCTAGGGAATCCAAGAATTCCTGGGTAGTTCCTACATCCATCTGATCCAAATGGAGATTGAGGTCTCCCAGAAAGAGATATTGGGCAAATCTCAAGGCCCGGGGAATGATAACATCTTCTAAGGCTTTAAGAAAGGGCCCTGTTGGCCCAGGAGGTCTATAAACCAAGGTTCCCCCTAATGTGGACCGAGGAGAGATATTAATACTGAAGTCAAGGAATTCGCCCTCCCCAACAGAACGCTCTTCTCCCGATTAAACATCCACATATCCCTGTAAACCACTGCAACACCACCCCTCTACCCGTCTGACGATCAGCGCGAGAAATCTTAAATCCCTCTGGGATAGACATCTGCACTACCGGGTTCGAGGATTCATTCAGCCATGTCTCGGTGATAAAAAGAAGATCTAAACGGCTATCTGAGAGCAGGTCAAAAATATCCTGGTGGTGTTTGCTCAAAGAGCGAGTGTTTATCAAAGCTGCTCTAATATGGTTCTTCTTCCCATCATCGTTGTGCGCGGCCTTTAAATATTGCCAGGTAGCTGAGCTGTAACTGCATTGCTGGCAGACCTTCGAGAATTGAGAAAGAACATCCCACCTAACGGGTGGTTGACAAAGGCAGGGCCGAAGCATCAGCAACTTATCGCGACTATACTTTAATGGAGGCTGACGCTGAAGATCAAAACCGGCAGCATATCTGGCCCTGGCCACTTCCGAACCGCTGACGGGCGCAGACGGGCTTGCCTTAGGCCTGTAATAGGTGAGTTTCTTGAATGAGGCAGATGTCTCCTCCCGAGTACTCTAATAAGGACAAGACCGCCTTCCGCTTGACTGGATTATTAAGGCCTCGGGCATTGAGGCTAACTATTTTAAGATCCAGCGGGGTGGAAGAAAAGACAGGGAGCTATGTGGGAGCGCGCGCCGACCTGTGACGCGAAAGGGATAGAAGGGGGCCGCGTGCAAGTCGCCAGTGTACGCTGCAGCAGTGAGAAACGCACCGAGGAGAGAACCCACCCCAACCCAATAAACAAAAACAACGTCAAAGAGAAAACATGACCAAAGTCTGTCATAGTAAAGGAAGTCCAGCAGGACGGGAACGGCCCACCGGTCCGGCCTAGAGCGGGACCCAGATGTGGCCGCCTACCTGCAAGGAGGGCATCCAAGAGGTCCATAAGTGGTTCGTGCCGTCCCCCCGGCACCGTTCTTGGAAGCCCAAACCGGAACCATCATTAGCACTGCTCACGGAGTGGCTGGATGCTCTGAAGCTTGCGAAAGGGTGGCAATGACCGCCTCCCTCTCCTTATCCCTCGTAGCTTGATCGGGTTTCTTGACTGGGTTTGCCTTTCCCACGCGCTGCCAACCATCGCTACGCCATGGGCGAGGCACCCTGGGTCGTTCTCCCACCACCACCGGGCCGGCATCCTCGAGGCCCAGGATCTCCAGCGTCTCAGAGAGCGAGCGAAGCTGCAGCAGCCTTCCCCCGTGCTTAAAAATGAGACGGAAAGGGTGTCCCCAAGAATAGGGAATATTCTGTTCTCGGAGATATGTGGTCACAACTTTGAACTCTCGGCGCTTTGAGAGTGTGGAAGCAGCTAAGTCCTGATAAATGGCGGGATGATGGCCACGGAACTGCAGAGGTTGGGCTCTCTCGCCTTTCGTATTATGCGCTCCTTCACTTGGTAATCATGGACGCACACAAGAATGTCGGGCGGGGGCGCCTTGTTGCCACGGGGAAGTCCCACTCTGTGAGCTCTGTCCATCTGTATGTCAGCCTCGTCATCGTCACCCAAGATGTGCTTGAATAGAGCCCCGATGTAGGCTCGGAGATCGTCCCCCTCCTCTTTCCATGGCACCCCTCTAATCCGAACATTGTTCCGCCGTGACCGATTTTCCAAGTCCTCTGCGGCGGCCTGGAGATCCAAGTTCTGCTCTTGTAGGCGTAGGACATCCTGTTGTAAGTGGTGGATCTCTTCGTCCCTGCTCACGTCATGCTCCTCAAGGGTCGCCACCCTCTCCCCGACGTCGTCCACCTCTCGGCGCACTTCTTTTAGATCTGCTGTGAGCTGGTTCCGGAGGTCCTGGATATCTTCTTTCATAGCTGCGAATAGCTCCACCATAAACCCCCTGGTCGCCAGCGCGTCATCCCCCTCCATCGGCCCCGGAGCTTTCTCGCCCGTGGATGGGGCCTGCCCAGCGTGTTTCAAAAGAAGCTCTTTCAGCGACTTCTCCCTTTTGGAACGCGCTGCTGCCATGACGTAGGCCGCCGCCTAATTCCGCCGGGTAACCGGTCCCGGCCCCGGCGTTGCAGCCACCAAGGCAAGAGTGGAACGGCAACTGCGTGGAATGTACAGGCCCCTCAGTGCCGGTCGTTATGCTCCTGCTGCCTCCCAGTGAGACGGGGACAACACTAATCCAGGGAGGCCCAACGGTGTGTCTTCAGCGGAGGAGCCCCAAGAGGGCCAGCGTATACTGGGCGCAGACTGTCCACTGGGCCGCAGACCGATGGGGGACCTCCCCAGCCCGTCCTTCAAAGTCGCCCAAGATGGGGTCCTCCTCTACTTAGCACTCCCCGATAGGAGCCTCGGCTCTACACAGGCGTGTGGTGCCCCAACAAACCGACCCACCGGGAGGTCAGGCCAGTGTCCGGTCCTCCTCTTGCGGCCGGGGACCTCGGTTCCAGCAGCAGGTGTAGTGCCCCTCACTCCACGCACCGCGTTAGTCAGCGATGCCCCCCACAGCCCGCGCCGCTCCTCACAGGGCCCACAGGCGAATCACCCCGTCCGCCGACTCGCGGACCGCTAGGCCCAACCAGAGGCCCACCTCGCATGTTCGGGCCCAACCACACACTCCCAGCGCTAATCGGACCAGAGCGGCGGGAAGGGCAGGCTTCCGGCAAGCATCGAGGACCCCGCCCCTTGCGGAGCAGGGGTACGCAGTCTTGTGGGGGCCCCGGAGCCGGGCGCGGCGTCCGTCGATCAGCGGGTCTCCAGACCTCCCCCGCAGTCCACCTCACTCACCTAGGCCAGGATGTGCACCTCCGTTGGGTGTGCGAGGGTAGGATCTTGTTGTGCGTCCCACTGCGGGCCTCCTCCTCTGCATCAATGGGATCCGCGCCGCGGGGCCTTACGCAGCTCGCCGGGGACCGCGGGTAGCCCAGTGTGCTCCCTCCGACATCGGAAGCACCGGCGCTCACAGCCTCCCGTCAGCACCCGGAGCCGGGCGCACCTCCACTGTCGGGCGCTCAACACCCGGCGCCGCCACCGGGCTACGCCGCCGGCACCTCTCTCAGCGTCACTCTCCCGGCTTGGGCGGGGGTCTCCGCCGCCGTCACCCACTAGGCCTCCAAGGCCCACGCTGTTCAGGGGCTCCTAGCACCTCCGCCGTCGCACCGACAATAGCGTTCGTCGGCCCAGCGATGCCCCACAGTGATACCAAGCCACTCCTGGTGTCTGCGGGATCCGATGGTCCGGGAGGCAGGCGATATGGCAATGCTTATGGTCGGCGGTGCCGGAGGGACACGATTCTGCGTCCTACCGCGCCGCCATCTTGGACACGCCACCTAATATAAGATTTTTAAAAGTAACTAACCTGCATGTAAGCAGAAGCAGCATTCTTGCTGTTTGGGAATAAAATAATATTCGCAATAACACAGAACAGAACACACAATAGTAATATAATTAGCTACTCACCAAGCCCCACGACCTCAACACCTAGCAGGTCCAGCAGGTCCTGCTCCCGGTCCAGGATGCCGGACCACCAGTGAGTCAGCTGGTTGTGGGTGCGCAGGACCTCAGAGCAGCGAAACACTGCCCGGCGCACCCTCACCCATCGGTAGTGACGCACCTGGCTCCCACAGCCAGAGCCAGGCCTGCCACCTGCTGCCAAGGTTAAGGGGAGGTGGCACTGTACAAAAAAAACAAGGGTGGCCACCTCCACCGCAGAGAACAGGGCCCGGGCCTGCACCCTTTCCAGGTGCCGTCTTCCGCAAGGAAGGCTGCTCCTGGTCGCACTAGCGTTTGCCTTAGCCTTGCCCTTAGCCTTAGCCATGGTTCTGGGGGCTGGGGGATGGAAAAGAATATGGAGAAGTAAAAAATAAAGTCAGGAACAGAAGTAGGGAAGTAAAAAAAATAAAAAGCAAGTAAAAGAAAAACAGTACAAAAAACGCAGTAAAAGTAGGAAAAAAAAAAAAACCAAAATATACACTTAGGGAGGGAGAGGGATAGATAATAAATAAAAAAAGATCAGAAAAAAAGTGTCAGAAACAAGGGATTGAAAAGATTGGAGAGGGATGAAAAACAGGCCCTTAGAACCATACAAAGAGTAGAAAAACAAGATGGCCGCGCCCATTGGCGACCGCATGGTGAAGTTTGCGCAATATTTCCCCCCGAACACGCAATCCGCGTTGCCGAATGTCAGAAACGTCTCGCGAGCATGCGCGAGCAAGTGCGAGCATGCGGACCAAGCAACTCCCATTGAGAAAAGTGCAATGCGAACGAACAGTGTTCGATCGCATTGTAATGGGCGGTTCGGGACCGCCGACCGGGTGTCGGTCGGTCTCAGGACCGAGTCGGTGTCGGGCGGAAGGAATTCCGCCCGACATCGAAATGAGGCCCAATGTGTTTTAGTGCGCTTGAGTTTTAATCTGATAATACAGATAATGTGACATTTGCACAGTATGTATATTGAATGTGTGAGAGAGTGCTTCAGAATGCAGTTCCTGAAACCTTAGAACCCATAAACTATGATTTAAGAGATTTTTTGAACTTTGGAGTAAGGGATTGCAAACGTGAATAAAATGCTATATTCCGATTGTGAGGTTAATGTACAAAATAATGCATGTAAAAGATGCCAGTTGTATGCATGTTGCAGCTGTTTTAAGGTAAAATACCTGGTAATTTTGCACCCAGCTCTTATCTACATTGTTTTTCCAAGTCCACTAGCCTGAAGTACACAGGACGTAATTACCTTGCAGTCGCGCTCTACGAGCCATTGCTGTTTGCTGCAGGAAGAGCCGTTGCTGTTTGCTGCAGAAAAGGTCTCCAGCGCAGAGAGAAAAAAGAGAACTATGTTTTTCTCCAGGTGAATTTCCTGTGGCCACATGACAACCCATCATCAGCAGAGCGCGCGCTCCCTGGAGAAAGCAATACCTTTTTTTCCTGCAATAACATGCTCACATGTTAATGTTTTGGTGCTTTTACCAACCCAATGCATTGTGGTACTTGTAGTGTTGATTTATTTGAGCTAAATCAATTGGACTAACTACGCACCTGAAAGTAACAAATACTTAAAGGTAGGCATAGGACAGTAACCCAGAGCACCTGATGACATAAAACCATCTGAGAACATTAACTAAAATGGAGGCATAGAAAAGCACATGCGCTTGAGTTTTAATCTCATAATATGGTACGTGCGCTAGAGTTTTGATCTGATAATACGAATTCCTAAACCCTGCGAGGTTAACAGCACAACTGTGATAACATGACATTTACACAGTATGCATATTGAATGTATGAGAGTGCTTCAGAATGCAGTTTGTGAAACCTTATAACCCATAAACTATTGTTTCTGAGGGTTTTTTGAACTACGAGGAAGGAATGCGCCGGCAATACAATGGTTACGTGAATTAAATGTTATATGCCAATAATGAGGTTAATGTACAAAACACTGCAAGTAAAAAATGCAAGGCCACATGGGGAGGTGAAGGCAGCCCTGAAAGTTATCTCAATATACCAGCCCCTCAGCAGCCCAAGCACAGACCCTGGCACTAAAGCGCACTTGTTTTCAGACTGCAGTGCAGACATTACTGGGTAAAATGCTCTCTTCCAATGCAAGATAACCAATGGGTGTAGTGGGCTGACATATTGTTCATTGCTGCATAATGTGATGGGTGAAAGCACAATGTGAATCACACTGAACAAACCAATGGATGAAGAACGAAAACGAAAAGCCCCTGTTTGTATGTTTATACGTATGAGATTTTAAATATGATTTATTGGTGAAATAAAAGTTAGGGGGATCAAAAGCTGTCTTATTCAAAACCTAAAAAAGGTAGTACTTTTCGAAGACAAAAAGTATATACGGTTGGTGTGATGTTGGTCTCAAATATTTGCCACTTCTTGTAAAGATGTGATAGGTAAACAGCTTAACTTTCTTCTGGAACAGAGTATCCCAGGGAATGCGGCGCTAACAAAGTTTTTTTATTCACCAATTGCAAAACAAACCGTGAACGTCCTTGGAAAGGGCAGTGTTCTTTTGTTCCCAGCATGTTTAATAATAAGTGTTTTGCGTTTTGTAAATCAATGCGATACTCGCTTGGACATCATTTAGCTGCATCCCCTCTTTAGATTTATTATACAGTCTTCATTTCTGAGCTAACTCTTTACTTAATATGAAGAACTCTGACAGGGCAGGGAAGATGGCGGACTGATCCCGCATTGAGAGCTCAGCCTCTCGCACTCGCTTCCACTAGCACCACCGGTCACTAACGGAATGGTCGCCTCGGCGAGTGTGAGAGCAAACTTGTGCTGAGGACTGAGGCCTCACTAGAGGCAGCTGTAAAGGCTTACCAATGTGGTTGCTTCAATGCCTTTTCCACCATGCTCAGACCGCACATCTACTTTTGTGCTGTCTTTTGCGAAGTACAAGCAGGCTCTGGTTCTGGCCCTCACAGGGAAGTCGGAGTATGGCGCCTCCACGAACCAGTTCGCTCATTGGGGAATGGGGCGTGGTACTCCTGGAGTAGCAGGGATGCGCTTGGAGCTAATCCGGTTGGAGAAGAAAGAGAGGCCAGGGCTTCCTCGGTTGGACGTCTATATTGAAACTGCTAGGAGGAGACAGTTTATTACAGGCATGCACGGAGGAATCTCTGGTAGCTGGTGGAGCTCAAACTGAAACTAAATAAACAAATCCATAACTTCCTTCCGCTTGCACCGCGGCCCCCTTCACTGGTAACTTCACTTCCTGTTTACTCCCCTCTCATGAAATAGACATACTGTTGATGTCTTGACGCCCCACACCAAGTCATGCGGAACCCGAGCCACAGCCCTTGGTGCATCACGGCCGGGAGAAGAACTGTGCGTGCAAGCACGCCCGAAGCGCTTTAAAAAGAAAGTTTGTAACAGTAAATACAGTCAGCCTGTATAAAGAAAGGCGCGTGGCCGCAAGTCATGCCACGCTGCCAAAAAAAACCAGCAGAGCTGCTGTCAGGCAGCAAGAGAAGAAGCAACAGACAGCCTGCACCTTCCGGCGGCACTATGCGCTATGTTTGCAAGCTTCTGCTTTATTGAAGTAGTCCCCAAAGGCACAAATATACAGCTACAGCGTAAGAAAACTGTAGTTGGCCGGTGTTCCTGCATAGAAAACGGAAGTGATGTATCGGGAGTGACAACCAATGAGGAGCCACCAATAAAGACGGACGTCGGAGTGAACCAATGGTACGGAGCAAGCGGAATTTCCCTCGGTGTAATGATTACAGGAGGTCTTGCAGACAGCGCATGCGTGCTTGCCAAGGCCCGACCTAAAAACCAGGGGACCAATTCAGAAAGGTAAATCAATGGATGGAATTTTCCACACAAGTAGATTTATACCTATGCGTAAATCTCTGCCTAAATGGAATTCAGAAACACCAGATAGGGATTAACGTGGTATAAGAGCAGGTGGGGGTGGCCACAACTCAAAATACAATAAATGTAACTTTATTGGTTTCTTTTAGGTATAAAACTACCAAAATTAGCATAGTTTGTTTACGATGGACAGAAAAATAAAATGAAATGAATAGAGAAACGGGCATCATGCGAAGAAAATTATGCACAGCTAACAAACACATAAATAGACCCAGCAGCGTGGGCCCCTCCCTCTTACCCTTGGCTGCAAGTCGTTGTAAAGCCAGACACCATCTACTCTTTTTTTGGCATTGTCTGTTTGTTCGGGACATGCACTGTGTTGTGATGTGTTTTGTAGTATGTTAGAGTACTTTTCGATGAGAGAGGAATCTTTTACAGTTCATTAACAATTTGCATATTTGTAACTCTTTATGTACATGCATGTATTATGATTATATTTTTATAATGTGCTTTGTATCGTTGTCTGCAAGGTTTATAGTTATATGACTATTTTTGCATTAATTTTATGCTTTGTTTATTTGTTTTACATTTGTATAATGTGATGTATATATGTGTCTGCAATGTATACAATTTTATGACTATTTGTACATTAAATCTATTTTGCTTTTTTATTTTTTGACATCTTCATATTGTTAACTATGCAGGGGTTTATTTTCTAAGACTGAGGGGCCGATTCCGATTCGGGCCGGAAAACATACCGACCGACTCGGTACAGGAATTTAGTCCGACCGACTCGGACCGGCGCCGTACGACCCTGGTAGTACGATGAAATGCATGTGAAATCCGACCGACTCGGACGGAATACAAAACGACCGACCGAGCCGGACGGAAACAAGCCATCCGGCCGGGAAATCACGCGAAACGAACCGATCGACACGCACCCGGATTGAACCCGAACGAAACGTACCCGCGAACTCCGACCCGCGTAGTACGATGCTGTGCGTGCAAAACACGACCGACTCGCCCGGAGCACAAGCCGTACGACCGACACGCATACAAAACCCACCCGAAGCAACCCAATACTACGCGACCGACTCGTACGCCGCATATGAAACCTAGCTGACACACAGCGGGAACGAGTCGGACAAGATCGTACCAGACAACTGCAGCGTCCTACTCGGACACAAGAACGAATCCTACATGCACCAAAAACACCAAGGAAAAATTAGAAAAAAAAGGGCCAAACAAGCAACCACTAAGCCAATAAATACAGGGAGGATAAAAAAAATGGAACAAGGACACACCTCCAACTCCACCTACATAAAGGCCACAAATCCCTACCATGATCCTTTTCAAATTCCACTGACCTGCCAGCACAGAACACCATCACACAGCAACCACAGACACACTCACAGCTCATACATCACACAAGCCACACACCATTACCACACCTACAAATAGCACCCTCACACACACCCAGCTAAACCTACACTCACACCCCCACTTGCACACACACACACATCAATCACCACCACCACCCATCACCATGCCCCCAAAGAAGAACCATAAGTTCCTAGATAGTGAATTGGAAGTCCTGGTAGACGAGATCCTGAGGGTAGAGCCACAGTTGTTTGGTACATTGGTACAACAGACCCCCATGTCGCAGAAAACCAAGATGTGGGCGAGGATTGTCAACAGGGTGAACGCACAATCACCATGTTTGCGCACAAAGGAAGACATCCAGAACAGGTGGTATGATGTGCGCAGGAGGGTCCGGGACGTACTCAAAAAGGACTACCTCCTCAGCCAGCACACCGGCAGTGGCCCTCCTGCAAAACCAGTATACCTCAGGCCCAGGGAGGAGAAGGTGCGGGCCATCCTACCACCAGTGAGCGTATACGGACTAACAGACATCCCAGAGCCTGGTGAGTACACAACTAATATACACAATATGGTGTGACAACACACACACATCACAGTCAAGGGGATAGGCAAACCATGCACACTTAGCAAATACACAGCAACCAAAAGATATTCATCCCAAGATGTGAATGCTAGTCAGACAAACACAATACCTCCCATCTCATAGTGATATGTAACTGTGTCATGACATGTACAAACCTAACAACAAATACAGCAAGGCAGTGGCACAAATAGAACCAACAAACACTCCCAGATATTTAAACACCACTAGAACACCACCTCACAGGGAAGCTCACTGAAAGGAAGGAATTCTGTGTATGCTGGTCAAGTCAGTGTAGCCAATAGCATGATGGGAGTGGTAGTCACAGATATTGGTCACACCCACAATTGGCCCATCAACACCACTCTGAACCATGCTCACATCACAGGGAGTGGAAAACAACTGACAAGATGGCTGACACTGGGTACTGCTGTGGGGAGCACAAGGCCCTGATGGGAAGTGGGCACCAACAAACAACAGGACCACACTGTCAGCCATCTTGCCATTGGTGTCACACTCACACACAGTGAAGTCCACTCAAAAGGAAGGAAGTATGGGCATGCTGGGAAGGGGGGGTGTAGGCAATAGCATGATGGGAGTGGTAGTCACAGATATTGGTCAGCCTCACAATTGGCCCATCAACCCCACCCTGAACCATGCTCACATCACAGGGAGTGGAAAAGGACTCACAAGATGGCTGACACTGGGTACTGCTGGGGGAGCACAAGGCCCTGCTGGGAACTGTGCAACAACCAACAGCAGAACACCACTGACTGACATCCTGAAAGACAACTTGCACTCCCTGCAATGGAAGCACGTTCCATGGTGGGATATCTGGCTGGGTGGGAAGGAGGACTCACAGCACTGACCATAGTTACAAGCACCTCCACTCACACACCCCCGCAACACTAACTCCACATAACCCACCTGGGAGAATGCAATGCCTCACATCCTAACTGAAGATCCCACAAAGAACCACCACCCTGGGTAATGCCATGTAAAGCACAGGGACACTCTTGGGACTTGTAGCCAAACAACTGCCAGGACAACACTCCCAGCCATCCTGTCAGCACAGGCACCCCACCCCACAGGGAAGCAGATTCAAAAGGAAGGAAGGATGGGCATGCTGGGAAGGGGGGTGGAGGCAACAGCATGATGGGAGTGGTAATCACAGATGTTGGTCAGCCTCACAATTGGCCCATCAACACCACCCTGAACCATGCTCACATCAAAGGGAGTGGAAAATGACTCACAAGATGGCTGACACTGGGTACTGCTGGGGGGAGCACAACGCCCTGCTGGGAACTGTGCAACAACCAACAGCAGAACACCACTGACTGATATCCTGAAAGACAACTTGCACTCCCTGCAATGGAAGCACGCTTCATGGTGGGATAACTGGGCTGGGGGGAGAAGGAGGCCCAGATGGCAAGCAAATACCACCAATGCTGGTCATGCACACACCTCAACATTCACATTGACATGCCACAGGTTGGCAGGACAATGTGCTACACCAATATCACTCTCTGACTGTCACAATTTAGGAGAATGCAATGTCCAGGCCCACATCCAGAGGTACAGTCACAACTGTCAGGTGTTTGAACAATTGATGCCAGTAGAAACATAACATACAATCTGTGTCTCTCCCCAAAACAGGTGATGATGGGGACACAGCAGCAGACGAGGAGGAGTCCCTGTCCCAGGCTCCGGGGAACACTGAGCTCACTGGTGTGGATCAGCCTCTGCACTCCTCGGATGGCGAAGAACCAGCTGGACCCTCCGGTGTGAGTCATCATGCAGCACCAGCAGGACCAACATCTGCACCCCTGCACCCACCCCTCCAACAACTGCCAACACACAGGCCACCCCTGCCAACACGGACAGACCAAGGACCACAGATGACAGCAGCGCAGGGACCCAGACCCAAACTGGAGCTGGTGACAACGAGCCCAGGAACAACACCCAAGTGGGCCCACGGTCACCTGTGCGTGCCACCGCAGGTCCTGCACGTGTCGCCAGGGGTGGTGGGAGGGGTGGTAGACATAGGTCGCTCTTTGCAGAGGGGTCTGGACTGCATGATGACCCACAACTGGCACGCATCGCGGATACGTACCAGACTAGCACCCGAGAGGTCAGCCAGGTAGTGGGGATCCTCAAGGACATACAACAGCAGCAGGCTGCCCATCATGCCCGCTTGGATTCCCACATGTCCCGTGTCGAGACACACATGTCACGTGTCGAGACACACATGTCTGGCATGGAGTCCAAGTGGGACACATTGGAACAACTGACAGCGGTGCATAGGGACATACTGACATGCCTCCGCCAGATCAGCACCAACATGGCCTCACGTCCCTGTGTGCCCACAACATCTGCTGCTGAAACAACTGCAAATGCCACAAGGAGGGAGGAGGACTCTGGCAGAGAGTCCCCTGCACGCCGCAGCCTGCACCTGAGGGTCCCCCCCCAAGCAGAGGGGCCGTCCGAGGAGGCCAAACTGAGAGGTCGATGACCATCTACATCCCCCAGGAAGCCAACACCTGTTCTGGAACTTTTCCTCTGTGTGCAAACTGCACGCCCTGTCGAAGCCAACCCAACTCTCCCACATGACATGGGGAGCTCTAGTTGGCCAAATTCATCAGATGACTGTGGACTTTACTCTGGACATTTCAGCTACCAAGACTTCCAAATCACATGGGAACTATGGATTCCAATTTCAATGTACAGCCCCCACCATCCTGTGCACCATTCTCACACCTGTATGTAAATAAACTCACCAATACACCATATCTGCCTCTGTTGTGATTCCAACGTGCTCTCTGTCATGGAGATGGTGATCAGAAAAATGACACTGTGCATGCTAACTGCTACAGCAAGTCCAACACCGTCATGTCAGTCATGGCGACGTGACACATATGAGGGAGACACACCACTAGGGCCACACAACACATACACACCAGGGCCATCAGACTCATCACCTATACTGATGTTGCAACTAAATACAGTGGAATGCACAGACACACCACCTATTCACAGTCTGTCAACTAGACTACAGGTGCAGTAAGCAAATGTCAGTCAGATGTGTGACCACAGACAACGCACATCCCAAAGTGAAGCACAGGTTTATTACACATTTGCAACATGTTGTTTCCACTACAAATGCTAGCTAATCCAACCTGGCTGTGGCCACAAAGTCAAAAAGTGCAGAAGATAGAAAGTCCAGGGGTGTGTGGCACATCACCTGTAGGGAAACGACTGCTTCCACCTTGGAAGTTGATTCATGGATTCGTGGGATCCAAGTTGATCAAACAACTCCGGCAGCACCCTGTGAAGGACAGACATGACACACAGTCAAAACCACTGAAGAACAGCACAGAACGGCAATACTCATGTCTAATACATGTCACGAGATAACTACACAAAACCAAGTTAGCATGTCAACACTGTTGGGCAGTACAGACCACCTGCAAGGACACATCGCTGCACGCATCCAGTCAAGTAGCACATGGCCACACTCAAACAGCACCAGAGCACCACACACACATATCATGCAAACTCAAATCATTGACATTACAACCCTCTGGAGACTCACATTCAGCTGAAGAAGTTGGTGATGAGCTGTGTGCGGACATCACCATCATCATCATCATTTTCTTCACTGGCATCGTGACCCAGGCCAGGATCTTCCACAGGTGGCGGACGTTGGTCATCGTCATCCAGGATGAGAGGCAACTCCTTCCGCACTGCCAGGTTGTGTAGCATGCAGCAGACAATGACAATCTTGCACACCTTTGCTGGGGCATATGGGAGGGCCCCTCCTGTCTTGTCCAGGCAGCGGAAGCGGCTCTTCAGGAGACCAAAGGTCCGCTCAATCACCCTCCTCGTCCGACCATGTGCCTCATTGTAGCGCATCTGGGCTGGTGTCACAGGGTTCCTGAGGGGTGTCAGCAACCACGGCATGTTGGGGTATCCCGAGTCACCTACAGACAGACAATTGCACATTAGCCGATTTGAAAATATGTGTGGAAAACAACATAGCAGAACACACACAATGGTACAAAGTCAGTACACACCAACAAGCCAGGCACGCTGGTTCGGCATCTGTGACATCATCCTCGGGATGCGACTACTCCTCATCACGTAGGCATCGTGTGCCGAACCGGGGAAACGGGCACACACATGTGTGATGGTCATATCTGCAAGACATACCACCAGAGCATTGATCGAATGGTAATGTTTACGGTTCCGGTATGCCTGCTCATGTGCCTGTGGTGGTATCAAAGCCACATGTGTCCCATCAATGGAGCCAATTACATGTGGCATCCTCCCCAGGGCATAGAAGTCACTCTTGACGTCAGTGAGTCGTTGACGTGTTGGGAAATAGATGTACTGGTTCAGGTATATCAACATTGCCCCCAAAACATCGTGTAGCACACGGCTGAACATAGTCTGTGACATCCCACCGGCAGTCGCCACAGTGTGTTGAAAGGTACCGGTGGCAAAGAAGTGTAGGGCTGCCATCACCTTCACCTTGGGGTTCAGCGCTGTAGGATACGGACGGCCAGGCTGCAAATGTGGGTCCAACCGCACTGCCAAATCCTCAATCAGCTGCCTGGTGAAGCGGTACTGTCGGATACTGTCACGTTCCACCATCGTTGCCAGGTCTGGGAATGGTCGATGGACAGCAGGAGCCCTGCAGTGCATAGGTGAAGAAAGCAAGATTGTCAGTCACCTCAACTATGTGCCGTTCACCATACTCAATTTCACATGATACATCATTAATAAACACAAGTACTTGATGTGTGTGTCGTTCTGTTTGGACATATATGGCACCTACATGGACATCATCTAACATCTCTGTTCAACAAGTGTTGACAACAGGTTCCAGGGTGTGCTATGGGAAACCATTAGGCTGTGTCACAGTACCCATTTACTGCTCTCACGTTCCACACACATACCACAGTGACATGTCTGGACAGATGCTCCACAGGCATCACAGCTCATTGACAGGTAGATTCCCAGGGACCCTGTCTTGCCACATGGACACTGGCATGACATTGCGTATCATGTACACGTCAGAAAAACTAACATGACACCCACAGGTAGTGGCCCCTGTAGCCTCTGCAGGACAGACATGGACGTCTGTGACACACACACACACACAACATCAAAGTTCATGCACAAACCACGTGGATGTGGAGACTATCTCCCATTGTGCACATGGAGTCAGAGACATGTGAAACACAACATGCACACAGACTGCGGAGGGACATCACTATTGTGGCAATGGGCCACCCTGTGACGTACATGCCTTCACACATGTGAGCCTGGGGGTATGTGACATGTCATACACATACACAACCTGGAAATGTGACCATGACACATGCTCATAAATGAAAAGTTGCACACCACAGTGGTCAGGTGCACAACACACAAAGGACCCTGTCCCCATGAACACGTGCACAGCCTGGGTGTGTCTGCCCCCAAATGCCACCCCAAAAACCACATGTTCACCCCCATACACAGATAAGGTTATGCTGCCACACATGCCTTAGATACAGTGTGCACTGGGTGTGGTGTTGTAGGTGTGCCACTGAGTCCCTGGAAAGTATATGTGGCTGGCATAGGTTCACCAGTGACCAGCATGGTGACATATGCATGTGATCTGTCCAGGGACGCGTTGAACAGCAATGGACCGATCGGTGTGCCCGGCCGGCCCATTGCATTGTATGTGAGCGGGTACACGTTATATCCCGGGTATGCGTTGTACAGCAATGGAGCGATCGGTGTGCCCGGCCGGCCCATTGCATTGTATGTGAGCGGGTACGCGTTGTATCCCGGGTACGCGTTGTACAGCAATGGTCCGATCGGTGTGCCCGCACGGCCCATTGCATTGTATGTGAGCGGGTACGCGTTGTATCCCGGGTACGCGTTGAACAGCAATGGACCGATCGGTGTGCCCGGCCGGCCCATTGCATTGTATGTGAGCGGGTACGCGTTGTATCCCGGGTACGCGTTGTACAGCAATGGAGCGATCGGTGTGCCCGGCAAGCCCATTGCACTGTATGTGAGCGGGTACGCGTTGTATCCCGGGTACGCGTTGTACAGCAATGGACCGATCGGTGTGCCCGCACGGCCCATTGCATTGTATGTGAGCGGGTATGCGTTGTATCCCGGGTACGCGTTGAACAGCAATGGACCGATCGGTGTGCCCGGCCGGCCCATTGCATTGTATGTGAGCGGGTACGCGTTGTATCCCGGGTACGCGTTGTACAGCAATGGACCGATCGGTGTGCCCGCACGGCCCATTGCATTGTATGTGAGCGGGTACGCGTTGTATCCCAGGTACGCGTTGAACAGCAATGGACCGATCGGTGTGCCCGGCCGGCCCATTGCATCGTATGTGAGCGGGTACGCGTTGTATCCCGGGTACGCGTTGTACAGCAATGGAGCGATCGGTGTGCCCGGCCGGCCCATTGCATTGTATGTGAGCGGGTACGCGTTGTATCCCGGGTACGCGTTGTACAGCAATGGACCGATCGGTGTGCCCGCACGGCCCATTGCATTGTATGTGAGCGGGTACGCGTTGTATCCCGGGTACGCATTGAACAGCAATGGACCGATCGGTGTGCCCGGCCGGCCCATTGCATTGTATGTGAGCGGGTACGCGTTGTATCCCGGGTACGCGTTGTACAGCAATGGACCGATCGGTGTGCCTGGCCGGCCCATTGCATTGTATGTGAGCGGGTACGCGTTGTATCCCGGGTACGCGTTGTACAGCCATGGACCGATCGGTGTGCCCGCACGGCCCATTGCATTGTATGTGAGCGGGTACGCGTTGTATCCCGGGTACGCGTTGAACAGCAATGGACCGATCGGTGTGCCCGGCCGGCCCATTGCATTGTATGTGAGCGGGTACGCGTTGTATCCCGGGTACGCGTTGTACAGCAATGGACCGATCGGTGTGCCCGGCCGGCCCATTGCATTGTATGTGAGCGGGTACGCGTTGTATCCCGGTGCAGCGTTGAACAGCAATGGACCGATCGGTGTGCCCGCACGGCCCATTGCATTGTATGTGAGCGGGTACTCGTTGTATCCCGGGTACGCGTTGAACAGCAATGGACCGATCGGTGTGCCCGGCCGGCCCATTGCATTGTATGTGAGCAGGTACACGTTGTATCCCGGGTACGCGTTGTACAGCAATGGACCAATCGGTGTGCCCGGCCGGCCCATTGCATTGTATGTGAGCGGGTACGCGTTGTATCCCGGGTACGCGTTGTACAGCAATGGACCGGTCGGTGTGCCCGGCCGGCCCATTGCATTGTATGTGAGCGGGTACGCGTTGTATCCCGAAATACGCGTTGTACAGCAGTGGACCGAACGGTGCTCACACATTGGCTGGGGCCTGGCATGGCAACGGACGCGTTTCGAAGCTCCAACGAGTCTGATGCAGTGAATTCAGTTGGCCAGCCACAACAATGTTGCAAAATCATGGGTGTCATGAAGTTGAAGATTTGAAGGATGCTGTGGGCGTGTATTAGTGCTGCTATTCCATGGATTGGTCAGATTCAGAAGATGCAAACGACTTGGACCTATCACTTTGGACACATGGGACAGTATCTGCCTCTGCAGCACACATATAATGCTGGCTGTTCCCCTGAGAGCTCACTTGCCTGCACTACATGCTCCAGGACGACATCTGCCACCAACCCTGCTGCTGTTATGCATCCTCTGGCTCCTGCAATGGCACGTACTGTGAAGAGAGCCCCAGCCTTCAGCCTTGAGGCGAACCAGGCCCTGCTGGACAGCCTCCTTCCACAGTACAGCAAGCTGTATGGGAAACCAGGGGAGCAGGTGAGTGTGCTGTCCACTGCCTCACTAATTGTGCATGTTGTCTGACTAGCAGGGCTTTCAGTGTGCACACCACTGGCTAGCATGCCCACTGAGTAGTTGTCACACCCCAAAGTGTGTAGTTACATGCACTGAACTGGTACAGTGCAGTAACAGTGCATTCCAACTAGGTTTACTTCCCATGCAATGATACCATGTAGTGACTGCTGGCAAACTGTTCATAGCCATTGTTGCACTGCCTGTGTACATCATATGCCCCTGTGATTGAGACATGTATATCCAACTGTGTGATGCACGTATATGTTGCATGTGTAGTAATGGCCTTTTCACTTTGTCATCCTCACAGGTTGATGCCCACCAGAAGCAGGAAATCTGGCTGACCATCGCCCGGAAAGTAAGATCCGTGGGGGTCTACAGGCGCAGGATCCGCAACTGCCAGAAGAGGTGGCAGGACCTTCGTGGCTGGACCCAGAGGATCGCAAGGGTCCAGCTGAAGCTGTCGCCTCCTCGCAGGAGGGGCGGACACCGGACCCTGACCCCCACATGCTCCGGATCCTGGCGGTGGTCTTCCCTGACCTGGATGGGCAGCTGAAGGACAGACAGCAGCAAGGAGGGGGTGAGTCCATGACTGCACTGTGCACTTTGTCTGACATGCTATGTGCCCTCCTCTGGCCTGGTTAAACTTCCACAGTACATCAGTCATGTGGTCCAGGACCCATGTCCCTCATTTGTGACATGCCCACTTCTCCTCTGATACGCATATGTGTGGCCCTTATAGTCAGGAAATTGTGTCATTTGGGGACTGTGTCATTGCATTTAGCTTTGCTCAAGCTGGGGTACAGCATTTGTTCCCGTGACTATGTTGTGCGATTCATGGGTGGGTCAATTGCTTACACAATGCCTAAGTTCTGACATGTAATCTGGGTGTAACTTTGATATGTGGTCCGCTTGCTGCTCTGACTCACCACATGTCCCTGGGGAATTTGGCACACACCCATGCTGCTGGTGGGAACAATGTTTGGGCCTCAGGAGTATGTGTATCCAGTGTGTCACACATGCTTAGCCACCTGCCTACTGTCCAGGACTCATCCCTCTTACAGGTGGAGCTGGACAGTAATGCCTACTCCAGGGCATGCAATGCACTCTGTACTCCCACTCCCGTGTATCATCTGGCATGTTGTGATCAGTGTAATGTACCCTCAGGTGTCTGCCTCTGTCTCATTGTGCTGTGTCTTCGTTGTCAGGACTACTGGTATGTTTATCGGTTAGGGCTCAGCATGCCATCTGAGATGTGACCATGATAGACGATACTTCTGTGACTTATAGGTGTCTGATCACTTGACTGTGCACACAGGTGTTTGCGACTGTGACTTTCAGGCAGCTGTATTGTCATTCACAGCACACTGTGAGGTGCTCATGTTCAGAGAGTTGTGTTTCATGTCCCCCATATGTCCAGTTGGTATGACGTGGACAAATAGTAGTACAGATGATGTGGTATTTGGGGGATGGACATGTGCACTTGTCAGTCACATAACTTGCATTCCCCATGCCCTCGGATTGTGACACAGTGCAGACTGTTGTTGGCTGGCTGCCATGGCCATGTGACTTGAGACAGTAATGTATGACTTTGCACGCATTCCTGTGTCATGGCATTCAACTTCCTGAGACTGATCCTGCAGGGGAGTGACATGTGCAACATGCACCCCATTGTGGCATTGACTATCCGGACATGGGTGCATCATGGTGTCTGGTGCTGGTATGCATCACATGCATTTCTATTTAGACTCTGGCCATCCCTTTATCCGGACACCTGCACTGACTCAGTGGCAAGAGATGTGATGTGTGCATGTTCACATACTTCACCGTGTTCCCTGCAATGTCCAACAACTGTGTAGGTGGTGCATGTGTCCACACTGGGGTCTTACCATCAGACAGGCACCAGACAGATGGGTGCAAGTGCAGGAGGGGTGTGAGTCCCATGGTTGACCATCAGACTGACAATTGGCTTCCCCGAATCTGTGTGAGGACTTTAGGCAATGTTCAACTAAGGATGCCAGGGCTTGCTCTGTAATGTGCTGTACTTACTGTGGTGTGTGCGGTCAGTGCAGGTGACTGATGTTTGTCTGTTTCCCTAATTGTTTGCAGATACATCCACGGCCACAGGAGGGGACAGCTCCATGGACCAGGAGGAGCAGCGGAGCCAGACTGGGTCAGCATCGGACGAGTGGTCAGAGGGACCCAGTGGCACGGAGGGTGAGGGGAGCCACACCGAGGAGTCCTCAGCACCATCCACCTCAGCTGAGGACCACAGCAGCTCGGAGGATGACTCCCTTGTGGAGGCGGGTCTCAGCAGCCACCAAAGGCCAGCTAGTCTGTCTGGCCCCGCCACCACCACCACCACCACCGCCCTCCAATTGGCTCCCATTCCTGAGGTCCGTGGAGGCTCCCGTACTCGGGAGCGTGTCTCCTTCGTGCCAGGCACCGCAGCCCCTGCCCCTGTGTCCCCTGCTGCCCTGAGTGAGGAGTCTGTGTACCTCCTTCGGCAGCTCCATGTAGGGCAGACAGCAATGCTGAGTGTCCTCCATGCACACACCACTCTGTTGACACAGCTGGTGTCGTTCATGGAGGGCATCTCGACGGATATGTCTGCCCTACAGAGGAGCAATAAGTCCATGGACTCCTCCCTGACGGCAGCAGTGTCCCTCCTCCAACAGTCCCTCACCCCTCCCACCTCTGCCCCATCCACACTTCCTGCCCCCTACCTGTCCAAAGCACATGCACACCTGCACAGTCACCCAAACACACAGACACGAGCAGCACAGACACACCCAAGAGAAAGGCAAGACGTGCACACAAGCATCCTCAGGGGACTGATACCACAGACACAGGGGACGGGGAACACACACACACACAGGCATCCACATTAACTCCGCAGTCCTCCAAATCCTCTCCCTCCAAGACCCCTTCCCTTGCCTCGCCTGCTACCACACCTACACAGCAGATCTTCCTGTGTGACCTCGGCCTCTTCCCCTCCAATCCTGCTGATCCAGCATACCGGGGGAAGAGGAAGTCCACCCACACAGAGGGAGTGCCCCTTGCCCCCGGACACCCTCCCCCAGGCGCAGGAAGAGTGAGCCCCCCACCTGCAAGTCCCCCGGTCCCGGAAGAGCAAGACCCTGCCACCGCCCTGCAAGTCAACCACCCAGTCTCACACCTCCATCCCCCAGGCCACCACTCCACAGGTTCCACCGCCACACCCTGCCCCAGGTTCCCCCAGACACCGATACCGCATCCCCAAACTGCTTAGGACCTCCCCCCCTGCCACTTGCTCTTCCACCCCCAAACCAGATGCTCTGCCTGTTTGTGCCACTGGTGTGGAGACCGTGTCCCCCCCTCTGTCCTGCCCAGCTCTTCTGCCCCCCTTCCACTACCTTGGAGTCATGCACTGCGGTGGAGTCCACAACCACCCCGTCTGACTCGGGCACTGCATTGGGGACCCAGTCCACTCCATCTGACCAGCCCACTGCAGTGGTTGAAGCACCAACACCATCTGACTTGAGCCCTGCGGTGGTGCCAGCCCCCCCTGAGTCAGACACCTCCACTGCAGTTGCCGGTGACACTCCTGCACCCACCTCCCCTTCACTGCCTCCTTCTGGCATCCCCTGATCCTGTCCCTGTGGTGCCTGGCCTGCCCTGCCCCTCGTATGCCCCTCCAAGGGGGATGTCCCCTGTCCGTACCTGTGCAGGCAAGCAATTGTTGACAAGTTGTCACACATCACCCTGTTGGGACTGTATATTTGGACTGGCCATTGGCCTTAGTTTATTTTGGACTTTTGATTTGAGTTGCACACTTTCTGAATAAAGCCTCTTTTTGTTTACTTGTGGTTAATCTTTGGAGGTACATGATGTAGATGTGTGGAATCATGCATTTGCTGTTGTAATAGTGTTCAGATCAGGTAAATGAAGTTTTGCTGTGATGGGCTCCATGTGGTCCATGGGACATGTGTCCTAATCTAGTCTGGATCTATAGCATCCTTTGCTGCAGTCTGAGGGTGTAATGTTCAGCATTTGACACAGGGATGTACGTTTAGCATTTGTAGATTACCATCTTTGTCCTACACTGATGCACATCTGGTGGGCTTACCACTGTCCGATGTTCCTAGTACCCTGACTGTGTGCCCGTCTCCAATGGACATGCAGTTTAGCACATCAAATTTGGAGGACTCATCTGTGTACACAGTGCAAGTTGCTTGACACGTGTCTTGGGTGTATGCAGATGACTGACGTGACACTCCCGTGCCCAGGCTGATATGAGCAGAGCCTTCAGTGTGTTGTAGTTGTTGACTCACTGACCGAGTGTTCTGCTGACATGTTTGAGTCGTGCACAGACAAGGTTTGGCACAGCTGACCTTCCACAGGAGTGGAGTGCCCTCATGGCAGTGCGTGATTCCGTGATATAGGCTGTGCCCGTGTTGTGTGTTGTGTAGGCATGTCTGTGCGTGTTCCCTTCTCCTTTTCCTACACAGGCTGTGTCCCTACGGATGATCCTGTTTGTGATGCTTGCTGAGTTGTTCTGTGTTCATCCAGCATCTTGGACCTGGTTTCTCCGGGATGTGGGTGCATGGCAAACTAATGTTCATGAGGTTGTCATCCCTAGTTGTCTTTGTTGTCAGGGCTGGGGATGTGGGCAAACGCAGATGGGACACAGTCAGGATTCCTCTTGGCACTTGTTGGTTACACAAGTAATGTGATTTTCTGTTTGTGTATGCTTTCAGTGATTGTGACACGTTGTGTGTGTGACTGCTGCCACTCCTCAGGGTCAGAGCTGCAATGTTGGAAGTTGTCTATGTGTGTCCTTTGTGGGTCAGCTTGGCTTCTTCATTGGTGTGTGACTATGGCCAGGATCCCATTGTTTGGGGTGGATTTCACGTCATGCCCATGTACGGCATACTGTGCAGTGTGTCAGACATTCACAAGTCTTGTTGACTGGCCATGTGTGATGGGTTTCTGCACCTTATTTCCCCCCACCACTCCTGGGATTGTCATGGGTGCATGTGCAATGTCAGCAGTCCATGTGAGCTTCACTGGTGCACATTGGTGGAGATCAAGGTGTGTGGCGTTGAGTGTGTGCAAATGTGAGTTGTTGCACGGCTGGGGCACTACCTCCATATTGTCCCTTGACTGGCAGGCCATGCTGAGTGCTTTGTGCTTGTATAGGTGTGATGGTAGTTTGTTGCTCAGGACACATGGCTGTGGTTCACAGTGTGGATGACATATACCTTTGTCATCACAGTGTGATTGTCATGCAGGCTAGTGTCACCACAATGTGGGGTCCCTGGGGGGAGTGCTGTGGTGGTTCTGTCTCTTGCTGTGTTTGTTGCTGTTCCTACAAGCTTGTGTGACATGTGTAATTTGGGCTCCCTCTCATCTCACAATGCCTGTTTGCCCACATAGGGGAATCCAATCCATGAGTTACTTCTGTATGTGACTGTGTTGACATCTGTGTATTAGTGAATCTGGCCTCCTCATGTGTTGTGTGTTTGCCTGGGGTCACTGGCACACAACCGCCCTCACCTGTTGTGTTTGATATGCAGTGTGAGTCTGCCTGTTTGTGTTTGTGCATTTGCACCACTGCATTGGCATATCTTTAGTTTGCCATTGGCTGTATGTTGTTTGTTGGCTTTCCCCTGCTGGCCCTGGGACTGCTAGGTCATCAGTCAGGACATTGGTCATGGTTAGTATGTCCCATTGCTGCCATGGTATGGTATTTGTTCACCTGACATCTACAGTCTCCACAGGATATCTACATTTATGTGTCCATTGGTGCAGATATGTGGGTCTGCATTATGATGCTCACTTCTGTCATTGTGTTATTTGTGAATGTAGACAATGTGGGCCCCCATGGCTGATGTTTGTGTGCACATGGCCAGAACGATGTGTCATTGGCACTGCACTGCTTGCCTCACACAATCTATGTTGCTATGGGACACAAGCACTACAATGCCACTGTAGTGTTTGGTGTTGTGTGGCCAGGAATAATCCCTGCAGTTTTGTTTTTGCAGCTTTTACCAGGACTACACTTACCTTTTGGGCACTGTGGTGATGGGGCTTTGGGCACCATTGCCACACTGTTCAATATGTGCTTCAGCAATGGAGCACACACTTACCTTTTGGGCACTGTGGTGATGGGGCTTTGGGCCCCATTGCCACACTGTTCAAAATGTGCTTCAGCTATGGAGCACACACTTACCTTTTGGCACTGTGGTGATGGGGCTTTGGGCCCCATTGCCACACTGTTCAAAATGTGCTTCAGCTATGGAGCACACACTTACCTTTTGGGCACTGTGGTGATGGAGCTTTGGGCCCCATTGCCACACTGTTCAAAATGTGCTTCAGCTATGGAGCACACACTTACCTTTTGGGCACTGTGGTGATGGGGCTTTGGGCCCCATTGCCACACTGTTCAATATGTGCTTCAGCTATGGAGCACACACTTACCTTTTGGGCACTGTGGTGATGGGGCTTTGGGCCCCATTGCCACACTGTTCAAAATGTGCTTCAGCTATGGAGCACACACTTACCTTTGGGCACTGTGGTGATGGGGCTTTGGGCCCCATTGCCACACTGTTCAAAATGTGCTTCAGCTATGGAGCACACACTTACCTTTTGGGCACTGTGGTGATGGGGCTTTGGGCCCCATTGCCACACTGTTCAAAATGTGCTTCAGCTATGGAGCACACACTTACCTTTTGGGCACTGTGGTGATGGGGCTTTGGGCCCCATTGCCACAGTGGTCATGGTCTGCTTGCATTGTGTAGGCCACACACACAATTATGTGTGACACATGTGTTAGGGGGTCACATTGTATGTTCAATGTCATGTTCAGTGTTGTATGCATTTGACACAGACCACACACGCTTGTCATGGTGTTGGGGGTGGGATGTAATTTACAGACAGTCCTTATGTGGGAGTATGCTAGTTGTGTCATGCATTACCCGTCCTATGAGTAGGCGTGGTTGTAGTGGCAGGCATCCAGCCCCCCATGTGTGGGGATGGTAGTAGTGGTAGGCATCCAGCTCCCCATGAGTGGGGATGGTAGTGGTGACAGCCATCCAGCCCACCCTGAGTAGGGGTGGTGTTAGTGGTAGGCATCCATCCACCTATGGGTGGGGATGGCAGTAGTGGCAGGCATCCAGCCCACCCTGAGTAGGGGTGGTGTTAGTGGTAGGCATCCATCCCCCTATGGGTGGGGATGGTAGTAGTGGTAGGCATCCAGCCCCCCATGAGTGGGGATGGTAGTAGTGGTAGGCATCCAGCCCCCCATGAGTGGGGATGGTAGTAGTGGTAGGCATCCTGCCCCCCATGAGTGGGGATGGTAGTAGTGGTAGGCATCCTGCCCCCATGAGTGGGGATGGTAGTAGTGGTAGGCATCCAGCCCCCCATGAGTGGGGATGGTAGTAGTGGTAGGCATCCAGCCCCCCATGAGTGGGGATGGTAGTAGTGACAGCCATCCAGCCCACCCTGAGTAGGGGTGGTGTTAGTGGTAGGCATCCATCCCCCTATGGGTGGGGATGACAGTAGTGGCAGGCATCCAGCCCACCCTGAGTAGGGGTGGTGTTAGTGGTAGGAATCCATCCCCCTATGGGTGGGGATGGTAGTAGTGGTAGGCATCCAGCCCCCATGAGTGGGGATGGTAGTAGTGGTAGGCATCCAGCCCCCCATGAGTGGGGATGGTAGTAGTGACAGCCATCCAGCCCACCCTGAGTAGGGGTGGTGTTAGTGGTAGGCATCCATCCCCCTATGGGTGGGGATGGCAGTAGTGGCAGGCATCCAGCCCACCCTGAGTAGGGGTGGTGTTAGTGGTAGGCATCCATCCCCCTATGGGTGGGGATGGTAGTAGTGGTAGGCATCCAGCCCCCCATGAGTGGGGATGGTAGTAGTGGTAGGCATCCAGCCCCCCATGAGTGGGGATGGTAGTGGTAGTAGGCATCCAGCCCCCCATGAGTGGGGATGGTAGTAGTGGTAGGCATCCAGCCCCCCATGAGTGGGGATGGTAGTAGTGGTAGGCATCCAGCCCCCTATGGATGGGGATGGCAGTAGTGGCAGGCATCCAGCCCACCCTGAGTAGGGGTGGTGTTAGTGGTAGGCATCCATCCCCCTATGGGTGGGGATGGAAGTAGTGGTAGGCATCCAGCCCCCCATGAGTGGGGATGGTAGTAGTGGTAGGCATCCAGCCCCCATGAGTGGGGATGGTAGTAGTGACAGCCATCCAGCCCACCCTGAGTAGGGGTGGTGTTAGTGGTAGGCATCCATCCCCCTATGGGTGGGGATGGCAGTAGTGGCAGGCATCCAGCCCACCCTGAGTAGGGGTGGTGTTAGTGGTAGGCATCCATCCCCCTATGGGTGGGGATGGAAGTAGTGGTAGGCATCCAGCCCCCATGAGTGGGGATGGTAGTAGTGGTAGGCATCCTGCCCCCCATGAGTGGGGATGGTAGTAGTGGTAGGCATCCAGCCCCCCATGAGTGGGGATGGTAGTAGTGACAGCCATCCAGCCCACCCTGAGTAGGGGTGGTGTTAGTGGTAGGCATCCATCCCCCTATGGGTGGGGATGGCAGTAGTGGCAGGCATCCAGCCCACCCTGAGTAGGGGTGATGTTAGTGGTAGGCATCCATCCCCCTATGGGTGGGGATGGTAGTAGTAGTAGGCATCCAGCCCCCCATGAGTGGGGATGGTAGTAGTGGTAGGCATCCAGCCCCCATGAGTGGGGATGGTAGTAGTGACAGCCATCCAGCCCACCCTGAGTAGGGGTGGTGTTAGTGGTAGGCATCCATCCCCCTATGGGTGGGGATGGCAGTAGTGGCAGGCATCCAGCCCACCTTGAGTAGGGGTGGTGTTAGTGGTAGGCATCCATCCCCCTATGGGTGGGGATGGAAGTAGTGGTAGGCATCCAGCCCCCCATGAGTGGGGATGGTAGTAGTGGTAGGCATCCTGCCCCCCATGAGTGGGGATGGTAGTAGTGGTAGGCATCCAGCCCCCATGAGTGGGGATGGTAGTAGTGACAACCATCCAGCCCACCCTGAGTAGGGGTGGTGTTAGTGGTAGGCATCCATCCCCCTATGGGTGGGGATGGCAGTAGTGGCAGGCATCCAGCCCACCCTGAGTAGGGGTGATGTTAGTGGTAGGCATCCATCCCCCTATGGGTGGGGATGGTAGTAGTGGTAGGCATCCAGCCCCCATGAGTGGGGATGGTAGTAGTGGTAGGCATCCTGCCCCCCATGAGTGGGGATGGTAGTAGTGGTAGGCATCCTGCCCCCCATGAGTGGGGATGGTAGTAGTGGTAGGCATCCAGCCCCCATGAGTGGGGATGGTAGTAGTGACAGCCATCCAGCCCACCCTGAGTAGGGGTGGTGTTAGTGGTAGGCATCCATCCCCCTATGGGTGGGGATGGTAGTAGTGGTAGGCATCCAGCCCCCACGAGTGGGGATGGTAGTAGTGGTACGCATCCAGCCCCCATGAGTGGGGATGGTAGTGGTGGTAGGCATCCAGCCCCCCATGAGTGGGGATGGTAGTAGTGGTAGGCATCCAGCCCCCATGATTGGGGATGGTAGTAGTGGTAGGCATCCTGCACCCCATGAGTGGGGATGGTAGTAGTGGTAGGCATCCAGCCCCCCATGAGTGGGGATGGTAGTAGTGACAGCCATCCAGCCCACCCTGAGTGTGGGTGGTGTTAGTGGTAGGCATCCATCCCCCTATGGGTGGGGATGGCAGTAGTGGCAGGCATCCAGCCCACCCTGAGTAGGGGTGGTGTTAGTGGTAGGCATCCATCCCCCTATGGGTGGGGATGGTAGTAGTGGTAGGCATCCAGCCCCCCATGAGTGGGGATGGTAGTAGTGGTAGGCATCCAGCCCCCTATGGGTGGGGATGGTAGTAGTGGCAGGCATCCATCCCCCTATGGGTGTGTATGGCATTGGTGTTGGCCATCCCACCCCTATGGTTCTGCTGTTGCTTGTGTACGTCATTTGTGCATCCCTATGTGTGTGTGACATATTTCGGGTACGTGTCGTTTGTTTGTGTTGTGGGTGTTTGACTTACCGTCTGCGCCGTACGCGTCCGTACCGGTCCCGGTTATAGATGTAGAGTATTGGTAGGACCTGCGCGATGGGATTCATGGTTGGGTCGTCTCGTTCGGGTTTCTCGTGGCTTCGACTCGTACTCGTCGCTGGCTTGCTCGTCTCGTCGCCGTGGATCATCTTGTGGCGCGAATCGGAGCTTATGTGCAGCTCTCCCGGATGCTCATACGTGCCGGACGTAGCGACGAGTTCGGCGCGTACGGAAGACGCATCGTACTAGTCCGGCCGGAAGGTGCAGTGTATTTGGTTCCGTGCGACTCGATTCGGCGTTTACGGATCCGGCTCGGGCGGGGAACAGGAGCTAGAATGGGTAAGTACGGCTCGCTCGGAATCTGGGCTGTTATGCGCATCGTACTTGTTCGTTCGGTAGAGTGTTCGAGTCGGTCGGAAAACACGCGTTCGGCTGGTATTTTTTCCGGACGAATACTGTTAGGTGCGCTTCCGGCCGACATCGGAATCGACCCCTTAGTGTGTAATGCTGGTAGCTAATTTCTTTAATTCCGTTGCAGTATCTGTGTGTAGTATTTAACGTCCTCCGTGGGTTGACTGGAGTATGCTTTGGTTGGTTTGAGCTGTAGTACTACTGAAGTAGATGTGGGCGTAACTTTTGGAAATTTCAACTGACTTACCCTTTTGTGAGTTTGTGTTTGTTTTTGTTTTTCAGTGTCCTCCCTGTTCCCCTTTCCTACTCCCAGTTTACAGCAGATATTTGCCATTTTCCACCCACTACCCTTTCTCACTACTACATTTTCTTCTAAAAGGTATGACTAGACATGCAGAGTTTTCTGCGCTCTCTGCAGAACCAGATTAGGCATAGCTCTATCTATATCCATACTATGTGGATTCTGTTATGAGTATGTGAGATAGTACTGCAGGAGTACTACTACGCATTTTCATACATGCCTTTGTGAATTGAGCCCTAAGACTCTGCCATGTCTGCTTTTGGTGGAAATTTCATCAAAGATTACTAATCAATAGAGCAATCTTCACATTTATGTTCATCGTCACTTTAGACAGCATGTGAACTTTTTCCATCATTCTCCTTAACAATAGACAGTGTTCATCATAGCTTCTAGGTGCATATTCCTTTACTTTAGTTGATGAACGCTTCAAGCCTGGATACCCTCTTGGGTGATTAGAGCGCTACACAAATCAATATAACATAACAGACGGGCCCTCATTATGTAATATGTATTGGCCATGTGAGTTTTAAATATTACCATTGGGTCTCCGAATGGGTGAAAAGGGATTACAAAACACACGGCATATATGAACATCAACAATTTTGGAGTTGCGGAGAGCTTCTTGGTGCTTCCCAGAAAAACCTCTCTCTTTTTCTTACATTATCCCCATTGGGTGTTGCCACTATCATCTGTGAAACACTCAGAGTAGGTGATGCATGTCACACTGCTCAAGTGGTATCACTTAAACACTTTAATTATTCTGGTCTTTAGTGAGATAGATTTGCAAGAAAAATAAGAAACATTGAAATTATCAACCAAGATATACATTTGATACCTTTTTAATCCCAATGATTGGCATATTCTTTCACATACAAGCCATATTTCTTTTGCACATCTAAAATAATTGCCACTTGATGTTTTATCTATGTAAACAGGGCCTTTTAAAAGTTATTACCAAACAAAAACAGATTATCAACAGGAGGGTCCTAGGGAAATTTTAAAGACCACGTAGGATTTATTCCCCAACAATCACTTACAAAACAGTACGAAATCCTAGGGTCTGAACTGCAAAATAGTCTCAATGTGTGGTAAACCACTACTGACTGTTTGTACCAATTGACTCCACAGAATTCAAGACTACACACCACTGGAATAGCCAATGGGCATATCCCTTTTTAGGACAAAATCCCTCACTCACCATAGGTGACATGCTTCATCATAGGGTTTCTCCTCTCAAAGGAAAAACCTAGTTCCTTTGAGGGCTACAACCCTCTCATTCAGAGAGAGGAGCTCAGGGATGTTTTCTGACAAATAGGATGTTCTAAATCCACAATTGATGAGCAAAAAGTAGGAGTGAAAGCGCAGCGCAAAAGATAAATAATGTGAAAAAGTGCTATTAAAACTGGCTAGTAGGTGTCCAATCAATGATTTATTCAGAAACAGCTACTGCCAGGATTAAAAACAGTGCACCAGCGGTAAGGATTTAAACCGCTTCGGTGAGATGAAAAAACGGTCAACATGTTTCAGCCATGAAGCCCAATCGTGGGCAAGGCTTTCATCAGGACCTATATTGGTGCTGCTGCGAAAAAGTGCATCAGTGATAAAACTATGAAAGGATACAAAAACAGACTCTGTCCTCAGTACATCTGTTACAAGAAGGCAAAGTTCACCTACAAGAAAAACATATCTGTGAGTGAAATTTTTATTAATAATGATACTATACATAATGATGTGAACTTAGATTCTGTGGAGAGATAATAGATTAGATTTCTTACCACGCAACTGCTGGGTATACAATCCCACCTCAGCCTGGCAACCGCTCAGGAAGAGGGGCACCGCTCTGTAAATGAACGGTGTATAGTGTTACTAACACATCATGTCCTCAAAACTATCCAGGAGTATGCAGAACTCGTCCTAGGATCAGATCGGCATGTGATTAAGAGCATAATTTAAAAGCAGGGAGTCTAAGGGGAAATACATCTCATTACTAGACACTACAGCAAGAATAAAATAAATCCCTGTAGCACTAGCCACAGGCTCAAAAAATGACCAATTATAGATAACAATCTTGAACAGCCCCATCTAATAAAATACTGTTAATCGGGGCTCCCTACCGGAGGACAAGGAACCCTCACGGAACACTCTCCCGGTGGTCCAAAAAACACCACCTCACAAAGCCTCGTAATGACAAGAGGCGACTGGCACATATTTATGTCCAATTGTCAAACCGTCTGACAAACAAACAAAACACTCTAGTTGTAAAGCTACTGACAAGAAACATACTCAGTGTCAAATAGGGCGGGAGAGTTAAAAAGACAAGAACACAACACCCTCCCAGCAATCAACTCACCTCTCCGTCGGTACTCCGTGTCTCGTTGAGCCGGCGACTTTTAAAAGTTACACAAGAGATAGAAAACAGTGAATTAGTCCAGAGGCAAGATGAATATTTGAACAATATTTAGCGGTATTGTCTCTGCTTCTATAAGTACATTATAGCAGCCATCTTTCTTTTCCATGCAGACATCCCCTTTTTTTTTACACTTTTGCTTTTGTAGGGAACTATGTGCCACATCTGCACAGTATATTTAATGTTTGTGGTATACTGCTATATTAGCTAATATATTGGAAAGGAAAGTTGAAGGCACTGCTTTTATCTTAAGGGGCGCGAGAAATAATACACAGTAGTATTTATTGATAGGAATCCCTTCTAATCCGGTGCCAGTTCTCCCTGTATTCAGCTGTGACAGTATGTTTGTTGAGTTATTGGCCATAGGTCTTGTGCCCATGAGTAATAATGTAAGGAGTGACTGCCCATATCTGATAACCCTAGTTTTCATATATATCAGATCTATTTGTTTCAACTTTTAAAGAGCTCAACATCTAATAAGGGCTAAACACTAGACCTAATGTTGGCTGTTAAGAACCTTCTAATAGTATGTTCTAGACCATTTGGCAATGCAATACATCACAGCTTTTCAGTCACCATTGAAACCCTACTAATGGAGGATAAAATACATGACCTAAAACACTTGAAACAGCACAAGAGGCTGCGGCATGGTGGTTTTACAGTAGTGGTTTTGGCTGCCTGTGGAACAGTGTGCTTTTTTCTGTTGATAGTGCACTCTACGCTATATCAAGAACGTCCCTTTTTTCAAAATATATGTGAATATTATCCTAGTCTAATACTGTCATTGGCATCACCCAACATGGCTGTCATACCAACGTGTAAACATGGTAATATGGGTGTTCGCTCCTCTTCTGTCCTTGTCCTCCACCTATTGAACAGTCTGCTGATTTCTTAAAACATAAACCTATACTTAAGCGACTCTGTAAGATTAACCACAACAGCAACTTCAGATTCCTATAAATGTGCTTGTGCGATGGCAGAAAAGAAACTCAAGGACACTTTTTATGTCTGGCACTAGCCAAGACCTTCTGATTTTACTAAGATTACAAAGCTATTATACTGACTTATAGGGCCTTTTAGCCAGCTCTCCTCAGCAATTGGTCTGTTTTTGGGACAGTCACATTTTTGTTCGACCCACCACAACAAAGCATGAGGCAGTAGGTCTGCCTACTTCAGCCATTGGTTAACTTCACTGTGAGTGACAGCAGTCTCATCTTTCACAAGGAGCTCATTCACACACAAGGGTGTTTCCTTCAGTGGCAGTGTTTGGGAAATAGTGACATACAACTGTGCCAGGGACTACTATAGCAATATGCGCTTTTTGAGACCAAAAATATTTTTGCTTTCAACCAATGATTTTTATTTTACAATGGTGTGCACCCAGGACTTACCCCAATAATAAAGATTTACAAAAACCATGACAAACACAGGCATTGACAAAGCCCAAAGGCTGGCAAGGCAACACCACCCTATTGGCTTTGCTGGTACTTGTTGACTTACCTGCAAACTGTAGCATGTCCAGAGATATTACTTGCTTTTGTGGAGAATCTACAATATTAAAACGTGAGTGACACTCCTTGTAATTTGTAAATCAGCTACTTTCATCAGCATCTGCTAATTCACAGGATGTGGTTGGTGGTAGCAAGCAATTATAACCATTTGAAGTAGGTTTCTAAATCCAAATTTTATATTTGCTTGGTTTCATCTAACATTAGTAGTCACCGAAATGAAAAGATGCCCTGCAGTATGATATGAGTGATACAGTGATCTATGAAATCAGGATTTTAATAACAGTGATTCATTTTTTTAGTTTACTTGTTTATGCAATAATGCAATTGTACTTTATTTTGTAGGTGAAATTGAATTTCTATAAAGGTGTTTTTGGAAATAAACCTTACAGCCTGTTCTTTCTCAGTGAAGCTCAATGGGGCTAACATACACTCAGTAGCTCTTAGGGAAAACATTAAGGCCCCGTACATTCTAGTTACCAAAGTACTCTAGATTTCATCCTTTATCTAACAAGTGGTAGCGTCCTCAAGACCTGGTCAGGCTTCTTATCTAACCCCCCCTAACTGTATCTACCAGGCAGTGTGTGGTCTTGATAGCTCTCTGGTGCATCCAGCTGGATATTTTAAGCTATTTACTAAACATTAACAATTAATGATACCAATTTTAAACCTTACCACCAAGTACCACCCTTGGGACAGTCTCTATTTCAGACAACACAAAACTCAGGAGAAAATCACTCCCGCCCCAGGCCCCTACTTATCAAGGTTTTGTGTCGCCCTTGTGCCACACAAGGGGGCACAAGGGCTGAGCAAAACCTAAGTGAGATTTATCAAGACATGCAAGGCCACCTTGCGTGGCCCTGCATGGCTTGATTAATTTAGAGTGACGCAAGGCAGCGCAAATCGCTGTCTTACATTACTCTGCCCCAGGAAGGTGTTCCATGGGTGGAGCGTGGGTATTCCCATGCATCCACCCAAGAATTTGGACGCATTCCCAGACTTATCATTAGTGGTAGACCTGGTTATGAGTCAAAAAGCTGCACCTCCCCAGGTGAGGCTTAACGAGGAGAATATCTTTATTTCTCCTCATTTTTTTCTCTTTCTGCAGCACACATAATAAGAGGAAAATACCTCTCTGGATGTGTCCCTTCCTGCACAAAAACAATCCTGCCTACAATGCAGGCACCCTTGCACCACGACGCAAGGGTGCCTGCATTGGCGCTAGGCAGCCCAAAATGTGGCAGTGCTAGGAAAGGTCAGGAATGAGCCATATAATGTTAAATACGGCGCATTCCAGCCCCTTTCTCTTTCTTGCAGCGCTGCGCAGTGCAGCAAGGTGGCTTGCTGCGTTGCGCTGCGTGAAACACTGATCAATCTGCCCCCAAGTGTGTGTCACCGATCACCTGAAACCACATAGAATGATCGCACAGTACCCTCCCATCCCCTCTAACTTCAACAATGATAAAGAAGTAAATACTGGAGAAGATGCTTCTCCCCTCCCTACTCTTCTACAGCAACTATTGCATGGAGGGCACCTAACTGTAGAGTACCTAACAACTTAACTACATATAACAATCCAGTGGTATGCTAGCAGGCGCTGTGCTGTGGCTGTGGCTCAGCAACTTGCTGCAGGTTCATACCCACCAGCTTTCCTAAGGGAGGCGGGAGGGTTTCCATGCAATCAGCCCATTCCCCCTATCGTAGTTGTTACAAATCAGTTCCTGACCCCCATCTCGAATTATAGTATACATGTAGTGGTTACACTGTGCACCAAATATTGGCCAAAATCATCTCACCATGTTTAATAGGAGAAAATGGGTGCATTATCTATGCTTAACAATATTCTTAGTGAGTTAAGTACCAGTGTCCACATTCTCCTCCGCATAATTGCCTGTTCATGCAGGTGAGCCAGAAGGCATCTGCGAGCACTCCGTGGAGATCGACTACTCACCCCGTATTGTTCCATCTCCTTGTATGCAGGGTGTATGCCTTCCTGGCACCTGCATCCCCCCAGCGGCTTGATATCCAGCTCCACCTGAGCCCAGTGATCCGCTCAGTCCAAGACATGCACTGGCAGGGACAGTTCTCTGCGGTAGGGCCCTGTCCCAGAGTTGTTCAAGTCAGGTTCAGACATCCTTGGGCTGATGAAAGAGATTGCTTTTCCCATGTGCTCTAATATGAAGGTGGGCTGGATAGAGCAACATATATTTAAGGTTCATAGCCTTTAGTTTTTGGGACAAGGGACTAGTAGAAATCTTTTTGTTCTGTATCTTTAAATGAACACTTTTTCAATCATGCTATTGTGATGCAATCTGTGAGGGCATAAAGGGCATTAGAACATTGGAATGTTGGGAGCTCCATTGAAGACAATGGAGTTGCTCTGGGCTTATAATGGCTGGTATAAGCCCAGCACTCCAACATTCCAATGTTTGTCTTTTTGTTTCTCCATTTTTAATTTAGAACATTCTACCTTTAGTGGGTGGAATGTTCTAATAGCCTTATAGCCCTTCTGCCTCAGGCTATACCAGTTGTTAAAGGCCCTCTCCCTTGTTATAGGCCCTCGCCTGCGGCTCGGGCCTATAACTCGGGATCAGGGCCTTTAACAACTGGTATAGCCCCCGGCAGCGGGCTATAAGGCTATATTATAATTGCGGACTTAGCAATAAATAGTGAATTTCAGGGGTCTTCAGGTTTTGTATCATAAACATGAAGTCCCTTAACTGTAGTTTTATCATGGATAGTTTAAGGTTTTTATTACATTGATTAGTAACTGATCTTTGTAGGTAACCATAATATTTATTAGAACATTTGAATGTTGGGTGCTCCAGTGAAGACAATGGAGTAGTTCACAGTTAGTAATGGCTAGTATAAGCCTTATGCTCCAACATTCCAATGTTCGTCTTTCTGTTTCTCTCTTTTTAGTTTAGAACATCATACCCTCAGTGGGTAGAATGTTCCGAAAGCCTTATAACCCTTCTGCCTCGGGCTATACCGGTTGTTAAAGGCCCTCTCCCTCGTTATAGGTCCTCACCTGCAGCTCAGGCCTATAACGAGGGTTAAGGCTGATAATGGCAGGCATAAACCTTCTGCTCCAACATTCTAATGATTATCTTTCTGTTTCGCCTTTTTTAATTTACAACATTCTACTCACAGTGGGTGGAATGTTCTAATAGCATTTTAGCCCTTCTGCCTCAGGCTATAACAATTGTTAGAGGCTCAGATTCAGGGACTATAACAATCTTTATTGCCCACGGCAGCGGGCTATAATGATAATTAACTACAATTTCATTCCAGTGAATCTTGCATATACATACGATTTTACTGCTGCTACACCTAAATGATGTTGTAAGCATAATGTAAAAAATTGGATTTTTTAGTTAGGGACGGTGACCACCCACCTCAAAGAATAATCACAAACCTTGTCAGGGTGAACCCTTCAAGTCACTAAATTAACCTGAGCTTATCCCCGGTAGCTATGGCACAGAGCAAGCAGGCCTAACCTAGAGCAACATGTAAAGCATTTATGCCGTACCAAAACAGTAATAAAGTCAAAATGTAAAACAATAAAAATCCCCAAAAGAATTAGAAAAATATAGTAAAATCTGACCAGCAAAATGACATCAAAATCAAAAACATTCAATAAGGTGAACCAGAAATACTATTTTTTAAAGTTTTAAATAGGAATAGCGCCAAGAAGTGCAAAGTGGAATGATAGTCAATGGCTGCAGTAGATTTAGGAACAATTTGAGGCTAGCTGTGATGAAGCGCCGGCTGACACACCAACCAGGTTTGACCTGTTTGAAGATTTTACCTTCTGACTTAGTCATTTAAGCCCCCCCCCTCCACCGGGTCCAATCACCACTAGTCAGCTGGGCAGTTGCAGGAAAGGCCTCTTGTAGCTTGTTTTATCTTCCATGCAGCCTGAACAGGAGGTCAGCCATACAATCCTTGGAGTCCACTTCATTGTCCTGGGTGCATTAGGGAGCAGGTCCAGTCCTTCAGGGCTCTAATCAGATCACAGGCAGCAGGTCCAGTCCTCTTCAGTTCTTTCTCGGGTTCAGCAGTGTTCTGCAGTGGGTGCCTGGAGATGCCACATTTATGCCTGCCACGAACTAGTGCGTGGAAATGGCTCCTGAGCACCCCCTAACCTTATGAATTACAAGGCCTACATAGGAGTGGCATAATAATATTTGATAGGGACATTTTTGTTCTGTCAAAATGGTTTATTTGCGGTTTTTACACTGCTACAGTAAGACTACGTTGATAGGCCTGAAACCATGTTTGCACTACCACAGTAGAGGATGGTGCCTATAGGTGCTGCATTTCACTAACAGCATTTGACTTCCAGGCCATGGGTGCATGTTGTACCATATACTTGGGACTTCATGGCAAGTGAAATATACCAGTTAGGCTTATACCAATTTGACCATGTTAAAGGGGGGATCACAGGCACTTTGTTACTGGTTAGCAGAGGTAAGGTGCACTGAGTTCTAAAGCCAGCAAAAATACCGGGAAACATCTGGGGGGTACTTCATGCATTTCCTACAGCTATGTACAGGTTTTTTCCATCCAGCATTACCAGAATGTTTTCATGAGCCCTTGGTATTTGGATCAACCAATTTAGTACATCCATCTTGTTCATTTTAGGATGCTGCTGCCAGCGCAGATCTAACACACCCTGACTGGTGGCAGCTAACAACCATAGGTTCAATTTAATGATTAAGTGTACCCTGATATCTTTAAACCATTTAGGTTTCACTTTCCTAATCTTCTCTTTTGTACCTTTGGCTAATTCATCTATGGTTCATGAATGCTTCATGCGGGGTGAAATAAAAGACAAGGACAACCCTATATGCTCACGTGGACCATGGTCAATATATATATTAAGTAAACAATGTTTCCGTGGGACACATTCCAAATTTTGGACACCTCTCTGTGATTTCGAGGGATCCACCATCTAAAGCACAATTTAAATACTCATCACTTAATGTATGTTAAAAACAAGAGACATTGGACTGCTTGTAGTTTCTGTCAAATACATATATTCAACCAATTTCTGTGCTATGGTGTGTGAATAAGTGATTATAGTGCAGACGACACAGCTCAAATGGTGAATATATATTTGCATATACAATCAAAAGGGGGGGAGGGAGGGAGAAGCAATGGTCCATTCAGCTTCCATATAATGTACAAAGATCAAAAGGGAATGGACCACTTGTACCTGTGTGACCAGGGTCATGGATTGTTGGTACCTTTCAAAAAACCCTCATACACGTACGCAGGTGGACAGGCGGTATATCTTGGTTCTCCGCCTATTCGTAACGTGACAGCATCATCTTAGGGTTATTTTTGGTATGCTGACCTCCACCAGGAGGTAGACCCACTGGTACTACAGTAGTGTCCAGAGACCAAAAAATTGAAAAAGTGAAGTGCTCAAGTGGAGTGAGGTTAAAATGTCCTACATCCTCATTTTTGTAAAATCATTTATTGTATGGAGATGTGAAAAGGTTAAAACAAAGGTGTGCGTGTGTAGATCGCGTTACTGATCTGACGCACTAGTTAGTCCATAAGTGAGGTCGACATGTTTCAGCACCATTCCGCCCAGCCGGGTCTGGGGGCTTTCTTCAGGACCTATAGAAGTGAGCTGTCGCTATTTGTGCAACAGTGTGAAGTGGGTCGCTGACTTACCACTTAATGATCAGGTCAATAGTACCTATAATGTGTAATTGGGAAACAAGACTAGACAGAGAAAACAGAACAAGTATGAGCTCCATGAGAAGTATACTGTCTACTTTCATAACCATCTATATGATGCTGCAAATAAGACATTTCTAATATCAAAATAGGTTACATTGTTAACCACATGTTTTTGTGCATTATCAGCAATACATTCAATACTACGTAAACAATAGCAGTTTCTGGGATAGAAGCGCATGGGGTCGATAGAGCGCACGTGGTCTCCAAATAGCGCGTTTTTAAAGTCTGAAAATAAGAGTACTGAACCAACATATTCTGTGGTAAGTACATGTTAGGACAGGGAGGCATATATTAAGGAATATCCTAAATTGCTAATGTCTTACTTTCCATAAGTGTCTATTTAAATGCCCGATTTTCATGTAGAATTCTGGTTGCGTGTGGTGCCTGTGGTGAAATAAGGTAAAGTAATCACCGTAAGATATCAGCGCGTTCCGATATGCGGTAGCATTCATCGCACCATTGTGACTGCGGAGAGGTACGAAGTAAAAGTCACCAGCCAAGTATATTGTTCAAAAGACTGACGCCATTAACGGCGGCGTGGTAAATTGCGGGCCGGCGCGTGTAACGGGAAGCATACTTTAACATCGCTGTTACATTTTGTTTTTTTACCTGAAGGATCCCTATTGCGGGCCTCCGCGGGGGACCGGTGAGACTCTCCCAGCCTACTGGAGTGGGAAAGAGAGAGTTAGTAGGTTACCTTACTGGAGTCAGACGGTGAAGATCTCCCATCGTGTCTCTCACCTGCAGCTTCAGGAGTGCTTGCTTGTGCTCGCTCTGAAAATGGTGTCCTGAGTGACGTGGGCTCATTCAGAGCTGTCATTTATCTCCTTCGTCATTATAGTAGACATAATTGAGATACTCAATTTTAAAGTGAAAAGTTGCGATGTGGGTGCACATAATGGATAAATGTTTATCGATAAAGAACTAGTTACTCGTGAATGTAGTTTTGTTATTGTTAAATAGCATGGAATATTGTGAAAAGTTACAATGTGAGTGCACATAATGGATAAATGTTTATCTGTAAAGAGGTAGTTACTCGTAAGCGTGGTTTGTTATTATTAAATAGCGTGGAATAATTGTGTTAAATTAAGCGAGGCCTCAGTTTACGATATCACGTCCTGGGAGTCATTTAGTGTTGGTGTTTATGTGGTGTTAGATGGTGGCTTAGTGCTCATTGGAGCCCTGAATAATGGCCAGTAGTACATTCTACTGTGAGGTGGTGGTGAGAAGTGGTGGGCACTAGTCAGGTATTTATGGCGGATCTCATTGTAATAAAGGTGGTTCTGTGTTTAGAGATTTTCGGTCGACAAAATATTATTCATTCAGTAGGATGGATCAAGCCAGGTGGTGCCAAGGGATATCATCGTTCAGTCCTTGTGCATTCGTCTGAAGACGATGGACCCAGCGTTGTTCCTTCTCGAATAATATTCGTTCAGCGTTGTGATTCTTAGTGGTTAACATTTCGATGACCGTCCAGTTTAGCTCATCAACAGTATGATAGGAGTCAATGTAATGCTTGCTCATTTTTGTAGTTGCCTTTTTGCACTTAATATTGCTCTTGTGTTCTCCAATTCGTAGTTTAACTTTGCGGCAGGTCATTCCAATGTATTTCAAACCACAAGGGCACGTGATCATGTAGACCACGTGCGTTAAATTGCAATTAGTATGTTGTCGTTGTGTCCATATCAGATTTTGGGAGAGGGTCAGGGTTTTTGTTGCTGTGGTGAGTTTACAGACTGTGCAGGAACCGCATGGATAATGACCAGTAATGGGGTTCATGTTCCAAGACGCAGTGATACTATCTGTTTTAGATCTAGGTGCAGGTAGTGTGTGCACCAAGAGGTCCTTCAAGTTTCTTGTTCTTTTGTTCGCAAATCTTGGTTTGGGCCATTTTAGGCAGCCAGAGGTGAGTATTTTCCAGTTCTTGTTGACGATCTTTTTCACTGCATTGGTTGCTGTGCTGTAAGTTGTCACACATGTGACTATATCTTCAGGGGATTCTTTCGGTATTGTGTCCAGTAGAACGTCCCTCGGTTTATGTCTAGCTCTTTTCTGACATTTGCGTATTGTTTTTATTGGGTAATCTCTTTTCACCAATTTTTGGGTAAGTTCCTCTACTTGTAGTTTGTAATCACTTAGTTTGCTACAGTTGCGTCTGAGGCGTAGGAACTGGCTGTAAGGCAAATTATCTCTCAAAGGTCTTGGGTGAAAGCTTTTGTAGGAGAGTAGGCTGTTCTTTGTAGTGGGTTTGTAGTATGTCTTGGTCTGAATGGTGTTATTTTCTACATAGATGGTGATGTCTAGGAAGTCCAATTTGTTTCTATCAGCTGTGAATGTGAATTTCAAACATTCGTCTCTGGTATTAATCCAGTTGATGAAGCTTTGTAGGTTGTCCCCAGTGTCGTTCCAGATCACAATGATATCGTCTATATATCGCTTCCAAAACAATATCTTGGTGAAGAATGGGTTCTGGTTGTTCAGTATGTGTTGGCTCTCAAAATTGCTCACATAGAATCCTGCTACGGATGGCGCAAACGTGCTGCCCATAGAAGTTCCGTGGCATTGCACATATAGTGTCCCATTATGTTCAAAAAAAAATTCGGTAAGAGCTAGTCTGCAGCATTCCAAGACAAAGTGCCTTGGTGTGTTATATTCCCATTGTTCAGAGAATAAGATGTTTTCCAGAGTTTCCAGGGTCTTTTGTTGTGGAAGACTCGTGTAGAGACTCTCTACATCCAAGCCAACGAGGTACATATCGTCTCCGTTGAAAGACAGTCCTTTAAGTTGGTTTAGGAGGTCCCGGGTGTCTTTAAGGTATGTTGGTGTTTTTTGCACCAATGGTCTCAGAAACTGGTCTGCAAACTGAGAGAGTGGCTCGAGTATCGAACCTATCCCGGAGACTATAGGTCGTCCAGGTGGTGGTGACCTGTTTTTGTGTGTTTTTGGCAGTGAGTAGAAATATGGTACCTTCGGACTCTTTGTGGTGAGGAAGTCTGCCTCATTCTTTGTGATCCAGGAGTTCACTTCAGCTTCGCCCACCATCAATTCTATGGTGCGTTGTAGCCTAGGGGTAGGGTCTGTCATGATCTTTTTATAGAATTTGTCATCGGAGAGAAGATCCAGACATTGTCTGTTGTATCCCTCCTTGTTCAGCAGCACGATGCCTCCCCCCTTGTCTGCCGGTTTGATTATTATGTTTTCATTCTCCCTGAGTTGATCCAGTGCTTGTTGCTCACGTTTTGTAATGTTGAAGAAGGGTTTCTTGATGGTCTTATGGACTTCCTCCGTTCCTTCATGATTGCTTGTTCAAAAGCTTGTACTTTGATGGGTACCATGTGATTGGGTGGGCAGAAGGTTGATTTACGTCTGAGGTTGGTGTCACTTTCTGGTGTATGATCTTCCTTTCCAGTAAAGAAAGCTTTTAATTTTAGCTTCCTACAGAATTCTGCCAATTCGCATCGTAGTTTAAAGGTGTCCAATGATGGTGTTGGTACAAATCCTAGGCCCTTGTTCAGGATCTGTACTTGATCTCCAGTTAGGATGGTGTCTGTCAGGTTGACTATGAGCGATTCGTCGAGCTTGGTCCTGGTCTCTCCTTGGACATGCTGCGTGTCAGTACTTGGCGTTCCTGTTCGGTCCAGGTTACTCCTTTCCTTCTTGCTCTTTGGGGGGTCTGGCCTCTTCCTAAAAAAGGTGGTTGCTGCATGTTCTGTGGTCCCATCAACGGGCCTAATGGTGATGGTCCTTGGAGTTATGGATTCATCCAGCCAAGGTAATTAGATAAATATGGTTGGAAAAATGGTATTGGTTGATCAACATATTGCGGTCTGTGCCATGTATTCGGTCTCCGATGTCGTTGGTTTCTGAATTGGCCTCTTCCTCTACTTTGGAAGGGTGTGGTGTCGTCCCCACTCCAATCTGCGTTGTCAGTGGAGTTCCCTCCTGTATATTCATTGTCCGTTGATTGGTCTGGTACAACGTAGTCATCTTTAGAGTAAGGGTGCATTTTTTCTTGCGAGAAGCGTTTAAGGTCTTTGCCCAGTTTCTGTATTTTGTTCTGGGTGATGTAGTCTTTTGTCTCATTTATCTCTCGGTTAATTTCTTCTAATCTTTTCTTATACACAGAAATGTGTACTGTTGTTTTCAATTTTGCCTCACTCATTTGGATCTTTATTGCTAGTGCCTCTGATAGTCTTGTGGCAGTTTTTATTATCAAGACTAGATAATCTCGCGTGCACTTCCATGAAATTGAGGACCAGTCTTTCCAGAAAGTAATGTCATGGAGGAAGATGTGGGGTGCATTGTGTACCCACAGGCCCCTAGGGGCTGCATTAGCGCGGAGATATTCTGTCATGATCAGGCCGTGTATGGCTGTTTTGACTTGTTCTTTTTTCGTTTCAGTTAGCTCTTCCCATTCATTTGTTTGAGCCAGTGTTTGTGTAAGTTCATTATCTTGTAATAGAGGGGATTTTGATAGGATTGCGCTCCTGAAGCTGCAGGTGAGAGACACGATGGGAGATCTTCACCGTCTGACTCCAGTAAGGTAACCTACTAACTCTCTCTTTCCCACTCCAGTAGGCTGGGAGAGTCTCGCCGGTCCCCCGCGGATGCCCGCAATAGGGATCCTTCAGGTAAAAAAACAAAATGTAACAGCGATATTAAAGTATGCTTCCCGTTACATGCGCCGGCCCGCAATTTACCACGCCGCCGTTAATGGCGTCAGTCTTTTGAACAATATACTTGGCTGGTGACTTTTACATTGTACCTCTCCGCAGTCACAATGGTGCGATGAATGCTACCGCATATCGGAACGCGTTGATATCTTACGGCGATTACTTTAACTTATTTCACCGCAACCAGAATTCTACATGAAAATCGGGCATTTAAACAGACACTTATGGAAAGTAAGACATTAGCGATTTAGGATATTCCTTAATATATCCCTCCCTGTCCTAACATGTACTTACCACAGAATATGTTGGTTCAGTACTCTTATTTTCAGACTTTACAAACGCGCTATTTGGAGACCATGTGCGCTCTATCGACCCCAAGCGCTTCTATCCCAGAAACTGCCACTGTTTACGTAGTATTGAATGTATTGCTGATAATGCACAAAAGCATGTGGTTAACAATGTAACCTATTTTGATATTAGAAATGTCTTATTTGCAGCATCATATAGATGGTTATGAAAGTAGACAGTATACTTCTCATGGAGCTCCTACTTGTTCTGTTTTCTCTGTCTATTATTGTTTACACATTATAGGTACTATTGACCTGATCATTAAGTGGTAAGTCAGCGACCCACTTCACACTGTTGCACAAATAGCGACAGCTCACTTCTATAGGTCCTGAAGAAAGCCCCCAGACCCGGCTGGGTGGAATGGGGCTGAAACATGTCGACCTCACATATGGACTAACTAGTGCGTAAGATCAGTAACGCGATCTACACACGCACACCTTTGTTTTAACCTTTTCACATCTCCATACAATAAATGATTTTACAAAAATGAGGATGTAGGAAATTTTAACCTCACTCTAATTGAGCACTTCACTTTTTCAATGTTTTGGTCTCTGGACACTACTGTAGTACCAGTGGGTCTACCTCCTGGTGGAGGTCAGCATACCAAAAATAACCCGATGATGATGCTGTCACGTTACGAATAGGCGGAGAACCAAGATATACCGCCTGTCTACCTGCGTACGTGTATGAGGGTTTTTATGAAAGGTACCAACAATCCATGACCCTGGTCACACAGGTACAAGTGGTCCATTCCCTTTTGATCTTTGAATATATATTTGCAACACATGTGACATAAGACGCTGTACAAATCCAACTGGTTTTTTAACCTGATTTATAATCATTCTTAATAGGGTACTGTAAATTGGTCGACAATCCCTAGATTTATCACTATATTCCACAAACCAAGACTGTTATACGGTTCCTACAAATTTAGTAGGACTGTGTATTAGATCAACTAAACTTCATAATATAGGGACTGAGTTTTCTTATATCATCAGTAAATATTGGTTCCACTAGTTCACAGTACCACAACTAAACTCCTAAACCTCCAGAGTTATAGTTGCTGTTGGTAACCTTGAACATGACCACTCTTATTCCCAAGGAATTAGTGGAAACAGATCTAACCCTTTAGTTTGTCACTTTTGCATGACCAAAGTTTCACAAAGAGAAGAGACAATATTACATTTTCAAATGTTTATTGAACAGATCTAATCTTTGTAAATAAAACATGAACTGTGTTTATTAGACAAATGAGACACATTATTGTTATAAGCGTTTTTAGAATGGTAAAAAACACAAATAATTCAACCAGATTAATTGTTCCTAATGTTACTCCTATCTATCACTATGATTCCTACACTAGGAAGAGCATAGTGGGAGTACCCTTCTGCCAGACACCGTTGGAATGGTCTAACCCCATTCCTTGGTCCAATGTCTCAGGAAGCCGGCATCAGTGCATTAACAAATGCACTCCATCTGAGTATTCAAGTCTGCACACATCTGCCTGCGCAGCTATTGTCCTTCCTATGATTAATGTTGTGGCCTGTGGAGCTGCATATCAGTCACAACTCTCAGCAGCTTCCATGATAACTCCGGTGTGAAGTGCCCCTCCCTGAATTTAAAATGGACGCTGTTTAAATAATAAAACACTGGCCTTATCTAATTCTGCCAGGAACGCACAAAAACATCTTTTACTTAGTCTGGGGAACAAGTTGTCTCCTACGAACACATAATAAAGCAAGGACATTGCTTTCTAGTATGTGTGTCCCTGGAGCTAACAGTGCAGACTATAGAACAACAATGTTGACCGAAAAATAAATGGGTGCGTAGTATTTCCTTGTGTTAGTAAAAATCATGTTCAAACCACCATCTTAAAAGATGGTAAATTGGACGGGAAAACAAATATGGAAACTAAATATAATCCCTCTAACAAGAGGGAAGGGTTGTCGATGTTTTGTATAAATGTTAGGGTCTTTACAGGACAAAGTCAGATGACTACTGCACCTGCATACAATGGGAATAAAATCCTCAGTCCCAATTCTGAGTCCTGCTACTATATGCAATACATCCATATGTTTTAACACTCACAGCAATAGTGTCAGTCCTGATGTACGGCAAGTACCATTCACTGGATCTCCCTTACAATGATTCAATGGCCTGAAGAAATATGAAACCAAAAGGCAAATCACTACATGTATATGTAAACATGATCCTCACGTAAGCATGCCCGTATGTGTGCACCCGAATTTAGTATAACTGTTACAGGAAAATAGCTTTAGAACTTACAACTGAAGCTACCTTAAAGCAGTCCTGTAACAGCCTTTTTTGAATGGTTCATCCTTTGACAGCCTGAGCCAAGCTACTCCCTGAGTAGGTGTAAAGAGGGCTGGGGCTGCAACAATACAGCCATTTGGTGGTAGGAAATCACTTTCCTGGAGAAGTCAGGGAGATAAGGGGGCTGGGTAGATAAGCTAGACTTCAAAAGCAGGAGCCTATGCAGAAAAGAAATGTCACAGGACATAGACCACCCCCACGTCCTTGATCGCTAGCCAGATGGGAGCCTGCCTATTTAGATTAGGAGAGGGGCTGGAATGGGAGTTTAGTCAGTTGTTAGTTACACCTTTGAGTTGGGTTACTTACACACACACACTAAGGAGAGATTTTCTCCATTTTGATTTTTTGGAGAATGTCGCATTCTGGGCCTCGAAATATGCCACTCTTCACATGAAGTGGTCATTACAGAGTGAGGTAGCTTTACCCCTATTGTTTAGGCTGCGCCCCTCCTGCCAGCCCAGAATGGAGGATAAATATTGAAGAGCTGCAGGAGCTCCTCAGATCACTGCCTAGAAAAGAAGAGAAGAAGGACTGACTTGCTCTACCCCTGGACTGCATCAAGGAGAGTACTGCACTCTGAAAGACTGCACCTGCTGCACTCACAAAGCTCCACAAAGAAAGGACTGTGTTTGACTCCAAAATGAAAGGAGTGGAGTCCCTGACCAACAACAGTTACAATAGAGCTGAAGAAGTCACCTGCAAAGCCAAAGAGAGGACACCCCAGCTGACGACTTGTAACTGGACTTGTCCTGGACTACACAACTGCATTTTGGGTGATGGAGTCCTAGCCCCCAGGTGGCAACTCAGAACCTCTGAACCCTTGGCCAGTGCTAGAGGACACTTATATCCTCAAAGGAACCAAGAACCAGCTGCAGCCTCATCAGAACCAACACGAGACGACGCAAAGCCTCACAAAGCCTCGCTGCTCAGCTGCCAGATTGAACAGAACTGACCTCGCAAAGCCTCGCCGCAAAGCTTCAACAGAACCAAACCAAGTTGACGCAAAGCCTTGCAAAGCAACGCCGCACAGACTGCACACCAAAGACATAAGGTACAATACTCAGCTGGCCAAACTAGGTCCTGTGCCTGGCCTACGCTCTATCATGTAAGCGTGAACTTGTGACTTTGTCCCGCTCTGGTGCAACCAGATAATTAAGCTGGAGCATTGTGCCTTTTGGCACTATTTTTACCTAACTTTTTAGAAATTCATATCTCTGGTTCCCTACATTGGACTTTTTGTCATTTTGGTGTTGTTTTTAAGATAAAAATGTATTCTTTTTTTATAAATTGGTGTTGAATTTTTATTATGTTATGTCTTTTACTTATTTACTGTTTGGTGGTGTTAAATGCTTTACACATGCACATCTCCTAAATTAAGCCTAACTGCTTGTTTGCCAAGCTACCAAGGGTTGAACAAGGATTAATTCACTGATACTTGACTGGACCTATTAGTGATTGTGCTATTATTACTAGATGAGGGTGAATACCCCCACCTACTAATAATCCACTCTCCTACACTCATTGATCTCAACATGACCAACTTCCTCGAGGATCTGTATAATCTCAGATTCACACAGTAAGTGGAAGGACCCACACATGCAGCTGGACATGCACTGAACCCCATCTTCACCTGTTCCAGCAACCTTACAATATGCAACCCCATACTGATCACCTGGTCCGACCACACCCTCATCAACTTCAGCACAGCCATCCCACACCACCGCAGAAATACCATTACCAAATCTTTACGATGGGACTGTAACAAGATCTCACAAGCATCTTGATCTTTCGAACTCCTACACCACCAGCCTCGACACAACAGCAACCGCCCTGAATCCATCTCCAACGTCAATGCCTGGATCACTGCCTGCGCAGATACCTTGGCTTCTCTCAAAGCCAACAAAGCCACGGGAACCAGACCACAAGCAAGCTGGTACACAGAAGAGCTCAGGCTGACCAAAAGCCCCTTTCTAGAGATAGAGACAAAGACAGAATCACATCGGAAAGAGCATTTACAAATCCAACCTCAGATGCTACCAGCAGCAGATCAGCCCAAACGCGTTGACTGCATTGAAAGCAGCACCAACAGCACCAAGGAAATTTTTGCCATAGTGAAAGACTTTGCTTCTCCGTCAGCAAGCTCCACAAGGGGAACCTTCTCTGAGGACCTCTGCACCCAGGTGTCCCAATTCCTCAGCAACAAGATCACCAGCATCTACGAAAATGTCAAGCCCCAACCAGACCCTCCACCATTGCAGCCATCCTGCTTGCCTCTACCAACACCCAGAGGATCACTCTGACCACCTGGCCTGCCGTCACCACTCAAGAAACCACAGCCACCATGCAGTCCAATCACTCCAGAGTACCCTCGGACACCTTCCCTCACCATGTCATCATAAAAGGACTGGACCAAATCAGCGCAACTCTCACCCCGATCCTGAATGACTCAATCATAACAGCCACCTACCCAGATGCCTGGAAACACACTACAGTACTCTCCCTTCGTAAAATACCTTCAGCAGACGCTAGCCATCTTCCTGCTACCTTACCCGGTAAAAGTAATTGAAAGGATGATAAACAAATGCCTAGCTATCCACCTCACTGACAACCACCTCCTCAACACCCCTTAATCAGGATTCAGGCCCAACCACAGTACAGAGACCACCCTCATCGCCACCACAGTTGCCATCCGGTTGATCCCAGACAGAGGTAACACTATGGCCTCATCCTACTGGATCTTTCCATTGCCTTCAACACTGTCCCCCACTTCATCCTTACCCAACGACTGCAAGAAACCGACATCCAAAGTCCTGCACTTCTCTGGATTTGCTCCTTACTTACAGGCATACCCAGAGGGTCAGCCTGGCTCACTTCACCTTAGACACCATAAACCTCTCTTCAGAATTTGGCAAGGTTCCTCAATCAGCCCCACTTTGTTCAACCCCTTCATGACCCCACTCGTCAGCATCATCCGCACCCACATAATCAACTTCTTATCATATGCTGACAACACCCAGCTCATACACTCGCTCGCCCTACATAACACCAAACACCTGGACCAATTGCTCCACCTGCATGATTGAAGTCACCAGATGGATGAAAACCTACTGCCTCAAGCTCAACACAGACAAGACTGAAGTAGTAATCTTCGGCAAAGACAGCTCACTCTGGTACTCCACCTGGTGGCCTGCCGAACTTGGACCCACACCTCTCCTGGCAACCCATGGAAACAACTTTGAAATAGTAATCGACAACCCACTCACCATGACCAGCCAAATGTACACATTATCCATCTCTTGCTTCCACACACTCAAGATGCTCAAGAAGATCTTCAAATGGCTCGCCTCCAACACTCGCAGACCTCATCACCAGCCAGCTGGACTATGGCACTGCACTCTACTAACCACAAGACTCCAGACCATACAAAATGCAGAGGCCAGCTCACCCTAAGCTTTTACCCCACACTCACATTACACTGCACCTTAAAGAGCTCCAATGGCTTCCAAACCACAAACGGGCACTCTTCACACTCCTGACACACATACAAAGCCGTACACAACATTGTTCACATGTACTTCAACAACTGCATAAACTCCCACAAACGTACTAGACACCAGTGCTCAGGCAGACTCCTACTCACCCCCCCACCCACTACATATGCAGAACCAGATCTGGTGGTCATGCCTTTTCCTACATCGCTCCTAAAGCCCAGAACGACCTGTCCATGCACATCAGAGACTCGTCAATTCCTGAATTCTGCAAGAAACTGAAGAATCAATCAATCAATCAATCACGGCATTTATAGAGCGCGCTACTCACCCGGGAGGGTCTCAAGGCGCTGGGGGAGGGGGTAAGTTACTGCTCGAACAGCCAGGTCTTGAGCTGCTTCCTGAAGGAGAGATGGTCCTGGGTTCGCCGAAGGTGAGTGGGGAGGGAGTTCCAGGTCTTGGCTGCCAGGTAGGAGAAGGATCTTCCTCCGGCGGTGGTTCTGCGGATGCGTGGTACGGTGGCGAGGGCGTGGCTGGTTGATCGTAGCTGGCGTGTGGGCGTGTAGAAGGTCACGCGGTCGTTGAGGTACTTTGGGCCCAGGTCGTGGAGGGCCTTGTGTGCGTGGGTGAGGAGTCTGAACGTGATTCTCTTGCTGACGGGGAGCCAGTGCAGGTCTTTCAGGTGTCCGGTGATGTGGCTGTGTCGGGGGATGTCCAGGATGAGTCGTGCGGAGGCGTTCTGGATGCGCTGGAGTCTTTTTGAAGTTTGGCTGTGGTTCCGGCGTAGAGGGTGTTCCCATAGTCCAGTCGGCTGGTGACGAGTGCCTGGGTGACGGTCTTCCTGGTTTCAGTGGGGATCCATCTGAAGATCTTGCGGAGCATGCGCAGGGTGTTGAAGCATGAAGATGAGACGGCGTTGACTTGTCTGGTCATCGACAGGGAGGAGTCCAGGATGAAGCCCAGGTTGCGTGCGTGGTCCGTTGGCTTGGGTGCGGTGCCCAGGGCCGGGGGCCACCAGGAGTCGTCCCAGGCGGAGGGTGATGAGCCCAGGATGAGGACTTCCGTCTTGTCTGAGTTCAGTTTAAGGCGGCTGTTCCTCATCCAGTCGGCGACATCTCTCATCCCGTCGTGTAGGTTGGCTCTGGCGGTGGTGGGGTCATTGGTGAGGGAGAGGATCAGCTGGGTGTCGTCGGCGTAGGAGATGATGTTGAGGTTGTGTTGGCGTGCGATGGCTGCGAGGGGGCTCATGTAGACGTTGAAGAGCGTTGGGCTGAGTGAAGATCCTTGTGGAACGCCGCAGATGACTTCGGTGGCTTCGGAACTGAACGGGGGAGGCGGACTCTCTGGGTTCTACCGGCGAGGAACGAGATGATCCATTCCAGTGCTTTCTCTCGGATTCCGATGTTGCTGAGGCGCTTCACTAGGGTGCGGTGGCAGACGGTGTCGAACGCCGCGGAGAGGTCCAAGAGGATGAGGGCAGCTGTTTCCCCGTTGTCGGTTAGGGTTCTGATGTCGTCGGTGGCTGCGATAAGGGCGGTCTCGGTGCTGTGGTTGGCCCGAAACCCGGACTGCGAGGGTCGAGGATCCATTCGTCTCGAGGAAGGCGGCAAGCTGTCTGTTGGCGGTCTTCTCGATGACTTTGGCCGGAAACGGAAGGAGCGAGATGGGACGGTAGTTCTTGAGGTCGGTGGGGTCCGCCGTTGGTTTCTTCAGGAGGGCGGTAAGCTCGGCGTGCTTCCAGCTCTCCGGGAAGGTGGCGGTGTGGAAGGAGGAGTTGATGATGTCCCGGAGATGGGGTGCGATGGTGGCGTCGGCTTTGTTGAAGACGTGGTGTGGGCAGGGGTCGGTTGGTGATCCGGAGTGGATGGAGTTCATCGTGCGGGTGGTGTCTTCGGTGCTGATCGGGGTCCAGTTGCAGAGGGTGGTGGTGGCGGGCGTTGGTTCGGCGGTAGGGTGCGTGGTTTGTGCGTCGAAGCTGTTATGTATGTCGGTGATCTTGCGGTGGAAGAACGCGGAGAGTGAGTTGCAGAGGTCTTGCGAGGGGGTGATGTCGTTGTTTCCGGCGCTGGGGTTGGAGAACTCTTTGACGATGCTGAAAAGTTCCTTGCTGTCATGGGCGTTGTTGTCCAGTCGTTCTTTGAGTGCCGACTTCTTGGTGGCACGGATCAGCTGGTGGTGTTTGCGGGTGGCGTGTTTGAGGGCGGTCCTGTTGTCTGTGGTCTGGTCGAGTCGCCAGGTTCTCTCGAGAGTGCGGCAGTTCTTCTTGGATTCCTTGAGTTCGTTGGTGAACCAAGGGGTTTTCTTGCTTCCGGGTCTGCTGGGAGGGTTTTTAGTGGTGCGAGGTCGTCGGCGCAGGCGGTCAGCCACTTGGCGAGGTTGCTGGCTGCTTCGTTTGGGTCCGTTGTGTTGGTGGGTGTGTTCTGGCTGAGGGAGGCGGTGAGCTGCTCGGCGGTGATCTTGCTCCAGCTCCGGCGGGGAACCTGTTGCGGGTGGTGGTGGGTCGCAGTCTTTCTGAAGCTGAAGTGGACGCAGCTGTGGTCGGTCCAGTGGAGTCCGGTGGCGTGGCTGAAGGAGATGTGCTTGCTGGACGAGAAGACGGGGTCAAGCGTGTGGCCGGCGTAGTGGGTGGGCGTGTTCACCAGTTGCTTGAGTCCGAGGTTGGCGAGGTTGTCCAGCAGGGCGGTGGTGTTTCTGTCGTTGTTGTTCTCCAGGTGGAAGTTGAGGTCCCCTAGGAGGATGTAGTCGGCGGAGGGCATGGCGTGCGGGCTGATGAAGTCTGCGATGTCTTCGCTGAATAGTGTGCGTGGTCCCGGGGGTCTGTAGATGAGGGTGCCTCGGAGGGTGGTCTTGGGGTCAGTGTGTATCTGGAAGTGTAGGTGTTCGGCGGCGGTGAAGGTCTCGTCGGAGTTAGTCGAGATGCGGATGGTGCTCTTGTGTACGATGGCGATGCCTCCTCCCGTCTGGTTGACGCGGTCCCTCCGGGTGATCTTGTATCCGTCCGGGATGGCTATGGCGATGTCGGGCGCTGAGGAGGCGTTCATCCAGGTTTCGGTGAGGAAGGCGATGTCCGGTGCTGTTGCGTCGAGCAGGTCCCAGAGTTCCACGGCGTGCCTGTGGACGGAGCGGGTGTTCAGCAGGATGCATTTCAGGTGGTTGCTGCTGGTGCTCGACTTGGCGGAGGTGGTGCACGTCCGGGGGCAGGTGAATCGGCAGGTTTGGCAGGTGAAGGGTCCGTGGGTGCGTCTCGGTGAGGCTCGGTAGCAGGCAGGGTTCCGGCCGGCATTGAGTGCGGTGAGTGTGGCGGCGTCGTAGGTCCGTCGGGTGGTGATGCATCGGTGGGATCCAGGGGTTCTGGCGCTGGGCGCGGTCCAGTCGCGGACGGGCGCAGACGGGCTTGCCTTAGGCGCGCCTTCGGCGCGCCAGCGGCGCGGCCGCGCAGCGGCCGCCATTTATGGGGAGGTGGGAGGGAGGAGCAGCTGGGAGGCGGGGGGCAGGGGCAGCGAATGGGCAGTCAGGGGGGCGGGGCCGCAGGGGATGCAGCAGCGGGAATGGCGAGAGGTAGCGGGGGCACAGAAGGAAAAAGGGGAGACAAAATCACGGGCACAACGACAATGGGGCAGCGAGGGGCACAGAAGGAAAAAGGGGAGACAAAATCACGGGCACAACGACAATGGGGCAGCGAGGGGCACAGAAGGAAAAAGGGGAGACAAAATCACGGGCACAACGACAATGGGGCAGCGAGGGGCACAGAAGGAAAAAGGGGAGACAAAATCACGGGCACAACGACAATGGGGCAGCGAGGGGCACAGAAGGAAAAAGGGGAGACAAAATCACGGGCACAACGACAATGGGGCAGCGAGGGGCACAGAAGGAAAAAGGGGAGACAGAATCACGGGCACAACGACAGTGGGGCAGCGAGGGCACAGAAGGAAAAAGGGGAGACAAAATCACGGGCACAACGACAATGGGGCAGCGAGGGGCACAGAAGGAAAAAGGGGAGACAAAATCACGGGCACAACGACAATGGGGCAGCGAGGGGCACAGAAGGAAAAAGGGGAGACAGAATCACGGGCACAACGACAGTGGGGCAGCGAGGGGCACAGAAGGAAAAAGGGGAGACAAAATCACGGGCACAACGACAGTGGGGCAGCGAGGGCACAGAAGGAAAAAGGGGAGACAAAATCACGGGCACAACGACAATGGGGCAGCGAGGGGCACAGAAGGAAAAAGGGGAGACAGAATCACGGGCACAACGACAGTGGGGCAGCGAGGGGCACAGAAGGAAAAAGGGGAGACAAAATCACGGGCACAACGACAGTGCGGCAGCGAGGGCACAGAAGGAAAAAGGGGAGACAAAATCACGGGCACAACGACAATGGGGCAGCGAGGGCACAGAAGGAAAAAGGGAGACAAAATCACGGGCACAACGACAATGGGGCAGCGAGGGGCACAGAAGGAAAAAGGGGAGACAAAATCACGGGCACAACGACAATGGGGCAGCGAGGGGCACAGAAGGAAAAAGGGGAGACAGAATCACGGGCACAACGACAGTGGGGCAGCGAGGGCACAGAAGGAAAAAGGGGAGACAAAATCACGGGCACAACGACAGTGGGGCAGCGAGGGGCACAGAAGGAAAAAGGGGAGACAAAATCACGGGCACAACGACAATGGGGCAGCGAGGGGCACAGAAGGAAAAAGGGGAGACAGAATCACGGGCACAACGACAGTGGGGCAGCGAGGGCACAGAAGGAAAAAGGGGAGACAAAATCACGGGCACAACGACAGTGGGGCAGCGAGGGGCACAGAAGGAAAAAGGGGAGACAAAATCACGGGCACAACGACAATGGGGCAGCGAGGGGCACAGAAGGAAAAAGGGGAGACAAAATCACGGGCACAACGACAATGGGGCAGCGAGGGGCACAGAAGGAAAAAGGGGAGACAGAATCACGGGCACAACGACAGTGGGGCAGCGAGGGGCACAGAAGGAAAAAGGGGAGACAAAATCACGGGCACAACGACAGTGGGGCAGCGAGGGGCACAGAAGGAAAAAGGGGAGACAGAATCACGGGCACAACGACAATGGGGCAGCGAGGGGCACAGAAGGAAAAAGGGGAGACAAAATCACAAGCGGAGGGCGATCTTACCTGCAGGAGCAGCGGGCAGACAACACAGGCGGAGCTGTGTGGTGGGGGAGCGACCTACCTGGCAAGGTCAAGGGTCGCTCTTCATCTAGCCCCGACCCTGGCTCGGCTCGTACAGCTCCTACTTCAGTGCCAGGGATTTCCTCCCGGTGAGTTCTTCTCTATACAAATACACATAATATAACACATTGCACCTAATAAAGTCTGACTCTGCTGAGTTGGAATTTATACGGTATAATAAATACCACAGAATTATGAATTTTTGGGAAATAACAGATTTTGTTGTGCAGCAAATAGTCATGTTCTGCCAAAGACTGGGCTGTTTTTCCCCCAATAAATATCGGCTGGTTTGAGAAGGATATTTATCAGAAAACCCATACTTGCAACGTGTCCTGTGACAAGAGTTACTGCACATATCGAAACTATCCGGGCCACTTGTACTGTCGCCTTAGTGTTAGGTCTTTCACTCATTTGTTCCTCTGAGGGTAAGCGATGCACTTTTTATCTTGTCCAAATACTTTGTACTGTAAGGAGTACAAAACACAAAAAATGCTGGGGGCTTCCAGTTCACAGCCTGGTGGTGGGCTTGCGGCCTCGGTTATGAGTGGTATTCGCCAATGCTCGTTGCGCTGCACATAGCATTCACGCGTCGATATCCCATGGCGTCCCCAGATGAGGAATGACACCATTTATATCCTTTCAAGGTGCATCTGGCTGGGATTTGGGGTTTGGGATTGCAGCCCGCGGCGCACTGCATGATAACGCACGCGGTATGACTCACCAGCTTGAGGGACTGTTTTTTAATTGTACGTACGAAGCCGGTGTGTTTCCACCTTGGACAGAGATCAGTGCGACATCTGCGCGGATGAGTGGTGCACTGGTGTGTGCGCTCACAGGCTTAAAGGGATCAGCTCCTGGCGGGCTAGGCATAAGTAGCAACATTAGGGAACAATGCAACCTCCCACGATGGCCTGTTGCTGTTGCTGCTTCCACCCCAACACAAATCTTTCCTCTTTGACGCTATAAAAGAGATTAAACCTGGAATCACGCTCCTTTTCTTGGTTAGGTGAAGCCGATCTTTTTCCAGCCCTGTTTGGCGTCCTCCTCCCAGTATGATCTTTAAAATGCTACATTTTCATTCCATCCGCCTGCCTGAGAATAAATTACCACGGGTCATTTAGCGCCTGGGTCACTCTCTTTTTAAGGTTATTCTTCTGGCAGAGGTGAGCGCGCATCCCTCGGTGAATGGAAAGAGATGTAATCTTGGGATTTAGGGATATAGTCTCTTGGAAAATGTTTCGACTGCAGCCAAAGTGCGCTCTTACGAGGCCACAGAGAGAGATATAAAGCTTAGCAGTTATCTGTTGTGCTGTTTTTTCCAGGGTGTGATGGAAACCTTGGATGTATTTTGTAGCATGTCCAGTGGTCCAGCACCTCCGGAGACGGCTGTGCTGATTTATAATGTGACAGATGCAAAGTAATAAACATCTAAGTGCAAAAACAAGAAGAAAAATCAACTTAAGGGGTTGGGTGATGGTCCCCATTCATGACCTTCACAACAAACTGGAAAAGCCAATTGAATTCCTTTTTCAAAGCTAATGTGAAATGCCTGGTTGTTTCAGAGCCCAAGAGCATCCTCTGAAATGGACAACTGGTGCAGTCAACTTTACATCCTTTATCGATGACAAGCATGGGTCAGCCTCATAATGGAAGGTCTGGACCAGCAAACTGACCATTGTTAATTTAATCCGGCTTATGCTGGACCGGTCGGTTTTGTATAAGATTTTGTGGATCAATTCACTGCAGGTGTTCACGTTCCTCCATCGGAGCATCTCTAAAGACATGCTCTAAAGCTATGTTTTGCAAAAATCCCTGGCAGTCTCCATTACCAAGTCTGGGTAACCGGTGAAATTGGTAGGTCCCTTCTTTCAAACAGTATTAGAGGTTATCATGATTACTGACACAGAGAAAGTGACTAAAGACAGAGAGTGGATTGGTCTTGGTTTTCAGAGGTAAGCTGAAGAGACTCCATGAAACAACATATTGGGCTCAAACTCAGCGGATTCGATTTACAAAGCTACCTGCACTCATAAATCAGGTTTACAAGTGAAAAATGCAAGATTTTTGCCTAGTGACATTCACAAACAGCGTTTGACACCGTTCCCCACCCACTACTGGTAAAATGGCAGGAGGTAGTAGGAATAGCTGGAACAGCACTCAAATGGTTTACTTCAATCCTTCAAACTAGAACAGGTATGTGAGGAAGCTACAAAATATGAAATTAAAAGGTGAAAAAACTGAGGTGATGGTGGTGGGAAACAATCCCAATAGATGGATGGAAATGATTGGCCAGAATATCTTGGTGATCAACCCACCCCTAAGCCAGAAGTCAAGAGCCTTGGCTTTTGGCTTGATGACAAGCTTTCTATGACAACCAAAGATAAAAAAAAGTTGCAGCAACTTGCTGTGGCTTGCTTAGTACACTAAGAAAGCTTTTGAGATGGCTACCTGAACCATTGCGCAGAATTGTGGTGCAAGGATCGGTCATCTCGAGCCTGGATTACGGAAACTCCCTATATCTGGGAAGTCCCAAAGCTGTTATCAAAAGGTTACAGGTTATCCAGAAGGCCACTGCCCGCATACTTTCACAAATCAGTCGGCAAACGCTGCTCTGTGAAGCCTGCACTGGTTGCCGGTGACTAAAAGAATACAGTTCAAAGCTCTGTGCCTAGCCCATCGAGCTAGGTATGATGAGGGCCCAATGTTAATTCAGAGACTCCTCTCCCCCTATAATACCTCAAGAACACTGCACTCTACTAGCCAGCAGTTGTTTGCGGTGCCTAGAATAATGAGAACCAGAAGTACCTCAAGAACACTGCACTCTACTAGCCAGCAGTTGTTTGTGGTGCCTAGAATAATGAGAACCAGATGTGGCGGAAGTTCTTTTGCGTTCATAGCCCCAAGCTAAGGAACGCACTTCCCAAGCATCTTAGGAAAACAGAGTCTGTACTCAAATATAGAAAATTGCTAAAACCTATCCTGTTCAACTAATTCTATTGTTTCAGCTGAGTTACCTGCTACTACCTAGCGCTGGGAGGCCCTTCTGAGTAGCTAAGTGCTTTAGAAAATAAAAAATAAAAAACTGCTAGCAGTCAAAATCCATTTACCGTTTACTCTTGCTTAATTTCTGCTGCCTACCGCATAAGTCCCATGCAAAGGGAAGGGAAGGGTGATCGGCAGGCATAATTTGCCATGTGACTTTGTGAGCGCTTACAAACTTTTGATTGTGCACAAACTCCTCTTTGACCTTTACCCACCCTGGAAATGGTCAGAGACTTGCTGCTGCAAAGATAAATCCTGTTCCATGGTGGAGAGCGGATGTAGCAGTTCCAAAGTTAGTGCGCATGTCGAGAAAGTGATCTGTGCATGGTAAAAGTGTTTTACATGTGTTGAAAAAAGTGTGCAATTGCGCATCAAGGTTGCCTTTCCCATTTGTGGATCAGCACCTTGTGCACAATTCTGCATTGGAGATATTGCAATGCCAAACAATGTCTCATGACAGTCCCAGTAGTACAGATGGAAAGCTACGATTGCTGCCTTCTTTCTGGCATGCTACTGGGAATGTTTGTGTATAGGGAAATGAAAGCATGTGCAGGAGTACCTTTAGTGTGTAGATTTACGACTCTCCTTGGGAACGTGGCCTAGTGTAACACAGAGTTTACAAGGAACCAAAGGGCAGATTTACTAATATGTCAAACAGCGCAGCTGTGTTCTGTTGCGTGAAAGGGAGAGAACAGAAATGTGCCAAAACACTAGCATATTTCACACTTCTGCTCTCTCCTACTCCTATTGCTGGTGCGCTAATCTGCCTGGCGCCAATGCAGGCAACTTTGCACCATGCTACGAGGCTGCCGGCATTACAGGCAGGATTGTATTTGTGCAGGGACGGATACTTCCTGCACAAAAACAATCCTCAAAAACAAATTCCTTATTCTATGTGTGCTGCAGAACGCAGCACACATTGAAAGATGAAGTAACAAGGTAAAATTAAGATGCTTCTCTTTGTTACGGCTCTGTCGGGTAGGCACCCGACTTTGGCACAAACCCAAGTCTTTGTAAATCTGGGTTTGCATCAAAATACATGAGCGGATATGCAAGAAGGCCCATGCTTGACCGATGTAACGCCTACCCTACGCAAAGTAATGCCTCGCATTACTTATTATTTACTAAACCTTGCAAAGCCATGCAAATCGACTTTCCGTGGCTTAGTAAATGCCAAAATAGATTTTTGCATTGGGGCAGGCCCCCAAAAGTGAAACGACCCAAAATCATAGTAAACCCGAGCCCAACTAATCTTCTGATTGTGGCGGAAGTGTCATTCAAATAGCTGAGATGGTCGTTAGCACTTCACAAACTGTAAATGATAAAAAAAACTGGCATTTAAGTTGGAAATAACCATGGCTCATATTGGGGCACATTGATAATGCTTTAACCTATGTGAAACTGCACCTTGCACACAATCCTGCACTGAGGAAATGGCAATCCCAAAAATTTCCAAGTGCTGTGACCGCTGCCATTTACCATGCATGCTACTGGGAATGTTTGTGAATAGTGAAAATCACCCATGTGAAGAAATAGTATTACAGTTGCAGAGTGATGATTCCCCATGTGACTGTGTCCCAGTGTGATTGAGGGGCTACAAGGAGCCAAGTATCCTTTGTTAGTGGTGGCAATCTGATTCAAATGGAGAGAGAGAGCTGTATTCACTTCACGAACTGTAAATTGTTAAAACTGAGAGCTAGCTTGGAAATTTCCAAAGGTTCAATTAACAAAATACTTTTTAAAAGTCTGAATTCTGTTCATCATAGATTTTCTCATATGATTTGCGTAGATTTCTGACTTTTAGGGGATTCACAAAGAACTACAGAAATTGTAGATTGATGTGCACACTCTCCTGATATGCATTTAATCCTGCAGATAGCTGACATGGTTGATAATGTGCATTAGCACAGTAAACGCTATTTCTTTTTTTACATCAGGAAAATATTTTTAATTTTGGAGGATTCTGCTTACATTCCCTCATGAAAGGTAGTTGAGACTAAGGGTGGGCGGAAGTCACAGAATTTGACTCTGAGGAATTCCGTGGAGTTACATAAAATCTCCAAGAAAATCCACAGAGTTCTGCCAATGGGCAAAAATAGGCATTTAGCTGGTAGCGTGTTCCGCGCTGAAAAATCAGTGTGAACGGCACCACACAGTATGCCAGAGGGCGAGCTACTCGAGTTGATTTTGCTGTTGCTCGAGTAGATATCTACTCAAGCGGGAACCTTCTGACCACGAACAGTCGTGACTACCTGCATTAGAAAAATATTGCCTGGTGTCTTCCTAGTGACCGCAAATTGCGCTATGGGACACCAAATCTCGCTTGCCAGCTTACCATTCTGGAGCCACGCGTGAGAAAAAACTTCTGCGACGTGGTGATTGGCAGAATTTTGTGAAACTCTGCCATACAAGAATAACGCGGAGTCGCTAAAATTCTGTCAATTCTGCGGGCTGAATGGAATGTTACGCCCACCCCTTGTTGAGACACATTCTGCCCAAATTGCACACTTAAGTCAATTTCTTTGGTATTAAATATGTGTGTTTGAAAACAAGGAACAAATCATTGGGAAGGAATCTGAATACCTACAAAGATACCACTTTGTGTGTGTCCACTATCTTCTCAATTCCACACCTTGAACTGACTTTGTGACCACCCATGTTTCTAACTTTACCACCCTTTCTTCACTGAACTTACTACTGTGGATTATATGTCCTATATTTAAAGATGTTTCATGTATTCAATATATCAGCTTAAATAGTACAGAGCCTGATTATGTGAATCAGGACCTGTTATGTGCGGCCTTTGATGGCATTTTACTGCACTTAAGTTAAATTTAGATTTGGAAACCTTTGAGGTTTTTTTTTTTAAACGTCTTTGGGGATAAACACAATCAGGTTTTGCAACAGAATAAGCTTTCATCAAAGCTTACTTTATGTGTGACAAATTGTTTGCAGGCTGCATTCAAAGTTTACACATGTCACCATGGCCACTGGCCTGATGTACTTTTGGAATGGATGTTAAGATCAGATATCCTTGGCGCTCTGGTATTCCTGACAGGGGTTCAGTTGAAACTTTTGTCTAGTTAGGTTGATGGCAAAGTCCAACACATTTGCTCACATGTCCTCCTCTGTCTCAAGGGTGCACAGATTACAAGATAGCTTAGTCACCTTCCCCTGGATTGCTGTAGGTGGAGTGAAAGTGACCTTTGCAGCACTCATATCCTTCACTCAGTGAAGTGGGTGAAACCATGCTGACATTGGGCTCCAATATGTCCTGAGAGATTCTCATGGTTCTTCTAGGATGCAAAGCTCTATAGATGACCATGTTAAAGCACCAAGCATGTTCGGGGTTCATCCCCTAGTCGTAGCCTTTGCCCACCAGCCAGAAGTGTCGCTTGACACCCAAGGCAGACAGAACTGCCGGGACTGCCAGGATCTTCCAGGACAGAGTGAAGAAACCACAACTATTGTGCTGTGCTCTGACTTGGGTTTCCATTCCCCACAGTTGGCGCCCTTCTGCACCCAGGTCTAACCCAAGAAGCCCTTAGGGTTGCTCAGGCTCCACCAGGGAGGAAAGTTCTAAAGATGGCCACCTCAAGAGAGCAGACACCAGATTCAGACTTCCATCCTTGACCAGAGGTGCCTCTCCTTATCTGGGAGCCCAAGAAGACCCACAGCAACTCATAGGGTCTTCCAGGCCATATATATCCAAGGATAGACAAGATAGAGCTCCAGGTAAATCCAGGGCACAGTCCCTGAGATTCTCTCCATGACGCATAGTGCTCCTCTGCACCCAGGGCCGCCCAACAGGGTGCCCGTTCAAAACCTATTTCCCAGCTCAAGATGGCCAAAACAGACTTTCAGGCTCCAAAGGGATGGAAAGATCTAGAGATGGTCCAGATAGAGCTTCCAATACTGTCAGGGTGAGGGTGAAGTCCTGGCACTTGGGCTTTAATCCTTAACCCATCATCCCACTCCACTCCCATGGCCAAGGCTAGAAGCCTGCAGGGTCTCCTAGTCTTCTCTGGCTGAGGTAGAGTTCCAGGCACCTCGATGGCATCTCAATGGCATAGGCCCTGGATTTGTGCTTGCATCCCTGACTGGTGGTGTTATGTGTTATTTTATTTTAATCTATAACATGAACAAATCACCCTGGAATGGGTATCTCTGTGAAGTTTTATCTATAACCAAGGCTCAGACCACAAAGCCCCGTTTCTCCAGTACAGAGTGCTCTAAAGATGACTGATGTAGAGGTGCATTGACCTCCAGGGTACAGCCCCTAAACCTGTGTTTTTCTCATCGATATGCAGTGCCCCTCTAAACCTAGGGCCCAGCTTAAGAAACCCGACAGGCACTCAAAGCCTCCAGGGTAGAAGGCTATAAACATGACTAAGGTAGAGTTCCACGTAACTTCAGGCCACTGCTCCCAGACTTTAATTTCTGTCACACACTCCTTCATACCTAAGGCCTAACCCACTAAGCACCAGAGGGACTCCCAAGCACATCTTGGGCATAAAGATCATAAGATGGCCATGGCCGAACTCATGGAGGTACCTCCATACATGATTGGGGCATGGGTCTAAGACTTGGGCTCCAGTAACCAACCCAAGGCAGGCCAACGCAGCAAGGAGGAAGTTCCAGAACACCAGACCAAACTTCCAGGCTGGGTGGCTCATTGCTATGGGCACCCAGAACCCTGCTCAATATCAAAGTACGGAGGATGGCTGCTACCCTGCTCCCAATGTAATGCATGGTTGGACCAGATAATCAGTATCGTGGATCTACTATCTGGTCTTGTACCATAGGAAATGACTAGTTTGACAGACGGGTGCTTTGAAATGAGGGTTCTTTTGGAATTTTAGTTAAGCTAGGTCAAAGAGGTCAGACACAACTACACAGGTGTTCATCTCTGTCACCTAGGCTACACAGATTACAAGACACACTAGTTGCCTTCCCTGGGTTAGTAAAGACAGGGCATTAGGGAGAGGTCTGTCATCTTTTTGAGTCTGCTTGATCTACCTAAGAAAGATGTGAGGGTCTTGTCTATCCTCCACTTTAATTGCATTTTTCTTCCAAGGCGACATGCAGACCCTAGCTTGCCTTTAGGACCTTCATCTTTGGCGAGCTTTGAGCCATTTCTGTGCCCATATGGTTGCTGTAGAGGATGGAGCTTCATTGTCAGTGGGTGCAGTGGAGGTCGATAGAACAACCCTGTCTGTAGTATCCATGGTTTTCCTGCTAGCAGAGGAGGCTGCTCGTTGGATTGCTTTACACTCAGTGTGCCAGTCACCCTTTCACAAACCTGCCATCTGGAGAGCTGGCAAGACATTCCTGACAGAGCAGCCTGCTCAGTGACAGGGTGTGAGAAGCTGTGTCATTTGCTGAGGCATAACTGCTGGCAGGATTCAAGACACCATCTGATGGTGTCAATCCATGATCAGGGAAGAGTTAGACAAGTTATGTGAGGAGTCTGCTGCCCTTACTAGGTTCATGGACAAGACACCAATTTCACAGTGTCACCTCTGGAAGAATGACTGCAGTGCAGGACTCCAGGCACCAGGTGGGGTGTCTTTCCATACCCAGGGCAGAATTCCAGGAGGCCTGAAAGGATTCTCAGGTATGTTTATGGAAGTATGATGCAACAAGACTCCAGTTAAACCTCTTGGAAGTCTGTGTGCAGGGCTCAAAGCTGGGCTCCAGGCACTGGTTGGGGTGTCCCTTTATATCTAGGGCAGTTACAGCAGGTCCACTTGGGCAACCTGGAATCTGAGGGGCTTTAACTTTGAACAAGGCCCCAGTTAGACTTCTTGTTAGCTCACATGAATGGCAGCCATTGAGCTAGGCTAAAGGCACCAGCTGGGGGTATCCCTCATACATGGCAGAGTATTCTATTGATGACTCCCATGCTCCTCCATGGTGTCAGACAAGATCTGACTTAGATCTATGGGAAGCCTGCATGAATTGCTCCCCAGTGAACCTCTGTACCAATGGAGTCTCTCTGTACCCAGGGCAGAATTTAAACAGGCCAACAGGGACAGCCAGGTATCCTTGGGACATCAACTCAGACAAGATCCAAATGAAACCACCAAAAAGCAAGAATGAATTCTGTGGCATCATGGCTTCTGGGATCCATGCACTAACTAGAAGCGTCCCTCCATACCCAGGGCCAAGTTGCAAAGGCCCCATCTAAGCTTACATTATGCTTTTCCTGTAAGACTTGTCTGATCTTGTACCTGCTAAACAAAAAGCAGATAAATTGCAAAGTTGATGAAGTAAATTATGCGCGCCACTGAACACAACTGAACCCAAACTGATTTCCGTTGTTTGGGCTTGCCAATGAGGTCTAATTTGAATCGTATGGCACAGTGAGCACAGAATCCAGGGACACACTCTTCACATTTAGGATGTCTCACTGAGAAAAATGAAAAAGTAATATGTGGAATATCTGGTTTAAACTCAGCAACAGACTATTACTCTGGGCTGCATTGTGATCCATATTTGTTTGCTCAGTGTGTCACTACAGACATTTACCCACCGTATGCATATCAGACTTGGTCATGTCTCAACACCTGCTAGACCTTTATGGTGACCTCACCATTTCTAACCCAGGAATCGTAACCCCAGTAGATGTGAATATGTGAATATTCTAGATTCTAAACTCCCTCAGTTCAGTTCAGGAGTAATGTTTATTTAGACCATAGTCTTTAAAACAACAATAAAACCCAATTGTAAATATTAAAACAATACAGATACAGACTCTTCCCCATTTTTCATTAAAATGAATAGCCTATAAGCGGAATGGTAAGGGCACGGATATCTCACACATATGACATAATAACATGATTAACCGGTATAACCAGTTCAATTCAATCCCCTGAAAATAATAACATTTAATTCAATTTTATATTAATTAAAACAGGGCACAGTGCACTTTAATAAAACTCAATCTTAAAATCATTAAAATCGTTAAAACATCTTCAGTTTCTCCCTAAAGAGACTTTTATGGCTTTCATATAGTTTCCAATTGCAATAGCGATCTCAAGATTAGGCATCTCTGTAAGTAGGGCTACTGCCTGTTCTCGTGATTTCGTTTCATATTTTAAAAAGATTGGATGTAGAACTAATTTCCGCTGAACTAAAACTAAAACACAATCTACTAAAATATGCAAAATATCACATTTTGTTCCCAACATACATTTGCAATTTCCGTCCGGCTGAATCATTTCTGATTTTATTTTCTCATTTGTCAGCCAGGGGTTAATGCCAATTCTTAATCTTAAAATTTCACATCTGAGCCAATAGTTGGGTAATGTATCCAGGTACGGATACCAGGCTTCATTCAACCATGGAGTTCTCATACATTGCACTGATTTTTTTGTTCTCAGATACTCCATATCTACATTTCTGGACAATTCCTGCCCTTGGGATCTGAGTGTACTCTTAGTAAATTCTGCATGCAGTGTTTGTTGACAGATTCTCACTTTTAAGTTCTTACCTACAGTAAGCAGTTTCTTTCTAGATTCCTTAGCCCATTTTAGGTTACTAGACTGAATCTCCTCTCTGCACCATTGTGAGACCTTCTGCACTACTCCAGGGTCCTGGTGTTTCCAAAACCTTACTAAAGCCACTTGAATCTGTATGCTCCATGCTATTGTTCCTAACTCAGTTCTAATGGCCTGGATCATTGCTGAACTCGGTAGTGACAATAAGGTTTTTAAACACTTCCCTTCTTCTAAGTCCCAACAGCTTTTACCACTTAGGTAGAGGACTTCGGCTCCATACAGTACTTGCGGGGGTGTCATTGCACTATATGCCTTTAATAACGGTCTGTGGGACATATCCCCGTATTCTCGATTGAATTTTTCAGCCCACAGATCGATGTAAAGGCTTTTTGCTTTCTGCGCTTCTAAGTGCGTATGCCACTTTAATGCACTATCGAACCAGACCCCAAGATATCTATACTCACTCACAATCTCCAGTTTCATGGGGCCTAAAAACCAACTGAAGCTCGTATCTCTTTTCCCAAAACATAACATTTTTGTTTTTTCCATATTTACAATTAAAAACTTTGCCTCACAGTACTCCCTAAAAGCGTTTAGTTTTCTTTGGAGGCCTAACTCAGTCTGGTCGAGAATCACCAAATCGTCTGCATACAATAAGCATGACACTTTGTTTCCATTCTTTCTGGGACTGGCGCTTCTATCAACCTCTAGTATTGCAGGTAAGTCTGCTAGGAATATGGCGAAAAGCAAGGGGGCCAAGACGCAGCCCTGTCTTAGGCCGTTTCCAATTGCTATTTTCGGCGTCAAGGACCCCCCCTTATCCTTAATAACCTGTGCCCAGTTTCCTCTATGTAGCTCTTTTACTATAGCCAGTAAGCCTTCCGGAATATTATAATTTTCCAAAGACTCCCAAAGGCATTTACGGTCCACAGAATCAAATGCGGCCCGAAAGTCCACGAAGCAACAGTATAACTTCCCTTTTTGCTCTATTGACTTTCGCGCCACTGCCGATAGGGCAAAACAGTGGTCGACAGTAGAGTGACCTTCCTTGAAGCCCCCCTGTTCTACCGGCACAATTGAACATTGCTCCACCCAATCCTTAAGTCTACTCAATATTATTTTTGCGAAGACTTTTTCCCCAATATCCAACAAGTTAATTAATCTATAATTTTTCAGAGCTTTCATGTCACCCTTCTTATGCACCGGTCTAATTACTGCTCCCTTCCAATTTTTAGGGATTTTGCCTGTATCCAAGATAACTAAAAACATGGAGGACAAAAATTCTGCCCACCAGATCAGCTGGGACTTTATTATGGAAGCTGGGAGATTATCGGGTCCTGCTGCCCTGGTTATCTTTAATTTGGTTATCGTATTTTTCACATTCAATACTGAGAAATCTGGTTTTAGATCTTCTACTAACCCACTCCAGGTTTGCATCACTCCTTCTTCTGATGCCCTACGAGAGTCATACAATTCCTGCAGATATACTTCCCATGCGGCCTTTTCTACCACACAATTCATAGCTCCCACCGGGTGTTCTGCAGCTGCCTGTATCAGCTTCCAAAACTGGCGTATATTCTTTGTTTCGATAGTTTCTAACAGTCTTCCCCAGCATTTTTCTTTACAGACTCTTTTTGAGCTACTAATTAGCATTTTGTATTCTCTTCTCAATTTTTTAAGGTATATAGCTCTGTTCAAATCATATTTAACACTAAGCCTACGTGCTTCTCTCCTTATCTCCCTCTTCATCTTTAAGCAGTCCACAGAGAACCATTTTACTTTCCTTTTATCTTGATTTGTTGCATGTATTTTCTCATTTTTTTGTTCAACACTGAGGCATTGCACAACCTGTTCTATTTTTCCCTCATACCATTCTAGGTTCTGCCCTCTTTCACTTCCCAAATCTAGCTTCTGTTGTAGTATTGGCAGCTTTGCTATATATTCATCTGTTAGCCTAGTTGTCACTCACCTAGGATACTCCACTTGTTGTAAAATTACTTTTTCTCGTGGGCTCAGGTTTACATCAAAAAGTTCAAACTGCAGGGGGTTGTGATCGCTACCTTCCCTATGGCAGACCCGAAACTCCTTAATTAAGGCAAAGCTCCAGGCAGACGTAAACACGTAGTCTATAGGACAGTTTTGTGTGCCTATTTTAAATGTTTTCTTAGCTGGACAGTCTAATTCTGACCTACCATTTAGGCAAAATAGGCTCTTTGTCCCCAAATAATTTTCCAAGTTTATATCTTGGTTTGAGAAAACACATTCTGGGAAGGTCGCTAATCTTATGTCATAAACCTCCAGGATTTCCGTATACCAACGGTCTACCTTCTTTGGGTTTAATTTATGATTGAAATCACCCATCATTAAAATTATATCCGTGCCGTATTTTTCACATAAGATGTCTATATCATCTTTAAAATATCCCAACTCAGCACCATATTCCTCGGGACACCCCCATTGCATATACACGTTTATGAGGGTTACGTTTTCGTGCTTTTTGTCTGTAACCAACAGAGATAACCTGCATGCAAGGAGCCATTTACCTTTTACGGAAAGTGATGTCACATTCTTCACTACTTTTGTAGACAAAAGGGTCATAATCCCACCTGCCGGACGCCCAAACCTTTTTTTCTTTGCTGGGCGACGGAGTTGGAGAAAGCCTTCAATTGTTGGGGTTTTGTCGCATAGCCAAGTTTCCTGTAAGCATATGATCTCGGTACTTTTAGCTATCTCTTTTAAGATTTCTTGTTTTGTCAATTCTCCGAGACCATTTATATTCCAGGATACAAACTTAAGGCTGTGCGACACCCCATTATCCTATTCCACATCATCTAAATATCCTTCTTCCCCGGGCTCCTCATTATACCACTGGGAGGGGCCTGCAAGGCTGCTTCTTTGGCTCCAGTTCCCCCAGAATTTACCAATATCAGAGTTGTTCGCTATTATATTGAGGTTTCCAGCACCTTCTCCATCTTCCTCCAATAACCTCACCTGTCTCTTCCCAAGTCCTGCATGGCACTTTAAGAAGCCTCCGCCTAGTTGGCCGTTCCCCTCTACGTCTTCCTCAGGGATTATCCGTATTCCTTCCTTAAATACCTCTCTCTCCGCTTTCCCAATTGCCATCTTTACCAGGTCTGAGTAAGCTAACACCCTGGTAATTTCCTTCCCTTTACAGTTAGCTTTAAAACCCACCTGCCGCAGGTCTTTAGTGCCAATTCCTATCAAACTCGGGCATTTTGAGAATGAGTGTAAAAGTTGAGACCTGTTTAGGGGTGAAATCTTCCTTGTTCTTTTTCCCCCTTCTCTACTTGTACAGGTTCAAAATATAACCACTTATTCCCAACTGCCTCTTTTCCCAACTTAGAGGTTGTTATATGTGGCTGCCCGTTGTTCTTCCTAGTTGCTGCCATGAATTTATTTCTTACTTCTTTTCTATCCCTTTGTTGGGGGTCTTTATCAAGGTTTTTTTTCGGAGTAAGTGCTATATGGCTTGCTCTATTCAAATGCAGGGGTGGTTTTAATTGCACCTTTTTTAATCCCACTCCAATCCCCTTCTTCATTTCTTTTTTTGGTCCCTTGCTCACTCCTACTTCCCTAAGGGTCCTGGTGGGCACCGACTCTTGAGTAGCGATTTCTGGGATAACCTCATCATCCCTCCCCCTTTTCACAACCTTTCCTTTCCCCTTTTTTTGTAGCTTCCTTCCTATTAGGCTCCTAAAAATAGAAGGCCGATATCTAGAATATTCGCCCCTTCTTTTTATCAACATCGGGCATCTTGAAATGTAAACATTGTGTGGGTTTTTTGGTAGATCTAATACTTCGGTAGAGACTGGGGGCTGCGGGTCTGGGACTGCTCTTATCATAGTTGGCATTTGGCCCCTGATTCCTTGCAGCTCCCCCTCAATCTTATGTAGATACATTTTTTGCGATTTTAGAATGTCATTATTTAGCATTGTGACTTCCAATAACCCCAGTAAGGTTCTTTGCAGCATCAACATTATGTCCAACATTGAAGAGGAAGGGGTTACTGAAATGTCTAGGTCTAGTGTAGAATTTTGCCCCGCATCTTCTTTTGGTTCAGTTCTCTGGGTACCAGACTGCTCTTGGCTCCCATTTAGTTTTGGCCTTGTTACTATGTCCGAAGCATCCCCCCAATCGGTCCTTGAGCCCTCACTGTTAATCTCCAATGGGTCTAGGACCATTAGTTCCTGATCCTGCAGAGAGAAGACACGCGGGGATGAGGACAGCCGAGGTGCCATTATTAAGTCGTTTTGGCTTAGGGTTGATTGATTTGCCAGAAACGATGACTCCAGTATTGGCTCACAAAGATCTACTGAGCCATCTACTGAGCCATTCGCATTCAGCTGTTCAGCCTCTATAGCCTCTATATCCTGGGGCTTCGCTGGTGAAGCCACCTTTTTAAAATGTTTTCCCACAAAGTCCTTTATTGACTTTATTGACTTTGAGGCTTGCACGCCCCCTTTTTTCCCCTGCACAGCTTCCTTATTTGCTCTCTTCTTAGGTGCTCTTTTAGCCCTTTCTCTGGGACTCTCCAGACTCTCTCCAGAAGCCCTCTGTTCCATGGAGAGCTCTCTAGCCGCAAGGTTTTGCTCTGTGCGGGTTTTATTCTTCCTTGGGCCCATAGCAAGCACACGTTCTTATGGCAGCTATTTCATTCGTTTTTTCTTTTACAAGATAAGTCCAGTATAAATTCGAACTAGTGGAGACCAGCTGTGTCAGCAACGGCAACGACAGAGCGCACAACAGAGGATTCACTAACTTAGCTGGTAGACAGTATACGACAAGCTTGGGTCGCTCCCAGCTTGAGGTGCCCGAGTCCTTCTCTAGCCACCTCACAGTTTTAGACTTTCTGCTTCAGCTCTGGTCAGCTCTTGTCAGACTTATCAGGCTTATCAGATTCCCCCTTCTCCAGGCCCCTGCTCCAGGCCCCCGGGCTCACCTCTCAATGCTGGCTCCGGTGGACAACGTGCAGCATCTGCCACTGCCTGACTTCGCTGCCTCTTTTCAGCCTTTCACAGCATCTCACAGCGCAAAATTTCTCCACTGTTCCAGCACCCCAGGGGCACTCACTCCTGCCACAGACTCGTCAACAGTCAGCAGTCTGTTGTAGCAGGCATTTGCAGCAGTCAGCAATAAGTCGCCCTCAGCAAAGTCGCGGTTGGTCCCGGGGCGTGTTGGACTGCCGCGGCTCGATTTTCGGCCGGTTTTTGGCTCGTTTTTGGCCGATACACAGATTTTCCGCATCTCCTGTAGTTCTAAACTCCCTAATTTGCTAGTTGATTTGTTGGCTAGCGCAAGAAAAAGCAACAATTTTTTGGCTTGGCAGTTATACAGTTTACTTCCTAATAGCAAATCAACAGTTCTAGAAGGATCACTATCAGCTAAAAATCTGATGTTTGAAAACAATCCTGATATTTGCTACAGGGGGAATCTTAGATTACACTAAACAACAGGGAAGCTGTCTCCTACCGTTGTGCAGCAGGTTATTCTATCTTGCATCAGAATAGGGCTCGAGGTCAATTGGGAGACTATGGTGGTTCTTTATAGAAAATATTGTGGCCTTCACAGTCTCTGCATTGCCAAGACTAGATATTGGCCATGAATACCTGTTTGTCACCTCAGGATTATCACCAAAACAATCCAAGCCTGGCTTCTTAGTTATCATCCGACAGGTGCACATACCAACTGTACAACCTCTATGAGTTAGTTGGTTATCTGGCTGCTATTCTATTTCCTGAAGTATAGTTCCAGGGGACTTTAATGTAAGGTTGGACCCTGGTTTTGAAGTTCTTCCCTCCAATGTTTTTCACCTTCTTAGCAGAAATGGGCTTCAAGAAAAAGATTTTGAATGCTACACACTATAAAGGGCAGGTTGTTGATGCAAGCTTTGTGAAGAATGCAAGCCTATCAACTCCATGCTCTTGTGAAAACATAATCATATATTCCCATGTGATACAGTATTATTATTTAATATGTATGTATGACCAAGTGTGTAGTGATATGTTTTCTAAAGAAATAGGAATGCTGCTCATTTTTGGTTTGAAGGATCCATTAGGTTTAAATATGCTTTCTAAATGTCAAGGTTCTAGTAAGTTCTTATTTAAGGTTGTACATTTGCACATTTCTGCAAAGCGTAACCCGTTTCCAGTCCTGGCAACAGGCAGCAGGATTTTGGGAGAATAATTAGCTCAGTATTGTATTATGAATTATATCTTCTCCTCAAGGATGCCTTCAACTTCTTTTGGGAGAAGATCCTACCACCTTGTGATGAGGAAGAGGGTGGGAACGACTCATTCCCTTGGCCCTTCCCCTATATGTCACAAAACACACTTTTTTATTTTGCAGGCCGCCTGGGAGTCCTGCATCTTTAAGGCTGCTACGTTGGGATCAGCGGGCGAAAGGCTTGACCTTTGCCCCAGGACAAAAGAATAGGATTGGATCCAATCGGGGAACATGGGACGTAAAACGTCGGAGGAGGAACACCGAGGAAGAAGTGAGGAGACGTCAACAATAACCTGCGACAAACCAGTTTCCAAGACGAAAGGAACCGTAGCAGAGACAGCCCGTGATGTACCGTGGAAGGACAGGACTGCAGAAAATTCTGGCAAAAAGCTGGGAGGCCACCTCAACGTGAGATGCCTCGCCACGTTCCTGGAGGAGCATGGGTGGCACTGGTACATGCTCGCTTGCTGGGAACTGGAGGGAGGCAGAAAGCTAATGGCTAATGGCTAATGGGTGGTAGGACGCTGAGCTGTTTAAAGTAGAATGCTCTCCCATTTAAAACAGAGCGTGCAAACGAGCTTATCTGTCGAAGTCCGTGGACTCAGTTTTCTTTGTTTTTGTTCCCTTTTCCCCTAGTTAGAAAATAAGCACTATAACTGGCTACAGGGCTAAGGAACCAGTAGTGAATATTTTCTTTTGTGTGTGCCGTTACTAAAACCTGCATTTAAGAATAGTCAGACCAGCTGAGAAACAGAGTGGTCATAAGTTTGCTTCTTCAATAACGTTCTGAAATCACGTGGAAGTGGGGCAAGAATAGGATTGGGTGACACCCCCCCTCACATACACGCTTCCCTTTGGAACAGACAGACCTAGAGGGAAGCACTTACCTTTGCTGTATCTTCTTCATCCGAGGGGCATACTTCCTCTGTGGTGGCCTGAAACCGTCCAGACCTTAAAAGGAAGACCAAAAGAGGAGATGCATCTTTACTGTGATGTATTCTAAAGTCTCAAATAAAACAAAACTCTATCTGGAAATTAGTGTCTATGCCTAATATATTGAAAGATGATATTAGACAAGCAATATCACAGAACTAAAAGGGTGACACGTGGTGGAGAATGTAGGCAACTGCCGTCAGAAAGAAGAAGGAACATATCGTGCATTAAATGCAGGAGGGCCAACACAAGTTAGAGTGGGTCCTCGAAAGACACATGAAACAGGCAGAAATAGACAGAACAGTGTTTTCTAATGCTATCCGTTCCCAAGGGGAGAATATGACTAGGATGGCAGAAGGACAAAAGCAAATGGCTACTGGGATGGGCCAAGGACGAAGTCTTGCTCTACCTGCCGCTCTGGTTCCCCAACAAAAATATGTTTCCGGTGAGGATCCAGTAGCCTTCTTTCTTAATTTTGAATGAGCCGCCAGAGTCAGTGCCTGGCCACAGGATCAGTGGCCTTTCTATCTTGCACCTCTATTAACAGGAGAAGCATACCAAATCACTAATAGGGATGGCACTTCCACCTATGCTGAAGTAAGAAGATTATATTAGATCGCCTAGGGGTGGACGATGAGACTCACAGACTAAAATTTAGGAGAGAGAGAGGGAAGCTCCTGGGGATATCCCAACAACTTTATTTTATAAAAATGAAGGAGGCTGCAGATCGGTGGCTGAAATCTTTAGAAGCTACCAAAGAGGAAATTATGGAGAAAATCTATCTGGAGCAGTATTTAGAGGCCCTTCCCTTCCAGACTCAGAAATGGCTACAACAGCACGCAAGATTAACTTTAGTTCATGCAGTGGAAATGGCCACTATGTTTGCCCGTGCTCAGTCTCGATGACTTCCCACTGACTATAAGAAGTCAACTAAACCTTTGTCATCTTTCAATAATAAATAGGAAAGAAAACCGAACAAAACTCCTTTAAAACCCACCAAGAATAAAGTAGGGGGATCAGAACCCCATGTAAATACCGGACCTCAGTGTTACGAATGTAGGGCCAGATTTTGTAAACAGAAAAAAGAAAAATGGAAGCAAGGGCCCATGGACATCAGTTATGTTTTCTATGCTCAAGAAACTGGGCCCATATACTATGTGAATTTAAAGCTTAACAGCAGTCGAGTTACAACTTTATTAGACTCAAAGTGTAGACAGTCAGTCATTAAGAGTGAGTTAGTACATCTTTCTCAACTAATCCTAAATAAGAGAGTAGGGATGCATTGTGTACACGGGGACACTTAAGTATATCCAGTAGCCAATTAACCCTTACTAACGATCTAGGGCAGGAATGTACTGTAGAGGTTGGGGTCCTACCTTAAATTGCCCAAACAGATCATTCTTGGAACAGATAACCCTTATTTCTTTTTATCTTTTTCTGGGAAATCTTACCCAGAAGGATCAGTCTATGTACTCCAGAGATAACAAGTAAACCCCTGTTCACACTACTCTGACACCCAAATCATGGGTCCTTGATAAACAATTTAAAGTTGTCTAAATAAATGATATTACTCTCCAAAACGCTTGGCAAAATGCCAGACACCCAATATTCCCCTAACCCAGGCTATCCTCATTTTTATATAAAAAAAGGCTTATTATATTGTTTGGGAATAGACGTGGACACACCCCAGTTGTTAGTTCCTCATGAGTTCTGGGATCAAGTATTGTTTTTTGCACACTCACATCTCTTAGCCGGTCATTGTGGAATAGAAAAAACTGGTCAAGCTATTTTGCGGAATTTTTTGCCCAAACCAAACTGTATTGCCAAGATTGCACCATAAGCCAAAGAAAAAACCCTTACCAACCTCCCAAAGTACCACTACAACCATTACCTATAATTGACAAACCCTTTGATAGGACAAGAATGGGTTTAATAGGGCCTTTGCCTGAATCAACAAAAGGTTTCCAATATGTGTTGGTTATCGTTGATTATGCTACTCGATATCCGGAAACCATCCCCTAAAGGGTTGTTTCATCTAAGGTCATTGCACAACACCTTATAGAAGTGTTTTCACTAATGGGATTTCCTTGAGATCAAGGCACACCTTTTGTGTCCAAGATGATGAAACAAATGTGTAAACAGTTGGATAGTAAACATCTAACCACTTCGGAATATCATCCCCAGGCAGATGGCTTAGTCGAAAGATGTGATGGAACTCTTAAATTAATTCTAAGGAAATTGTTGTCTGGTGATGGAAAAACATGGGACCAACTGTTGCCGCTTGCACTCTTTGTATTATGGAGTCAAGTAGAGAGTAGCCTAGGTGTCTCCTCTTTTGAATTATTATTTGGGCGACGACCCCGTACACTGTTAGAAATAATGGAGGAAGCATGGGAAAGAGATGCCGAGGATGAGGCTAGTTCGCTTCTAGATTACACTAATCAAATTAAATCACAAATTGGAAAAATGAGAGCATTGGCTCATGAAAATTTGGACAAAGTCAGCAAAAACAGATGTGGTTCTATGATAAAGGTAAATGCTGGAGGAAGCCTGCAGTTGGAGATTGAGCTCTGGTTCTTCTGCCTACTTACCACCACAAAGATGAGGAAAGAATGGCAGGGCCCTTGTGAAGTTACTAAGAGAGTAGGAAAAGAGAACTATCAAGTTCCTATTTATCCAAAAAAGGAACAACTTTATCATATTAACCTCTTAAAAAAATGGTTAGGACCCTCCTCCAAAGATTATCCAAACAGTAGGCACTTTAGAAAAAACAGGAAATACTATTGATAAAACTGATATTAACCCAGACCTTTCAGATGAAGAAAGACAGGAGCTTCTCAAAGTATTAACCCCTTTTTTGGATATTTTCTCTGATTTACCAGAGAGAACTAACCTGACCATGCATTTAATACAAACACATGAAGGAGTTGTTATAAAACAATGCCCCCATCGAGTCCCAGAAGCACGTAGACTCGCTCTTCAGGCTGAGATTGCACAAATGCTTGAGATCGGGTCATTAACCAATCCCAAAGTGATTGCTGTTCCCCTATTGTTCTTGTTCCAAAACCTGATGGTAGTCTATGCTTCTGTATAGACTTTTGAGCAGTAAATAGAATCTCTAAGCAAATAATTTTTAGCCCTTGGGGGCATTGGGCGAAACATATTAAGTGCATTTTCATTTGTTACTTCCCCTTTTTCCATCCATTCATAGGCCACTGCCCTAAATATTTACTTTTCGTGTTGATCTAATTGGCTACCTGTACTCATTGGTGTACCTGTATCCAAAGAGTAACGTTGCTTGGGCGTCTTATATTTACTTGAAGACCACTGTAAAAGGAGTGACCATTGGGTAGAATTGCCAGACTGGGAGGCGACAGACCCTCCAACTGTCTGTAATACGGGGGTATTTACAATATTGGACTCTATGGTTACTGGCCAGGTGACAACCTTCTGCCCTGCAAGGGGGAGGTATGAACGACTCTCAGGAAGGAAAGCAAAGGGCTTGCCATTGGAAGAGATGTGATCTCTCCATGGCAGGTAGGTCAAACAGGGTGTGAGCCCAAAAGGCCATTTTCAAAGGGAAAGCCACATTTGAAGGGCAAATTGTGGACACACCCGAGAGGGTCTGCTCTTTTGTTCTTGCAGACAGGTTGGTGTCAGGGACAGAGAGGGGGAAGCCATTGTCAAACCATTTTTTCCATGGGCATGTATACCCTAGGTATCCACATCTCAGGGATGGGCTAGGGAGCTCCGCAGACAAAGAGAAGGGTTCTGCCATGTTGGTAGTAGTCAGAATAGCCACACTTTACAGGAAGTCATCACTAGGTGGGAGGAGAACAGGTAGCCCATTGGCTAGTAGACGCTGCATCCCTGAATGCACCATACGTTTCAACTGAAGAGTGGACTGAAGAAGGACTGTCCTGCTGTTCACAGGACCCAGCATAGAGAGACTGCACCAGAGAGGACTGCACCTGCTGCTCCTTGGGCTAGAAAAGAGAGGACTGCATCTGTGGTGCTCTGCTTGAGCCTCAGACAGAAGAAGTAACTCCAAGAGTCAGTTGGTTGTTTTCCTCTGACAGCTACAGGGCCACAAAAGGTAAAAAAGCCTGCTTTGGTGAGTTGGTAGACAAGACCTGACTGCCACTGACCATCAACTTGCACCCTGGGAGACAGAGTCACACTTTTACCCAAGTGTGTTGGATGGAGGAGAGTCATCAGAGTGCAATTTGAGTACCCAGCAAGGGACTTATTACCAGTTAAAGGGAGCCACTGGTTTCGCTGTAACCGGAGACCAGTAGATCACTGGCAACTAGTTTTTGATTGGACTTCAACCTGACCTCAAGGGACATCAACCACTGTAGCCAAAGTTGCCCCACCATGTTCTTGGACTGAAGGGTAGCCCAGGGAGACCTCTGTCACCAGCTCAGCATCCTTTAGAATCTTCAGCATTGTGTATTCCTTGCATCAGGACCACTCCATTTAGTTCTATTGCAGTTGCCCATAGAGCCTGGAGACTGCTTTGACTGTGAGGTAACTGTTCAACTAAGCCTGTTTGACCCCTGTGACTCACTTGCTGCCGAAGTTAGTCACCCAAAGTGGGTCAGTGTAGTAGTTTAAAACTTTATACCAGTTTTCAAAGTTTGCAATGTTGACCGCAAACGTGGTCCATTACAATGATTATTACACTAAATCAAAAAGCAGTGATTTATTATTCCTTTGAACACGCATAGCTCTGGAGCCCTGTGGTGGATTTGTGTCATTCACATGTCGATTTAAAGGCAAAAACACAACCTTTTTTATAAATAGGCATCAAATTGTTATTGAATTTTGTTTCTTTCTTATACAACTGTTCTGGTACTTCTTAATGCTTTACACATGTTCCCTTAAAGCCTGACTGCTCAGAGCTACAGCTACCCAAGGTTGAGCTAAGGTTTATCAAATGAATCTGATAGGACCGAGTGCAGGTAGTGAGTTTATTACATGGTGAGGTCTCACAACCACACTACCTGAAAAGCCTCTTTCTTCACAGTGAGCAAGGATTTATTTGCGAGCACTGACATGCAAATCTTTCTGATGCTTTTGCAGACACAGTAAATGTGATTTAACAGTGGATACCACTCCTTTCGAATTTCCTTCTTTTGAATACAGTCTGCCTCATGGGCTGTTGTTACACAAGCCCCAACCACAAGGAGGTCCTGCATATCTCATTTGCAGGTCACAAGCCTACACTTGGCTTCCTGTCGACTGGACTGGGACTTGTTGTCCAGGATACATTGTTCTGGCTATGAGTCACTTTAATGACCATTGTTTTGAACAAAAAAGGGGTAGGCCAGCCAATTCAACTACCACTAGAATCTTTTCTGCTTTAATTCACAGGTACAGAATGACTGTTGCTTTAGATGAAATAAGAAGAAACTAGCTTTTAGAAGACATAACTTTTCCCACCAATTTAGCTTTGGGATTGATGACAGCACAACTAGACATCCATGCTAAGATGCTAATTCAAAATAGGATGGCATTGAGTTACCGTTTAGCAGCCAAAGATGGTCTGCACTATTGTAAATACTGAATGTTGCCCCCATCTTCCCAACACTTCTCTTAGCATACATGAGCCAGTAGCGGCCCGTGGTGGGAGTGCTGCGGGGCGGGGGAGGAGCAGGGTGTGGGGTAGTAAACTACGGCATACGGCCGAACAGAGGTAAGTAAACAAATAAATAAATAAAACGAATTTCATTGCGCGCGCTGCATTGTCACTACCCCCACCATGCTCCTCCCCCGCCCCGCCTCACCGCCCCGCAGCACTCCCACCACGAGCCGCTACTGACATGAGCAGATAGATAACAATAAGTAAAGTGCCAGAAAGCTACATAAGATACAGAGTGGGCAAGATCTCAGTCCAATTGGCATCTGGAGATGTCTGAAGCAATTATTGCAACAATTTTAATTGTGGTTATATATATATATATATATATATATATTAGTCACCAAATGCCCTAGAGCTGTTTCCAGGACACACACGACTGTAGGCCAACCCTCTGGCTTTCGTTGATTTCACCCAACCTTTGCACCACAGTGAGCTAGATGCCTGACGCGTTTCAGGGCTTGCCGCCCCTTAATCATAGGCTGTCACGAGTAAATTGGGAGGTGCTCCTTTTATTTAAACTTTTACCGCATGTAGTCATTGGTTGTTCGCCCTCAGTGGGCTGTACTCATTGCATGCTGGGAATTGTATTCCCCTGGAGCCATCAACATTAAATACCCTAAGTGGGTTCCGTTTTTACTCGCTTCATTTAAAATAATTGTCCGTCCTTGGTAGGATCCATGAGGCAAAGGTGAGTGCATTACATCAAGCCTACAGCGCTGGAACGGTTCAAATTGGTTTCGATCCCCAGCCTCTTCATTCAGTGTAGCGAAGATGGTGCAGTCCTGACGCGGCCGAACCCCGCGTTGAATTATTAGTCACCAAATGCCCTAGAGCTGTTTCCAGGACGCACACGACTGTAGGCCAACCCTCTGGCATTCGTTGATTTCACCCAACCTTTGCACCACAGTGAGCTAGATGCCTGACGCGTTTCAGGGCTTGCCGCCCCTTAATCATAGGCTGTCACGAGTAAATTGGGAGGTGCTCCTTTTATTTAAACTTTTACCGCATGTAGTCATTGGTTGTTCGCCCTCAGTGGGCTGTACTCATTGCATGCTGGGAATTGTATTCCCCTGGAGCCATCAACATTAAATACCCTAAGTGGGTTCCGTTTTTACTCACTTCATTTAAAACAATTGTCCGTCCTTGGTAGGATCCATGAGGCAAAGGTGAGTGCCTTACATCAAGCCTACAGCGCTGGAAACAGCTCTAGGGCATTTGGTGACTAATATATATATATATATATATATACACAACACACAAGAATCCTGTCTGCCAATCCTTGGCAGAACCAACAGGCACGGACCTCAGCCAAACTCAAAGAAGACTTTAGACTTGATGTCGTGGAAAAGCAGTGCAATTTAATCCAAGTTTATCCACAGAAATACACAGGCATAGTGCCTGCCATATCCACAATATATATATATATAATTTTTTTTCACTAAAAAACCAAAGGTTAGGGGGCGTTAGAGTAAGGTTCAGATGTTACACACAAAACCATAGAAATTCAGCAGTTATAATTATCCGTTGTAACTATAAATTGTGCCCTAAGGTAACTATAATCCACGCCCCCGCTATGCACAGTGATATTATCAATGATGTAATAGAAGATGTCATGAATGATGTAATATGCGGGGTAATTAGCAATGCATGGTGAGGGCGCGAGTTATAGTTACCTTAGGGCACGAGTTGTAGTTACTTGAGATAACTATAACTGCTGAATTTCTATGGTATTGCATGTGTAAAATCTGAAACCAACTATAGCGGTTTTTGTGAATTTTTAAGGTTTTTAAAGATCCTGTTTCCTAACAATAACATCTGTGACCTTTGTATTTTTATGTGAATTTCTATGGTTTGTAATGCTATTTCCTAACTATAACGTCTCTGTAACCTGGGTGTATGAATGATTGTGTTGGTGTGTGTGTGTATTCGATGTGTCAATGTGTGTGTAACTGGCTGTGTGAGTCGGTGAGTGGGTGTGTGAGTGGCTGTGTGGGTGTGTGAGTGGCTGCATTTTGTATGTGGATGTGTGAGTGTATCTGTGGGTCTGTGAGTGGTTCTCTTGGTCTCTGAATAGGTGTATAAGTGGCTGTATGAGAGTGTAAGTGGGTGTGTGAGTGTTTTTCTGGGTCTCTGAGTGAGTGTGTGAGTGGCTGTATGGGTGGGTGAGTTGGTGTGTGAGTGGCTGTGTGGGTACGTAAGTGGGTGTGTGAGTGGATGTGTGAGTGCATGTGTGACTGTCTGTGGGTCTTTGAGTGGGTGTGTAAGTGGTTTTGTGGGTGTCTGAGTGGGTGTGTGAGTGCCTGTACAGGTGTACATGTGGGTGTGTGAGTAGTTGCGTGGGTGTGTACATGGATGTGGGAGTGAGTGCCTGTGTGGGTCTGTGAGTGGGTGTGTGAGTGGTTCTCTAGGTCTCTGAGTGGGTGAGTTGCTGTATGGGTGTGTGAGTGGCATTCTAGGTCTCTGAGCGGGTATGTGAGTATCTGTATGGATGTGTGAGTGGTTGTGTGGGTATGGAAGTGGATGTGGGAGTGAGTGTGTGAGTGGGTCTATGAGTGGGTGTATGTGTTTTTTAATTGGGGCCTGGATCTGCAGATCTGCCACGGATTCACACGTGAGGGCCGCACTAAGCTCTGCAGAGTATCCGCAGATCCTCTTGCACCAAAAAATATGTTTTTGGACAATTTCTTGCCCTTCCATCAGACCCATGGGATCAGGATACCTCTAGCTTGACCCATATATCCTGTTTATACTTTATTACACCCCACCCCGGTGAACCGTGTCCCAATTCACAAAATGGCTGCTGCAACTTTTCTCTCATGTTGCAGCAAGCCATTGCTGTTGGCACATTGATCCGCGGATCCTCCATGTTGGATCTTTGTCTCTAGATATACATAAATCTTTTTTCTTTAATACCGCCAAAACTACCAAACTGTATTTGCGCACCTATGGGAGTGCGTGCGTCATAGATATACTCATTGGGCAGTATATTGTCCTTCCTTGATGCATGCGTGCCAATGGGACAAGTCAGAAATTCCTGGAGATCAGAAGAGTAATTAAGGGCTCATGCGGTCTCTACATAGGCTCATTACCAGCAATGCTAGTACTCCGTACAGCTTTATAGAGAATGAGTTCTCTGCTTGAATACATGATGCATGCGCACCAGTGGGAGTGTGTGTGACTCATAGAAAGAATCTTTGGGCTGCTCTGGTACCTGCGTGCATAGATAGTGCATGCAACTTAGTCAAATAATCTGCATATTGAAATTATGTGCCCGAAATCAAAGTTCTGAGAGAGTGTACAGTTTTTAGACATGATCGATCCTATGCTGTATAGAAACTGTGCATATCTTAAAAACAGCAAATGTGTCTAATAAATCACCCGTGCTCAAAATGAGCATTCTAAAAATAAATGTGGTGTGTAGTCCAAAGTCATGTCCCGTAAAAATAATGTGTTTGTTGCATGTCTAATGGCCGAGTAAAGTAGACATGCTACTCAAAGTTCAGTGTCGGCGCAAAAAATGAGTAACCGCAAGACGCCACATGAGAGGCATATATCCCCTGGTAAACACGCAAAACGCTAACCTAATTACTGTTACATGGTGTGGCTTACCAGTAAATGCCAATGTTCTCCCTAATCAGTCAATGCGGTCTATTTCATAACAAACTGGCCATTTTATTGTGGCTCAACCGATTGTCCCTCGTCAGTTGCTCATTGAGAGAGGCACAACTGTGATTGTTCACGGTGGACGCCATCTTGGATGGGTAACCGTGTCTGTGCCCATAAATATGTTTACCAAGCATATATACTGGGTTGACCTTGTGGAGCTGGGTTATTGGGGACCTTCCAAGTGATAGCTCCACCTTTTACTTCCCGTGTTCACCCTCTTCGCTGTGTGGTTCCCCTGGGCTCGGCATTGAGCCCCACGCTTTTTAATATATACATGAGCCCATTGGCACGGTTGGCTAAAGCGTGAGGAATCTCCCTAGTGTCGTACGCAGATGACACCCAACTGGTGATCACCCTGTCTAACAACCCCAGCCAGGACAGAGCGAAATTTAAAGAAAATATAGTTGCCATCGCAGAGTGGATGACAGCTAACTTCCTGCAGTTGAACTCTGCTAAATCTGAGATTCTTCTGATTGGCAAAGACTCCCATCTCTGGAATAATGACTGGCGGCCTCCGGCCCTTGGAGCTCCTCCAGCCCCCAAACCTGCAGTGAAAAATCTGGGTTTTATGCTTGATAAGGATCTCAGCTTTGAGACGCATGCCAAATCAGTGGCCGGGAAATGTTTTGGGCTACTGCGTGGCCTTAAACCGATACTTGGTCTATTTGACGCCCAAAAGCGTCAGCTGATCATCCAAGCCTCTATACTGGCCCGATTGGACTACTGCAATGTGCTCCTTCTGGGCTCCAATAAATCCGTGCTGAACCGACTACAGCGGGTCCAGAATGCTGCAGCACGTGCCATTTTTGCCCTCCCCAAGTACAGCCATGTTTCCAACCTCCTCCATCGCCTGCACTGGCTACCCCTTGAACATCGAGTGCGTTTTAAGGTGCTCTGCATCATGCACAAGATTCTGACAGGCATCGGCCCAGATATTCTGAGCGACCTGTGCGACCTTTATTCTCCATCGCGAGTGTTGCGCTCGGCAAACCAGATCCTTGCACGAATCCCACGTATACGAAGGACCAGATCTGGTGGGCGCTCTTTCAGGCGACTGGCTCCCGCCTTATGGAATTCTCTCCCTCTTCATATCCGCAGCAATTCTGATCACCAGGCCTTCAGACGGCTTGTGAAGACCTGGCTTTTCTCTCAACTTTAATTTCTTGCGCTCCCCACTCAGTCTTGCTTCAGCGCTGGGACGCCTCATTGCCGAGGCAGCCATGCGCTTTACAAGTATTCTAATCTAATCTAATCTAATAGTATTAGTCATATTGTTGAATAACTTAATTCATGGAAGAATGTGTCATTAAAAACTGGATTTTTCTCCATTGGGATATTCTTTCCAAAAGAGTTCGAACGTCCTGAATTTTCATGGACGCCAGCTTAAGACGGAAACTGGTTATACTTGAGGATTTCTCTGCATCTGATATTCTGTTTGAAAGAAATCGAATGTCCTAATCTTCCATGGACACCGTCTTGGGAGGGGAAAACTGGCTAATGCATTTAATGTCTGATTGGAAAAGATGTTTTGAAAAGAAATCAGAGTGCGTCATCATAGGAAGGGTAATTGGCTAAATAAGTAGTGTCTATCTGATTAGAAAAAATAAATATTACCAAACCAGGAGTAGGCCCGTGTCAAAGAACAAACGTCCTATGTGTCATTGAGGTTGGATTATCTCTGATAAGTTATCAGTCAGGGGAAGGGATATGTCTTATAATCTATTTAAACCATCCTGTTGGGCAATTCGATGTTGGTGGACGCCATATTGCTAAGATAACTAAAGTGAGTTATTGGCTATAGTGAACATTCAGGTCATTAATGAATGCCCTAGTTCTTGTTTAGATGGGCACCAATTAGTTCTTCTGTTTTGAAATTTGAAGGTCAGAGATTTCAAATATAGTCAAAGGTAATAGGCAGGATGTGACTATCTTATCTACCATTGCTGTTTTGGGAGGAAATTGGGGGAGAAAGTAAAAGAAATAATTAAAGAAAGATGGCAGAAAGAATGAAAGTGTAGGGTCACATCTATAGCATCTCCAAAATAGAAGCATTCAATGAGCAAAGGATTTGGCAATACATTCAAACAATTGGGTCAGACATTTTTATGTGTCCTGGCAGTACTGAACAAGTGCCAGTTTTGCCAGTTCTTAGATGGTCTTTTGTCTTTCTGTAGACTTTAGCTTCAGTCTTATAATAGTCATGTATGTAAGTCAGCATCTTTGTTTAGACTTTCTTTCACTGTGTTGAATTTCAAGATTAGCTCACCTTCACATTTCCAGAGGGCAAGTTCCTGATTGCTGCTTCTAGGGTTTTTCTTCTGTTTTTCTAGGCCCAGAAAGTTGAAGGTTCGTTGATGTTGGTGATTTGTAAGGAAATGGTAGTTTGGTGTCAGATTTTCTGAATATTCCTATAGTGCTCCTGCATCCTCTGTTTGAGTGGGCGCATGGTGCTGCCCATATAAACCTGTTCACATTGACAGAAAATTGCATATATAACTTACGTACTCTTACAATGATTCCATTTGGTATTTATGGTGGTTAATACTCAAGGTTTTGGTTTTGTTTCTTCCCAATTTACAGATAGAACTATTGTGGCACGTGAACAAGCCTTTGGTTTGTCCAGGTATGCTGTCTTTTTGGAGTTGACATCCATGAAATGTGATCTACAGATTTTCGTAAGCAAATTTAGTGCTCTGATGAAGATTATTTGTGGATAGAGTTTGAGTTATTTCGTGATCTTTTGGTTATTTGTCAGTAGGGACCAATGTTTCCATAGAGCTTTTTTCTGATTCAATTTTGACCATTGGAAAACCTCATAATGAATCTGATGGGTTGTTTGGTTCTTTTAGGTTTCCTCGTATTTTCCAATTGTTTCTTTCTGTCTAATTGGTCAACTTCCTGTTTTGTTTGAGTTAGAGCACCAAGATCATAACCCCTTTTGTTTAGCCAATTTATAGTCTTCGTAGATTGTTCTAAATAATCCATTGTTTTGCTACAGTTTCTTTTTGCCCTACAAAATTCATTTTTCGGAATGTTGGTAATTGTGTTACTTGGGTGACAGCTGTTAGCTTGTATATGGAATTGGATGATGTGCTTATCATAAGCATTTTACTGTGTAGTTGGTCATTATCCACAAAAGATATTAAGGTCCAGATAGTGAACTTGCTTTTTGGAAATGTCTGATGTGACAGGGATTCCCCATTTATTATCTGAGAGAGTTTTGGTATATTCTGTCAGTGATGATTCTGTACCTTGCCATAATATCAGGGTATCATCGATGGATCAACCCCAGAATACAATGTTCCTACTGTAAGCCTCAAATTTCTCATTCCATAACCAATAGTTTTCAATTCCTCCCATGGTGATACAGGCGTAGGTTGGTGTGAATTTAGCACCCATTGCACTCCCTTGTTGTTGGCGATATATGTTTTTATTAAATGTGGAAAAGTTATGGGTTAGGCAAAATTCCACCATTTCCAAAACCATTTGGCTCCTTTCTTCCAAGTGCACTGATCTTGTGGATAAGGCTTTTCCAACCGGTTCTAAGTCATCTTTATGTTTGATCTAAGTGCATAGGCTTACAACGTCCACTGTTGCCAATATATAGTTAGGTTGCCAATCAATGTTGTTTATTTTTTGAAGTATATCCTTTGCCTATCTTATGTAGGAGGGTAATCCTACATGAAAGGTTGTAACTCTTTGTCAATAAACTCTCCAAGTCTAGAACAAACTGAATATATTCCTGAGAGGACAGGTCTTCCATTGTTTTTTTTCCAATGTTATGAGGCCCTTATTATACCATTTACTCAGAATTTGCGTCAATTTGAGCTGTGTTTCTGATGTAGGGTCAATTAGCAGTTTGGTATAGCAGGTGGAGTCCACCAGTTGTTGGTTGATTTCTTTTAGGTGATCATCCTTGTGCAGGATGATTACGTTTCCACCTTGAACTTCTTTTTTCAGTATTAATTCCATATTTTGTTGTAGATCTTTTATCACGTTCTCTTCTCCCTTAAAAATGTTTTTAGGTAGATATCTGAGTTTGGAGAGATATTTTTGGTGTTCATTCTCCAACTCGTTTAATATTGCTGTGTAGATCAGTCTGAACCAATCAACACAGTTGGCGCCCATATATATACATATATATCGGTATAGGTGAGCATCTCTCTCCTTCTCTCACTTCCATTTTAAGAGAAATCATAGACTTGAACACAGGACAATATATCCATGGGTGATTTTTCCGGACCGTCCATTGCTGTGCCCTGATCCCTGTTGTTGGGAGTGCGCTCCTTGCCGGATTTGCTGCCCTGCTGGTGGCCTGCTGTGTGGGGATGCTCTTGTGCTGCCGGTCGGGTCGTGTGCTGCCTCATCACCCTGGGAGAGGACTACAACCCCCAGGGTGCACCATCAACACTGCAGCTGCCGCGAGTGAGGGGGAGGCGTGGTCATCGCGCATAAAGCGCTGCCTCTACACCCGCGGCGAGGGTGATTTTTCCGGACCGTCCTTTGCTGTGCCCTGATCCCTGTTGTTGGGAGCGCGCTCCTTGCCGGATTTGCTGCCCTGCTGGTGGCCTGCTGTGTGGGGACGCTCTTGTGCTGCCGGTCGGGTCGTGTGCTGCCTCATCACCCTGGGAGAGGACTACAACCCCCAGGGTGCACCATCAACACTGCAGATGCCGCGAGTGAGGGGGAGGCGTGGTCATCGCGCATAAAGCGCTGCCTCTACACCCGGGACGCGGGACGCGCGCGGGTCGACGCCCGGACGAAGGCCGGACCAAGGGCGGGCCCGTCTGAGCCCGTCAGAGGCCGAAGGAGGCCGGGCTGGGCCACACCACTTGGTTTGTACTCTGGGCAGAACTGATCTACTACCTCTCACAGGCCCTTGTTGTGGAAGCTAGTACCCCGACCTAGTCTCGTGTTTGGAAGCCTGTGGCTCAAGGTTTAGGAGTATTATCTTATTGTATTGCGTGTAATATATAAAGATAAAACAAAAATTAAATTAATAAATTCTCCACGGTATTATGGCGCAGAGGGAATTAGCCAAGAAGAAATCGCTAGCAGGTCAAGGGATGGTAGGGACTCTTGATGCCTTTCTCCAGAGGGCTGAGACAGTCCTTATCCACGAAATTGCCCTTACCGAGCGTAGGCTCTCTTTTGAACCTCATCCCCCTCCCCTACAACACGATACTTCTGATTGTACAAACACGGGTGACCATCTTATTCCCGGCTCTTCTGCCAAGTCCCCCTTACCGTTAACAATCATTACTTCGCCTGCCCAGGCTCCTGTGCTAAGTGCTGCCTCACTTACAAGCGATATGGTCGTTAGATCCAAAGTGCATACTAGGAGCCAAATAAGAAAGTCTACACAAGGGGGCAGTTGTTTACCCCAGTCCAAGAAACGGAAAGGGCCTGGTCCTAGCAAACAATCATACCCATTATCTAAAAAAGGGCGCAGAGGCGCAGTAAGAGAGGCTGTTGAGGAAACGGAGGATATAGCTGGAAATTTAGCGGTTAATACCGCGTCTCCTCCATTACTTTTACCCTCGCTGTTACCCGATGTAAATGAAGGGTTCTGGTCTAAATTGGGTGACATCGTATCAGTTTTATTGAATCCACTGATGCAAAAGTTGTCTAAATTGGAAATGGAAATTGATAAACTAACACGTATCATTTCCCCAGATTTGCAAAAGCAGCTAACAGTCGAGTATACTTACTCTTCTCAGCCAACTCAGGCTAAATCTACCTGCTCTAAGTCTATTCAGCATACCGGGTTGAATCGTAGTCCTAATAGTGAATCCACTAACATTGGGTTAGGTCTTGTTGCCGCTCTTCTTGCGATCACTCCTATGAGTAAAGACACCACTTGTGCGGGGGCGTCATTATCGAGGGTCATAGACAAAGACCTAGTCCACATTTCAAGCACACAAGAACAGTGCCAAAATACCTCAAAAACATCTCTCCCTAACAAGCACAAACATGTACGCACCGAGGAAATACAGTTCCAAAGGAATATGGGCGCTAATAGTAAATCAGGGAGAGAACAGACAGGAAATGATGTACTCGACCTGCCCCCGGAAGCCTTACCTTACACGATAGTACTAGCTAATGTCCCCAAATTGCCCCCGGGAGCACCGGAACATTGGTTTAGCTTGAAAAACAAATGTCTTTATGAATTAAATAGGAGGACAAGGCTAGGAAACTTTCTTTTCTCCAACTTCAAAATGGCGAGACGGGTTGGCTGTGTGGGGAATTCAATCAAGTCTCGAGAAGGTGACTGCGTCGTAGTCTCCTTCGGATCACCTGACTTAGTCCATGCGATTTTAGAAAGGGCAGGCAATTGGTCATTGGCACATACAGGGATCAGTGTTTTGCCCCTTGGATATTTTTATAAACATTACCGTGCGACACAGGCACCATTCGGGGAGTCCTTAATGGGGGGGCAGAGGTACGCTAGATATACAATTCCCATCAACAATCAGTTTGATGTTTTCAACCCTTTAGACGAAAACGATTGACTGACCCCTCTGATCCTTTTGGATAGTGGAAGACTCGAGAATGTAGGTACGGCAAAGGGTATTTTGAACGAAGTCCAACCCAATTTTAGAGTGGAAGATTTGGGGATTAGTTATTTCAAGGAGGCGATAGGGTCTTAACTGCGAAACATAACATTGGTAGCCCACATTTGGAGCCTTTGTATACCTTGGACACACCCATCAATGTGTTACCTTTAGATCCCCCGAGCGCCGGTAGTGCTCTAACTTACAAGTCACAGGATGTTCACCCCTATACTGGCCAAGTAGTCGGTAATTTTCTAAATATGGTCACCGAGGAGAGAATTGTTAATATCGAGGAGGGAACTGTTAATACAGTCGATGGTGCTGCAGATGTTTCTGAGGGCGCCCCCGTTGGTGGAAACAGGACCAACGACTGTTTAACCTTACTATCCTGGAACCTAGCAGGGATACACTCTAAACTTCAAGATCCTGAATGGTTTACTGCTTTGGGAAATATTGATATCTGTGTATTCCAAGAAACGTGGGCCGTAGATAAGGTGTTTATTGATGGTTACACCTCATATTGTGTGGATGCCCTCCCACCTAAAATGTCAGGTAGGGCCAGTGGCGGATTGTTAATACTGGTTAAAAACACCGTAGCCTGTAGGTATAAGCAACTTTTAATAAACTCACCTGATATCATGGGCATCCAGCTTACATTTCCGTCTGGCCTAGTCCTAACCGTGTTAAATGTTTATGCCAGGTCAGAATCTTTTAATAGCGAATCCTTAGTAGTTTCATTATTAGATGATCTAGTGGAGGGTTTCCAAGCGAACTCTAAAATTATAGTCGCTGGGGATTTTAATGCCACGTTCGAGCCCTCCACTCTATTAAGTGCTTCACTCGAAGAGGAGGACGAGATTTGGGGTATCCCCAATATGGTAGCTGGTAAACACGGCCAACGCTTCTCAAATGTTTCATTACAGATTGCTTCCCTTACTGCTGGTAGGAGTCTGAGGGCCTGTAATGGAAGAACTCCATCTGACATAGGACGAAAGGCTACTTTTAAGAGGGGTGCCTACACAAGCATCATAGATTATATCTTTGCCGATGTTAGAATATGGTCATTAGTGGAAGATATGATCATTGAACCTAGGATAGATAGTGACCATAATTCTTTGCTTCTTAAACTGAAGGGCAAGGACTTGGATAGGGATGTTCATTGTTATATTTCCAAATCAATAGAACCATGCCCAACTAACAACCGTAGAAGAGTCACATGGCCTAAAATTCAAGCAGACCAGGATCTCCACGCTAAAATATACAAGTTCCTAGTGGCCTCATTAACTAATATGTGTAGCCACAAGGGGAGTATGGATTTGCCTGATGTCCCGTATGTTATTACCGCACATGAAGAACTTTTTAAAGCCCTACAATCAGTCTTCTCAAAATATAGTCGTGTAGGAAGGCCTTCCAGCGTAAGGGATCGCAGCTGGTTTAACGATGACTGCAAGAGAGCGAAGAAGGAACTACAATTAGCAGTTAGAGAGCGCTCCAGATTGGATATAATTTCTGCTCGTAACATTTATAGAGTAGCACTCAGCAAAGCCAAGCGTGAATACGCTGACACGAACTGGAATGATTTGGTCCTAGCAGCCCAAGCCAGAGATAGTCGTATGTTTTGGCTTATTGTATCTAAGGGCAATGTGGAGAACCTTACTTCCAATAACCATCATATCCAACAGGAAGTCTGGGTGGATCATTTTTCGAGTTTATATTCTGATGATAAGGCCATTATGGACCCATACATTGATCTGGCTATTCCAACCATAGTCAATACTGTTTCTGATGAGACTACAAATAATCCTTCGTTAGCTTTTAGCCTAGAGGACACTGTGTCTGCAATCGGTAAACTAAAAGCAGGCAAAGCCCTGGTCCCGATATGATACCGGGGGATCTGTATAAATCAGAACCCACGATATGGGGACCATACATAAACCTTCTGTCCAACTGTATACTGGCTGGTAGGGACATTCCTGATTCTTGGAGGGGAGCAGAGGTAATAACTATTTTTAAAAAAGGTGATCCAGCTGTCCCCTCCAATTACAGACCCATTAGTCTAATAGATAATCTACAGAAGATCTTTTCCAGGCAAGTTCTAGACAAACTCCAAGAATGGATGGATGCTAATATGGTTTTGTCTCCTGCCCAAGCGGGCTTCCGAGCTAAAATTAGCACGTGCGACCAGGCTTTCAGGTTTTCCCTGATAGCATGGAAGTACGTGCTACTCAGGAAACAGCGGCTCTATGTAGCGTTTGTGGACCTGCGAGCCGCGTTCGACTTGGTTCCGCGCAATTTGTTGTGGAAGACCATGCTTGACCAAGGTGCCCCGGAAAATTTGGTGTCTATGATTGCCAGATTGCACAAGGATAATTATGCTCAGATTAGGTGGGGGAAAAATGGGGAATTGACAGAGAGGATTCCGATTCAACGTGGGGTGCGCCAAGGGTGTGTTCTCGCCCCCACACTGTTTTCCCTATTCATTAATGATGTGGTCAGTTGTTTAATGGGTTGTAAGAATGATGCCCCTTCAATGAACGACGCAAAAGTCCCCATCTTGCTTTTTGCAGACGATTCCTTATTAATATCTACAACGCCCATGGGCCTACAGGTACTATTGGATAAATTCCTGAGTTTTTGCAAAGAGAGGAAATTGGAACTGAATACTTCAAAAACAAAATTTATGGTGTACGGAAAAGTACGGGGTGGCATACGAGATGTTAAGATTTTGCAAGAACCCCTGGAGCGGGTAAAAAGTTTTGACTACCTAGGCATAGGTTTGAATGAGACGCTTAGCTGGGAACATCAATTAAGGAAGAGCTTTTTAATACTAGGCCAAAGATCTAAATCAGTATTAAGATTTTTAAAACAATCGTATACTCAACCTCTCTCACCGGCCCTTGAAATTTATCGGGCAAAAGCCGAAAGTGGTGCTCTGTATGGAGCAGAGATATGGGGATTTACTAATGTAAGTAAATTAACTATCTGTGAGAATAATTTTACAAGGGCTCTCATCTCGCTACCTGTTACAACACCTCTCATCCCACTTTTTTGTGATCTTGGGTTAAAGAGAATAGGCGACCTGGCAGCCCTGAGACCACTGACCTATTGGCTACGCCTATGGACCACTCCACAACTAATTGAATATCGCAACTCTCTTCTGGAGGTCCTAGCACTTAACGGGGCTAAACTATTACCTTGGTTCAGACATATCGCCAGATGGTGTAAACTATTGAACCTGATGGGCCTATGGGAGTACCCAGAAAGGGCCACTAAACGTGACATCTTGACCCTTAAAGCAACGTATTGGAGGGTAGTAGGGGAGCATTATATAAGTAATCAAACAAGCGGACAGCTAACATCCAACTTTTTAAACATTAAATCACGCTTTCTGTTTGAATCTTTTCTTGACTTGATTTCACCCCCTTTGCCAAAAGCTTGTATATTAGGTTTAGATATGGTAATCTGCTATTGAAATTTCCGGGGAAAGAGGCGATCGGCCTAGTTTTAGACATCTGTCCTGCTTGCCGTGAAGTTGTTGAAACAGAAGAACACATTCTGTTTTTCTGTCCAAAGTATCGGCAGTTACGCAGGAGATGGATCATACCTTTATGCCTCAATCTGGGTGCTAGGCAGCACCAGTCTGCGTTTAGGATTTTAAAAACTGACACATCAGGGCCAATAGTCTTTGCTCTTAGCCGTTTTTTATTTTCTATCTGGCTGATCAGCAAAAAATTCTTATTACAGTAATGATACGATCTTTTAACCCTTTCCCTTCTTATGCTGTACATGTATTTTAAATATCAAGCTTGGTATGCATGGTTTAGCATCTCAAATGTCTGGTGGCTGCTTTAGCACTCCACTTTAGCTGACCAGGTCGTTTGCATTTATGTATTCACGTACCCTTGTCTTTTTAACCTGTTTTGGGATGTCATTTGTACTTGTGTTTGAATGGTTTAATACTATTTTTAATTGTACATATATTTATGTTTTATTTTTGTACACTTTGATGGTGTTTTGTACAAATGACTGAATAAAGTTATATATGATGGTATGATGATCCATGGACCTGACATTACTCTCTGTGATGTGTGCCAAGATGGCATGCTTGTGTTGTGCAGGTGATAGATAACATGTTTTGGTTTCTAACACTTCTAGCTCCTACGTATGTGTCGTCCTTTAGGTACATGCAAAGAATTACATATGTATGCATTCTTTAAACAAAAAAATACATCTGTGCTTTTTCCCTTTAGGTGTCACTCTATCTTGTGAACAGGCCTATAATAAAGCAAGATGAGGCTTTTCATTTCTTTCCCTTGCCCCTGTCAGTAGGGTTTTAGGAAGTAAGTAGAAAACCGGTTCGTTTTCATGCAGAAAGGGACCCCTGTCCTGATGAATGCCCGTGACACTCTTTGACCAATCAAATGGTCAGAAACATGCTGACACTCAATTCATACCAGGGATCTGCATAGTACACGACCCTTGATTGTCCTGTTTTTTTTTGTTGATGTGACAGGGAGGTACCAATAAAACTTATTATCCTTCCCTGGAGACATTTTTAACTCTTGAGTCACAACTCCCCTGACCTACTGTCAGGTAATAAAATATATAAAAAAATATCAACAAAATCAACATCCTCGAAGAGCTCTAGATGGAGCCAATCTAAGACACCAGAATTGGGATCTCCCATGAGGAGGGCCCAATGATAAAGTATGCCACTTTGGTGGGTGAGAGCCTTTGTCCAATTTATATATACACTCAGGACACATATTCAGAACTTTAGAGAACTTTAGACAGTCCCAATGTTTGTAGTAATGCATCCTGACTCTTACCGTCCTAATTACTCTTCACAGGGATTGGATACTTCATTGAGTACACATTTAATTTGGGAAGGTGTATCTGAAACCCTCTCTGCTCCCGTTCCCCTTGTGTTTGGATTTCATGATCCGCCATGGTCAACTGCTCTCCAAAATGTCCTGCTTAATAATCTTTCCAGGACACTATTACTGCAGGTGTTTTTTTTAGACCTACCATGATCAATTTCTTTTTCAGTTGCCTGGCTTGATCCTCATTTCATGGCACTGATACCGCTGGTGTTTTTTCATAATCAGCCATACACCATGGCTTTCCAAAATGGCAGACTTTAAGGACATTATTGCTGCTTCAGGTGCGATTTCTGGACCAGCCATGTTCCATTGCTTTCAGGGCAATGTGCCTGTGGTTATCGTGGCCAGCCAAATTCCATTTATTTTCAGATTGTCTGGCATTAAATTCGTTTCAGGGCACTCTTACTACTGCTAGTGGCTGTTCTTGGCAAACCGTGCTACATTTCTTCACAAGTTGTCTGGCTTGGTCCTCATTTCAGCCCACTCGTGGGTTTCTGCAGGCTGTGGTCTGTTTCTTTTCGTTTGCAGCTGCTGATGTGTTTTTTATCAACCAGCCAAGCTCAATTGTGTTTAATTGATCTAGAATAATACTCATTTCAGGGCACTGTTGCTGCCACACTTTTGGCATTTTCTGGACTATTCAAGGTAAAGTCTTTTTCAAAATGTCTAGCCTGAGATTGAGGCCACTGTTGCTGCTACACGGATGGATTTTTCTCAACTAGCTCAATTTCTTCAGAAGCATCTTGTGTGATTGATACTCATTCCAGGGCACTGGTTCTGCTGTGGGTGGATATTGCCAGACTGCTCGTGCTCCATTTCTTCCCTAAATGCCTGGCTTGAGACTGATTTTAGGGGCACTGTTGCCGATGTTCCGGGACCAGCCATCCTGCACTTCCTTTCAAAATGTCTGGCTTGAATTTTAATTTTAATTTCAAGGCGCTGTTTCTGTTTAAGGGCCTCAGCCCCTTGGGGCGGGAGCCGTCCATGCTTTATTGCCTTCAACCATCCCAGTGTTGAAAATGACAGGGGTTAGAAGTTCAATATCAAGCACAACAAGATGATGGATGGAAAGCACAGTGAGCAAGGGACCACGTCTGGGCTTGGTCCAAACTGGGGTGGCATAGTGAGCAAAAAACGATGGATTAAACCCAGATCTCTTGACTGGGGGTGAGTGATTGAAAAGTTTCAGCATTCTGTCCATCATCTTGTTGTGTTTGCTATTTTCACCCTAAATGGGATGGGTATGCCCAGACGTGGGTCCCTTGCTCGCTGTGCCACTGGATTCAAGCTAGTCTGGCTAATGAGGGGTGATACCCCAAAACCGGCCCTAGGATGCTTGCTTCCGGTCCAGGGAGGACCTGGCCTCGCAGTTCGGTCTGGACTGTTCATATGAGGAGTGGGGTCAAGACTGATTTGCATAGGGCTGGATCCAAACTGGGTTGGCGAAGTGAGCAAAAGAACGATGTATTAAACCCAGATCTCTTGACTGGGTGTGAGTGGTTGAAAAGTTTCAGCACTCCGTCCATCACGTAGCAAGGGTGCCATAGATAACAGGCAAGCAAGGACCCCAGCCCCCGTCACAGCTTTGAGCCAAATACCTCTTCACACCTCGCAGGGCCGGTGGTGCCACTGCACCACTCACTATCTCAGCTCTGAGAAGCAATAAAATGTATTTTTTCTTGGGGTTACTAGCGTGTTTAGAGTCCAGGTCAACTCGGGCTTTGGCATCACAACACCCTTGCAAATGGAGCATCTGTGCGCAAATGCGAGTCTAAATCCTGTCGCCATATATAATGTGGCAAATTACGCTGAACCTTCCTAGAAACAGTGGGTTTTCAGAAACCCGGCCATTTTATGTACATTAAAAGGGCACACGTTTGATGGCGGTCGGTCCCCTCATTACGCTATCGCATTTCAGCTTGTCAGTATTTACATTGCATGTCGATTCTTATCTTTAGTGCGCTAAACATTAAGAGCAATGTCTATTGTTCTTTTATGACCAACTAACTTAAAACATGTGCGTTTTGTGATTAAAGCGTGACGTTACGTTTTGGTCTCGTGCCCTGCGCTCCTTGATGCAGATGACGCAGAGGTAATGGACTGAACAAAGCCCGGGACCCCATGCCAGCCCAAGGCCTTGGAAGGATGTTTTACGACGACGTGTTTCCAAAACAAAGCAATGCCTTTTGAGAACAAGACATCTGGGGTTAAATGGGACATAATGTGGCAATCAACATCGAAAGGAGCTAGACTTGGGGGCTAATTACAAATATGGAGCAATAATTCTGGTCCCTGCAAAAATTCCTGTTTCTATTGGGAACGGAATTTTGAGCCCTTGTTACATCCTAGCAATTTTCCCACATCGATTCCAGCAGGTCAAACCTGATGACATGCATAATTCGGTGTGGTAGGCACCAAATGTTTCATATATACCCCGTTTCTGAGCAAAAACTGATAACAGGAGTCAGTGCTTAATTTGTAAAAGATTAACGCTAGGGCACTCGTAAGGAGGCCACTGCAGCTTGCACCACCAAAAACCCTTGCCCACGCTGCCAATGACAACACCAACATAACTACTAACCGACGCACTCTGAGTAGTTGTACAATATAAGTTACAGAAAGTCTGTTAAAGTGTTAAGACTTGTTTATGTACACAAAGGCAATATGTTGTGCTGTTACTAGTTGTATTCTGTGGGCAAGTAATAGCAATATTTTCACAAATGAAATAAAAGAGGGAAATAATAGAATTAATTGATGTAATAGCAATATTATGTGTTTAGAGGAGTTCTGACAACTTTTGGGCCCGGTGTTACTGCACCTGCTGCACCATTCAAACCATGCCCTAGTGCCTGCAAGATAACTGCATTTGTGACTGCCTTTTTAGTAGTAAAATATAGCAATATTTGGTGTTTAGAGGAATTATGACAATTTTTGGCCTCGGTGCCACGGCACCTGCTGCACCATTCAAATCATGACTCTATTGCCTGTAAGGTAACTGCACTTGTGACTGCCTGTTTAGTAGTAAAGTTGTGCAATATTCTGCATTTAGTGGTGTGCCTAGAGCTTTTGACCCCGGTGCTGCTGCCCCATTCAAATCAAGTCCATTTTAACTGCAAGATAATTGCAATTGTGTCTGCCTGTATACTAGTATAATATAGCAATATTAGGTGTTTCAAGGAGGTCATGACAAATATTAGGCCCGGTGCTACTGTACCTGCTGCCCCATTCAAATCATGACCCTGGTGTCTGCAAGGTAACTGCACTTGTGACTACCTGTTTAGTAGTAAAATATAGCAATATTGGGTGTTTAGTGGGGTGCCTAGAGCCTTTGGCCCTGGTGCTACTGCACCTGCCGCACCATTCAAATCAAGGCCCTATTGCCTGCTAGATAAATGCACTTGTGACTGTCTTGTTTAGTAGTAAAATTTAGCAATAATCTGGGTTTAGTGGGGTTCCTAGAGCTTTTGGTCCCAGTGCCACTACACCTGCTGCATCATTCAAATCAAGTACCTTTTAACTGCAAGGTAACTGAAATTGTGCCTGCCTGTTTAGTAGTCAAATACAGCAATAGTATGTGTTTAGAGGAGTTCTGACAACTTTTGGGCCTAGTGCTACTGCACCTGGTGCACCATTCAAATCACGACCTTTGTTGTCTGGAAAGTAACTACACTTGTGGTGCCTGTTTAGGAATAACATATAGCAATATTATGTGTTTAGTGGGGTGCCTGGAGCTTTTGGTCCCGGTGCCACTGCACCTGCTGCACTACTGAAATCATGACCCTAGTGCTTGCTAGATAACTGCACTTGTGGCTGCCTGTTTAGTAGTAAAATATAGCAATATTTGGTGTTTAGTGGAGTTATGACAACCTTTGGCCCCGGTGCCACTGCACCTGCTGCACCATTTACATCAAGCCTCTTTCAACGGCAAGGTAACTGCAATCGTCACTGCCTGTGTAGGAGTAAAACATAGCAATAGTAGGTGTTTTGACAACTTTTAGGCCTGGTGTCGCTGCACCATTCAAATCATGACCCTGTTGTCTGCAGGGTAACTGCACTTGTGACTGCCAGTTTAGTTTTAAATTTTAGCAATAATCTGGGTTATGGCCCGAATGCCGCTGCACCTGCTGCACCATTCAAATCAAGTCCCTTTTAACTGTAAGGCAAATGCAATTGTGACTGCCTGTTTAGTGGTCAAATATAGCAATTTTGTGTGTTTAGAGGAGTTCTGACGCCTTTTGGGCCCAGTGCTACTGCACCTGCTGCACCATATGACCCTGTTGTCTGCAAGCTAACTGCACTTGTGGCTGCCTGTTTAGTAGTAAAATATATCATAGCTCTGGTATATTAACTTTATTTTTAACGTGTAATGTTTATTACAACATTTAGAAAGTGATCATAATGGCCAAATAGATTAAGTTGAAAAAACTTGATCCGATAATGCCTACAAAGTCCAAAGAAAGGTATACTGAGGCATGAATAGGAAATTCCACAAACGTTCTAAGGCTAAAGCATCTGCTTTACACAACTAAGTATTAAAAAGCAAGCATTCCAGCATACTGTTCGAAGCTGTCTGTCTTTTACTTGGGAAAAGATCTTATCTTGACAGTGAATAGGGCTTAAATAGTGTGAACAGCTTTAGAAGAAGTATCGTAAATGCGTGCAGCGAGGGGAAGTTAACAAAAAAAAAGTTCCAGAGAAAAGCAAATGAACACAATAATTTGGCTATGGGAACTGATAAGAGCTCCCTTTTAAGATATATTAAATACTAGAGATTTCACGCAAGCGCTGTGCAGGCGAAACCTAAAAAGGGGAACAAGGATGATGAAAGAAAGGTGTCCAATTTTCTTTCATAATAACACTAATTTATCACCATTAGGGTTTTTTCTGGTCTTTCAACTGTGATGGCAGTTGTTCCTTATATTATTTTGCAGCCTAGGCTTTATTACATTGTATCTTGAGTCAGACCATCTACTGCTAACGTTTGTGAAGATGCTTTGTAGATGAAAAAACAAAGAAAGTCCACTCTTATTTGAAAACAATACTGTCCTTCCAAAGGTTGTGCTAAAGTGACTAATAAATTGGGTTTCCTAAATAGGAAAAACAATATGTGTTCTAAAATAACCTTCACCCACCAAAAGGTCCCTTGGTGGCATGCTTCATCATCAGGTTCTTCCCGCCCTGCTGCGGGACGGGGCGTCCTACGACCGACGAAGACGTGGGAGCACCTAATAGTGAAGTGATACTATGTGTTTGATGTGAGAGTGGAAGGGTCAGAAAAATTGTGAGTTAAAAAAAAATCCTGGCTGCGTGGAAACTAAACTTTAATACTCGCTAAAGCTGGTATTAATAAAAATGGGGAAAAAGGAGGAAATGGTGCTGTAATGGGCTGTTTCCTCTCAGGTCTACATGTTTCGAAGCCTACCCCAAAGCTTCTCTTCAGGACCAAGGGGGTTGATACCTTGTACCACTCTAACTTTATAACCTATATTGTCAGCCTGGTCAATGTCGAGGGCTAGTATACATTAGGTGAACATGCATTGATCTAGTACCTACTTGGTATTTTCCTGTAAAAAAACACAATCTGGAAGGATAGAGTAAGAACATAGTTATTATTCGTAATATATACTCTAATAAAACCACTTTACCACACTCGTGGAAGGTAAAATAGTGATATATTTTTCACTTAGTGCACGACTGCTCATAGTTATTTTGACGTGTGTGTCGTGCTGCCCTTTTGTTGTTCTTAAGACGTACAAGGCAAAACGTATAACAAAAAACACACACACACTCTAAGTGAGTTGTCATCTGACAGAGATCGGTGCCGTCTTTGATGCATAAGTGCAGTTAACCAGTTGTTATATACGTAGGAGAAAAGACTTGGGTGAGAGAGCAGCTTTGACAAAGTGAATACAGCACAGCCGGCACCCTGGGCAACAATTCCTATATTTTACCAGTTTTTTCATATTTTGACTTATTCCTTCCTTTACCCACAGTGTTTGACTACAAGCGCTCCTCTCCTGATCAAGCTCATGGGGCCTGAGTTAGCCACCTTAAGTGTACGTTACCTATTTCTATGACCTTCTTAGAGATGTTGAGAATTTGTCACATTATGTCTTTTCTCCTACGTAGCTAACAACTGGTTAACTGCACTTATGCATCAAAGACGGCACCGATCTCTGTCAGATGACAACTCACTTAGAGTGTGTGTGTGTTTTTTGTTATATGTTTTGTAATGTCTTGTACGTCTTAAGAACAACAAAAGGGCAGCACGACATGCACGTGAAAATAACAATGAGCAGTCGTGCACTAAGTGAAAAATATATCACTATTTTACCTTCCACGAGTGTGGTGAAGTGGTTTTATTAGAGTATATATTACGAATAATAACTATGTTCTTTCTCTATCCTTCCAGATTGTGTTTTTTTACAGGAAAATACCAAGTAGGTACTAGATCAATGCATGCTCACCTAATGTATACTAGCCCTCGAGATTGACCAGGCTGACAATATAGGTTATAAAGTTAGAGTGGTACAAGGGATCAACCCCCTTGGTCCTGAAGAGAAGCTTAGGGGTAGGCTTCGAAACATGTAGACCTGAGAGGAAACAGCCCATTACAGCACCCTTTCCTCCTTTTTCCCCATTTTTATTAATACCAGCTATGGGGAGTATTAAAGTTTAGTTTCCACGCAGCCAGGTATTTTTTAACCCACAATTTTTCTGACCCTTCCACTCTCACATCAAACACATAGTATCACTTCACTATTAAGTGCTCCCACATCTTCGTCGGTCGTAGCACGCCCCATCCTGCAGCGGGCGGGAAGAACCCGATGATGAAGCATGCCACCAAGGGACCTTTTGGTGGGTGAGGGTTATTTTAGAACACAAATTGTTTTTCCTATTTGGGAAACCCAATAGTTCTTTATTAGTCACTTTAGCACAACCTTTGGAAGGACTGTATTGTTTTTAAATAAGAGTGGACTTTCTTTGTTTTTTCATAACTTGTAGAGGAGGCCGAGTCCACGACTTATTGCACCTCTTCACTCCCTCTTTTGTTTTTTGATGCTTTGTAGATGGCAAGTTTCTCATTTCTGATTTTTTTCATGTTCCTGAGAAAAACAGCAATCTTTCATATCAATTCTGAAAACACATGTGTAACAGGAGGTAAGCTTGGATGCCTGGCCACCTTCTTGAGTGTGCTGTCTTGAGTATGGCCCCAAGAAAAGTCTTTCTGCAGTTGGTGTATGTGAGGAGGGAGACAAACTTACCTAGGAGATGTCATCCTGTTGGAGAGGACCATATTTGCATGGTATTCCCCCCTGATTTTTACCTTCCTATGATAAACCTGTTTATGCTGGTCCTAGGAGCCTGTGCACTTTAACCCTGCTAACCAGCAGTAAAGTGCTTGTGCTTCTCCTTTTAAACATGACATACTGGCATACACCTAATTGGCACATTTTATTTACTTATAAGTCCCTAGAGCATGGTACTACATGTACCTATGGCCTGTAAATGTCATACTATAAGTAGGCAAGTAGCCTAGTAAATCTTGTCTCCAGGCCTGCCCTTGCACCCTGTGTGTACAGTTTTAAACTGCCATTTCGACCTGACAAAAAAACCTTTTGCCAGGACCTAACCTTTAATTTTAGTGCTTATAAGTTACCTAAGCTAGGCCCTAATTGACCATTAGGTAGAGTATTTAAAAGGCAGAACATTCTTATTCAAGGGTAGATTTATCATTCTTTCATGCAACGCAATGCAGCAAGCCACCTTGCAGCGCTGCATGAAAGGGAAAGTGTTACAGCAAACAAATGATGGACAGAATGCTGACAATGCAAACATTCTCCCCCAGTCAAAAGATCTGGGTTAAATCCATCGTTCTTTTGCCCACTATGCCACCCCAGTTTGGACCCAGCCATATACAAATCAGTCTTGACCCTGTGCCCCATGGGAACAGTCCAGGTCCTCCCTGGACCGGAAACAAGCATCCTTGGACCGGTTTCAGGGTATGTCACCCTTCTTCAGCCAGGCTAGCTTGAATCCAGTGGCACAGTGAGCAAGGGACCCACGTCTGGGCATACCCATCCCACTTAGGGCGAAAAGTGTTATAGCAAACAAATGATGGACAGAATGCTGAGAATGCAAACATTCTCCCCCAGTCAAAAGATCTGGGTTAAATCCATTGTTCTTTTGCCCACTATGCCACCCCAGTTTGGACCCAGCCATATACAAATCAGTCTTGACCCTGTGCCCCATGGGAACAGTCCAGACCGAACTGCCAGGCCAGGTCCTCTCTGGACCGGAAACAAGCATCCTGGGACCGGTTTCAGGGTATGTCACCCTTCTTCAGCCAGGCTAGCTTGCATCCAGTGGCACAGTGAGCAAGGGACCCACGTCTGGGCATACCCATCCCACTTAGGGCGAAAAGTGTTACAGCAAACAAATGATGGACGGAATGCTGACAATGCAAACATTCTCCCCCAGTCAAAAGATCTGGGTTAAATCCATCGTTCTTTTGCCCACTATGCCACCCCAGTTTGGACCCAGCCATATACAAATCAGTCTTCACCCTGTGCCCCATGGGAACAGTCCAGACCAAACTGCCAGGCCAGGTCCTCCCTGGACCAGAAACAAGCATCCTGTGGACCGGTTTCAGGGTATGTCACCCTTCTTCAGCCAGGCTAGCTTGAATCCAGTGGCACAGTGAGCAAGGAACCCACGTCTGGGCATACCCATCCCACTTAGGTCGAAAAGTGTTACAGCAAACAAATGATGGTACAAGACTCCGTCCATAATCCCCTTTGGTTTTGCTATGTTCGCCCTAAGTTGGCAGGGTATGCCCAGACGTGGGTCCCTTGCTCACTTTGCCACTGGATTCAAGATAGCCTGGCTGATGACGGCTGTAAGCCAGAAACCGGTCCCAGGATGCTTGTTTCCGGTCCAGGGAAGACATGGCTTGGTAGTTCGGGCTGTACTGTTCCCATGAGGCACAGGGTCAGACTGATTTGCATATGGCCATGTCTGAACTGGGGTGGCGGAGTGAGCTAAAGAATGATGATGGATTAAACCCAGATCAGTTGACTGGGGGTGAGTGCTTGCAATGTTCAACACTCCGTCCATAATCCCCTTTGGTTTTGCATGAAAGGGAAAGGGCAGGAATTTTCCGTATTTACCATTTTATGGTGCATTCTTGTCCTTTCCTAGCGCTGGTGCACTTTTGACTGCCTAGAGCCAATGCATATTTTTGTGTAGGAGGGCACACCTTCCTGCACAAAAACAATTCTGAGAGGCATTTTCCTATTTCTATGTGTGCTGCATAATGCAGTACACATGGAAAGATGAAAAAACGAGGAAAAGATATTTCTCCTTATTACGCCTCACCTGAGGAGGCGTAGGATTTTGACGCATTCCCAGGTCTACCACTAATGGTAAATCTGGGAATGGGCCAAAATCCATGGGTGGATGCGGGGAACACCCACCCTCCACCAATGGAATGCGTCCATGCCACAGAGTAACACAAGGCCGCGATTTGCGCTTCCTTGCATTACTCTAGATTTATCAAGCCATTCAGGGCCATGCAAGGTGACCTTGCATGGCTTTATAAATGTCACTTAGGTTTTGTTTCGCCCTTGCACCTCCTTTCGTGGTGCAAGGGTGATGCAAAATCTTAATAAATATGGGCCTAAATATTTTACATGTCCTGGCAGTGAAAAACCTCCAAAGTCGTTTTTCACTGTAACAAGGCTGGCTCTCCCATAGAAAAAAACTGGGTTACATTATAACAACTTATAATGCTTAATTTTGGTATGAGAGGAGCTAGGAAAACGATTTAAGCACTTCTGTATTTTACTTTAATGGCTGTGAGCCGAAAAAAGTATTTTCGTTCGTAAGATTCAAGAACTAATTTTAACTGTAATTTAAAATCCAAATGAATGTTCGGGTTGAACTTTATATTACTATTTTGAAAATTGCACTTTTAGAAAGTTTACATTTTCGTGCCTAAGCCAAATGTGCTTTTCTATACGTGTCCAGTGTCATCCTGTGGTAGATGTGGATTGCTCCCAGACAGTGGAAAGAAAGGCTTGGGTGTTGAGAGGTGTTTTTCTTCCTTGAGAAGGATGGCCCGGGGGCTGCGCCTAGCCCCTTCCTGAGCTTCAAATGGTGCCTACCTTGACACCTGCAGATGCAGTTTACACCGAGAGCTGCCTCCCTTTGTCTTCCTAGTCAGCTTGACTTCAAATCCAGTGGAAATGGGGAGCTGCCCCAGAACTGGATTGGAGTGACCAAAAGGGAGAGTTTGTCTGTTTCCATAATCGCACCGCTGGGTGGGCACAGGGAACTTTAATCAGGGGAAGAAGGATTCTGCCATGTTAGATTAAGGTACAGAAAGGTGCTGTGGGATAGTTTACAGTAAAACCCACGGGAACTGCTGCAAAAGTGGGCAGAGTAATCGCTGGGAACTTTTACCTCATTGGTGAAAGAGTGGCTAGAAGTTTGCCTTGATTCGCTTGATTTCACTTGATTACTGATTGAGTACAGAATAAATAGTTTATACATTGCATAGATGTTGAAGAGAGTGGGGCTCAGGGAGGAGCCCTGAGGCACTCCGCAGCTGATCTCTGTGGGTTCAGATGGAACGGTGGTAGCCTGACTCTCTGTGTTCGGCCCTTGAGGAAGGAGCGGATCCCTTGCAGGGCTTTTTCACAGATGCCAGCGTCGTGGAGTCTTGTGCATAGGGTGCAGTGGATGACGATGTGGATGCCGGCCGATAGGTCTGGGAGGATGAGGGCTGCAGTTTTGCCTCAGTCGAGGAGGGTGTGTACGTCTTCTGTGGCGGCGAGGAGGGACGTCTCGGTACCGTGATTGCTTCAGAAGCCGGATTGGGAGAGGTCCAGGATGTGGTTCGCTTCAATGAACTCAGAAAGTTGGGCATTGATGGCCTTCTCAATGACCTTGGCTGAAAAGGGGAGCGGAGAGATGGGTCTGAAGTTCTTGAGGCCCTTCGGGTCGGCAGAGGGTGTTTTCAGCAAGATGTTTCCAGTCTTCCGGCAATATGACGGAGTTGATGGAGCAGTTGATGGTGCAGCAGAGCTTGGCTGCAATGGAGGTGCCGGCTGTGTTGAAGATGTGTGCGGGCAGGGGTCCAAGGGTGATCCGGAGTGGACGCTTTTCATGATCTTGAGGGTGTCGTCAGGGGTGAGGGGACTCCAACTGAGCAAGGTCTACTGGGGTCCGGTGTTGTTGGGTGCAGTGGTTGCAAGTGGAATTCTTCCAAGGACAACCCATGGTGAAATGGTGGCGGAGGAGTAGATCCCGGGACATTGGGCTGGAAAGACCCAGAGCTGGGCTAGAGAGGAGAGAAAGGATGAAGGAAGTTAACAAAGGGAACTGATTTGGCACTGTGAGAAATTCAAATATTTTGTTGATTGACAAGTAGACAAAACTATATACATTGTCTAGTTATTTCCTCATATCACAACCACCAGCTCTACTGATGGTGTCAGATGTGGAATAATTATAGCACGTTCTCTTAAGAAAAATGGAGGCTATGGTGTAGCAATATACCCCATATTTAAATGAAGGGTGGGGAGAAACGACTTGTTACAGAAAAAAACAACAGATGAGATAAACCAACTCATTCTTCTCTACATTTTAAGTCGTATTCCAAATCCAAGCTACCTAATTTCCTAGACTTCACAGCCTACCAGTATGAGATGTGATTCACAAAGCCATTTGCACACCTTGATTCAAATTAGGGGCCCAATAGCATGATCTACAAGTGAAAATTCATGTTTTGTATTCACAAAATGTGCATTTATAAAACTATAAATCGGTTTACTCACGCGTGGCATTAAACCAGACAAGAGAACCTAATTTATGGCAGTTGTATCTGCCTTCAGATTAATACTACCTTTCAGAATCACTGATGTGCTACTATTGTTGAGGATTGATAAAAGCTCAATTACATTTCTTAGAGAAGGGTAAACCACTATCTGGGGCAATATATTACAACCAGATACCAGGTCACTTGTGGTTGACATTTAGCGTACATGCCATAGTCTCAACTAATTTTAAATGTCTAAAGGAACTAGCCAAACCTAGCAAAGTTAATTTAGCTACTGAAACAACCCTGGCCCAGCACCAGTGGTCCTATTCGAGGTCAGAACTTTGTATTGATAGGGAAGCATGTTAATTATGCTGGTGATGACTAAAGTGTCCAGTTCTGTGGTCTCAAGTAGTAAAATCATGTTGTAAGTTCAAGATACCCCAATTGGGAACGGGTTTCCCGACAACAGCTTTGAAGAAAGGTACTAAATTCAGAGCTTTCCACCGTATCAATTCGGTGGATTTAGGGGAATTGCTTGAATCCTCTGCCTCCTTGTTGCACGGTAATGCCGAAAGCGATGCAGTGCTGCTTGATTCTTGGTTACTCCAAAATGTCCATCAATTAGCCCCCTTGCAGTCGTTATCATCTAGAACAACTAAACGTTCAGCTCCCTGGTACAATCAACTGCTCAAAGATAGCAAAATTCTCTGCAAGAGATTGGAAAGGAAATGGCGAAAAAACTTGACGCCAAAAGAGAATATAAACAATCACTGAAAGGCCACTATCATAAAGTTTATGAGGCCAACAAAAACTATTTTACCAATAAAATAGAATCGTCTAAATCTAAAAGTAAAGAGCTTTTTAAAATTGTAAAAACCTTTACAAACCCGGCTTTGGAGATGAAGGCCGCTCCATCCACTGCCGATTGGCCTGTAGTATTAGCAACTTTTTTTCATGAAAAGATCAGAACAATTCAAGAAGCTCTGAGGGCAAACTCGCCCGTGGTGGGCGAAATATTATTAAGCCCTGCTATGGAGCCTGCGTTAGGAGTCGTTCACTCGCTACAGCAATTTCCCCCGCTGTCACTGGAAGCCTCCCTAGCTAGCATTAAAGGCCTGAAGTCGGGCTCCCCTTCCGACCCGTGCCCTGTAAAAGTGCGAGTGTCCATAGCTCAGGTTATTAATCCGATGGTAAATAAAATTTGCAACGCTTCATTAGAATCTGGCCACATGCCATCTAGATGGAAGCAGGCAAAAATTCTGCCACTGATTAAAAAACCGTCCGCGGACCCAAAAAGGCCAGAAAATTACAGGCCCATCTCTCTTCTCCCCGCCTTCTCTAAGGTGTTGGAGAAATATGTTAACTCAGTGATTACTGACTATGTGGAAACTAACAGCCTTCTCCACAGTAGTCAGTCCGGGTTCAGAGCCAACTATAGCACCGAGTCCGCCCTCTTGGAAGTATCCGAATACATCAGGGAGACCCTGGATGGGGGTGGGAAGGCCATTCTGATCCTGTTAGACTTATCAGCGGCCTTCGATACCGTGCCTCATGCTAAACTTTTGGACAGATTCCAGGCTCTCGGTATCGGAGGTTCTGTTTTAAAGTGGTTTGCCTCCTATTTAAAAGATAGGGATCAGGAGGTCTGGATTCCTCCCTTTGCAGCTGGAATCCCGAAAATGGATGTGGGAGTCCCTCAGGGCTCCCTTTTGAGCCCCACCTTATTCAATCTCTATATGTCCCCTTTAGCGATCCTGGCGGAGACTCATGGAGCGAAAATTATCTCATATGCTGATGATATTCAGCTTCTTTTCTCCTGTGACAAAGGGAAGAATTTCGAGGGATCCACGATCAAAACTTGCCTCTCGGGGGCGTGGCTAGCGGCCGAGGGAAATGGTCGCTTGCTGAAGCGGCTCCACAGCCCACGCCGTATTAATCCGATTATAGATCCGTAGACAGCACTGAAACTTCCCCCAAACAAAAGGGAACGTTTCCTAAGCCAGTCCTCAACAAAGGAATCGCTGCGAGGCTAATGGGGAGGACCGGAGCAACATAGGCAGAGTGATCCAGGGCAAATCGAAAATGGCGGCCCGGAGCGAGCGGCTCGGACGGCGGTGGGAGTGAACTCCACAATGAATCCGCCTTGAACTACGCGACACTAGCCGGAGGGAGAGGTAGCGGCGACCTCCGAGGCTTCAGCCCGGACCGGCGCTGGACGTCGCCGGCTGCGTTCGGAGACGCGGCGTCTGGACTGCGGGAGGAGCCGACCGCGAGTGACTCTGCCGTCTTCGGCCTGCCCGGTCTGGGTCCCTGGCCGGGGGCCTCTCCGGAATAGAGCGGGTGAAATCGAGCAGTGCGAGGCCTCCGACGGAGCCGGGTGAGGAGTTGCAGGCGGGGTGTGGCGGAGGGCGGAAGAGTGCGCCTGCCCACCGGACTGAGACCCAGGCAGCCAGTGAGGGAGCAAAATCGAGCCCCCGGCCTTGCGGCCTATCATCGGGGGGTGGCTCATCCGACTCAGACCCGGTGGGTGAATGCGCCAGGAAAAATACACCAGCTAGCGTCTTGCTCCCTCCCCGAAAACGCGGGCGCAACATCTGTACCTCCAGGCGAGATGGGAGCACCCCGATAACCCGCAGTAACACAGCCTTAGCGGGAACTTGGGGATAACAGAGCGGCCAGGGGAGACACAAAGCAGAGCCCGGGCCTTGCGGCCTAACAGCGAGGGCCGGATCCTGTCAGGCGTACCCTCAGAGCAGCTAAGGCAAGAGTGGCCCCACAGGGGGGTGCGCCTGCCCCAGATCCCATTTACTCTCTGGTGCCCTGGACTGTGGACGATACATCTGGCCCCCAGGGCGAGAGGGCGGTGTCTGAGTGGCCCACGGCAACACAGCCTTGGCGGGACACTAGAGAAACCGTTGTAGCCCTGATCACCATGAACCCTTGCGTAACCAGCCCTACCATCTTCTGGGCACACTGATAGAGGTATACCAACGCTCCACCCACTCCTCTAATAATTGTGGAAAAGAGTCGCGGAGGACCGCCGCGAGGGCCCCAATCGACCACCTAGCCTGCGAGCTGCACCTTGAAAATAGATAGGCCTCCCACATTCCGGTGACGGCCGAGACGGGGGGGGCCCCCCGAAGTTATCCCATGGCTACTACCAGAGGTCCCAAAATTCAGGTCCAGAAACAACTTGATAAGTTTGCCTGGACGAAGAAAAATGAGGAGGGCAACCAGACATCTGGCGAAGATCCTAAAACATCGCAACAGTGTTCCCAGGCCAAATCTCCCACTCTGGAGGATATCATGGAGGCCATAGCAGGAGTGCGAACGTCCTTGGAATCGCGCATAGATTCCGTGAATGTAGAGGTGACCCTTTTGAGAGCAGACTTACGGAAGATGGACTCTCGAGTCCGGGAAGTTGAAACCACTACAACAACTCTGGTAGCAGACACCTCAGTCCTACAAACCCAAGTCACACAACTACAACACCAACAAAAAAGGATGGAGGACCTCCTCGACGAATATGAAGGAAGGGCCAGAAGAAATAACATCCGCATCCTCGGCGTACCGGAACGAATGGAGGGACCCACAACTGACCTCTTCGTCGAGGATCTCATACTTAATAAACTCCAACCCAAGCGTCTCTCCAATTATTTCTCCATAGAGCGCGCCCACAGGGTTCCCGGCGGGCGCCCAAGGCCCGGGCTCCTCCACGTCCACTGATCGCGAGGATTTTTAACTTCAGAGACAGAGACGTGATTTTACAAACTGCCAGGACTGGACCTCCCCTGAAATTAGACAATGCAAATATCACTTTTTTCCCGGACTACACGGTCAAGGTGCAAGCCCAAAGACGAAGCTTCACAACCATAAAGAAAGCGCTCCGGGATAAAAACATCAAGTATTCCATGTTATTCCCGGCCAAACTACGAATAGAATCCGACGGAAAGACTTGGTTCTTCCTATCCCCGGAGGAGGCCTGGGACTGGATAGAGGGCTGGCGTAGAGCGGGCAAACACCTAGACGGCCGGAATAATGGAGGCGCTGGTGGAGGCAGACGCCAGCCCCCTGTCACGGGAGAGGGAAGATCAGAAGGAGATTTGGAGGACACACACTGACCCAATCTATAGGGCTGCAGGGCCTCTCATGACCGATGGACCTACACCCACTGAACTGAGTCCTGTAATGCCAAGAACGACCGAATAAGAAAACAACGACTCAGCTATCGACGGAGGGACCTCCGAAACCCAGCGTACTGGGGATAAATGTGACACTGTTATCAAAACACCTATAGGACTGGACTGTAATGTTAGTCATAACTAAAATATCATTGAAAGCGGGAGGGACGGCGAGGACTGGTTGCGGTTAGCCAGGCACCTCACGAATGGGAGGGAGGGCGACAGGCACTCTGCCTTGTTGGGGGGTGGATAGTTCAAAATCCACTGGCAGGGGGGCGGGGAGGGGGGTACAGGGGGGGGGGAGAGGGGTTAGTTGGGGTTTTTATGGTTTGATTTTGTTGCACAGCACACACAACGCAGTGGGGTATCTCAGGCTGGAGAGGCCAAGAACCAACGTTTGGGGGACATCAGCAGCTATGGAAGGGAGGGATCTCCCAGAGCAACCAGATCGCTTACATCACCCTGTCCTCAAATCCGGCACCGCAAGCTCCAACTCTTGGCTAAGAGCTACAGACTTGTCGCCTCGTAACACTTGCCATGACTCATACAACACATAGGAAGCTGTCCGTACTGACGTGGAACGTCAATGGACTGGGAAGTAAAATCAAAAGGGGGATAGTCCTGCAATATCTTAAACGTCATTCCCCAGATCTGGTGTTACTACAGGAAACCCATTTAGTGGGCAATAGCTGCAAGGCACTCCACCGATGGGGGTACAAACTGGTGGCCCACGCTGGTTTCACATCCGGCTCTAGAGGCACTGGAATCCTTATGCGTAAGAACTTAGCCCTTACCCCAACTCGTGTACAGACCGACCCGCAGGGTCGGTTCGCAATACTGGAGGCCACCTGGGAAGGGAAACATCTCAACATAATCTCAGCCTATCTTCCACCAGCCCTAGGCAAACTAGCACTACAAGAACTGGGACAGATACTTATAGCTCTCCCTCTGGGCACGCTGGTTCTGGGGGGAGACTTTAACATGACTATGGACGACAGGGTCGACAGACACCCTCATACAGTTTCTCCCAGACGCCCCACACCATTAGCAAACTTTGCTCACGCCATGGGAATTACAGACTTGTGGCGATCACTGAACCCAAAGCAAATTCACTTCACGCACTATTCTAATGCACACAATAGCATGTCCCGAATTGACTATTTTTTTACCCTCCTCTCTGACGTAGGGAACTTTAGATGTCTTCAGGGCCTCCCCAGGGGAATATCCGACCACTCTCCCCTTGTAGTGGACCTCACCTTTTACAAACCCGTGGACCGGGGACCCATAATTATTAACCCATGGCTGCTCACTATTCCTGACATCAAAGAGGACCTGGCCGCCCATACAGATCACTACTTTACTGAAAATCTTGGATCGGTGGACTCAGCGAATACCATTTGGGAGGCTTACAAGGCGGTCATTAAGGGCCGGGCGTTGGGTTTGAAGATAGGGTACCTGCGGAACCAAAACGAACAGCTGCATCAGAAGGAGAGTGAAGTGCTCCTTTTAGAGGCGGAACATAATACTTCCCCTACTGTTGATACGGCCCAAAAACTCCGCAATAAACAACTAGAATACAGGGAACTAGCAAGAGAGAAAGCCCAAGCAAGACTATTTCAAACTAGACACAGGGTTTATGAGCACGGTGAAAGGGCCGGGAAAATGCTAGCATGGCTAGAGAAACGAGATCAAGAATCGCGGTGGGTCCCGGAAATCATATTGGGAGATGGGACATCAGTTACAGATCCTCAAGAGGTGGCTGATACGTTTGCGAACCACCTAGAAGATATATACACTTCTAAAACCTCGTATTCGTTTGAGGAATCCCGCCAGCTTTTAGAGGAAATGGCCCTGCCACGACTGTCAGATGCCGACAGGGAAGCCTTAGATGCTGATATCACGGCAGAAGAGGTTTGTGGAGCTATTTTCGCTCTGAACTCAGGAAAAGCGATGGGACCCAACGGGATTCCCATTGAATTCCTGAAAGGGTTGGCTCTTAAGGTTGCTCCTCACCTCAAAAACATGTATGAGGAAAGCAAAGAAAGGGGAATCCTTCCCTTAGACCAAAGGCTAGCTAATATTGTTGTCATCCGCAAGCCGGGCAAACCAGGGACTACTTGTGGGTCATACCGACCCATCTCACTAATTAGCTCGGAGGCTAAGGTGCTGGCTAAACTCTTAGCATCCCGACTAACAGCTGTACTCCCATCTTTGGTCCATGAGGACCAGTCAGGCTTTATACCTGGTCGAAATACCGCCCTAAATATTCGACGGGTCCATAATGTTCTGGGCAGACAGCCCTACCTGCGCGAAAACGCGGTCATACTCTCTTTAGATGCCACCATGGCGTTTGATTCAATAGAGTGGCCATATCTGTTTGAGGTGTTGGCTCGACTGGGCTTTGGCCCCAATTTTAGACGGTGGGTAACACTACTATACACAGACCTGCTAGGACAGGTAAGGGTAAATAATCACACCTCCCGCACATTCGCCTTGCATAGAGGCACCAGACAGGGCTGTCCCTTGTCCCCCTTGCTGTTTGCCCTCACTCTTGAACCACTGGCCCACTGGATAAGACAAGATGTTGTAATAAGGGGATTAAAATGGAGTGAGGACATAGAAGATAAAATCTCATTATATGCTGATGACATCCTTATATATCTGGCATCCCCTCGAACTTCCCTAAACAGACTGTTTGATGTTATCACGAACTTTGGCAAATATGCAGGCTACTCTATCAACTGGTCAAAATCAGTCTTATATGTGCTCCACGGCCCTCCACCTCGCCTGCCTGGGGGTTACTCAGTCCAGTGCACATCGACAGGCTTTAAATATCTGGGCATCTTCATCACCTCAGACCCTAAACTGTTTTATGACCGCAACCTCCTGGGCCCCTTGCAGCGGCTACAGGATGATGTGCGACATTGGCGATCGCTGCCCCTATCTCTCCTTGGCAGGGCAGCTCTATTTAAAATGCTCTCTTTGCCCAGATTTTTGTATGTCCTTCAGAATAGCCCCTTTCCCGTAACAGATCATTACTTTACAGCCATAGAAAGTGAACTCCGCACCCTACTCTGGGACGGGAAAGCCCCGCGGATCGCCCTCCAGAAACTTACCAAGAGCTGGTACGACGGAGGAATTGCCCTTCCTGATCTCCGTCTTTACTACTGGGCCTCTCAATTGGTACCAGTTAACCAATGGATTCATGGCCCCCCAACAAACCCGGCCTTTCACTTAGAAAAATACCAAACAGGCCGAGAAGGATATATGGGAGCCCTCTATAGCAAAATCCGAAGGGGCCGTTACCTTGGACCCATGTCGCAAACAGTGGCGGTCTGGCACCAGGCTAACAGACGTCTGGGGTGGGCGGACAAGTTCACCAAGGCTACTCCGTTGTGGTCTTCACAGAGACTGGGGTCGCTCTGCTTTCACAAAGGATTTGATAGATGGGACACTATCGGAATCACTACATTGGGGGACCTGGTGGATAAGGGGAACTCCTCACATTTACTGACTTGCAAACCAAATATACACTCGCACAAGGAGAGACCTTCCGATACATACAAATCCGACACGCCATTCTTACCACTGTCCCTGACCTCTCTACCTTACCCGACGCATCCCCTTTAGAAGACCGATTACTCATAGACCCACTCAGGACCAAAGCTGTATCTAGCACATACCGTAAACTCTGCAATAATTTACCAGACACCCTTCAGGTTTTGAGAACGCGCTGGCAGGCAGACTTAAGGGAATTGGACGATGACGAATGGCAGGCCGCCTTGATGTCCCCTAGGGAAATAGCTGTGAACCATCGGTTCCGCCTCATACAATTGAAAATACTCCATAGGACATACCTGTCGGGCACCCTATTGGCGAAAATAGGTAGCAGAAGCGAGGCACTATGCCTGAGGGGATGCGGACGGGAGGGCTCCTTTTACCACATCCTCTGGGACTGTCCTCTCATTCGCCCTTTTTGGGAAAGAACCACTACTAAGATGAAAGATACGCTGGGCAAACAAATTCAGCTGTCGCCAAAAACAGGGATCCTCAATGTGTGGCAACCTACTGACCTCACGGAAATCGAACAGCAATGGGTGGCGTTGGGGTACCTATTAGTAAAAAGGGCAGTGGCCATGTCCTGGGGATCCAACACACCACCATTCACGATAAGTTGGGTAGCAGAAATGGACAGATGTATGATCATGGAGAAAGAAGTTTACAAGAGGAGGGGCTGCCCTAAGAAATGGGATAGAAAATGGGGAGGATGGAACGCTTATCGGGGGGAAATCTGTACTTCTCCCACAGAGGAGATGGCAATGAGACGAACAAATGCTGAGAACCTGTACTGCCCTAATATGTGATGGATTTGACATTGACGTAATATGTTGTTTTAATCATATACCCTACGATCGTATTGTTATGTGGATATTGTGCTTTATTTTCAATAAAAAGTTAAAAAAAAAAAAAAAAAAAAAAACTTGCCTCTCCAAAGTGTTTGCATGGCTAATATCTAACTAGCTTAAATGCAACCCGGAAAAGTCGGAAATCATCTTCTTCGGCACTCAATCGCCAGACGACTGGAGACTCTGGTGGCCAGAAGATATGTCGCCACCTCCCGCTGCGCAACAAAAAGTAAAGAATTTAGTCGTCCTGATAGATGATCGCTTATCGATGAAGGCCCAAGACCAATCAGTGGTAGGAACGTGCTTCGGTCTCCGTTTAAGTTCTTTTTTAAAGCCGATGTAGGAGGGGTTGCAACGCAATTCCTTGGGGAGGGCATTCCAGATGATAGACACGTTTCCAGAGAAGGAGCGAGATTGAGTTGTTTTCTTTTTGAATAAGGAGGGGACGAGGAGGAAAGTGTTTGTGCTCCTCATCGGTCTGGAGCCGCCTGCTTTTTTGAGTTTATTTGTGAGATGCAGCGGGGCATTCTGGTGTAGAGCTTTATGTGTGATGCATGCTGTCTTGTAGGAGGATCTACCTTCAACGGGAAGCCAGTTGAGAGCCTTCATGGCTGGGGTGATGTGGTCAAAACGTTTGTAGTCAGTGATAAGCCTGGCTGCTAGGTGGAGCACAGATCTGAGTGGGGCTAGGTGGACTTTGGGGGTTCCTGTGAGGATAGCGTTACCATAGTCGATTTTAGAGAGTACCAGGGATAGGACAACCCATTTGAAGTCTTCAGGTGGAATGAAGGGCTTGATTTTCTCCAGATGACGGAGGGTGAAGAGAGCCCCTTTAGCAGAGTTTTTTATGTGGTCGTTAAGGGTTAGATTTTTGCCAATGGTAATACCAAGTGATTTCACTGAATTGGACAAAGAGAGCGAACAGTTGAGTGCATTAAGGTCAGAGATCCAGGTTTGGATGGGGAGTCCGTTGTTTTTAGGGGAGAAGAGGATGATTTCAGTTTTCTTAGGGTTGAGTTTGAGATGGTTGGAGTGGAACCAGTATTGGATCTTGTTCAAGAAGTACCTTCCTAAAATCCAGGTTTCAGCATATTGATCTTTTAACTGCGTTTGGGCTAGCAATAATTTTTAACACTAGGTATGCATCTTTGTTACTCACACTATGAAGCTTACATATTGTAACCATGGATAATCCATTTTTTAAACCTAATGCAAAACAAATAATAAGGGGAAGGATTTTTTTCCCGAGTGATAAAACTATTAAACTAGCTTATCAAAAATAAAAGAATTGTGTTAGTATTATTTCACCATTATTTTGGGGCGAGTCTCGCCCCAATTCAAAGGCACAGCATTGCTATTGCTTGTTGCTTTCATATTTCAAACCATGTTTTTCAATTTTATGCCGTGTAATCATTCTCTTATTCCATCTTGTCGTATTCATCCATTTTGTTCCACACGCACGGTATAATGCCATTTTGGGTGACGCTTCCACATACTCATTTTTCAAGGTTTCTCATGTTATTGGTGTGTCCATCCGGACCTCTTCTCAAAAACACGTACAGACGCATATGTTCATCCAGAAGCAGCGTTTATTAAAACCCAATGCATTTCGGGCTGCTGGGGCCCTTCGTCAGGGGTCACTACAAGTAACAGTAAAAACACAGATTTATTTTTTAACCATTGTGTATGCTCAATAATATGTACATAATATTTTATAATAGTGCGATTAACTCCACCCCAATTTTGTGACTACCACATTTCAAGGAGTCTAATATCTAGCTAAATACAAAAGCAATTTGAAACAGGAGGGTCCTAGGGAAATTTAAAGACCTGCAACGGATTCAATCCCCAACCAAATCCAGATAAAGACATATACTAAATTAATTCATTTCACACTATTGCGACTCGAATCTATGTCGTTGTTGCATTATTGTTTTTAATCCTGGCAGAGGGTGTCTTGGAATAAACTCACATATGATGCCCCCTAGCTAGTTTTACTTTCACTTCTGTCACTCCATTCTTACATTTGTTTTGCGCTGCGTCCTCACTCATATTACTTTTGCTCATTTATGTGGATTTAGAAAATCCTCAAAATTAGCTATCTAAAACATCCCTGAGCTCCTCCCTCGTAGAGGGGTGTTGTAGCCCTCGAAGGAACTAGGTTTTTCCTTCGAGAGGAGAATCCCATATGATGAAGCATGTCACCTTTGGTGAGTGAGGGATTTCTTCCTTAAAAGGGAATTGCCCGCATTTTCACTTGTGTGGCATAGTCTATGGCTTAATTATCTTTCTTTTTACACTTATTTGTACACATGATAGACCCAAGGATTTAGTATATGTCTTTGTCTAATATCTAGCTCCAAATTAAATCAACCAAACCCCCATTTTTTAAGAAAACAACAACAATCGTGACTTAAAACACATCCCTCACCCTTTACCACTAACCCACTTCTCCTCTCAAACCTCCCTATTCTCACCAAGTTTCCTCCAGAATCAATCACCTTACGAGAGCATACTGCCTCCCCTCTCTTTTTCACCTCACGAGACTCGCCCCAAAATAATGGTATCTTATCTTAAAGTGCCACTTGGGCAAGGTGCTTTTTCAAAGAGCACGCAACATCGTAATCATTTGGATGAACAAGTGATTAAAACAAAAATAGGTGTGCATTCCCTATCACTATGACGTACATTTGATTTGCATTGCCCAACTAGGATTTGCACCCGCTTCGATTTAAATATGAGTACAATGGGAACAGTGAGGATTGTTTTTCCACAAGCACGGCGGAACATCGTGTTCATGCAGCAAGTTTTCATGAATGGGACAACATTTTTTTTTTACACAAGTTATTTTTGCTCAGTATGTACGATATTAGCAGTCACTATAAAATTCACATTAGTTTATTTCATGAATTCACAACAAATTTCTTTCACTGTTAAATGTTTGAATCGAGATATTATGTTTCGTTATATTATTGCATTGTGGGAATTGTAGTGTTTAAGAATTGAGGGGAGGGTGTTTGCATCAAGTGATTAGATCAGGTGATAATTAGGTTAACAGCAGCATGGGAGGGGTTAGAACACCAGGGTAGGGTTTAAATTGGAAGGTAGAAAGAGATGAGTAACACTTCCCCGAAAAAAAGATGAGGATGGATTGTTTGTGGAAGGTACGTGAGGCACAGATTTGAATGAGTTGTAGTTAGATGTGAGGAACCGCAGCATCGGGGAAATCGGGTGAAATTACAAGGGGGTGTGTTGAGTAATAGAGTGACAGAAACGATGTACGGGATACTCTACAATCGGGGGTAAGATGCAGTTGTTAGAATGATGATGGTGGGAAAGAGGTGCGTTGCGCTCGGTTTAGATTAGGAATACGAGAACGAGGTGAAAAAGAGGGGAGGCAGTATGCTCTCGTAAGGTGATTGATTCTGGAGGAAACTTGGTGAGAATAGGGAGGTTTGAGAGGAGAAGTGGGTTAGTGGTAAAGGGTGAGGGATGTGTTTTGAGTCACGATTGTTGTTGTTTTCTTAAAAAATGGGGGGTTTGGTTGATTTAATTTGGAGCTAGATATTAGACTCCTTGAAATGTGATAGTCACAAAATTGGGGTGGAGTTACTCGCACTATTATAAAATATTATGTACATATTATTGAGCATACACAATGGTTAAAAAATAAATCTGTGTTTTTACTGTTACTTGTAGTGACCCCTGACGAAGGGCCCCAGCAGCCCGAAATGCATTGGGTTTTAATAAACGCTGCTTCTGGATGAACATATGCGTCTGTACGTGTTTTTGAGAAGAGGTCCGGATGGACACACCAATAACATGAGAAACCTTGAAAAATGGCATTATACCGTGCGTGTGGAACAAAATGGATGAATACGACAAGATGGAATAAGAGAATGATTACACGGCATAAAATTGAAAAACATGGTTTGAAATATGAAAGCAATAGCAATGCTAAGGATGCATTTTTGTTAGATGATGTACCTCATATTCTTTTAATTTCTCAAAGACCTGGCTGTTCAGTATTTAAATCTTATATGCAGAAATTAAAAAATTAGAACCTCTCCCAAGGTGTTAGCTTTTTGTTTAATAGGGGATACCAACAATTCTGCAATAGATTTGTAAAGTTTGCATTTACTGCCTCTAAAAAAATAAACTGTCCTAATCTAGTCATAAAATCATAATGTTTGCACTAGCCACTTTGGAAAAATCAAGGTTTGTTCCGTATTTGTATGTGGTATTAATTTAACATAAAAAGTGGTGAATAATACTGGTTTGTAGTTATTTTAAATAGATCCTATTGTGATTTTCCTTTTGTGTTCTGTATTATTTATTAAGTGTAGTCTTATCATTATTATTCAGATTTTTAGGTAAACATCATTTACCACGATTTTGGAACACCGCATGCCATTACAACGCGGTCGTTGTACAACGCATGCCATTACTCCGCAAGTCGGAACAACGACTTGCTCTAGGGGTCATAAGGTGTTGGATTTTAAATCCAACACCTTCCCTACTGTTGCACAGACTGGAGTTGGAATAGTAAATTATACTAGTCCAACAACCAGCGCCCCCCTTAGAGCAAGTCGTTGTTCCGACTTGTGTTGTAATGGCATGCGTTGTTACAACGCGATCGTTGTAATGACCGCTTTGTAATGGCATGCGCTACAAAAGCATGCGGGGCAACGTGGCTTATTCAGATTTTTATTATGAAGGTATTGCTACTAAATGCTAATAAAGGTTTTACTACACATACTAATTGTAGTGACCCTTGGGCTCCAGTTCTACTAATAATCACAAACGAGAGGAGATTTGGTTTAGTGGCTTAGATGCTTACCTCAAACTTGGTTCTGATTTTTTCTTTTGCACTTGACATACTATCCTGTGATTCTAGGCAAATAATATGTGCCTGTGCCTCAGACTGTAAACATGCAAATTGTGATATATATTTGTGGAATGGTGTAATTTCTCTAATCTAATGTCAAAAGTTCAGTGTACAGTGTCACATGTTTGAGGCAGTCTTGTTGCAAGAAAACATTCTCTGTAATGCACGTCTATGTTCTTTGAGCTACATTGGTCTGTGCATTATTCCATAAGAAGCTAGACTACTACAAGAGCCTAGTTGTAGGTCTCCCCCTGCACTCCTCAATTTTACCACTGGATATTCCTTAGTCTTTGTCACAAGACCACTCTAATTTCTCCTCAGACATACTCCTACCTCACAGTGTTGTCACCAGGCTGAATGACTAAGTGCCGTGGGGCACAATAGATGTTTGTGGCTACTTTTTGTGCCCCTGGGACACATTCGTATTACAGAAGGGGCGCAGACACTTGTGTGACCCCTGCTGTAATACAGATAGTGCTGCCACACATGTAGTGCCAGTGCTATCATGAAAGGGCGTTCCCTCATTTGCTTGGGGCGTGGCACCATGCAAATGATGGAATCACTTTGCCTCTGCACCCCCCGCTGTATTACCGACATGGGCGCAGAGGCACACATGCCCTTAGGAGGAGCACTGAAAGTGCACCACAAAAAAGTAGCACACAGTCAGTGCGCCCCTAAGGGCAGCCATATCAAGGGATGAAAGGGGGTCCCATTGAACCTCCAGACATCCCCCTGCAGGAGGGTGCAGTCACTCACACCACCCACCTGCAAGGGGATCTCTCTCCCCTCTTGAAAGTGAAGGTGGGCTGTCTCCTTCACAGAGAAACACGGAGCAGCTTTTAAACAGCTGCTCCGTATTTCACTTGAATGAGATGCCCTAGGGGCAGCGCGAGTTCATTGCTTCCCTGAGGGCAGCGCATTCAACATAATAGGGCGCACTTTCCCTGCTTGCACCCTGCGCACCCGCTTAAGGTGTGCCGTGTTGCAAACAGTAAAAGTGCACCCTATCTGTAACAGGGCCCCTATTGTTTAAAACCTAACTATAGCGCTAAAATCCTTGTCAAGTACAATCCCCCCACATGTTCGCTGAATATCTTTACTCAGCAAAAAAAAAACTCCAATCACACCCAAACTACCACCAGGCGTGACCTCAAAGTTCCAGTCAGTTAACTTGCCTGCACATCATCTCTGCAGCTCATTCACCACTGGCTTGCACTTCATCTCTTCAATGTCCGCGTTTAAGATTGCTCCAAAAAATACCTTCTCAAATATAAAGTATAAATTCATTAATCCCTCAACTCATCACATTTTTCATTCCTGCTGTCCCCTCCTTCATTTCCCCATCTTAATGTTGTAAGATGTACTAATGTACTGGTCGCCAAAACCAGTAACAATATCCTGTTCATGTTGTCCACCAAACTGTTAATTTTTGAACTATGTAGAAAGAATCATGGTGCTATGCACGGCATTTCCTGTTGAAATGCTACTGATATTGTTTATTTAAATAAAAACAATTGCAAGAAATAAATAATAATATTATACTTTATAAACCTTGCTCTGGCTTCCAGACAAGGGTACGTCTTTATAAGCAGCCATCGCTTCTATCAAAACTATGATCATGTGAAGAAGGCCGAAATATTAATTGAACCCATACTACCACTACTGCTACTATTACTACTACTACGACTAATAATAACAATAATAATAGGTACTTCATCTCCCTTTAGTCCAGTCAGTAGATTCTTATAATCTCAGGGAGTAGCCTTGATCCAGAGTATACAGTTGGAGTCAAAGGAAACAGCTGAGGCCAGAAAGTGATATAAACCACATTGGAATCTACAACAGGTGATAAAATCTATGTGAACCAAATTGGCCCACATTTAAACTGGAAGCATATATGATCCTGGTTTGCCTTTCTCTTATATAATTTCAATGAAGTGGATCGTCAGATGGTAAAATATCTCAATGGACGAATGCATGCATTGAAGAGATTTGCAGGTAGCCCCCCGATCACAGTGCACGAGTTAAAAAAAGTTCATTATTTTCATGTCATTGTTATTCTTTTAGTCTTTGCTTGTGGTTGCACGGCAAAAAAATGATCTCCACTTCATTGACCTAACCACTACATTACAAGGTATGTCTACATAAGCAGGTAGGACTTCATAAGTGGAGGTAACAATAGCAATTATGTACTTATCACAAATAAAAACCTCCTAAATCCTTTTTAATCTGGATTGCACTCCAAATGTAGTACAGAAACTGCCACCATTCAATTGAAGATGCATGTTTTATTGATTCTTTTTGACCTCTTCGCAGCGTTCCATACACTAGACCACCAATCACTCCTACAAGTCATTAGTATGACAATAGGAATAAAGGAAACACTTTTTAGATGGGCCACATCATTTCTCTCTTTAAGATCTACAGGGCAGATTTATCATTCTTTCATGCAGCAAGTCACCTTGCTGTGCTGCGTTAAAGGGCAGGAATACCCTGTATTTACAATTATACGGCGCATTCCTGTTCTTTCCTAGCTCTGGCACACTTTTGTCTGCCTAGTGCCAATGCAGGCACCCTTGCGTCATGGTGCAAGGGAACCTGCCTTGTAGGCAGGATTGCTTTTGTGCAGGAAGATCACCTTCCTTCACAAAAAACAATCCTGCCTGAGAGGCATTTTCGTCTTTTTATGTGTCGTGAAGAGTCAGCACAAGTAGAAAGAGGAAAAAACGAGGAGAAAAAATATATTTCTCCTGATTAGGCCTCACCTAGGGAGGTATAGCATTTTGATGCATTCCCGGTCTACCACTAAAGGTAAATCTTGGAATGCGTCAAAATCCATGGGTGGATGCATGGGAACACTCACGCTCCACCCATGAAATGCCTCCCTGACGCAGGGTAACGCAAGGCAGCAATTTGCGCTGTCTTGTGTTATTCCAGATTTATCAAGCCATGCAGTCCCACACAAGGTGGCCTTGTGTGGCTTGGTAAATCTCACTTAGGTTTTGCATCTCCCTTGTGCCCCCTTGTGTGGAACCTCTAGCAACAGTTCTCATGAAACTACAGTCTCCGTTCGTCAATATGCTGACAACACCCAGCTGTATTTTTGAGTACCTGAGCTAGCAAACATGGAAACTCTGAAAACCTTCCTCTTCAAGTTAGCCAATTGGATGCAAGCATTCTCTTTTAAACTAACTCCTTAAAAATTAATTCTGGTTCTTATTCTTGTATGAAAATCCCCCCCACCGTACAGCATTTGCTGGCTGCATCCCTGGTCCCGCAAGCAAAGTCACTTGGCTACATCTTAGACAAAAACCTCACCCCAGTGTTATGCTAACGAAATCTTCATCCTTTCAACTATAGCTGGACAGAAAAATAATACCTACCGCTCTCTGTAGAGACTTCAGATCCGCATTGCAGGTCCTCACACTTTCTAATCTAAAACAGAAGAAATACCATTCTAGTTGGCCTTCCAAAATTTGCCACTGCTCTTCTTCGAGTCATACTACATGTGGGGCTCTGATCAGATCTCCCCCATCCTTAAACATCTTCACTGGATACCATGGCCGGACTGGGAACTGAAAACAGCCCTGGAATTCAGCTAGACCGACCAGTGCAGGGGGTGGTAGTGGCTGTGCTGCTGCTTTTGTTTCAGGGCCCGAAATAGCAGCACTGCTGAAAACCCGGCCCCTAGAAACAAAAACGGCCCCCACAGGTCAAAAACCAGCCCCCACCCTACCAGGCCACCGGGAAAACGCCCAGTGCCTGCTACGGCCAGTCCGGCCCTGCTGGATACTACTTGAAGCCTCCCTATCTGGCCAATAAATTCAAACTCTGATAAGAAGCCAATGAGAGACGTGAAGAAGACATTTCCTAACTCTGGAAATACCTAAGGCCACAAAAATCCAAATCAATGATGCAGGCACTTTCATGCCTCCCTCCTAGATACTGAAACTCTGTTCTGGACCACATATGTCTAACTGTAACCTTCTTGCTTACAGGAACGACTTAGAAACACATCTCTTCAAATTTTGCCTTCCTGATTGATCTATTTTGCTGTCTTCTTCTTGTTTCTTATGTAACTTCTATAGTTCACTGTTAAGTGCTCTGCTGTCCTGTAGCTATGTACTGACTATATAAATACTTTAAATAAAGGAAATAAATGAAAAAAATTAAAATAAATCTGGACAGTGCAGTAGTAGGCAATGTAGTAGATGCAAGATATTTGTAGATTAACTATTACCTTGCTGTAGTGTCATGTACCCCTACAGACCAATGCATGTATGCAGCAGAAGAGATATGTTTCTGGAGCAGTAGCTATGTGATTATTACATAGTATATTTTTAGGCAATTTAAGTGGCTTAATTGTTTAATAATGAGTATATCATTAGTTATGATACTATTAAAATGCAACATACCCAATAGACATTTGCTTACTTAGTTTCTTAATGGAAAGTGAACGAAGTATTGGTAACTTTCTAATGATTTTATCAATGATGTCATCAATGATTTCATCTGAGATGTCATAAGTGATGTCATCAATGGTGTAGTTTAATATATAATCAGTGATGTCATATGTGAGGCCATGAGCAGTGTGTGACTGGGGGGAGAGTTTGTAAACATAACTTATGAATTTCTGTGGTCTTCAGGTCAGTAGGTCTGCCCCACTTAAAATGACAACCTTTATATTGTGGCGTTCTATTAAAAAAAACTCAGAAATTCATTGACAAAACCAAAGGGTAAAGTGACATTATAATTAGGTTATGGTAATAATATTTTACTTCGCATTAAAAAAACAAATGCTAACTATAATTTATGGCCCTGCAATGCGCTGCTTATGACCTCATATATTACATCACTCATGACATGGTCAGTGACATCACTGATGACGTCTCAAATTTCATCACTGATGACATCACCAATATTATCTAGTGAGTGTAATTATTTTCTAAGAGTTTATGATTGTTAAACATATATACTAACCTACTACCAAAGTTAAATTAGTATACTAGGTGCACTAGTACTGAGTGATACTACTATGTCAAAATAAGAAATCACTCATTAGTAGTACACAAAGTATCCTAATTTACCTTTTGTGTTACTGTAGTAAATATGTTTAACACACAAAAACTTTTAGAAAACACTCCCATTCACTGGATGTTGTCATCAGTGATGTCATTTGAGATGTCATCAGTGATGTCATCAGTATATCACTGACCATGTAATGAGTGATGTAATATATGAGGTCATAAGTAGTGCATTGTAAGGGCATAAACTATAGTTAGCTCAGGTAGCTATAACTGCTGAATTTCAAAGGTCTTGTACAAGTGAAATCCGAGCCTAACTATAACGTCCCTGTAACGTTTGTTTTTTTCAGTGAATATATATAGTACGGCCACTACAAGTTGCTGTTGTTGCACATGGTTGAATATAAATAAAAATAAAAAAACTTGTCAGTACCGTGTTGGAGGTGCTGTGTCCTTTTTCGGAGCGCTGAGAGGAGGAATGCGCGCTCGCTGAACGGATTATGAAACACATATATATATATATATATATATATATATATATATATATATATATATATATATATATATATATATATATATATCCAACTGGAGGTTGGCAGTAGATAGGACCTAATTTCTATAGGAAACACGTTTTTCCTTTGGCCAATAACTTTGGCGCTGTTTAACGAATCTTTCCAAAATGTTCAAAATTAGTACGCCACTCATGTCAGCTGCTGTCTTGAAAGATTTGTGGTGATCTGTTAAGCGGGGGTCAAGAAAAAGGGAGGGTCCCAAAATGCATTTTCCCCATGTTAATTCCCATAAGGATTTTGAATACGACTACAGCCTGAACCACTGGACAGAATTATATCCAATTTGGCAGAAAGCTAGCTCTTGGTCCAGAAAAGGCCTTTTTGTGATTTAGTGTAAATCTATTCTGTAGTTTTAGAGACATTAACCAAAATCCAAATTTCTATATCTAGGGGCGCCGATCCGACAGACCCAGTGCTGAAATCTGATTGGCTGCCGATACCAGGAAGTGTTGGCAGCCATCTTGGGACTCGGCTTCAAAAAAAGTTCAAAATAAAGAAAGGTAGAGGCAGATAAAAACATTTTTTGTTTTGCAATTTTGCTGTGAAATTGTGAGTGGATCCACAAATTTGCGTCAAAATGGCAAAATAAGAGGCGTGGCCAGCAACATGGCCGAGTAAGACGTGTCTCAGCAGAGCTCCGGCCGGAGCGCCGCAATCCACTAGAAATCCTGTAACCTGACATCGTTTTCCCGAGAGATATATATCCTCACTACCATAGAACCTCTGCACGGACCAGATAATCTGCCCTCTAAGGCCGGACCCAGGAGAGCCCAGGTCTGAAGAGCACGCCGGGGCCTGAACGACGGAGGAGACCGCGGCCTGCGTGAGCCCACAACGCTGTGGGCGACTCCAGGGATCCCCGACCTACACAACTAGAGACCCCAAGAACAACAACGGCCAAAGTTGGGTGGACGAGGGGCGCCACTGGACGAGCTGACAGATGTGCTGCGGCCGGGAGGCTGACCCGTCTGAAGATGAAATCCTGGGCCTGGTCCACTGCCTTCCCGGGAGTCGGGCCGAGGGATCCGGCCATAGAGGCAGGTAAGGCGAGCGAGCTGCCCCGCCCACAGCCAGTCTTCCCCACACCCCCGCACCCGAAGTGGGGAGGTGGACATCGCCAGCTCCTCTCCCATGTTAAGACCCAGGAAGGGGAGCGGCTGCGGCCCACCCAGCGACAGTGCGAGCAGACCCATAAGGACCCGCGGGCGAGAGTGGCCGTGCGGTCACTACACATGGGTGGGACTGGGCAGTGAGTTACTGTGGGACAGAACCTCTACCACGGGGCAAGCTGAATGGAGGGGCCACACCACGGCCCAGAGACCTGCGAGGTGGCGGAGGCTGAGGCCTGCGTGAGGCTGCAGCACAACCAGCCGACTTCAGAGAGCAACAAGGAGGCTGTCCCTCCTCTCCCCTCCGAAGGAAAGAGCCAGCTCCTCTCCTTGTTGAGACCTGAGAGGAGATACCGGAGGAGGAGTGGCTGCGGCCCACCTGGCTGAGTTAAAAGGAGACTCACCCAGAGACACACGGGCAAGAGGGCCCGCGTGGTCGCAACACGCAGGTGGGACCAGACCCCAATACACTGTGAGGCAGCACAGTGACCCCCACTGGATCCAGACCCTCCAATACAAGACAGGCTGAACAGAGGGGAACAGGCCATAGAGAAAGAGGCTGACCCGCCTGTGAGGGGAAACTAGAGACTGGGCATCTGGCCCCAGGCTGGGGGATGAGGACCCAACTGAAAATTGGTAAACTGTGAGAAGCCATAAAGGGCCGCTGGGACACAGTATCATAGAGATACACCCGACAAGGAGCTCCGAATGAGACAGGAGGTGTGGGTACATTGATACACACCATAGGCTTGACTGGAAGAGCTAGATTCATACTACCCCAGATCAAGGGGACACAAAGGATAGAGGGAGAAGAGGAACCCTAGAGGCCAGACTGAGCAAGGGGCCCTCACCTAAGGGGAGAAAAATCACGGTGATAACCGGGAAAATAATCCTAAAACAGCCCAGAATCCACGACAGGACATGCCCACAATCGGCACATAGCTAACCAACGTGAAGAGACTGACACTAAGATAAATACGATCGCTGTTCCACAGTAGGCATATAGAGACAACTATAAACACACCGGATCTACACCCTGGCCTCTGAGTAGAGCCGAACGCCGATATTATATCCCCTGGGGAAACACAGCGACCAGAGCCAGAGGGGAGAAGGCCCCAACAGGTAGACACAGCCACCGCACGGACTAGCCTCTAGCCATAGGAAGACACCAAGAGAAGCCAACGATCCATAGAATAAAGACACAAAACGGCAAACGCAGAAAACCAGAAACCTACTAGGAGTAAACCGAGAAGAAAGAGATGCTACTAGCGGTTGAAGAAAGAAGAGATACGCAAGAGTAGTAGAACACTCCTAGAATACATTAGGGAAAACTCCATCGTGTCCTTTCCATGCAGTCTACAATGGGGAGAGACAAAGAACCTAAACCTCCCAGACAGGGGAAAATGGATCACTACACGAAACCAGTTACTCCTCCTGAAACCGCACACCCCCCACTGTCAGATATGGCCACACTGTTACAGACCATGCAAGCGTCCAGAGAGATACTGGAAGACAAAATAGGAGAAGTATGATCGGAGGTAACTCTCCTTCGCCAAGACCTGCGAACCGTCTCTGAAAGGGTGGCCATGGCCGAAAAGCACATTACGGACGCCGAAGAGGCAATAAAAGAAATACGTATAGGAATGGCAGATATTCGGGAGTCCAGCCAAAGTGCTCTTTGGTGTATCGAAGATGCCAAAAGCAGGGCCCGAAGGAACAATGTCCGCTTTGTGGGCTTCCCAGAGGGAGTCGAAGAAACGAATGTGCCGAACTTCCTGTCCACATGGCTGAAGAACATCATCTCATCAGACAAATTCTCTGCCTGATTCGTGATTGAAAGAGCACATAGGGCACTGAGTGTAAGACCTCCACCAGGTGCACCCCCAGGGCAATATTAGCAATGTTTTAAAACTTTCTCGATAGAGACATGATCCTGAGAGAAGCCAGAAGGCTGGGAGAAATAAGACACAATAATTCAAAAATAATTATTTTTACAGACTATAGCCGGGAGGTGCAACGCCAAAGGCGGACTTTCGATTCTGTGAAAGCCAAACTGAGGGCCCACAACATACAATACATGCTACTGATACCAGCAAAGCTCAAAGTTATTTTCAAGGGCAAGACGTACTTCCTTCAGTGCCCGGAAGAGGCCTGGGCATGGGTGGAAGAAAGACCGGTCCTGCACACCCCTGGAGAGAAAAGAACTAGACTACGCCCATCCGGTGGGGCGGCCGCTGGGGCCACTGGGGAAACACAACGAAGGCATATAGTGGAACGACGGAGAAGGCAAAGTATAGGGGGCACCCCATATCTGCCGAGAGGAGTGGGAAGAAAGGGGAAAGAACCCAGGAAAGGCCGGAAATCCCTCACAATGAAGAAAACAAGAGCAACCGATGACTCCAGTCTGAGAGACTCAATCTCTGAATCTGACAACCCCGAGATGTCTTCCGAAAATGAAGCCCTACATCCGCTAATCACGGAAATAATCCACATGGAACACGATCCGAGAACAGAACATCAACCACCACTAGAGGAAAACACAGGTCCGCCACAGTCAGGAGAATGAACTGCAACGATGCTCCAGCTAAAGGAGGCAGTGAATCTGCGCGGCGATTTGTCCACCCGCCCCCTTTTGGCACGGCAGCCCTGAGAACAAAGGGGGCGTTAAAGTGACATTACTTTAGAAAAGTCTGCTTCAATTATATGTCGTGAGAATTTGAACTCATAGTATAACATTATAATGGGGGAGGGCGACAGACCTCTCGTTCACCTCATACGTACGAAAACTTGATGGTTTGGAGGTCAAGTGATGTGAGAAGGTTGCGGGGGTTGAAGAGGGGGGTTAGTTTGGGAGGGTTATGGGATGGTTGCTCTGCAAGTTCAGAGGCAGACTTCTAGCACAGGCATAGATGGACACTGGGGAGGGTATTTGAAGGGATATTCTCAGTACATGACATACACACAGGAGGGACGAGTAGGAGATAAACCGCATCCATGTCGACGCCCGTAGACACCTCAACCCTCACGTGCTTGCTGTGGAACGTTCACGGCCTTGGGGTCAGAATCAAGAGGGGACTGGTCTTGCGCCACATTAAACGCCTACACCCAGACGTGGTGATGCTCCACGAGACTTACCTACAGGGCACCGGGTGTGGGTTCCTGGGGAGGGGAACATACAGGGTCCTGACACACGCAGGTCATACCACAGGATCCCGAGAGGTTGCGATTATGATAAAAAAGACACTCCCCTTTGAAAAAACACACACATGGACAGACTCTTGCGGTACATATGCTGGAGTGACGGGCACCTGGGGTAGACTGAACCTGACTTTGATCGGTGTTTACGCACGTTAAATAAAGTGACAGAGATCCGCCTGGAGGCCCCGGCCTCCCTACATGTGATTGTGAGGGATTTCAATGAGGTAATGGACGTGTCTATGGACTGCACTGGAGGCAAGACAATGTCAGAGGCACCCGCAATACTGGCCCGGTTTACGGACACAATGGGATTAGTGGCTGTCTGGAGGGCACAGAAACCACTGGCTAAACAGTACTCCTACTTCTCAGGGGCACATAGGGTCTATTCGAGTCTAGATTATTTTTTATCCTAGCTGGAGAAGGGAGAGAGGTCCGAGAGATAGATTACTTGGCTAGGGGACTGTCCGATCACTCACCACTGTGGATAAAGGTGGGGGGAAGGGACCGGAACACACAGCCCCACTGGAGACTCACAGCCTGGGACCTACAAAAAGGAGCAATCATTAGAGGAATACGGGCAGACACCAAGGTTTTCTTCAAAGAAAATGAAGGAACGGTTGGGTCGAGGGTCACACTTTGGGAGGCATACAAAGAAGTGCTGAGGGACAGTGCACAAAACCGCCTAGCGTGGGGAAAGAAAAAAGAAACCGAAAAGATGGAGATATTAGAAAGCCAGCTCTTGACGTTAGAAAAGCAGGCAATCACGGGACAGGACCCGCTGCTCACCCAACAACTAGACGCACTAAGGCAGGAATACAGAGACCTGGCATATAACACTACCAGAGACCAACATGCAGTCACCCTCCACCGACTATATGATGTAGGGGACAAGGCGGGGAAACTGCTAGCCTGGTTAAGTAAAAAAAGAAATAGAGAATAGGTGGGTAAGATCCATAGTGGATGCCCAGGGACAGGAATACACAATGGACGAACAGATAGCGAAGGCGTTAGCGGCCTAATATAAAGACTTCTATGAGGCTAAGCCTTTATCCGACACCCCTGCGATAGTGGACTACCTGGCAAAAATTCAGACCCCGACCTTAGAGGAGACGTACAAAAAGGAGTTAGATGATGATTTGTCCCTAGACTAACTGGAAGCGGCAATATCGAAATTAAGCTCAGGTAAAAGTCCTGGACCAAACGGCTTGCCAGCCGAATTTTATAAAAAATGTTCAGACCTTCTGAGTGCCCATATGCTCAACCTCTTCCAGGACACGTACGACGAAGGGATACTCCCACCAGATCTCCGTATGGCCACCATAGTAACTATACACAAGGAGGGCAAGGCGAGGGATAGATGCGAGTCCTATCGCCCAATTTCCCTCCTGGACGTGGAGGTAAAGGTCCTAGCAACCATATTGGCCACGAGACTATGACATGTCATAGCGTCCCTGATACACTATGACCAATCGGGCTTCGTGCCTGGTAGGGTGATCAGACGGAATCTCCAAAGAACCCACAATTGGATAATGGCAACTAGTCAATGGGACACCCCACACATATTCCTGTCCCTTGACGCTGAGAAAGCGTTTGATGCGGTACACTGGCCCTTTCTGGAATCTACCCTGATTAAGTTTGGATTTGGACCAAAGTACAGAAAGTGTGTGGCCTTGCTAAACAACTCCCCTAGGGCAATGGTATGAGTAAATGGTAGAGCATCTCAGGAATTCCCAATCGGGAGGGGAACCAGGCAAGGATGTCCCTTGTCCCCATTGCTGTTAGCATTGACGGTAGACGTTAGCATTTCGAGTCCGACAGCACCCAAGAATTCATGGCTTTTGGGGTCACACAGGGGGATACAAGTGTGGAAAAAATATCTCTATATACAGACGATGTTTTATTATACATAACTGAACCCGATGACATGATCCCCATCCTCTTTCAGACTATCGAAGAATACGGTAGTCACTCAGGCTATAAAGTGAACTGGCATAAGTCAATGGCGTTTAGCCCCAGACCACTGAGAAACTGGCCTCCCCTGCCAGAAGACTTGAAGATAGTGGAAGAGGGCTTCAAATACCTGGGTATATTTCTCACAGCAGATAAGAGACTTTGCCACAAACACAACATCACACGAATACTGCATAAGTTCAAAGATGATGTTGAAAGATGGAAGACACTACCACTTACGATTATGGGACGGGCCGCAATGTTTAAAATGATCAACCTGCCCCAGTTCCAATATGCACTACAGAATACCTACCATTCCCTCCCATTTACAATATTCAGAGAGTTTGACGCTGAGCTATGCTCACTGTTGTGGCTGGGGAAACACCCGCGGATTGCTCTACGCACATTGCAACGAAACCCATACAATGGGGGACTAGCAGTATCTGACATTGAAGCATACTACTGGGCAGAACATCTAACACCCATTAATGACTGAATACATATAGTGGGAGACCACCCTACATACAGATTGAAAAGGGAAACACTAACACCACGCACATTTACCCACTACCTATATGGTGGGGCAGGAAAACATAGCCTACTCCTAGCTTCGCAAACTACCCTGGAGGCATGGAAAAGGGCTTCCCGAACGTTGGGATGGGCACATAAGATATCCAAAGCTACACCACTCTGGAGGGGAAATTGGCTGAAGGAAATAGGTAAACTGAAAGGATTTGGCCACTGGGATACAGTGGGAATATCGACGGTTGGGGATATCACGGCAAGGGTGCTTTAAAAACCTTTGCTGCTCTCTGCACCGAATACCAACTCCACAACTCTCAATTCCTTAAATATGCACAAATACGACACGCATGGGCAGCAGAGGCCTTGATCAACAATGACTTTCCGGAATACGCGCCATTAGAGTGCCGTCTATTGCAGGAACCACTTACACAAAAAGCAGTATCCCTCACATACAAAATGTTGAACAAAATATGCCTGAGAATCTAGATAACCTAGATAAATGGGAGAGTGAGTTAGGAACTCTGGAAAAGATTGACTGGGAGACCGCCCTCATGCACGTGAGGGAGGTGGCGATTAGGGCACGCTTGTGCCTTATACAATATAAGATCCTTCATCGGATATTTTATGACAGGGCCAGGCTCCATAGAATAGGATGAGCAGAAAAGCCAAACTGCCTGCAATGCCAATACAAAAAGGGGGACTTCTATCACACACTACGGGGTTGCCCCAAGATAAAGACTTATTGGGAAAAGATTATACAGGAACTCAATGAGGTGATGCAGGTCTCCCTCCCGCTAGAACCAAAATGTATCCTATTAGGAATAAACAGCGAGGTGGACGTACCAAGACCACAGCTGCTGTTCTGTGCCCTGGGACTAGTGGTTGCGAAAAGAGATATAGCACGACTGCAGGAATGGAAGACAGGAATGGATCAATACATGGCGGCAGAGAAAGTACCATATAAGATTAGAGGATGCCCTGGCAAGTTCCGAAAGGTGTGGTACAGCTGGATACGACATCATGGGTTGGACCTATTAGACACGCTCACGCAAGCCACAGACGGGGAAGAACCATAGACACACTGGAGTAAAGAGAAGGGAGGGGGGTTTATCACAGCAGGTACTCGACAGAGAAGTAAATGCTTACAGTGATAACCGATGAGTGTACATGTACAATGAATAGTCTGAGGGGTCTACAAGATGGCTGTCCATCATATGTGCAAAATTGTTGTGTTGTTATTAAAATAAAATCAATAAAAACATTTTTTTTTTTAAACTGCAAAAGAATAAAAAGCGTGGTCGCCATCGCTTGTTTATACTATAGCCTCCGGGTGTGCCAGGTCCCGGGGGCATGCGGACATAAAAAGAAGAAAAGGAGGGGGGCGCATGGGACTTATTAGACTACCACCTCCCCAGGCCTTTTTTTATTATAATGGGAAAATATTTTTGGTGGAAATTGCTCTGGAGTCGTGGCTCCCGATGAATTTTTCTTTTTTTTTTAGAAATATAGAGAAAACTTTAATGAGCAATAAGATACCAAAATGATCAACATCAGATAAGGGGATATGTTTTTAAGGGTTTAAGGCAAAAAGCTCCCAGATTAAGTTAAGTATCATTGAAAAACAACAGTTTGTGATTGATCGAGCCCTCAGATGCAATTTCAGTGTGATCGCAATGCAGTGGAGGTCAGATACAACAATCGGGTCATTCAGGTCAAAGTCTTTACCTTAAGATTTTTTATTTTTTTATTTATTTTTTATTTATCTTTTTATTAAGTTCAAGCAAAGGAGTAACATAGCAGTACAGGTATAGAAGTGCACAACCAACATTTCTTTACAAAATCCGGTAGGTTGCCCCCATTTCCCACCACAAGGTATCGCCGGGTAGATTCACTTTTATTGTCCCTGTTTCTTCCTTACATGGTACTTAGGATAGATCTGGGTTGGTCTGTTTCCCCCATTGGGGGCATACAGGGATACCCTCTGTATGCATTCCATTTGTCCCATATTTTTCCCCATTTCTTCGGACACCCCCTACTCCATTAGACCAACTTCTTCACCAGCATACACCAGTCCATGTCTCTTTTCCAGTCCCGTAGGGTCGGTAGGTCTTCCGACCCCCATCTGCGGGCTATGTTATGTTTCGCTACCATCAGTCCCAGGGTAACCCAGGTCTGGTCTGTTCGTCCAAGATCAGAGTCCTCCCAAACATTCAATATGCACCACTTGGGGGAGGGTGCTAGTTCTATTCCCACAATCCCAGAAATACGGGATACAGTGGCTTCCCAATAGGTTTGGATTCTTTGGCATGCCCACAGAATATGAAAGAATGACCCTTCCTCCCCATAGCCTCTGTGACAGAGCGCGTCAGCTTTCCTGCCCATTTTTTGCAAAGTGTTACAGAAAATGTATGCTCTGTGAAGGATTTTGAGTTGGATCAATCTGAAGCGGGCCCGAATGGCCACTTCTCTAGGGGATGCCAGGGCTTCCGGCCAGTCTCCTTCCTGTAAGTCACTAATGTCATGTCCCCAGCAGTCTTTCAATCTTATCATGGTGTCGGGTATGTTGTTAATGAGTTTTTGGTATGTCAGGGATATTGCCCTGCGAGTTAAATGTTCTTCCAGGAGTCGACATTCCAGTGGTGAGGATTCAGGTATGGACTCTCCTCCAAGCACCACCGCTCTTATGGCATGTCGGATTTGCAGGTAGCGAAAAAACTCAGTCTGGGCCAGTTCGTTCGATTGTTGCAATTGCTCGAACGTTATCATGTCCACCCCCGTATGAAGGTCTCCCACCCTTGAGATCCCTATCAGGTCCCATTTATCGAACCCTGCTTTCATCCCCATTGTGCCCAACTGCTGTGAATCCCATAGGGGTGTTGCTTTAGTAATTTTGTTCTTCCACCCCAGTTTAGCCAGTGTTGAGTGCCACACTTTAACTGTCAATGCCGTGGGTCCTTCCAACGAAAGACGCCTAGGGTCTGTATAGAGCGCCCGCAGATACCCTCTCAGCTGGAGGTTTAATTGATCTATTCTATAAGCTGGTTCCGAGGGCGGGTGATGGACCCACTGATTTATAGTTGCTAATTGGGCCTCCCTATAGTAGGACTGCATGTGGGGCCAGGCTATTACCCCCTCATACCAGCTACAGGTCACCTTGATAAGTGCGATTCTTGGGGACCCCCATCCCATAGAAGTGTTCAGACTGCACCATCCATCGAGTTAAAATATGTCTCAGGAACTGGGAATGGCGTGTTGTGCCCTATGTTGAGAAATCTCGGCAGCGCCATCATTTTAAATAAGGCTGCCCTGACCAAGAGGGACAGGGGGAGGGCCCACCAGTGTTGGACATCATTATGGAGTCTGGTCAAGGGGCCTTGTAAATGTCGGGTATAAAACCGGGCTGGGTCTATAGTAACATATAATCCGAGATATCGGAATCCCTCCGCCCAATGAAAAGTTTAAAAAAAGAGAAGCTCCTCTCTATTGTTTAGGCCCCGGATGCACCAGGTCCTGGGGGCATGCGGGCATCATTATTTTAACGAAATGGGTGGGTCTCGCAGACCCCCTCCTGTGCCCCGTTGACCGCCACCTCCCCAAGGCTAATAGATACTAATGGGGGGACTACCACCTCCCTGGGGCTTATGAACAAATTAATGCGGGGGGAGGCCCACCACCACCGCGGGACTAATCTTAACGAAAATAGGGGTGCCTCATGGACTCACCCATGCCCCGGGGACCACCACTTCCCCTGGTCTATTTATTTTGTAATGGGGGCCTTAGGGACACCCCTGGGCCCAGGGACCACCACCTCCCCGGGGCCAAAATATTTTTTTTTAAATGGAAGGGGGGCCCCCTCCCAGGTCCATTCTTGGCCCCGTGGACCGCCAGCCCTGGCGAGTAGGCCCTATAAATAAGAAAGGAGGGAGGCTGCGTGGCCCCATGCTGGAGCCATAGATGGCCCTGGGGACCGCCACCCCCCAGGGCCAGCTCCTGCTATGTCCTGAAGTGCCCACCCCCAGGACATAGCTGTTTGCTGTAGCTTGACGGAAGCTCTACCGCTCCCGCCAAGCCACAGCAAACGCTCTGCTTCCAGCAAGCGAGAGCATTAAAAATGCTCTTGCTTGCTGGAAGCGGAGCAGAATTGCTTTCACACAGATGGAGCTGCCTTTCCAGCAACTCCCTGTGTGTGAAAGCAATGTTGGCTCCCACAGGAGGCAGGGAGCCGGAAGGGACTGTGGGGGCATTGAGTGGAGACTGGATGCCCTGGGGGCAGCCAGGAGACATGGCCGGGCCTCAGGGGATGGCGTCCTTGGGGCCGAAATTGGCCCGTGGAGGGGGGTCCACGGGCCCCCTCCACCATTTGAGAAAGGCCATGCCCCGGGGAATGGGGTCCCTGGGGCTTAGATCAGCCCTGGGAGGGGGTTGCACAGCCCCCTCCTCTAAAAGTATTAAACATTTTTTGAATCAGCCTAGGAATGGAGGCCGCACCCCCATATTAAAAGTAGGCCGCGCCCCGGGGAGAGGGTCTCCGGGTCTGAGATCGGCACGGTGGAGGGGGGCCAGATAGACCCCTCCCCTATATAACAATTTTTTTTGTAAAAGCCCATGTCCCGGAGGATGGGTTCCCGGGGCCGAAATTGGCCCAGGGAGGGAGGCCGCAATCCCTCTTCCCCATTCTAAAAAGGCCTGTCCCTGGGGGATGAGGTCCCTGGGGCCAAAATTGATCGTGGGAAGAGGGCTATGCGCCCCCCCAATAAAGGATAAAAAAAAGAAAAAATGACCAGACCAGGAAGTCGCTGGAGGCCACATCCCCTTTCTCCACCACTCTGGAAACATGTCTCCTGGCACACTACTGGTTGGGAATGAAGTCCCCCATCTACCCCTCTTGTTACCTCCAGTAAGTCCCACATAGTGGGATTGCTGACCATGTAATGAGTGATGTAATATGTGAGGCCATAAGCAGTGCATTGTGAGGGCGTAAGTTATAGTTAGCTTAGATAACTATAACTGCTGAATTTCAATGGTTTTGTACAAGTGAAATCTGTATGGGTCTGTGAGTGGGTGTGTGAGTGATTGCATGGGTGAATACATAGCTGTGCAAGTGAGTGTAAGAGTGCCTGTGTGGATCTGTGGGTGGTGCGTGAGTGTCTGAGTGGGTCTGTGAGTGTGTGCATTAGTGTCTGAGTGGGTCTGTGAGTGTGTGAGTGGGTCTGTGAGTTGGTGCGTGAGTCTCTGTCTGAGTGGTTCTGTGAGTGGTTGTATGAGTTTCTGAGTGGGTGACTAAGTGGGTGAGTGAGTGTCTAAGTGGCTGTCAGTGGGTGCGTGAGTGAATCTGTGAGCTGGTGCATGAGTCTCTGAGTGGGTCTGTGAAGTGGAACATGAGTGTTTGAGTGGGTCTGCTAGTGGGTAGCTGAGTGTTTGAGTGTGTCTGAGAGCGTACAAAAGTCTCTGAGTAGATCTGTGTGTGGGTACGTAAGTGTCTGAGTGAGTCTATGAGTGGGTGTGTGAGTGTCTCAGTGGGTCTGTGAGTGTGTGTGTGTTTCTCAGTGTGTCTGTGCGTGGGTGAATGAGTGTTTGAATGTATCTCTGAGTGGGTGCATGAGTGGTTGACTGTGTCTATCAGTGGGTGTGTAAGTCTCTCAGTGGGTGCGTGAGTGTATGAGTGGGTCTGCCAATGGGTGTGTGGTAAAAAAAGTAGGGAGGTATATAGGAGCAGGTACTCGTGCGAGCTCCCCCTGTGACGGTCCTCCTGTCCCTCTTGCCTGCAGTCCGCTACCCTCAGCTTCCTTCGGTTTTGTTCCACCTCTGCTTGTTTTCTTCTCATTTTTCTGCCTCTTCTATGCTCGATCTTCCCCTCTATGTTGCCTCTTTCTGCTCGTTCTTCCTGTTATATTGCCTCTTTCTGCTTGCTCCTGACCTTTATTCTGCCTCTTGCTGCTTGTTTCTGACCTGTATTTTGCCTCTTTCTGCTTGTTTCTGACCTTTTTTCTGCCTCATGTTGCTCATTTCTAGTCTCTATTGTGCCTTTCTGCTCAATTCTGACCTTTAGTCTGCCTCTTTCTGCTCGTTTCTCACCTCTATTGTGCCTCTATCTGCTCGTTGCTGACCTTTATTCTGCCTCTTGCTGTTCGTTTCTGACCTCTAATTTGCCTCTTGCTGCTCAATTCTGACCTCTATTCTGCCTCTTTCTGCTCCCTTCTGACCTTTATTGTGCCTCTTTCTGCTCGTTGCTGACCTTTATTCTGCCTTTTACTGCTCATTTATCACCTCTATGTTGTCTCTTTCTGCTCGTTCTGCCCGTTATTTTGCCTCTTTCTGCTTGCTCCTGACCTTTATTCTGCCTTTTGCTGTTCGTTTCTGACCTCTATTTTGCCTCTTGCTGTTCGTTTCTGACCTCTATTTTGCCTCTTGCTGCTCGTTTCTGACCTCTATTTTGCCTCTTCCTGCTTGTTTCTGACCTTTATTCTGCCTCTTTCTGCTCGTTGCTGACTTTTACTCGGCCTCTTACTGCTCTTTACTCACCTCTATTTTGCCTCTTTCTGCTGGTTGCTGACCTCTATTCTGCCTCTTTCTGCTCATTCCTCACCTTTATTTTGCCTCTTTCTGCTCATTGCTGATGCTTATTTTGCCTATTTCTGCTAATTTCTCACCTTTATTTTGCCTCTTTCTACTTGTTGCTGACCTTTTTTTTTTGCCCTTTTTGCTCGTTTCTCACCTTTATTTTGCTTCTTTGTGCTGGTTTCTGACCTCTATTTTGCCTCTTTCTGCTTGTTTCTAACATTTATATTGCCTCTTGCTGCTCATTTCAGACCTTTATTTTGTCTCTTTCTGCTCTTTTCTCACCTTTATTTTGCCTCTTTCTGCTCTTTTTTCACCTTTATTTTGCCTCTTGTTTTGGCGCCACCCACAATTCGGGGCAGGGCGTCATTGGTTGCTACACAGGCAGGAGCCACTTCCCCCGTAGCACCGGAAGTGGAACCGAGCAGGTCTGGCCAGCGACGTCACAGGTGGGTGCGAGTCCCACCCGGGGCATATAATGGCAAAGGAGCACCAGAGTGTCCAGGACCGTTTTCTGGACTGTTCAGTGGACCAGCGGAGAATTACCCATCTACCCATCCCTTGAGCGGCTGGGTCCCTGACAGCAAATAGATGGAAATACCAAGAAGTGAACTCTTTGACTTGACTGACTGACCCCTGGACGGGGGTGGAGGTATTCATTTGGGCACCGGGCTGGCAGAAGGGAGACTGACTGTCACGATTAACGGCTAGGATAAGTGGCTCGCCCCCATCCCTCCCTCCAACCCGTGCACCAGCACCTGTGTGAGTGTATTATACATGTTAGTTAACTTACGGTTTATTGCACATTGTCAGCTCACATTTTGTTTCATTATGTATGATTTATGCTGTTTCACTATTCGGTTGTGCATCCTATTGTTTCTCACCTTTATTTTTCCTCTTTCTTCTATTTTCCCCGGGACCGCAGGGGGAGCCTCAAGGCCCCCGTGGTCCCAGACAGCTCCCTGCCTCCTGCAGGAGCCGGCATTGCTGCTGCACGCAGGAAGATGGTGGGAATGCAGCCCCCTGCATGCATGAGCAATATTTTCATCTTTCTTTGCCCGCATGCCTGGTGGGGTATATGTATGTATGTATGTATGTGTGTATATATATATGTATGTATGTATGTGTGTAGAAACCATTTAGAGGAAAGTTATAGCTGCTACTTGCTGTTGATACACGCCATGGTTTTTAAGTGGAATGAATGTGCACACAGATGATGGACTGTGCAGAGGCAGGTTCAGAAACAGTAGTCCCTACTTGCCATACCAATTGGATTGTAGCAGGACAATAGCATTTTCAATGCCAATGATAAATACATCACTTGGACATTTATATTTGTCACTCGACATTCAAACTTCATTGGACTTTTCGTTTTCATATCGTTTTGTTCATCTTTATTGCAGACTCTGGCAAGCATGAATGCACTTAGAAGCAGTCGGATCTCTAAATAATGAGGTGATAACATAATGAATTATATATGGGACTGACTCACTGCTCATCCAAATGAAGTATTTTTTCTGTGTTTAGCATTTTCCTGGTATTTAAAGGCAGTTTAAACATGGCGTTTTTTAGATTAACAAAGGCAAGTTCCTTGCCGAAACGCGCCTCTCTTCTGTGCTGAGTCATGGGAGGCCCATGACAATAAAGATATGCTGCAGATTTTACTCACCTCGTGTACGTGCCCTCTTCTTGTTCGGAGGAAGTAGGATGTGTACTTTATTTATACAGCGTTGCGGTGACGCTGCTGCACGCAACACCAGTCGGTCTGGGCTGCCGATTTTCACCGTAGTGGAATGCATATATATATATATATATATATATATATATATATATATATATATATTACCTACTGGCAGTCGCCAGTAGGTAGTTATAGTTAGGACCTTGTTTCTATTCAAAAAGTGTTTTTTCTTTTGCCAATCTCTTTAGCGCCGTTTGACGAATCTTCGCAAAATTTTCAAAACTCAGGACAGCTCCTGTCTTGAAAGTTTGGAGGTGATTCGTGAAGCGGGGGCCGAGAAAAAAGGGGGGTCCCAAAACGCCTTTTCCCAATGTTAATTTCCATAGGAACTTTAGACAAAGCTACAGCCCAAACTGCTGAACAGAATTACACCAAATTTGGCAAAAAGGTAGGTCTTGGTCCAGAAAGTGACCTTTTTATTAAATGGTGTAAATCCGTTTAGTAGTTCCTGAGAAATTTAAAAAATAAAAATATTGATATCTGAGCACCGAGGAGGATTCGCAAATCCTCCAGAGCACGAGCTTCATTGTTATTGGCTGCCAACACTCCAAACCAGGAAGTGTTGGCAGCCATCTTGTGACTCGGTACCGAGTCACAAGAAAACAGTAAAAAAAAAAAGATGAAAAGGGGGCAGGGTAGAAACACCCTGACCCCCTCGGCCTGCTCAGGGGGTCCCACAAGGACCCCCAGGGCCAAAAAAAGCATTTAAAAAAAAAAACAAGAATTGACTGAATTTGCGCTGGGTGTGCGAATCCGACTGAAAAAATAAAAAGTAAAATGAACCGCGGGCTCCCGCGCTTCGTTTTCTATAAGCGCCCGGGTGGGCCAGGTCCCGGGGGCAATGCCCAATTAATTAACGAGGGCCCGCTATATATTAATAATTATATGCGGGGGCACGCGCCCCCCGCAGCCCCGGGGACCGCCACCTCCCCGGGGCTTTTTCTTTGCAATGCGTGGGGGGGTCTCCTGCCCCCCCACGCTGCCCCGGGGACCGCCACCTCCTCGGGGCTTAGATAATTATATGCAGAGGGCACGTGGCCGCCCCGCAGCCCCGGGGACCGCCACCTCCCCGGGGCTTTTTCTTTAAAATGCGTGGGGGATCTCCTGCCCCCCCCACGCTGCCCCGGGGACCCCCACCTCCCCGGGGCATTGTTATTTTAGGGTGGGGGGCCTCGTGGGCCTCCCCAAGCCCCGGGGACCGCCACCTCCCCGGGGCTTTAAATTATTTAGGTCGGAGGGCGCGGATCGTGGAGCCACAGTGGCTGTGCCGGTACGCTGGGCCGGTGGGCCCCACGGGGAGGCCGGCGGCGGGGAAGCGGAGGAGGTGCTGGAGCTCTGCGCCCTGAGCAATGTGACGCTGTCCCGCATCCTGCGGCAGCTCTCGGCACTGGCCCGGAACACAGCCTCCCTCTTCCAGGAGCTTGAGGCCGACATCCAGCAGGCGTGCCGCAGGGTCAGCACCCTGCAGGGCAGGATCGGAGGCATGCAGCGGGTGGTGAGCGCCCTGGACCCCAAGCAGGAGCCTGTGTGTGAGTACCTCTGGCACACTGTGTGCCACCCCGGGGGGAGCTGCGTTCACATGCCCTCTGTGCCAAACTATGCAAGGCACCCTCTGTGGCCATGTGGGTGCACACACTGACGGCTCCCACGGTGGCCATCTAGGGGTACACACTGACTGCTCCCACTGTGGCCATCTAGGTACATACACTGACTGCTCGCACCTGTGCACACACTGCCCAATGCACCTCTTCTTTTGACACCCGGGGGTGCTCGTGTCCTATAGACAATACATGTTCCCGCACACCCTCCACGCACTTGTATCCACACTGCGCATAATGGTGAAAGGCATCGTCTTACACAGACAGCAAAATCCCTTTTGAGCTATACCCACCTGTAAAGTATAAAATGTCCAAAAGGTAGGTGAAAAATGATGTTTATTATAAAAGCGGCACAGTGCATCCGCAAGAAGCAGGATTACAGCAGTAACTACAATACTCGAACTCTGGAACATGGAATCCAAAATGCACACGCAGGTACATGGTTCCATGCTCTGCGAGGGGAGAGAGCACGAGAAGGAAGGGGAAAGGGAAAATAAGGAGATAGGAAAAGAAAGGAATGTAACACATCTCACCCCTAACAGAAAACAAAAGTGAGATGGAAACACAACAACACAAGAAGTCAAGACAAATATCTGGCAGGTAGCACATTTGGTCTATTATTACTTTTAACTCTGGATGCTACAGACTGAGAAGAATGAGAACACAACGGTGAACCAAAATTACAGTCCATGCTAGGCTCTTGAGATTTGCACTTGGCAACTCTTCTCATATTCCACACTCTTCCATCCTGAGTAATTACCGAGTTCTTACAAACCTTAACAATTTTAATAGGATGACCGAACCTGGAGGTACCTTTGGCTAAAAACCCATGTTTTTTGATCCTCACCCACTCGCCAACAGCGAAATCAGGAACCTTTACATTCATGTTGGAGTCAAATAATGCTTTCATCTTGTCCTGCTTAGTTTCCACACGTTTAGCAACAAGATCCAAATCAATGCAATCAACACCCTTGTTGACTTTCCTGACCCACCACGGACAAATATCCGATATGGGTTCTCTGCCCTTCAAAAGTCTGAAAGGACTTACTCCTGTAACTGAATGAGGGGTGATGCGGTACATCCATAACCTTTTCCTTACCACATCTCTCCAGGACTCACTTGACTTACAAGCAGATTCAATACTATCCTTTAGAACTCGATTGAATCGCTCCACTTGGCCATTCTCCCTTGGTTCATATAGGGAAGTAGTCATATGCTTAATGCCACACATACCTAGGAAACTTTCCATATCCTGTGAAATGAGTTGAACCCCGTTATCTGTCACAAGAACCTCGGGGGACCCCTCACGCGCAAAAACTTCTTTGAAAAAAGAAATGATAACTTGAGTGGTGGCACGCGCCACAAACTTTACCTCTCGCCATTTGGAAAGATAATCAATCATCACTAGGGCAAAAAGTGCATTAAGAGGTAGATGATTGTAAGGACCTGAAATATCGAAAGCCACCTTCTGCCAAGGAAAATCAGGCCATGAGACAGGTTTGAGAGGAGCAGAGGAAACTTTAAGCATCTTGTCATTGCTTATGCACTCAGGACATTCCCTAAATGTTCTATCAACCATTTTGTCAAGTCCAGGCCACCAAAAATTAGCCCTAATAAGGCGTTTCATAGAGGACATACCAAGGTGTCCCTGGTGCGCAAGTAACAGAATTCTCCTCTGCATGGAGACCGGAGGAATAATCTTTCCCCCTTTGAAAAGTAAACCACCATCTTCCTCAATCTCATCAAAGACTTGGCAAAAAGGGGCAGAATCAGCAGTAGTGGATTTATCTTTAGACCAGCCTTTTTTCAAACAGTCAAAAACAAATTGAGACACAGCATCATTTTTCATTTCAGTCATCCATTCAGATTCAGACAAGCTAATAAACTCATCTGAAACAAAATCTTTGACAGTGGCAATTATGTCTAACTCCTGTTCATCATAAAATGCACGATCATCAGAACAAGGCAATCTGGAAAGAAAATCGGCAGTAACATTACTCCTGCCAGGGACATACATAACCTCAAAATCATACTCTTGTAGTCTGGAAGTGAGTCGAGCAATACGAGTAGTAGAATTCCATCCCCCCCCCGGGGATAAAATACCGATGAGGGGTTTGTGATCAGTCCTGAGGAGAAATCTGTTTCCCCACACATAGTTGCAAAAATGCTCTATGGCCCAAATACATGCCAATAACTCCCTCTCAATCACTGCATACCTTCTTTCAGTAGCCGATAAGGTTCTAGATGCAAACGCAACACACCACTCTTCCTTCCCAGAGCACTGACTCAGTACTCCTCCCAGACCATAACAGCTAGCATCAACAGTAATAATGCATTTTTTATTTAAACAAAAAGACTTGAGGGTGGGAGCATTCACAATCTCACTTTTGATTTGTTTGAAAGCTATTTCCTGTCTGTCTGACCAGACAAATTCAGTGGATTTTCTGGTTAACTCTCTGAGAGGCTTCATCTTGGTGGCAAAATTCTGTATAAACTTACTATAATATTCACATAGGCCAGCAAATGAGAGAAGTTTCTCTCTGTTGTCTGGTGAAGGTGCATTTATAATTGCCTCGACCAAAAAATGTTTTGGTACTACGCCCTCACCTGAGAGGGTGTGACCCAGATACTCCACCGATTTGCGGAAAAATTTGCATTTACTGGATTTAAGTGTCAACCCACTCTTTCTCAACCTCAAACAAACTTCCTTAACATGTTGAACATGATCAACCTCACTCTTAGAAAAAATGAGGATATCGTCCTGGAAACATTTCACAAATTTTCCAACATCTCTAAAAATGTGGTACATAGCTCTTTGAAAAACGGACGCTGCCGACGCTAGGCCTAGCTCCCGACAAATAACAGTGTGTGTGTGCCTGCTTGTGGGTGTGTGTGTGTGGGGGTGGGTGGGGCAAGCATGCAGCTCACCCATCCCTATATCCGATTACAGCGACTCCGCACCTGCACAGGAGGCATACAGAATCTCAGTTCACAAAAACAGATGAGTTACTTAAGGTAGCCTAGAGGGTTGATGCGCATGCTGGAGACGCGTACCCCATGGTTAAACACAGCTAAACTGGGTGGTCGTAACACGTGTTATTTAGGGCGATACCAAGCTTCATACCTATGACAGCAATTATTATATATGCATGCATGCTTCAAAAAAAAAAAAAACTGCTGCGAGTGCGTCCTTTGAAAGCTTTCGGGCGTTTGTAGAACAAAATATTTACCACACGCCTGCCCTGCCGTGAAAGGACGCACCATCTCCCAGACCTGGAGGGGCTGCGCGGCTCGCTGGAACTGTCAGAAGAGCCGCGGTCAGTGCAGTAGTTGGGGGCACTGAAGTCAACATGCCATTCGAGGGCCCACTGAGGGTAACAATACTCTTTTACAGAACAGTATCGCATGAAGCTCACTGGGAGCAACAATAATTTCCAATTGGGACTCAATGTCCCAGCATGCATCATACTACATGAACGCACTGTGCAGACCCACTGGGGGTCCCTGCATGCTTCAAAAGGAAGGATTGGAACAATTTGTGCGATACTCGAGCTTGCCCATGAGGAAGAGGCTGTGTCCTCGAAACGCGTCGGCAATGAACTTACCTGGGATGGAGATGCTGACTTTTCCCAATAAAGAAACCGTTGGTTAACTGCTGCGAGTGCGTCCTTTGAAAGCTTTCGGGCGTTTGTAGAACAAAATATTTACCACACGGCTGCCCTGCCGTGAAAGGACGCACCATCTCCCAGACCTGGAGGGGCTGCGCGGCTCGCTGGAACTGTCAGAAGAGCCGCGGTCAGTGCAGTAGTTGGGGGCACTGAAGTCAACATGCCATTCGAGGGCCCACTGAGGGTAACAATACTCTTTTACAGAACAGTATCGCATGAAGCTCACTGGGAGCAACAATAATTTCCAATTGGGACTCAATGTCCCAGCATGCATCATACTACATGAACGCACTGTGCAGACCCACTGGGGGTCCCTGCATGCTTCAAAAGGAAGGATTGGAACAATTTGTGCGATACTCGAGCTTGCCCATGAGGAAGAGGCTGTGTCCTCGAAACGCGTCGGCAATGAACTTACCTGGGATGGAGATGCTGACTTTTCCCAATAAAGAAACCGTTGGTTAACTGCTGCGAGTGCGTCCTTTGAAAGCTTTCGGGCGTTTGTAGAACAAAATATTTACCACACGGCTGCCCTGCCGTGAAAGGACGCACCATCTCCCAGACCTGGAGGGGCTGGGCGGCTCGCTGGAACTGTCAGAAGAGCCGCGGTCAGTGCAGTAGTTGGGGGGCACTGAAGTCAACATGCCATTCGAGGGCCCACTGAGGGTAACAATACTCTTTTACAGAACAGTATCGCATGAAGCTCACTGGGAGCAACAATAATTTCCAATTGGGACTCAATGTCCCAGCATGCATCATACTACATGAACGCACTGTGCAGACCCACTGGGGGTCCCTGCATGCTTCAAAAGGAAGGATTGGAACAATTTGTGCGATACTCGAGCTTGCCCATGAGGAAGAGGCTGTGTCCTCGAAACGCGTCGGCAATGAACTTACCTGGGATGGAGATGCTGACTTTTCCCAATAAAGAAACCGTTGGTTAACTGCTGCGAGTGCGTCCTTTGAAAGCTTTCGGGCGTTTGTAGAACAAAATATATATTTATATATATATATATATACACACACCCGCTTTGCAAGAGCCATGAAACGTTGCCATCAGTCAGTATTTATTCATTAAGCAGATAGTCGCCGTTGACACCCGAGGCGAAGCCAGCCTCGCTGTCCGGTGCAGACGCCAAGGTATGGAACCATTCAAACAAGGAGTATGAAAAGACATGTATTTTTTTTACTATGACTACCGTGGGTGGTAATGGTTTACACCAGTAATTACATACATACGCCCCCCCTTTCTCCACCACTCTGCAAACGCGCCTCCTGGTACACTACGGGTTGGGGGATGAAGTCCGCTTTACTCCGGAGGGACTTTGGGGGCCAAGAAGCCCTCCTGGTACCTCCTGTAAGTCCTACGCAGAGGAATTCCTGAGCGCTGGTTGGAGGCCCAGCCCCCTTTCTCGACCACTCTGCAAACGCGACTACCAATTAAAGAAGCATTTGTAATGTAATAGGTTGCGCATTTGCAAGGGTTAGAGCTATTGGCGTTGTAAATGTAAAAGTATTTTAATAATGTTTTTTGGAGTGGAGTGGATGTACGTTGTGTGTAGTTCTTTATGCACTGCTCTTGCTTCTTTCTTTACCTCACTTGCCTCTTTCTGTACTTCTATTGCTTCTTTCTACACCTCTGTTGCTTCTTTCAGCAATTCTCTTGCCTCTTTCTGCACTTCTCTTCCTTATTTCTGCACTCCTCCTGCCTCTTTCTGTACCTCTCTTGCCTCTTTCTGCACCTCTCTTGCCTCTTTCTGCACTTCACTTGCTTCTTTCTGCACCTCTCTTGCCTCTTTCAGCACCTCTGTTGCTTCTTTCTGCATTTCTCTTGCCTCTTTATGCACCTCTGACTTAGAGTTAGTTTTAATTCCCTGCCCTGTTATGTACTAGGGCCTTAGAGAAGGTCATGCCAATCACAGCGGTACCCCAACCCATAGTGTACCCTAGTGCATGTAGGTGTTTTCACTGTATTCTAAGTGTTTTTCAGCATAGCACTGGCTCCGGGCCTGGTTAGTAAGAGTCAGTTACCACGAGTACCAGACAGCAAAAAGTTGGGGGCACAGGATGACTTTGCAACAAGGCCTCTTTCTGCACCTGTGTTGGTTCTTTCTGCATATCTCTTGCTTCTTTCTGCACTTTTCTTCATCTTTCTGGACTTCTGTTGCCTCTTTCTGCATTTCTCTTGCTTCTTTCTGCACCTTTCTTCCTCTTTCTGCACATGTCCTACCTCTGTAGGCATAGTTAGAAATTAGCATTTAAAAAACCTTTGAAATTCAGTGAAAAAACCATAGGTTTCAGGGACGTTGTAGTTAGAAATTAGCATTTAAAAAACCTGTGAAATTCACCGAAAAAACCATAGGTTTCAGGGACGTTATTGTTAGAAATGAGCATTTAAAAAACCTTAGAAATTAACTGAAAAAACCATAGGTTTCAGGGACGTTATAGTTAGAAATTAGCATTTAAAAAACCTTAGAAATTCACTGAAAAACCACAGGTTTCAGAGACGTTATAGTTAGTTGGACATTTCACTCGTACAAAACCAGAGAAATTCAGCCGTTATAGTTAGTTGAGCTAACTATAACTCGCGCCCCGTAATGCACTGCTGATGATGTCACATATTACATCATTCATGACATGGTCAGTGACATCACTGATGACATCTCAAATGACATCACTGATGACATCCTCCACGTGATAATCTGATGCACCTCCTCACACCCTAATATAACCTTTGATATACCCACTCTAAAATACAGACTACCATTTTCGAAACCATAGACACACCAATACCAGTTACTACATACCCACTCACTGATTCCTAGGTCTACACACACATCCACTCATTCACCCATACAGTCACTCATACATGCAGTCAACCATCAATTCGGCACTATCATATGCACTCACATATCTATACAGACACTCACACACCGCCACTCACCCATAGAGTTACTCACACACCTAGTCAGTCATGCAAAGAATCAATCACACTCCCATTTACTCACCTATACAGTTATACACACACCACCTCACTTATTACAGATACTAACACATACTTACTCTCTTATACAATCACTGACACAAGCACACACTCATCCATACAGCCACTCTCACAATCACTCACTCTCACATATAGTCATTTATATACTCCATCAATCACATATACTGCCTTTCACATATGTAGTTACTCACACATGTACCACTGAGACATCCATTCACTCACCAACACACCCATGCACACACTTACCCACCCATACAGCCGCTAAGGCGCGTTAGCACCAGGAAATCTACACCTGCTCTGACCTGGTGTAAAGTCGGACGGCAGCCTGCAAACCAAAAGGGAGTACAGCCCAGGGCTAAATCAGAAGGGCAACAGATGCCATGGAGCCATCATGCGGCCGGACACCCAAGAGGGCCACAACACCCACCGCCACCACCCCCAGGACCACCCCTCCCTGGCACCCCCCGACCAAAGACATGCCACATCAGCCACACCTAAACATGTACAAAATATTCCGCTTGATGTCGCACAATCACAACTGGTGACATGCATGTGTCGTCACAGAAATGAGCAGCACACATTCACTTACGAAGCAACAAATGAAACTTTATTAAGATGAACACCGAAATGAAATGAAGACACATGGCCGCTCCCCTCGGGACAATACGTAGGTCACAGCCTGTAAGACAAAAAACATGATGAGAAGGTGTGTCCTGCGCACATCAGAGGACAGAGAGAGAGCGAAAGAGAGAGAGAGGAAGAGAGGGAGGGAGAGAGAGAGGAAGTGAGGTAGAGAGAGAGAGAGAGAGAAGAGGAGAGAGAGAGGAAGAGAGGGAGAGAGAGAGGGAGAGAGAGAGAGAGAAGAGGAGAGAGAGAGGAAGAGAGGGAGAGAGAGAGAGTGCCGCCCCTGCGCACCCAGGCCACACTGCTCACCTGCTGCCACCGGTGTGTCTCCAACCACGTGCCGGTATGCATAGTAGGACACCAGATCACACATCTGAGTCAGAGCCGTCAGCTGAAACAGAGTCCAGATACATGACTGGCACAGTACACACACTTGCACAAGACAACATTGCCTGCCCGTCCATGCACACCCAGGCCTCAAAACTCACCTTCCGCCACCGGCGCGTAGACAGGAGGTCCCTCCACGGGCCGCTGCAAGCCACAAGTCCGAGGCCCGCGGACATGGCACCCTCCACATCATGCAACCCCGCTCCGCAGGCCACCAGGTCTCACGTTTGGTGCTGGGTCTTGATTACTCCATGGCATAGGACATACCAGTGCACCCGGCACCATCGCAGGCTGCACACCTGCTCAGCCCAATGGGTGCCACCAACTCTGGGATCCCGGAAGCGACGCCACGTGGTGGTAGGCCCCTGCTGCCCGCTGGCTCTTGCCTACACTGCAGGCCAGCAGGGCACACAAAACCTGAGCTGTCCGGACCGCCGGGACGGGGCATCATCGCAGGCTGCACACCCGCTCAGCAGCTTAAGGTGCCACTGACTCAGTGCACCCAAAGTCACCCTCCCGTGGCGGGGTGCCTGTGCCGTCCGCAAGGCCCCGTGTGCCACTAACCCTGTGCAACCCCAGTCTGCGCCACGTGGTGGTAGGCCCGTGCCGTCCACAAGGCCTCGTGTGCCACTAACCCTGTGCGCAAAAACTAATGGGCCCTTAATGATTGAGAACCGTGGAGCGTCCGTCATCCAGTCACCACCGGCAGAGGGGAATGTAACGTCGTCGGCCCCTTATGTTGGCGGAGTCACATGGCCTGTGACGCCTGTGCCAGATGGGTGTGGTGTGCGTGCAAACCTGCCCTCAGGGAGTGGCTGTGACATGCTGACAACTAGACCAGTGACCTGCACACCACCAGCGAGTACGCCTGCGATGGGTAGCAATGAGGGCCCCCCCTCGGAGCGTTAGCGGAGTGGTCTGGCCTGCCGTACGCCGGACCAGCGCAGGGCTTGCAGCAGTGACTGGGCTCTGGGCGTGGTTCAGTCCATGTCCGGACAAGGAAGTGACTGATGCATGTGTCCCTGTTGTAGTGTTCACGGGACCCGGTACACAAAATGCAATGTAGCATCCTCTGACTGGCATCCCACAGGATGAACATCATTGACACAAGGGAAGTCACTGTCCCTACATTCATCCACACATTCACACATGAATGATGAAAGACATGACACAGCAGTGCGTCACTGGATGTTTATTGCACATCCAGTGAAGTTATCAAGCTGGAGCGGTACAGGGCAATGCCGAGCACACTACACAATATGGGCACGTGGAGGGCCAGCCAGAGTCCATCCTGGGATGACATGTACTGCGGAAGAGGAAGGGTACAGTCCGCAGTCTGGTTGCCGTGTCATTGGTCGTCGAACAGGATGTGGCAGTCCATGTTGCTGTCCAAGGTGAGTGCATCGGAGTGTATCGGGGGTCAGTGGAAGGTCATGAGGCCATGTGCGGGACCAAGCAGAAACAGGCCAGGTGGCGGAAATGTATGCTAGAGGTTCCTTCTGAGAGCCAACCCATCCACGTCCTCGGATGTGTGCTCTGCCCCACCTGTGGGTGTTGCAGTACCGGCTGCGGCACTGTGTGCCACTGACACATCAGGGGCCGGAGGAGGATTGTCGACCGCACTGTGTGGCAGTGACGCATCAGGTGCCGGAGTGGATACGCCTGCTGCACTGGGAGGCACTGGCACACAAGGGGGCGGAGATGTGGATGGTGTGGGGGCAGCAGCCTTCATCATCGCCACGCCTTGTGGCAGCAATTCCATGATTTCTTTTTTAAACACATTTTTATTGATTTTCCATATATCCAAAGAGGATATGAAGCGTGGAGATAAACAAGGGGTTTCAGTTACACTCCCCATATAATCGTCAGTTGCCCAATATCAAGCGGATTAGTTAAGGCACAGTTATAGCATCAGAAGATTGTTCATACCAATTTTCGAACAGGCTTATTTGCAATCCAAAATAATCCCGGGCCTTTATACATAATCGGAGAAACAATGCTCACCGCATGTGCTACCTAACCCTATAGACCGGGCAGAGCCCTGAGTAAGTCCTGTACCAATGTCCTTGATCAGTCATAGAAAAAGAAAAAAATGTGAACCCCAACTCCCCCCCCCCTTCTTACCCCCCCTCCCAGGTGTGTCACTTATGTACTGGCTTCACAGGATCTATAGTCGCAAAAGGGGGCAACTCGTTGGAATGAGGGGAAATTGAAGAGGGAACAGATATACATAGGGCAGGTGCCGCTATCCATCTCAAGGAGCCAGAACAGGGCGGGTGCCAACATACCCCGGGCTAATCTACCGCTACCACCGGGCCGTTCGCAGGCGCTTCATCTTCAGCGCCGTCAGGGGATTTGAGCGCCATTACAAGCAGTTCCCAAGCTCTTGCCCTTTCCATCGCCTTATCACTCCCCGTGCGGTTTGCAATCTGTAATCTAATCACCCCCTCACACTCAGCCCATTTCAGTAGGTCCGCTTTCCACTTAACGGCACTAGGAGCCCACTGTTCTTTCCAATGTGTGGTGATGGTTCTTTTGGCTAGTAGGAAGCCCAGGTCTATACATTTACTGATGATTTTATTTTTGGAGGTATGAGGAAACCAGTGTAGGATGCAGTGGGCCATGGATGGGTCCAAATCCCTGTCGGTTATGTCCGACAATACAGCTGTCACTTCCTCCCAATAACTATCTAGGACCGGGCATTCCCACAGCATATGTTTAAAATCTGCGTTATCTGCCGTGCATCTCGGGCAAGTCGCAGGGTGGGTCGGAAAATATGTATGTAGCTTCTTCGGGGTGAGGTATGCCCTGTGTAGAATATGGAAGTGTATTAACTGGAACCTCGCGCTCCTTGTGCTCTTCCAGGCTCTCTCCACCAGTCCATCCCATGCCTTGTCGGGGATAGCAGTCCCTATGTCCGTTTCCCACTTGAGCTTTAAAGCAGATAGGGGGGTAAGGATTCCAGTGTCATGCGTCTATTGAGGCATGTCACTGCCTTGAATGTGCCTGCCGCCATCACCACGTATTGGCATCCCAAAGAAGTGGGCGGTTCCGTCAAACCCGTTCCCCAATGTTTCCTGATGGCTGTCGTGAGGGCAGTGTACTGTAAGAAGTCGCCTCCAGGCAAGTCATAACGGGCCCGCAGCTCAGCAAAAGGGAGAAGAGCACCCTCCTCATAAAGGTCTCCCATAGTGGTTAGCCCTTGCTGTGCCCAATCCTCCAATTTCTGCCAGGTACCCCCATGTGGCAAGGCCCTACACATCTGCAATGGTATCTCTGGGGCATAGGGGCGTTTAATCGAGGCCCTCCGCAGGTACCTGTTCCAGCATTTCCGCGCTGTGGCAAATTCTAGGGTGAGGGGCTGAGGACCAATCGGGAGTCGCAGTACTATACGGGACAAAACCATCAGGGGCCCAAAAACCACCCCCGGCTCCTCTCCTCCTCTAGTGGCCCGCGTGACCCATTGTGTGAGCTATTGGAATTGGGCCGCTAAATAATAGGTTTCATAGTCTGGAACCGCCAAACCCCCCTCCGCTCGGGGGCGCATAAGTGTACTAAGGGCTACCCTGCGCCTGCCCGTGCCCCATAAGAAAGCGGTAATCATTGTACGGAGTTGTTTGAAGTAGGGATCCGGAATCCATATCGGGAGGGTCCCACAGAGATACAGGAGTCGCGGGAGGGTCACCATTTTGAGGAGTGCCACACGTCCGGCGAGAGACAGGGGGAGGGAACCCCAAAATTCGAAGTTGGACCTAGTCCCTCTGATGTCCTTCCCAATGTTGCCTTCAAGGATATCCAAGGGGTCGTGGTAAATAAGGGTACCCAGGTAGGGCAAGCATCTGTCATCCCAGTTCACTCCCTCCGTGCGCTTTGGGCGTTGCCTATTCCCTCGCACCGGGAAGAGGTATGATTTTGACCAATTCACTTTTAACCCTGCCACTCTGCTGAGATCATGAAGCAACTTCTTGGCTCCCAGTAGGGCCGCCCCAGAGTCAGCAAGGAAGAGGAGGAGATCATCTGCATAAAGTGCTATATGATGTATCTGTCCGTGAGCATCAAGTCCCTGGTATGCTCGCCCTAGTCGAGCACGCGCCGCCAGGGGTTCCACCGCCAATGCGAACAACAGCGGAGAGAGAGGACACCCCTGGCGTGTGCCCCGTCCCACCTTGCATGCCTCTGAGATCACTGCTCCCATCCTAACCCTAGCGGTGGAATCAGCGTACAAAAGAGCTGTCCGTTTCACAAACTCGGGACCAAGTCCCATTATGCCCATTACATGGAACAGGAACGCCCATTCCAAACTGTCAAAGGCTTTTTCCATGTCTACTGCAAATATCGCAGCAGTGTCAGTGTTGTAGGAGTCTGCCTCTAAAATGTGCAAAAGCCTTCGGACATTTAGGGCCGTGTTCCTGTGAGGAATGAAACCGGATTGGTCAGCATGGATGAGGGTAGACATGTGGGGGAGCAGTCGGGAGGCTAGGATCTTACTTAGTATTTCATAATCGAGGTTGAGCATAGACAATGGGCGATACGCAGTTCTGTCCCATGCCTGCTTGCCCGGTTTTAGGAGGGGAATTATGAGCGCCTCTCTGGTGGAGGCCGGTAGTTTACCAAGCGTCTTGGCATCATTGTATAAGCGAGTGAGTTGGGGAGCCAGGAGGTCAATGTAGGTAACGTAAAATTCCACCGGGAGGCCATCAGTGCCTGGGGTTTTGTTACGGACCATGCTTTTGATGGCACCGCGGACTTCCCGAATCTCTATTTCGCAACCCAGTAGAGTCGCCGCGTCTTCATCAAGCGTCGGCAAGTACACCTCCCGCGTGAACTCGTGCAGCTCAGCGTAGGATGGGGCCAATCGGCTTCGGTATAGTTCAGTATAATAGTCAAAGAATAGATCATTGATTCCCTGTTGATCGTACTTAGCAATACCCCCTTGATCCCTGATTTCCAGTATGGTTGACCCTCGCCTAGCAGGATTCGCCAGCCAAGCCAAAAGGGCTCCTGACTTATCTCTTTCCGAGTGTGCCCTCGTTATATAAGTCTTATAGTCGAGGCAGCACAGGCGCTCCACCTGCGCGGCCACTGCCTCTCTCGCTTCTAGCATCCCCCGGTGTTTGTCCAGGTTCCCAGGTCTGTCCCTCTCCAAAGTACGCAGGCGTTCGTCGTCCCGCTGAATGTCCCGGAGGAGAACCTTCCGGACCCCCACTAATTCGGATAGGTACCGCCCTCTGAGCACCACTTTGCAAGCGTCCCATTCCTCAGTCGTGGATGTAGCTGTGCCCTCGTTGGCCTGGAAGTATTCCGAGATGGCTGCGCCAATGGTGGCACGGAAGACCTGATCCTCCAGGGCCTCTGGGCGCAAGCGCCATGTGGGGATTGTGGGGCATGTGCGTGCCCATTGCAACCGTGCCAGGATAGGGTTGTGGTTGGAAAGTGTCCTGATGAGGTATTCACTACTACTGATCCCCCCGTGGCAGCAATGCCATGATGAGGACATGCAGGGCCTGGTAGATCTCAGTTACATTTCACTGATGTGCAGCAGTGGCTGCCATCCTTTCCGCCTCCATCTGCACCATGTCCTCCATGAGCCTCCACATGTGTGCCAGCTCACGGCTGGCATCGCTGGAGCCACTCTGAGCGGACAGGTATTCTTCCCTCCGCGTCATGACTCCAGCGATGTCAGTCAGGGCTCGTTGGAAACCATGGGGCGGACATAGACACCCAAGGATGGCGTCCAGTTTGGTAGCCATGAGGTCGAACCCGACCCGCACCTGCTCGGCCGTCTCCCTCTGACCTTCCAGCACACGGCGTTGGAAGGCCATTTGTTGTTCCTGGGGAACTTGGGAGGGTGCCGGGGCTGTGGGTGCCTCCTGCTGGGTAGTTTGGGTGGTGGGTGGGGGCTCATCGATGTAGCTGGGCTGCCCTGATCCTGGAGGTGGCTGGCGGATGAGGTCAATGATGTCTTGGATGGTTTGGGTGTCCATGCTGGTGTTGTCCTCCTCCTCATCATCAGTGAAGAGTGGCTGTGACTGCTCTGCAGAAGGTGTTGACGATGCCCCAGCGATGTGAAGGGGAGATGATGTATTACAATGTGTCCACATGTATGTAGCCGCATGGTACAGGTTGACATTCAGACAGCATGGCATTGTACATTGTGACAGTCTGTGGGTCTGGGCGAGGACCCAGGGTCATTGTGGGTGTGCACTGTGCCCTGCTTGCTTGTGCATGTGTGCCATTGTGGCCATCTCCACCCATCCCCCCAGTATCTGGTGGTCACTCACCCTGTTGCAGTTGTGTTGTGTCCTGTTGAGCAGTGTCCGGTCCCCCGACTCCAGCCACAGTCTCCACACTGATGACTGTCGACACCAGCTTCTCCATGTCATCCAGCTCCAGCTGTGGCGCTGGGCCCCCACCTCCGGTCTGCGTTGCTGCCTTCTGGTTGGCGGTGAGTTTCTCCTTGGTCTTCCGCTTGATGTCATTCCATCGCCTCTTGACCTCGTCCATTGTCCGCTTGTGCTCTCCGATGGCATTCACCTTGTCGACGATGTCCCGCCATATTCCATTTTTGGTGCCCAATGACACGTTGGAGGTAACGAAGAGTTGTTGATGGTGTTCCATCACCTCCGTGACTATGATCCTGTTCGCCTGCGGACTGAACTTGGTCTTCCTCGTCTTCTTGTCCTTGCCCTTCCCTGTCCCCGAGGTCCCAGGCTGGTCGTCCGGGGTGCTTGTGGGGTTGCGCTCATCCTCTGCGCCTGCTCCGGCTGCCTCCATGGTGCTTGGGTGTTGGTCAGTTTGTGTGTGGGTGTTTTTTCTACTTTTATGGTGGTTTTTGACGCCTGCCAGGTGTGTGTTGCAGGCCTGGCGCTGCTTGTCGCTGATTTCCTCATCGCACTTTGGCCCATCGCGTGTTTTTTGGTGTTGTGGTTTGTGTTTTTATCTCCATCGTGGTGGTTGTATCGCGGACATTGTCCGCGGTTTGGGCAGACTATCGCATGCTACCGCCTTGTTGTGAATTCCACGTTGACACAGGGTTATTTTCCCGCGCTAGGCTGCGATATTGAAAGTTGCGTTACGCTACTCTTGCGGTAGTTATCACACGTTCTTGTGAATATACCCCTTTGTGTTTTTTTGCAAATTCTAACAGCTGTTTACGTGTAGTTTTTTAGTTTCATTACTTTGGAGATTGTAGTTCAGGACATGTATATCGGTGTTACCTTTTTTGTGAATGCTCAATTTGCTCGAGATATGCTTCATAGTGTGTTGTTTCTTGAAATCTGCTGTCCAGTATGGAAATGTTTTAATCTCTTGGGCATTGGTCGTTGACATCGTTAGTAGATCAAATGATTACGTCTTTTGCGCTGTATCAAAGCTAGAGCTGTTACCTTTGTATGTCCTACCTTGTATTACACTTTTAAATGATTTGTACTTGTTTTTAATATTTTTAATGAGATATTATTTTTGTGTATTACAGGAAATATGTATGCGTTTTCTGTTTTAAACATTTCTCTTGTTCTGTTCTGTTGATTTGCTATATTCTTTTAAGATTATTTATAAATGATCGAATATAGAAAGGGAATCATAGTCAAAATATTGCTTACTGTTGATGCTGTGAACTTCTCCTAATTTTATCACCCATATTCTTGGGGTCATTTATTAGACTGGATGTCACATTGTGAAGTTGTCCTAAGGTCCTCACCTGATTCCGGACAGGGATGCCCTGCACTGTGCATTCATGGTCTTCTCCATAGTTTTTATACCATGAATAGAGGAATTTAATGGAAGAACGTTTTTTTTCATTGTTGGCTTGGTTGGTATCTTAAGCGATTCGTGGGCTGAGATTGGATCGCTCTGGTGTTTGCTGAAGAGAGCAACCAATACATATTCATGCAGGCATGAGATAGGGCTGTGTGCTTGCACCCTCCCCCAACATTTAATGCATATAGGTAACTTTTCCAAGATTACCCTGAAAGCTGGTGGCAGAGCACATTGGTTCTCTGTTGTAAGCTTCATCATAGGACACCAGTGACCTGCAACAGGGTTTGAATTTTTATTCTCCTAAGAAAAATCATTTAAGGGTTAACCTGGAGAAAACCAAAATCCTTATTGTTTCAAGCCTAAGCCTGGTAAAATAAGCTGTCTGTGACTAATTGTATATTATCTCCCCCTACCTGGGGTTACAGCTTGAGCACAATCGGGCTGGGCCCAACTTTAGAGCCAAGAGGCGACCAGTTGGGTTATTGTTGAGGGGTATCGTCATCTTTAGCCATAATTTTGGACACAACTCAATCTTAAATTTGTAGGATGGCCTATTTGGCCAAGGTCCTTCCTATGGTAAGCTAAGGGCAGATATTTAGTTTCCTGGCTGTAAGGCACAGCTGGACTCCTGTGAACCCCCTCACTGGTGGAGGGTATTTTGGTCTGTGCATCTCTTTGGCTTTGAGGTGATACGGCTAGAAATGTCTACCAAGTCAGCTTGGAGTAGCGCCCTGTGCAGTTACCTAAATAGGTCAAATGGGCCTTTGAGCTCCGCTGTACCAGAATGTGTACTCTTCGGGACCTGATGAAGACGGACAAGATGCAAAAGTGTTCCAAAGTGGAGGTAAAGAGATTTAAAGAACATGAATTCATTCTGGCAAGATAGGACCTAGGGGAGCTTTCTGACTATCTTGTATTAAGGCGTTTTCATTGCATGTGGATTTGGCATGCTTGCAAGGGAGGCATTTCTTGGTGATATTCCCCATTTGCTATAATACAGCACAAACCAAGTCATATTTAAACATGGGGCAGTGGCCTGGACTATTTCGAATAGGTATTTTAGGATTCTGGAGATTACCGGTGTCTGTTTTGGTTAGTGGTTAGAGTGGAGAGGCTGGGCTGTCATTGAGGGGAAGTATTGCAGCCGGTTCATCATATTGTTGCAGCATGTCAGGCCTTGTCTTAATTTAGGTGCACTCTTATTTCTCCCATTTTGGTCATTTATGAGCTCTCTGTGAGTGATTATTGGAATGTTCTTTTTATGACTTCAGTACCTAGACTCGATTGTAAGTGTTGATACTATTGTACACAAGAGCAGTGGTACTTGCAGATAATGACTACACCCATTGAGTTTAATTTGTCACACTTAAATGCCTGAGTCTTTGTAGTCAAAATTGACTGCCTTTCTGTTTTTGTTTTTCCTTCCCACACTGTTGCTGGATATTTATGCAAATAAATAATTTATGAGCTGTCCACAGGACAACATATATAAGTTGCATTGTATTCCTATTGCATTAATTTGTTTATATGTTTTACATGAGGGACCGTCCGTTACAAATACTTTTTATGACGGCGGCAAATTTTGGGTAAACAAACATATGACTTAGGGTTTGGCAAATGTCATATGGACATGTGAAGCTACTCCGAAAGGATAGGTATGTATATATTAGGACACTGTTTTCAGTCCTGAACTTAGTCTGCTAGCCTATTGCATTCTGGTTGTTGTAGTGTTGTTTTGCTTCCCTTTGACACATTAGACTTACACACCTGAAATCAGTGATAAGCATGTGAAAAGTTCACGACTGGAGAGGTTGAATTAATGGCCTGGAGTGAAGTGGTCACTCTATTTCCTGGTGAAATGTAACTTTTAGTGAAGCACACAGTGCCTTTAGTTCCTTCCGCCTGTCCAAGACCTGCCAGATAATTGTTTTATGCAGCATATTCAGGATTCTTTTTCGCACAGAAGGATGCAAGCCAGGGATCACTAGGAAAGAATCCTCCTTGTTTACAATAACTTGCAAATGAGTCAGTAATGTCAGTGCAATATCTCACTCTTCACACTCCTTATCTTTCCTCGCAGCCACATTTGCAATTTAAATTACAGGTTTACATGGCTATAAAGTCCTCCTCAAGGAGAAAAGAATTTGGTTGTTCCAAGGCTTCTGAACGAGCTGATTATTCAACATGAACCCAGTATTCCTGTAAGCCATAAATGAATACACTGTTTGTGCAGAATGAGGGCCACATCCTGCCAAAAAACAAGAAAAGAAAACCATTAAATGCTTAAGAGAGATCATTATTTATTAGGTTGTTTTTTGGCAGGGTTGACCATTGTATTTTGTTTCCATTTGTCTGAACTACACAGTCGGTTGGGTGGACTTTGACTGGGCATTGACCCCTGATTCACTCTTCCAACAATTATCTTCATACCTCTTAATGTTCCTATGACTTTAACCAATTACCTATTGATGGAAGGCAGTCTTTTCAGAGGGAAATGACTCCAAGCTGCTGCAGAAACAGGGCAGAAAGCAAAGACTTGAAAGGGAGCATCAGTGCTAGCCAGGTGGCATAAATGACAGCCTATTTATTGGCACTGTTGGTCTTTTTTTTAATAATTTTACACTGTGTTCCCTTTGATGTGTTTCAAATTATGTTTGACAGTAATCCCAAAAATCGATTCACTTTTGTGTAATAACAGCTACACTTGTTTATTCTTCAGGTCAGTTCATGTTTAAGTTCTTCCCGTGTTTGTCATGTGCTAATTTTATCACAGTTTTAATTACTAAGGTATTTTGTAAGTCACTGAAGTAATTTCAGAGAAATGGGGTATCAGCAGAATTTCGGGGTAATAGTGGAGAGTAGTTAGCATCCAATTGATGTGAAGGGGAGTCCCTATCCAGCATTTTTCATGTGATAACCTCTTCTGAACAGAATCGCAGAATGTTGGGGTGATTCCTGAAGGACTGGTCGTTGGGTTCTGCCCTTACATTGGGGTTCAAGGCATTCCAGTTTTGGAACTTGGACTCCTAGAAATACCCCTCCATATTTTCGAGGTCGAACTCTCCTTAGCTGATCAGGTTATTTTGGGGGCTGGGGCGCCTTGGCCAGTCTTTGGTTACTGGACAGTATATTTTCAATGGTGGACAGTCAAAATATCGATTTTTAAATATCGAAGCACAGTTATATCGAGTTTTAAATATCGTAGGGACAAAATATCGAAGTAAAGAATATCTACAACCAGAATATCGAAGTTAAGGTAAGAAATATCGATGTTGCAAATATCGATGTTAGTAATATCGATAGTTAAATTATCGATGTTAATAATATCGATATTTATGAGTGTTATGTATTTTAGTATGTATTTAATATGTATGTGTTCTATATTTTTTGTTAAGTATTGTACTGTTTTTTTAAATATATGTATACATTTTTTAGAAATTAGTAATTTTTTAAAAAGTAAATTTTGCGTTTTAGTACCGTAGCGGGTTGTGGGTTTATAGGGGAATAGGGTGGGAAGTAATTTAATTATAGTAAATTAAATAATAATTTTTAGGAATTATTAATTTATTTTAATTACATTTTGTGTTTTATTTCTGTAGCGGGTTGTGGGTTTATAGGGGAATAGGGTGGGAAGTAATTTAATTTTAATTAAGTAATTATGAATTTTTAATTATTGATATTAATAATTGATTTATTGTTAATTAATTATTAATTGGTAATTAATTATTATTAATTGATAATTATTTTATTTGTATTAATTTATTATTGGAGTGGGTTGTGTGTTTTTAGGGGAATAGGGTGGTAAGTAAATTATTTGTAATTAAGTAATTAATTAAGAAAAATTGAGTATTGATAATTACATTTTTTGTTAATTAATTTCTAATTGGGTATTAATTTTTATTAAATATTATTTGTTTGTATTGATATTTTTTGGCTGATTAATTATTAATTGGTTATTAATTTTTATTAAATATTATTTATTGGCATTGGTAATTAATTTTTTTGTTCATTAATTAATAATTGGTTATTAATTTTTATTACATATTCTTTATTGTTATTGACTTTTTTTTATTTAATTATTAATTGCAAATGAATTTTTATTAATTGATTAATTGAAAATTAATTTCATTGTGTGAAATTTTATGTGGAGTGTGTTGTGTGTTTATTGGGGAATAGGGTGGGAAGTATTTAATATTATTAAAGTAATTATTATTATTGATATATTTGTAGTTTTTTTCCCCTCTAAATTTATTAATAAATCATTTTTTAATTACAATATTTATTTCATTTATATGTATGTTATTTTTAACATCTACGTTGTCCAACGCTTTCCCTACTGTTGCACTCATAGGAGTGGGAATAGGAATTTTTACCCCTACGCTATCCAACGCTTTCCCTACTGTTGCACTCTCTGGAGTCGGAATAGAAATTTTTACCCCTACGCTATCCAGCGCTTTCCCTACTGTTGCACTCTCTGGAGTGGGAATAGTAATTTTTACCCCTACGCTATCCAGCGCTTTCCCAAATGTTGCATTCACTGGAGTGGGAATAGTAATTTTTACCCCTACGCTATCTAGCGCTTTCCCTACTGTTGCACTCTCTGGAGTGGGAATAGTAATTTTTACCCCTACGCTATCCAACGCTTTCCCTACTGTTGCACTCACTGGAGTGGGAATAGTAATTTTTACCCCTACGCTATCCAGCGCTTTCCCTACTGTTGCACTCTCTGGAGTGGGAATAGTAATTTTTACGCCTACGCTATCCAACGCTTTCTCTACTGTTGCACTATGTGGAGTAAGTATATATATATTAATTTATATGTATATGTTTAATTTATTTTAACATTTAATGTATTAGGGGCCCATTACGATACCCGGCGTAAAAGAATCCGCCAGGCATGGAAGCGGCAAAAATCCGCCCGCACACACCGTCTGAACACCGACCACGCCATTACGATGACACAAACCGAAAACCGCCATCGGCGAAAAATCACACAAAATACCGCCCGCCAACGTCCGAGTCGGAGTCAAACCGCCCGCCACGGACGGAAACACGCACGACAACACAAAACCGCCCGCCCTCACGGCCGACACACCGCACGTGAAATTACGATCGCACCGCCATGAGCGCGGGAAAACCACAAATATACCGCCCGCCAGCGCAAACAACGCCGATGAGAATCAACACGGCAGAAGCCATGGCGCCCACGTACCTGCACAGAAACCATCCGCTCACAAAACCAATAGCACACAACATGGCCAACAAGTCCACACAGCAAGGCACGCACAAATACACAAGCACAGTACACATCCCGAAAACACCCCCCGGACAAACAAAAAATACAAAGGCCAGAACCCCAGACACAACACACCTGAAAACAACAGACCATGAGGACACACCCACATAGGTAAGTACAAAAGCAGCACTCCCACAGACCACAACCCCTTGCTACATTGCAAACCAGAGAGGAGAGGAGAGGACACAGTGACACAGCAAGGACAGCAGCACACCACAGAAACGCACACATCACAACCACCACCACCACCACCACCACCACCAAACACCTGCACCACAAACCCCCTGCACATTACACAACACACACCGCACCAGCACCACAAACACCATGGCACCACAAAGAATGCCCAAGTTCACGCCCATTGAGCTGACGGTCATGGTCGACGAGATCATCAAGGTGTACCCACAAATCTATGGGAACATGGTCCAGCACACACCACTAGCCACCAGAAACAGAATGTGGAACCGGATCGTAGACCAGGTCAATGCAGTCGGGACCCTGCCCAGGAACAGAGGAGAAATAAACAAACGTTGGAATGACGTCAAGAGCCTGGTCAAGAAGAAGGAGGGCAAAAACAGAGAGCTGGCTGCCGTCACTGGCGGAGGGAATCCCGCGCTCTTCAAGACCTTCAAAGCGTGGGAGGAGAAGGTGCGAGTCGTAATACATCCGGAGATCCTCGCCGGATTAGCAGGGGAGTGGAGGCTGGTAAGTACAAACTAATGTATACCAGCACACCGCTATGTACTCACATGCACTACCACCATGCCACAGCTCCCAGGGACAAACACCCCCATGTCCAGCACACAATACACAACACATCACACACACATGCAACAGACACCACCACACACAGCCCAAACCGAACAACTGTAAGATACGTGGGGACATGTGTACACTCAGCCAGCCACGTAACCACCAACAGGTCCCCAAATATGCCAGAAGCGCCACAACGAGCACCCACCACACCCATGTGTCCGCCACAGCTGCACTAACCGACAAGTAACAGGTAAGTGGCAGGACCACAAAGTGCAGTGGGTGGGACGGTGGACAGCCCAAGTACAACACACACCAGGCCCCTAGTCCCACAGCACAGCAAGGAGGAGCATCCCCCACACCCCACAGCCACGTGTCAGCCACCGCAGTGCACAACGACAGCCGAAAGGCAGACATCACGGTCCACAGCAATCGGTGTCAGTGGGTGTCCAGCCACCCCCACGACCCACAACACCCCCCACCCCCACAGACCTGCAACATGGAGCACCCCCGCTTAGAGCCATGTGGCATCCAGTACAGTGCACGCACGAACAACTTGCAGGTGGGAAACTGGACAGGGCTGGATTACTGGAGGCATGAGGACCGGAACACGACCAACACATGGGACATGTCACGTAGCAGACGAACACGCAGCACCGCCCACCGTCACGAACAAGTGAACAATGTGCACACGGACATGAACAACAGACTCACACCCCACATGACCCATCACAGACATAGCAACACCCAAGGAGCCACGTCTGCATGCACGAGCCACACTGAATATAGTACCACACGGCAGCCACTGTGCAACTCATCACACACAACCGAAACACCATTGAAGTCCTGTCCATGTAGCCCCTACTGCCTGTCAACCACACACCCCACAACTACGCCTATGCAAGACAAACAACACTAGACGCAACAGAGCGGAACAACATAAATGCACACGAACACCACTGAACCCATCAAACACACAGACACACCATGCACATACAACATACCATCCATCCCATCCGTCAGCCCCAGTCTCATGAAAGGCATGTCATCCGCACAGCTGCCACACATACAGCAGTCACGCTAAGATACATGCCCATGACCAACCATGTGCCAGAAGTCAATGAAGCGCACGCCACACTGTGAGCAACAACACACAACATGGGCCACACCCCCCGAGCACTGCAGTGATGCACATGGCACAGGGCAGCACGCACACCAAGGAGATGGGACAACTGCAATACGTTGGCTGGCACACAACCATCACTCACTCATAACGATGCGTCCAATGCCATGTCCAGTAATCACAACAGACAGCAAATATGCAGGCCATGTCAAGCATGCACACACCTCAAACCATGCACTGTCATGCTGCCACAACACATGTCACGTTCGGCACCCATGGCTCACAGCATGTACCCCAAAAGCATATTCCCTCCCAAATGTGAATCTGGGGCATGGCCCCCATGTTGCCATATGCGTTCCTAAGCGTTCCATTTGAACCCCAAAAGCATATTCCCTCCCAAATGTGAATCTGGGGCATGGCCCCCATGTTGCCATATGCGTTCCTAAGCGTTCCATTTGAACCCCAAAAGCATATTCCCTCCCAAATGTGAATCTGGGGCATGGCCCCCATGTTGCCATATGCGTTCCTAAGCGTTCCATTTGAACACCAAAAGCATATTCCCTCCCAAATGTGAATCTGGGGCATGGCCCCCATGTTGCCATATGCGTTCCTAAGCGTTCCATTTGAACCCCAAAAGAATATTCCCTCCCAAATGCGAATCTGGGGCATGGCCCCCATGTTGCCATATGCGTTCCTAAGCGTTCCATTTGAACCCCAAAAGCATATTCCCTCCCAAATGCGAATCTGGGGCATGGCCCCCATGTTGCCATATGCGTTCCTAAGCGTTCCATTTGAACCCCAAAAGCATATTCCCACCCAAATGCGAATCTGGGGCATGGCCCCCATGTTGCCATATGCGTTCCTAAGCGTTCCATTTGAACCCCAAAAGCATATTCCCACCCAAATGCGAATCTGGGGCATGGCCCCCATGTTGCCATATGCGTTCCTAAGCGTCCCATCTGAACACCAAAAGCAAAGTACAAAGCAGACCCAGGATGGGCCAGGAGCCCGCATACACCAGAGTCACAATAAGTAGGGGCACAGCAACACACCCATCGGCATGGCCAATCCGTCCCATGCCACATGTGCACAGCACACAGTCCCATTGCCAAGCACACACAACTACAGATGCTACAGCCACACACACGCCTCCGGGAAACCCATGTACGAGATTGCACGAACTGTTAATGTCAGACGACAAATGCATACTTCGCCAGGTGCAACACAATAACAAATCTCATTCTCTCCACAGGTGACGAACTGCTGGATGCTGGGGATGGAGCCAGCAGCCAGCACAGCCAGCCTACAAGCCCCCAACGAGGACACACGGATCTGGAGGATCTGTCCTCCTCTTCGGACACGGACCACCAAGCAGGCCCATCTGGTGTGGCAGGGCCCAGCCGCTCCCCAGGACCCCTCCTACCCACCAACCCATCATCCAGGGCTGCTGAACATTCCCAGCCCCCTGCTGCCACTGTCGTTGCGGCCACACCCACGGTCATTGTGGCCACTACCACTGCCGCAACCGCCACCATCGCCGCACCGACCACCACCGCCGCCACCACCACCACGTCTTCGCTGGCACCAGCCCCAGCGCAGGTGGTGGCCCGGCCGACTGGATCCACCCTGGGAGCCACAGCGAGGACCGTGGTGAGCAATGTGGCTAGTGGGCAGGCCGGTGGCAGCAGGACTGGTAGGAGGAGCAGGGTCAGGGAAACGCCAGCCTCCCCTGGGAGCCATGCCCTGCCTCAAATGGCCAGAGTCCTTGGGGCCTATGAAGAGGCCCAAGGACAATGGGTCCGGTCTGCTTCAGACACGCGTGAGGTGCTGGGGGTGCTGAGGTCCATGGACGCCCGTATGGGCCAACTCGTGGACCTCATGGGCCAGCTGGTGGTGGCGGTGAGGTCACAGCCAGGGACAGCAGCTCCCCTCCGCCACCACCTGCCGGGGCGCAGGGTGGAGCAGCAGTGTCCAGTTCCCCTGCGTCCACAGCCAGTGAGCACACCTCAACCACCAGCATGTCGCAAGCAGGCACCCCCCTCGCAAACGTGGAAGGGGCCGTCCGAAGTGGAAACAGATCTCCCGGGAGGACTTCGCACGCTCCAAACGCAAGTGAGGCAGCCAGCCAGCCTTCCGCCAGCCTTCCTTGACCAGCCACTGCATTGACTTGGACTACGATCCCACTCCACACAGCCATCTGGATGGCATGTGTGTGTTGGACTATGGACATAGAACCAGTGGGTACACCCTGTGCATCACGCAGCCATGACCGACAGCTCATTGTCACTGCACGCACCACTTTTGTCATCACCTTACACACAATCACATGTCACAGTTTGAAATAAATGCACCTTTTACACTAACTGCTGTTTGTGCCCTGTGTTTTATTTGTACGGAATACAACGGCCACCTTGGGCGGAAAGGCACCTGATGCGTGGCATGGCAATTGAATCCGGAGGGCCTGTAGGGACCTAGGGGTGGGAGACAGAACAGGAGCACATACAATGAGTGTGTCACACACCCATCACACAGTACATGTCAACAACTACAAGCAATGTACACACATCGCACAGAGCAATAGGGCACAATGCCACAGCCACCAACAGTGGCATACTACCCTGGCCATGGAGCGTTGACACACAGCACGCAGTGAACAAACGGCCACCCTGACACAGCACACACACACCTGCACAGATACAGCCACTTCAGCCGTCGTACATGGACACTCACCGTCAAGTGAAGTAGCGGGCGATGAGCTGCTGCCGCACATTACCAGCTTCCTCCTCTCCGCTGTCCTCCTCACTCGAGCTGTCTTGGTCTGCGGGCTGGGGCCCTGGTTGATCTCCGTCATCCACGATGAGGGGGATCTGCTTCCGAATGGCCAGATTGTGCAGCATGCAGCACGCCACCACTATCCGGCACACCTTCTGTGGGGAGTACACCAGCGCACCCCCGGTGCGGTCCAGGCACCTGAACCTGGACTTGAGGAGGCCAAAGGTACGCTCGACCACACGTCTGGTCCTCCCATGTGCCTCATTGTAGCGATCGTCTGCTGGGGTGCGAGGATTCCTCAATGGACTGAGCAGCCATGCCCCATTCGGGTACGCAGAGTCACCTGGGTGTGAGGGACACAGAGAACCGTTGCTATTCCAACTGGACAGGGGACAGCATCGCACAACCAGCACGCTACACCACTCCACATACTCACCGACAATACAGGCACGATCCTGTTGCATATTGGACATCAGTCGTGGCAAGATGCTGTTGCGCATTATGTGTGCGTCATGGGCCGAGCCTGGGAACTTTGCACACACGTGGGTGATCACCATGTCCGCAAGGCACACCACTTGCACATTCAGGGAGTGCGTGTGCTTCCTGTTGCGGTACAGGTGCTCAGTGGCCTGTGGTGGAACAAGGCCGACATGTGTGCAGTCAATGGCTCCAACGACGTGTGGGATTCTGCCAAGGGCATAGAATGCACCCTTCACTGCCGCCAATTCACGAGCCCTGGGGAAGCGGATGTACCTGTTTCGGTACAGCATCATGGCTGCCAGTACATCCCTCAGCACCTTGCTGAACATGGGCTGGGACATCCCTCCTCCAATGCCCACTGTGTGCTGGAATGACCCAGTGGCGAAGAAATGCATGGCGGCCATCACCTTAGCCGTGGGGGTGACAGCAGTCGGATACACCCTGCGGGGACGGAGATGGGGTTCTAACATGGCACACAGTCGATGCAGGGTTGGCCTGTCCAGCCAAAACTTCCTAATAACCTCTGCATCGTCCATGTCCGCCAGCAATTGGTATGGGCGGTCAATGTTCGGTCTCCGCCTAGGGACAATGGCAGAGGACACATGTCAAAGCAACACGACACATAGCAATTTCGCATACACATCACTGACATGACTGAGCAAGCACATGAGCCACAGCCCAGCTGTCAAGCTGGGACGGCACGGCCACAATACACTTACACAGGTCTCCCAACAATGGCAATGGCTAGTGATACAAACCACTGCCATGTGCATGCACATGGGGATCTAGGCCCCAATGACTTGCGGGGCGTGCTGATGGGGACTGACTGCATATCCGTCAAGCGGCAACGCCACGGCAACATGAATGTCTGCTGAGCATGGAACTGCTTCCGCGGCTGGATGAGTATGGCACACGACGACGACGATGTGGGCACAGGCTGAGCGGCCAAAACAAGTGGGACCTGTGGCACGAGGGGATATGAGACAGTAGTAGGTGTCAGCACTGCACCCTATGTACAGCACTGTACGGATCACACCTCCCGAAACATTGACAGGTGTCCACATTGACAGCCCCATGCCAAGACGGCTGTGTGCTTGCAGTCACACGTCACAGGTGAGAGGTTACATTGCACGTGCCAGGTGGCAGACGTACATAGTGGGAGCTGGCATGTGTGTGCATGTGTCTCCTGTTCAGGATCCACCAGATGGGCGCTGACTCTGTACTGACCATTGGACACAGCATGTTCCGTGGAAGGCTTGTGTGTGTGGGATGGTGGCACTGGATGTGCCTCCGTTGGGTGGGGGGCCATGCACAGGGCGGGTACGTCGATGATTGCGCATTGTTGGTCACGGTGGGTGCACCAACTGAAGATGTGTTGCCCTGTGTTCAATTCCTATGTCCGCATGATGATGGACTGTAGATGTGGGCAGACTACACATTGGTCGATGTGCTGTCTATATGCATGTGCCTTCACACCAGGCACAGCTGCCCCTGCACATGTGACCCCTGCTGGACTCGCTGCTGGGTCTGTGGAGCTGATGCACCTTCTGCGCGTGGGGCGGACAGCTCTCCTCACTTCCCTCATTGCGCATGTCATGACTTTGCCGCAGGTGACATGGATCATGGAGGGCCCACATGTACGCGTGGGTAGGCTACACATGATTGTACACTGGTCGCCACCCCCAGTCAGTGTTTCGAATGGGAAGGTTGTCGTGCTGGTGGTATGTTCGATGTGGCGGATGGGCGGGCCTAGGTGCGGGCTTACATTCTGGACATGGGGGGTAGTTGGATTGGCGACTAGTTGCAGTACACACGGGACACGTCTCTTCCTTTCCACATCTGGGTCATCCCTTGTACTAACTGACAGTGATACAGTCATCTTCGCCCCAGCCCTCATGTCCTCCCCTCGCTCCCCCAATATGCATGCTCACCTGCGAGGCTAGCGCTTGCACAGGCAGCCCCAAGCTCGCACCAGAGAGGGCAAGGAGTGTATGTGTGGGTCCAGTTGCACGAGTGGGCTGTCTCAGGGTATGATGTGTTGCGGGACGCCGTCCACCTGCGTGGTGCCCCAAATGGAGACCCGGCCTGCATGGACTATGCATCACAGTCTTCGCCTTCCGGATCCGCCACCTGCGACACCCAGTGGCTGTGGCTGCCCTTGCGGCCATGCCGCGTCCGTCTGTGACTGATGGCCCACACATTCACTCTTTGGCCTCTCTGGGGAGGGCTCGGGGGTGGTGGCGCACGCGCTTGCACTTAGTCGCAATGGCATGTGGCGTGGTTGGTATGATGGGCAATGGATGGGATGGTGCGAGCCACCTCCCGTGACGTCAGTGCTGCTCGTGCTGTGGTGCGTCCCCCTACACTTCCATTTGACTTGTGCCATGCTAGACGTTGAGGTTCTATTGCCTGCGTGATATGACCAGGAGGAGCGCGAGGAGACCTCTCACACACCATGCTCCACTGCCATCCCGTGCCCTGTATCGCCTGTGCGGATTGACTATGTTGGGATTACACCTGGTCGACTGGGGCTGTGTGTGCCTTGTCAAGGGGCATGGCGGGCGCACAACAGGATCCAGCTTGTCCACAGAGGGTGGGCTGAGGTGCGCCTGGTACCGCTTTGTACGTGTGCCCGGCTGCTGTGCACACACGTGTTCACTCCCCCCGACAGGTGTCCTCTCACAATGCCCAGGGAAGCGGTGGTGTACTGTTCATGACCCCTCCCAACACGGCGTGCTCCAACTTGGCATGTGCGCATCTACCCATCACACCCACCCACCTGAGCACTGCGTCCATACGACTTCACACGACACATGTGTGTCTTCCACAGTTGTGCTACTCATTTGCGTTGACATCCAATACCAGTGGACTACATGGTCATGTCACGACTGCCGTGTACTTCACATACTCTCATCCTCTCTCATTCGTACTTGTGAAATGAGTCAGCGGAGACAGTTTTGGTTTCAAACATTATATTGAGTCTTCTGTCCTCTGTGGTGCAGTATAGTGGACACTACTGGCAGCGGAATACATGTTGAGGATATACTGAGCATGATTGCAAATGGGATAGGGTGTGGGGTTACATGTGATTGGCTGTTGCATGTGGGATGTGGGCTTCAGAGTGACATCTGCTTGGCCAAGGCTGTGCTAATGTACATTTACGTATAGCTGCGGAGCTGCGGACTTTGACACAGACGGTATACATGTAGCCTACCAGACCGCTTGGCATCATGGGCACAGTCCATCTCAGTTCCATGTGACAGGTTTGCTGCGGTTGTTCCTCATGCACGCGTGCATGTGAGATGACATCAGGGCATGTGCTTGCGTGCATGCAGCGGCGTGCCACATGTTGTTGCACTGTGGTGGTTACTGGACATGTCACAGTCACTGGGGTCGTGTTGTTGTTGTATGCACTTGTCGTCCATGCAAAGGTCCTGGTATGGGATTCCCGGGGCGGGGGTGGGAGGGGTGCAGCACCCACAGACTCCAGGCGACCTATTCATGTCCACTGAGCGGTGTGTGTGTCCATGGGCGCTGGATCCATGTCGTGTCCTGGTTGTTCGTGCAGTTCCGTCCATGTGGGTGCGATACACAGAGCCCATGCCACTGCCTCCCACGATGCATGCGGTGTTCCTGGATGTGATGGGGAACAGTGTGCATGTCCCGGTCATATCCGATGTCATGGCGATGTCGTTGATGGTGTGGTTACAGTTGCCGGTCGTTTGGTATGGCTGTTGTGGTGGTGACTGGCCAGTCCGTGCGGAAGATAAGCATGGGTGCGGGGTTGGACATCATAGGTCAATCGGGGAACCTGCGTTGTGGTCCGACGAATTTACAGGTTGTCAGGTATGCGATGCCGTCCAGCAGGGCTTCCATGTCATTGGTGGTGTACATGTTTGCCAGCCAATGTAGCGGATGGTGGCTGTCAAGGTGTTGTTCGTAAGTTGTCCCTTGGAGGACCATGATGGGGCATGCTGGGTGACATTCGATGTAGCTGTTCTCGATGATCCGTCGTGTGGAGGCACAGTGGTCCCATTTCAGTGCGGGTGCGATGTTGGCCACATACGCCATGCCCCCATAGGCAGAGCAGGCCCTGTCGTGTGCGTCCAGAGGGAGGAGTAGTGGTAGCAGGTCCGCCTTGAGACATGCCGGGTTGGAGAGGCATATCTCCACGGGATGCTGGTAGGGACACCTCCGACAGTAGAAGACGGGCATGACGCAGCTGAACAATGTGATGCGGTAAGTCAGTCGGTAACTTACGTTCAGCAGGGACAGGAGATCGCATCCCAATGTATGAAACAGGTTGGTTTTGTACAGCTTGAGCTGTTCGGCGTAGTTGGGTAGGTGTGTTGCGGTTGCCATTTCGCAGCGGTGCGTTGTGGTGGCGTGCTCCGGCTGTGTGTGCAGTCTGCAATGTGCACGCTCCGAGGTTGCTGTGAGCTCTGTGTAGTCGTAGGGAGACAGGACTTGTGTTCTGTTGGCTTGTTTGGAGGACACGGGCCCTCTTCCCACATGCTTCTCAGACAGTTCAAGGTCAGTGATGTGTGACTCCTTCCAATTAACTTGCATGTGGCCGACATGGGGGAGTGTTTTCTTCTTTCTTCCCCGTCCGTTGTGTGCTTCTGTGATATGCGCTATCTGCCCTGTGGTCGGTCTCCTCGGCAAGCCTGTGTTGGTCTATTCTTGGACAATGGCTGTATTCACCGGCTTCTGTCATAGGGCTGTGGTTTCGGAGTTGGAATGGAAGGTCATTCAGTGCTGTCTGCTCTCCCTTGTGTGGGCGGCAGGCTGCCTTTCCGCTCTGCGTTGGGCCTTGTGTGTGAATGTTATTCTTGGGCCACCTGTTGTCGGTCCCCGGGCTCTTTGGTGTTCCGTTTTATATGTCTTGTTCATATGTGCAGGGTGGTATGGGTGTTTCAGTGTGGTACTGGCGTTCCTCTTCCCGAAGGGGCCCTGCTTCTCCTAGTTGGTGTTGCCGCCGCTGTGTGCTACGCCATGTTTGTTACACTGGGGTGTGTCCTGCTGTTGCGTGACTTCACTGACATGTGTGCGTCGGTTGTGTGGCGTTGGGTGTTGTCCGTGAATTGGGCGTTGGGGACATGTCTGTGGCAGGCCTGTCACGTGTCATGTGCGTTCGGGGTGGGGCTGATGTGTGTGCTGCTTGGTTGTGTCCCTGTGTCTGTGTGCGACGCATGCATGGCGCTGCGGTTGGCCTCTGCGTTGTGCGCATGTGTGGCGGCGTCATCGCCGCTTTGGGGCCGTGACGGGGTGGTTGGTTCCTAGTCCCAGGTGGTGTGTACACATGTGTTACGCGATGTTACGATTTGGCCTGTGTGTCATATGTGGATGCAATGGTGGATGTGTAGTGTACACGCGCTGGTGGGGGGTTGTCCGCTTTTTCCGCCCTTGCACTGTGTGCGCTGTTTGCGTGCACTTGTTGTGTGTGTGCCTACCTGCGTCTCCGCGGTACGTTGCGTCCTTGGTGGTGCATCAGCAAGAGCATGGGGAGGGCCTGCAGTGCTGGATTCATGCTCGGGGGAGCCGCTTCTTCGTTGTCCGTGCTCGGCGTCCGTGTTACCGCTTCGGTTTGTCGTACGGTATCTCTTGGCCGTGGGAGCCGTTTGTTTGCGGCATCGTAATTTATGCGCCGGGCGGGACGTGTTTCGTCGGACGGTGTGTGTCAGTTGGGCTGCGCCGCTACGTGTACGGGCGCACTTTGATGGCGGACGGTGTTGCTTGCTTGCCGGCGGTGTTTGGCCTACTTTTCGCATCGTAATTGGGCGGGCGTGTGGACTGCTGCGTGCCGGCGGTAACTGGTGGTTTTTTCATCCGCCAGCACGGCGGTTGTGCTTCCGCCCGCCATCGTAATGAGCCCCCTAGTTATTATTTTTAAATATCTTTTAATATTTTTAACTATATTTCTTTTACTTATATGTATTATTTACTTAATTTTACATTATTATTAAAACATTTAAAAAAATGATATTTTTAACTTTGATATTTTTGACAACTATATATTTTTTTCGATATTTTTGTACTTACCTTTATGTAGATTGGACTTCGACATTTCTGACTTCTATATTTCTGTGTCGATATTTTTGCAGGTCGATTTTCTGTCCGTCGATATTCTGTCATAAATTCATTTTCAATGTGTTACTGCTTAGCACTGATATCCAAGAGCCGCCAATCCTATTGCACACAAATGGGATAACCAAGTTATTCCCCTTGTGCACTTGAATTTCCAGGAGTAAGAAATAGAGCGAAGAGATGAACACTACAGTAGGCACTAGCTGAGGTTTGAAATTCAGATACAACAGGACACAGTAAATAGCACCAAATAGCCAAAATGTCTAGCCACTGCTCAACTTCTTTGAAGAAGAGGACCTTTACCAGAAAGAAAATCAGAAGATACTTGCTTTCGGGGCTAAGATAAAACTCAAATATTTGTATATCAGTTACGATCCAAGTCTTAGGTTTTTAAATAACTCTGAGCCATATGGCCAATGCTACCCCATGGAACTGTGTTTGGGTGGCCTTGGAAATCTTCGGGACTCCTCGGTTATACTGTAATGTTTGTAAAGAGAGTTTTCAAAATGGAGCAGAGGAACAAGAAAAAGGAAAAACAATGTATCCAGGTTGGATTAAATATTTCTGGTCATCTGTTAAAGTCTTTCTAACTGGGTGCAAACTGAAAATTTCAGAGACTGCAATAAGTATGTGGTCAGAAAATCTGGCAGCCCAAAACCACACACCAGCCAAACGCCAGGCTTCCTAACAAGGTAAAAGTCATGAATTCAAGGTACCAAGCGTCTCAGTGTCCAGTTAAACAAGCCTACGGGGGATCAGCTAGTCGAGTGACACATGTAACACTAGGCTAGCGCCCACAGGGAAGTCGGCTGGAAATACCAAGTTGTAGGAGCCTATCTTGCATGACAGACCCAGGGCAGGGTGGACCCAAGGGCTTTACTAGTAATTGCCAGAGCTGGAATTTGGAGTCATGTCCCACACACTTCACTAAACTGCTATATCTCCAGAACTTTAATAGCTTAAGGGATGGATGACATTTTTGTGGGATGTAGTTAAATGTTTTTAGTAAACATGACACAATCCCAATGGTTGGGTAAAAGCTCTGAGTCCCTCTGCAGCAGGGAATGAGGTTACGGGGTTGGCGTTGGACAGTTAACACTCAAACACACATAAAGGTTGGAAAGAGGATCACCAGCTCCATGGCTCAGGCTTTGATCTTGAGTTGCCTTTAAGACTCCGGTAAGCTAGATTGTATAAATCTTGTGGCTCACAAGTAACTTAGCCAATTGGGACAGTCTCTGCACATACCTTTAGACAGCTAAACCTCCTGTAGGATTTAGGGATCAGCTTCTCTCCATGCCAAGTAGTTCAAGCTCTCTTTCTTCTGCTCGGTTGTGCAGCAAACATTCATCAGAAGTTTATGGCTTATGTCCAATCAGGCTGCTCCCAGGAAGCAGTAGTGGAGCAGGGAGGGCTGAAAGGGGGGCAGGGGTTAAAAAAGTAAAAATAAAAAGATCCCTTACATGCCGGCCGGCTGGCTGGCCGGCCACCGCCTCTCCTCTGTCCTTTCCGTTCTCTTCCTGGCTTCTGTTTGAACAGGAAGCAGAAAGTAACCAGGTTCCCCTAAGCCAATGACAATGCTGCAATGTAGTGTTGTGATTGGTCTGAGCGACGTGGTTTGGTGCTCAGATGGGGAATGGGAGCCTGGGCATGTTTTCCACCCAGGCTGTAATGCAGCCTGGGTGGAGAACATGCAAAGTGCGCAAGAATGTTTTCCTGGCCCAAGAGGGCCGGCCAAACATTCATGGGCACTTCGGAGGGTGCTACCACTCCTCCCCCCATGCTGTCCAGCCCCACCCCACAAAACTGCCTCAGCACGGAGCAATAAAATGATAATAACTATGTTATTATCATTTTATTTTTCCTTTTGTGCCAAGCTGAAAGGCAGTGAGGCAACGCTCCTCCGCCTTAGCGGAGGAGCCACCCCTGGATTCAACCCAAGAAGTCAGCCGCCAGCAAAGGAACTGTCATGACGAATATTTATTCCAGCACTCGTATGAAGTGCAGAGGAAGAGGAAGTACTGGCTGCTGGCCCAAGTGGGCAGTATGTATCCCACTTTGGAGGCACAAAAAGGACAAATCAAAGTTCAGCTTTAGTCTAAGTGTAACTTCTCCCTTCATGTCTGAGGAAGTGCATCTTGTCCTTTGTCCTTGTTTTAGAAGATATGCTACAACAGGAGTCACTGGTCAGACCAGTCAGATATAGTAAAGGTCAGGAAGTCCATCATTCTGAACCAGATTTTGAAGCAAAAATATTCAGTTTCTAGGCAGCAACAGGAAGCACAGGAAAACCCTATTCCTGCAATGGCACACATGGCGTGCAAGCCGACTGTCACGTCCACTATGGTCCAAGGAAATTCTGTTCAAACCCCCACCATCTTATGCAGCCATCACTATCCACAATCCATTCGGATCAAGAACAGATGAAACACAGGCACACATCTCACGTGTCCTACCAATAGGGAGAGGCAGAGACCCCAATCATAGAGGACTGGACAGGATAGCAGGTGAAAAAGTGTGTACCCTTGAGTTATAATCTACTGCCACCACCTTCAGCCTGACAAATGAGTTGAAAGCAGCCACCTTCACAATGTTTGTCGGTACACTTTAGGTGCCCCCCATCTTCACAGAGCTAGGCTTTCTAGAAGAGAAAGCTGGAATATCACGAGTGGGCTTACCAATTGCAGAATCAATTGGAAGAGAGCATAAAGCAGCATAAAGAGTGACACAGATTTTCTAATCCATGCAAGAGATGTCTGTTCTAAAATGGTTGTTTACCAGATTGCAAAGTTATAGAAGACCACCAACAATGCTATCCTGTCACAGGGTGATGTGATCATAATTATGTGAAAGCATAGATGGTTTACTGATGTCCATATGAATGAGTGTATTGCTGTTTACAGACCTAGACCAAGCACAGTGAAGTCCAAATTCCTGAAAGATGGACCCACACTGAAACAGTCACACACCCTACATTTTCCACTCTAAACCTCCTCTCCTCTCCCATCACCATCCACCTGATACCCCAAACTCTTCTGAGGCAGATGAAATTACCACTTTCAAGTAAAGACCCCACTGTTTTTCCTTGTTTGGCAGAATTAACTTCCAATTACTCTGCCCTGCATTAAATCTCTGCATAACTCATCTGACTCACAAGCATACTTACCATCTCTGAGGGCTAACAGGACTTTACTTTACTAAGCATGAGAACTACTACATTCTGGGAGGTACAAGCCTCTAGCAACTATTTCTGTGGTGCCATGGAACCCGTTTGGCTACCAAAAACCCCCACTCCTCCAACAACATACTCACCAAAACCTCTTAACACTTCGAAAGAGTTAAAAACTATTTCTCATCTGCAAATTCCTTGCTGGCTGAACAGAAACTGTCATTCTCTATAAATGCAGCAGAACCTGCCCACTTATTCCCAACTGGTTGTTATTCTTTCTCTCAGTGCTTAATTTGTGCCAATGGTTGGAGGTGCTGGGCACCTGCACTCAAATCAGGGACAATGCTTTATTTCTCCTCATCACACTTTAAGCCAGAGCAAGAGAGAGGGAGGAGAAAAGGGAGAAAGAACTGGGAAGGGGAAATAGGGAGAAAACAGAGAAGGAAGATGGAAAATAACCTCCAAGTGTGATATAAAGAGAAAGGATGCTTAGGGTGGTGGAAGAAATAGGCATGAGGTGAAATAAAAACAAAATAGGCAGTCTTGGTATTTGGCAGACATAGCATTCAGCCCCACTGCATCTGTCGAAGCAAAAGCAAAGGACGTTCCTTCTCCTACCTTGCGGCCAAGTCCTGGAACGACTTACCCCCTCACCTTCGGACCTAATCCTCTCTGCTGGAATTCAGGAAAGGACTCAAGACCTGCATGTTCAACTGAGCCCTACTTCTGCAGCAGGACTCTCAGCACCTGGATACCCTCATGGGTGATTATCTGCGCTCTACAAGTCTTGTTTGATTGATTGATTGAGTGCACATGAATACCTAGGAATTTGTGTTAGACATTGAGTCCCAGAATTACTTCTAGAATACTTTGTGAAAACCAGGTGCGGCCGGCACAGGTAAGAGTGGTGGGGCGGTGGGGTGGGGGGGCGGGGGGGCGGGGAAGTCCAGAGATGACAGGATAGGAAAAATTAGATTTAAAAAAATAAAACCACTTACCTTGCGCTCGCAGATGCAACGAGCGCAAGGTGAGTGGTTTTATTTCTTTTCTTTATCTAATTTTACCTATCCAGTCGTCTCTCGACTTCCCCCACTCCGCCCTGCCCCCATCCCACCACTCTTGCCTGTGCCGGCTGCGCCTGGTGAAATCCTAAAAAGTCTGAGATCTCTTAGAAATAAATGTCTACTTGAGAAAATTGTAGATTGGCTTTGTGTGATTATTATAAGTCGTTTGTCCTCAATCACACAATTTCATTGTTGTGTCAATGCAGGGATTAGAACTCAGGTTGTCATATTTGTGAGAAGTTGGCCTGGCATATGCTGTCCACTAATTATAGTGGGCACCTTGCACCAGTCCAAACAGCCCCTTATTGGAGATAGGTTAAAGACAACCTTTATTGAAAGCTATCCTAGTGGTAGCTATGGAGAGCAGCCTTCAGGCTAAGTCTTGAAGGAATATAAAGCAGCTTGTTTTACCAGTCTATAATCTCTTGAGTGACCAAATGAAAGAGGACCACACCAGGTATATATTCAAAATATATGTATTTATTGCTAAACACACCCCTCTAGTCTCTTTATGAGGCTAGAGTTCGAAATACATAAATTATGAGTTAGTTATCTACAGTAATAGCACAAATACACGTTTGAGCCCTAGGGGCATACCAAACCATATACCAATAAAGTGGTATAAGAACCACGACTGAGCTAGACACAGGGCCTAGAGCCTGTAGAAGTGCTTGGACCACAAGGAACCACCCAAGGTAGTGACACAGGGGACCCACGGGGGACGCGTGCAGTGTATGAACACAGCCGCGAATCGCCGTTAACTTCTATGGGGAAAGTCGCGATTTGAATTTAAAAGAAAAGGGACACTTAGAGGAGGACTTGGAGCAAACCCTTTGAGAACTAGGCTGTTCTAGTGTCAATACCCACGGGAGCACCGGAGTACTCGAGTTACCTCACCAAGGGAGCCGGGTGCATAGGTGTCTTTCGAGGTCGGGTTTCGTCGCCGCTTTCAATGGAGATCTGCTGCAAAGTGCTGCTTGCGGCCAAGTCGAAAGTGTTCGGGTGGATCCAAAGGTGGATCGAAGATCTGAAGAACCTGAAAGCAGAGGGGACAGAGTCTGGGTCACTAGCCAGTGACCAGGAAGGCGATGAGCAGATGCCCACCGATGTTGAGTGCTTCAGGTAGGTTGATGGTCATCTTGACTCTTCAGTCACGAGGTCCAGGAGGCGTCGACGACAACCAGGAGCTGGATTCGAGTTGTCCCACAACGTTTGTCGATTGCAGGGGTATCGGCGACCGGATTGGACCCAACAAGCCTTGGCAATGGCAAGTCTTGTGGAAATGGAAGAAGGACGATGTTGCAGACCAGCAAGGTCTGTGGGACTCACCCAGCAAGGGTAAGTCAGGGCACACCTGGAGCAACCAGGGAGCCGAAGCAGAAAAAGATTGGCCTTCGGGAGGGCCTACTAGCCAATGGACTAGCGACCGCGAAGGAGCCTCGAGTCGATGCACGTGGAGCTAGCTCACAGGACACTCGTGGAGTGGAGGCCAGGGATCTTCGGTGCAGTTGGTGCTGGAGGCTGGGGCTACTCGGAGCCCAAAGCACGACTTCGTGGGAGACCCAGAAGAGGATGCACTTGCAAATGCGATTGGTGTCCAGGGGTCACGGTTCCACATTACCCACGACAGCTACGGGCCTCAGCTTTGCTGGGGACTCATGGCAGCCTCGGGGAAGTCTGGAAATCCACCTCTGGTGATGCAAAGACTTCGGCGTCCGGCGGGAGCTTCAGCGATGCAGACCGGACAATTGCTTCTTTGGTGCCTGCCAAGCAGGGGAGTCACTCCTTGACCCCAAGGGAGATTCTTCAGTCCTCTAATCTTAAAGTAGAGCGTCGAAGGTCCAGGATTCTGTGTCAGAGTTTCGTCCAGGTAAATCTAAAGTCCTAAGGACTGGGGTCCCATACTTATACTAAGGTAGGGGGTTGGACATACTCTGTGGCCCCACCTATGGGAGGGTCAGGGCAGAGGGGTGGTTACACCCCTTTCCCTTTGTCCAGTGTCGCGCCAGAGCAGGGGCTGGAAGCCCCTGAGCCGGTTTGAACTGGGGTATGCACAGGGACACCAAATGTGCCCCCAGTGCAGGACTTCAAAGCACCAGAGAGTGCTCCCGCCCAGCCCCAATACACACTATCCTGTCTGGGGAGGTGGTTACACCTCCCTGGGACAGGAAACCTATTGTCCAGGCCTCCCCTGCCGGAGTTTCGGTCAGCAGCAGGAGGCCAGACTTGTGTCTGTGGCAGCGGCATCCATTTTGTGATGCCAGGGCTCTGGAAAGTCAGTACCGGGTATACCGGTGTGTACATGTCTCTCCCTCTAGAAGGGTGGAATGCTACCCCCTGGCGGGGGGGGGGTAGTATTCCAAGATGTTTGACACCAAACACGACATGTTTCCGTGCAGCCATCCCAAAGTTAGCTTTTAACGCGAGGTTATAATGCGCTTAAGAGTATATGGTCGGGCTGCACTACAAACAGCATCAGAGAAGGGTCTCCGAACGCTGCAGAGGGGCCCAGCTCATGCAGGCGCACCCTCTCACATAGGAACCACGCACTCTGCCTTCAGGATTGATAAGGCCTGCCATAGGAGTGACTTATAGGTTTATATGTGTGTATGTATTTAGTGATATAGGTAGCCTATATCACAGTAAGGGGTGCATGCACCACCTTACCCAGGCTGCAGTAGCAGACCTGTGGTGTCATTTTGGATGGCCTTCCAGGGGTGGCACAATACATGCTGCATCCCCTGGTAGGCCTCTGAGGTACCTATGCCCTGGGTACATAGTATACCATATACTAGGGACTTATAAGGGCACGCCAGATTCCAATCAGAGATGTGCCTAAGGCACATGGAAACCAATTTATAGAGGAAGCAGATAGACTGGGGCCCTGAATAGCAGGATCCCAGTCCAACTAAGTCATAAACCAGCAAAACACCAGGAAAAAAGTGGGGGCAACCATATAGTCAGATTCCACCTTCCTACATAACCCCCCCCCCCCCAAACGAAAGGAGATAAGGCTAAACTTGGCCAGTTGAGCCTTTATTGACTAAGTGGCCATATAAGGAAGCACCTGCACTAGCATGGTTGCCCCCTATCTTATGGTCCACTAAGCAATCCCTCACCCTAAGGGTATGAGAGTGTCTCCACCATGGGGAATTACTACCTGTGGTGTGCTTTGGTAAAGTACAAGGCTGGTGAGGTGTCTGAGAAGGGAAGTGAGGCCCTAGGAAGGTTGGTCTCTGCTTCCTCAGATCACTGGTCACCATGTATGCCTGTCTTTCCATGACTGAGTTGCACTGTGCTCTAAGGGTCAACCTTTGGCTGCCTACAGCTGGGGGTTGGGTCCCTTTGGATGGACCACTGGAGGGACATGGCAGGTTTGGAACCTTTTGGTCCCAGGTTTGCCCTTGCCTAACAGAGTTCTTCTGGGGGAGGTCCCTACACAAAGGTATAGGGGATCCCTCAGTGTTTTGAGGAATTTTCACCTGGCTAGGGCTACTAGACTGGGTGCCCCTAATCTGCTGATGGGGGGGTTCCTCTGGACAGGGGGCCCTGGGGGGTCCACTGACCTCCCTGACCTCTGCAGCTCTGGGCTGACTGAGGCAGGGTAGAGAGGGGCAGGTTACCTGCTCCAGACTGGGTACCACCTTGGAAGGGTCCTCTGCCATCAGGGGTGGGGCCAGGCCAGGCCTGACTACCTCTGGGGCAGTTCCTTCACTAGGGGTAGGGTCAGTTCCCTGAGGAGGCTGACCCTTACCTACTGTCTGGAGGGAAGAAGACTTTTCTTCAACCCTTGTGCTCTCTTTTGGGGGAGAGTGGGCCATTCTTCCAGGCTCCATCTCTCCAAAATTTCCCTGGGCTTGGGCTGTGGCCATCACAGCCCCACTAACCTTCACAGGGACGCCCAGCATTCTCAGATGGGTTTGGTGTTCAACTTCAGCCCAGGCTGAAATTTCCAGATCATTGCCCATCAGGCAATCTACAGGCAAGGTTGGGGACACTGCCACTCGTTCTGGGCCTGTGACCCCTTCCCAGCTGAGATTGACTATGGCCATGGGGTGATCTGTTCTGACACCATCAATGTTGGTTACCTGGTATTTAAACTCAGGTAAAAGCTGGTGAGGGGGGACTAGTTTCCCTGCCACCATGGTGACACTATCCCCTGTGTCCCTAAATGCCACAGCTTTCTGACCATTAATTATTGGCTCCAGTCTGTACCTGCCCAATGCATTGGGACCCATGGTAAAGGTGGCAAATCCTACACCACCATCAGAGTCAGAGGAGTCTGTTGAGGGGGTCCTGTCTAAACTAGGGCCCACCTCTGTTCCTCTTGCAAAAGCCCTAACTTTTGGGTACACTACTCCCAACTGGAGGATTACTACTGGTAGTACCAGGAGGGGTGGTAGTAGTTGTTGGAGGAACATTTTCTTTATTGCCAATCCTGGGGCAACTGGAATCAGTTTTCCAGTGTCCAGGCTTTACAGACATGGCAATAGGGTTTCTTTTCAGGAGAGGAAGGAGTTTGGGACCCACCCCCAGAAGAGGACTTTTGGGGCCCTGTAGTAGATGTATCCTTAGATTTATCCCCACCTTACTCTTGGGACTTGGTAGAATCTTTCTTCTGGTCACCACCCTGATTCTTAGTCTTTACTCTGGTTCTGACCCATTTGTCTGCCTTCTTTCCCAATTCTTGGGGAGAGGTCAGATCAGAGTCCACCAGGTACTGGTGTAAAAGCTGGTTTTGACAATTATTAAGGATCTGCTCCCTCATAATCAAATTGTACAATCCTAAAAAGTCATGCACCTTGTTGCCATGTATCCAACCTTCCAGAGCCTTAGTAGCACAATCTACAAAGTCCACCCAGTCTTGAGTCTGTGCCTTTTGGGTATCTCTGAACTTTAACCTGTATTGTTCAGTGGTTAGGCCAAACCCATCAATTAGAGCACTCTTCAAGACTTTGTAATTATCAGCATCCTCCTCTCTAACAGTGAGGAGCTTGTCTCTACCTTTGTCTGCAAAGGAGAGCCACAAGATTGCTGCCCACTGCTCCTGCGGGACCCTCTGTACTTTACAGGCCCTCTCTAGAGCAGTTATCCATTTGTGGATGTCATCCCCACTCTGGTAGGGAGGGACAATCTTGCTCAGGTTTCTATGGTCATAAGACCTTTCCCTATCTTTGGGGAAACTGCTGCCACCATGGGACTCTAGTCCCAACTTTTGTCTCTCTCTATAGAGATCTAGGGACTCCCTGTCTATAGCCAATTGCTGTTTTCTGAGTTCAAGCTGGGCTTGCTCATACTGAATCAGTCTCTTCCTCCTCTCATGAGAGGATTCCCTCCTATGAGAGGAGACAGAGGTCCCTATTGAGGTGTCAGAGTGGTTAGACTCCTGAGAAGGAGACCTAGACCTTCTGGGCACACTCAGAACTCTTCCTGGGGGGACAAAGGGGAGGTCAGTCTGATCCTCCTCCTCCTCCACAGGAGGAATTGGGTTTTCCAGGACAAGGTCATTTTCACCTTCCTGGCCAGTTTCAGAGGGGGGGGGCCTGGGTTTCTTCACCCCTGGCCCCTTCCTCATCCTCTGCCCCACCCTCTCTGCCTACCCCTTCAGGCCCTATGGGTCTGCTGAGATCATCAGCTAGTAACACCTCCCTGAGGTGTTGGGTGCTGGCACTTTTGCCTGCCTTCAGCTTCCTAGTATTGCATAATGCTCTCAATTCCAAGAATGGGAGTTTATCATACTTGGAGGGAAGAAGCCCACTGGCTTCTGGCAAGGACTCACTGGGTCCTGGCTTTGAAGACATTACTAGTGAGGTGTGGTGTATGCACTACCTACTCTAGTGTGGCCTACTAAACTCTCTTGAGTTGTAGAAAGGGTGTGCTATCCCTTAACACACAACTCTAAGTTCAGTAGAACTTACTGTATTACTAAGCTTGATTTATATGTACCTTAGGTACCCTTAGTGGTTTTCAGTTGATCAATTCAATTGAGATTATCTGGTAAAACAATAGCAAGCTGGAATCCCACACGCTGCACACCAATGTGAGAAGTTGGCCTGGCATATGCTGTCCACTAATTATAGTGGGCACCTTGCACCAGTCCAAACAACCCCTTATTGGAGATAGGTTAAAGACAACCTTTATTGAAAGCTATCCTAGTGGTAGCTATGGAGAGCAGCCTTCAGGCTAAGTCTTGAAGGAATGTAAAGCAGCTTGTTTTACCAGTCTATAATCTCTTGAGTGACCAAATGAAAGAGGACCACACCAGGTATATATTCAAAATATATGTATTTATTGCTAAACACACCCCTCTAGTCTCTTTATGAGGCTAAAGTTCGAAGTACATAAATTATAAGTTAGTTATCTACAATAATAGCACAAATACACGTTTGAGCCCTAGGGGCGTACCAAACCATATACCAATAAAGTGGTATAAGAACCACGACTGAGCTAGACACAGGGCCTAGAGCCTGTAGAAGTGCTTGGACCACAAGGAACCACCCAAGGTAGTGACACAGGGGACCCACGGGGGACGCTTGCAGTGTATGAACACAGCCGCGAATCGCCGTTAACTTCTATGGGGAAAGTCGCGATTTGAATTTAAAAGAAAAGGGACACTTAGAGGAGGACTTGGAGCAAACCCTTTGAGAACTAGGCTGTTCTAGTGTCAATACCCACGGGAGCACCGGAGTACTCGAGTTACCTCACCCAGGGGAGCCGGGTGCATAGGTGTCTTTCGGGGTCGGGTTTCGTCGTCGCTTTCAATGGAGATCTGCTGCAAAGTGCTGCTGGCGGCCAAGTCGAAAGTGTTCGGGTGGATCCAAAGGTGGATCGAAGATCTGAAGAACCTGAAAGCAGAGGGGTCAGAGTCTGGGTCACTAGCCAGTGACTAGGAAGGCGATGAGCAGATGCCCACCGATGTCGAGTGCTTCAGGTAGGTTGACGGTCGTCTTGACTCTTCAGCCACGAGGTCCAGGAGGCGTCGACGACGACCAGGAGCTGGATTCGAGCTGTCCCACGACGTATGTCGATTGCAGGGGTGTCGGCGACCGGATTGGACCTAACAAGCCTTGGCAACGGCAAGTCTCGTGGAAATGGAAGAAGGACGTGTCTGCGGCAGCGGCATCCATTTTGTGATGCCAGGGCTCTGGAAAGTCAGTACCGGGTATACCGGTGTGTACATGTCTCTCCCTCTAGAAGGGTGGAATGCTACCCCCGCCGCCAGAACTGGCGGGGGGGGTAGTATTCCAAGATGTTTGACACCAAACACGACATGTTTCCGTGCAGCCATCCCAAAGTTAGCATTTAACGCGAGGTTATAATGCGCTTAAGAGTATATGGTCGGGCTGCACTATAAACAGCATCAGAGAAGGGTCTCCGAACGCTGCAGAGGGGCCCAGCTCATGCAGGGGCACCCTCTCACATAGGAACCACGCACTCTGCCTTCAGAATTGATAAGGCCTGCCATAGGAGTGACTTATAGATTTATATGTGTGTATGTATTTAGTGATATAGGTAGCCTATATCACAGTAAGGGGTGCATGCACCACCTTACCCAGGCTGCAGTAGCAGACCTGTGGTGTCATTTTGGATGGCCTTCCAGGGGTGGCACAATACATGCTGCATCGCCTGGTAGGCCTCTGAGGTACCTATGCCCTGGGTACATAGTATACCATATACTAGGGACTTATAAGGGCACTCCAGATTCCAATCAGAGATGTGCCTAAGGCACATGGAAACCATTTTATAGAGGAAGCAGATAGACTGGGGCCCTGAATAGCAGGATCCCAGTCCAACTAAGTCATAAACCAGCAAAACACCAGAAAAAAGTGGGGGCAACCATATAGTCAGATTCCACCTTCCTACAATATTCAACAACCAGCTCACTAGACCAGAGGTTCTTAACCTATGGTCCGGGGACCCTGAGGCTCCGTTAAGTCTTCTCAGGGGGCCTGCACACTGATTAGAAAATTAAATAATATTAACAGATTAATAAAGAAATTACATGTATAATTAATTTTTTTTAAAAGGTTCTGTAAATGTGAAGGAATTTGAAATTGGAGGCTAAAAATGTACTTTGTATTCTCAGATTGATTGGTGGGAGCAGTGCAAGTGCATCAAACTGAATATAGAATACAAGATAAGTGGCCTCAAATGAATTTAGAAAAGCTTCAGCCTTCCTGTTAAATTAAATATTTCATCATTTGTGTATATGTTTAATGAGTGTTTGTTTGTGTATTTTTCATGTACTGTTTTGCGGTTCAAATCATTGAAAATCTTAGGCCGAGGTCCCCAACTTCCAGTGATGACTCTTTGGGGGTCCCAGATTCCAATAATGGTTCAGTGGGGGCCCCCAGAATACAGTAATGAGTAAGTGGGGGTCCTCAGAAATCAAATGGTTAAGAACCACTGTACTAGGCCATGTTTCCTCTCACTGTGTAAGGAAAGACACTTTTGGCACTGGTGACCCTTGCAAAGCTCCCTGAACACTGGAAAGAAGGGCCATTCTGTGGTGTAAGCTCCCAGCAAGGACAAGGAGAGCGGCTTCTGCAGTGAGTGCTCACATTACACTTAATCTTGCCACAGTGAAAGTACAAATTAGTGCCAAGACCTCCAGGGCAGATCTGAATTCGTAGCAGGTGGTTCTCCTCCCTGTTCACATTTGACATGTACCTGCAGAATCTCATCACGGGCAGCTCAGGTTACAAGTCTGCGCAGTTGTATGAGGTCAATTAGCTTTAATTGCTTTCGACTTTGAACTTTGGCAAGCAGAACAAATAACTCAATGTCAATGAATATTTGTTACAAAATTACACAACAGAATGTACAGGAAATTGTAGAGGATTTTGCCTGGGGAAGTAAAAAGGTATAAATGATTTGGAGATGAACCGGAAGTAAAAGTTCTTTCTATGTCTGCCGTAGGCTTGGCCAACGTCGTAGGGGTGGGATGACTGGGTTTTGAGTTGGGTTGGACCTCAGCTCGAGAATGGAAGGCTCACTAGAGCAGACATGGGTAGGGCTCAGAGGCTCATGAATTGGTAGGGATCAGAGGCTCTTGAACGGGTAGCTTACAAGCTCAGGATTGAGCGCTAACTGACTAAGAGGGGGATAGCTCACAGCCTCAGGAAAGGGTAGGTAGCTGGGTGATGGGTAGGAGGCTGACTGGCTTATGCATGATAGCTTACAGGTGCAGCAGTAGACGCCAATAGCTCACAGGCATGAAAAGTTTACTTACTCAAAAAGTAGGTAGGACTCACAAGTTCTCTGAAATTGGTAAGGATCACAGAATCAAGGTTGTAGTGTTCACGGGCTCCGGAAGCTGTGAGTCACATTTACTAAGGTAATGCAGGGACTCAATACAAGGGCAGTGCTCACGAAAGTAAAATAGAAAAAGTTAACAGGCTCTAGAATGGATCAAGCTCATAGGCTCACGGGTGGGTAGCTCACAGGTTCCGGCATAGATACAGCTCATAGGCTCACGGGTGGGTAGCTCATAGGCTCTGGCATAGATAAAGCTCATAGGCTCACGGGTGGGTAGCTCACAGACTCTGGCATAGATACAGCTCATAGGATCACAAATGGGTTGCTCACAGGCGCTGCCATAGATAAAGCTCATAGGCTCACAGGTGGGTTGCTCACAGGCTCTGCCATAGATAAAGCTCATACAGCTCATAGGCTCACGGGTGGGTAGCTCACAGGCTCTGCCATAGATAAAGATCATAGGCTCATGGGTGGGTAGCTCACAGGCTCTGCCATAGATAAAGATCATAGGCTCATGGGTGGGTAGCTCACAGGCTCTGCCATAGATAAAGCTCATAGGCCCACGGGTGGGTAGCTCACAGGCTCTGCCATATATAAAGCTCATAGGCCCACGGATGGGTAGCTCACAGGCTCTGGCATAGATAATGCTCATAGGCTCACGGGTGGATAGCTCACAGGCTCTGGCATAGATACAGCTCATAGGCTCACTGGAGTACATCTCACAGGCTCTAACATAGATAAAGCTCCTAGGCTCAAAGGTGGGTATCTCACAGGCTCTGGCATAGATACAGCTCATAGGATCACGGGTGGGTAGCTCACAGGCTCTGGCATAGATAAAGCTCATAGGCTCACGGGCGGATAGCTCACAGGCTCTGGCATAGATAAAGCTCATAGGCTCACGGGTGGGTAGCTTGCAGGCTCTGGCATAGATACAGCTCATAGGATCACGGATGGGTTGCTCACAGGCGCTGCCATAGATAAAGCTCATAGGCTCACGGGTGGGTAGCTCACAGGCTCTGCCATAGATAAAGCTCATAGGCCCACGGGTGGGTAGCTCACAGGCTCTGCCATAGATAAAGCTCATAGGCTCACGGGTGGATAGCTCACAGGCTCTGGCATAGATACAGCTCATAGGCTCACTGATGGACAGCTCACAGGCTCTGGCATAGATAAAGCTCCTAGGCTCAAAGGTGGGTATCTCACAGGCTCTATAGATACAGCTCATAGGCTCACAGGTGGGTTGCTCCCATGCTCTGGCATAGATAAAGCTCATAGGCTCACTGGTGGGTAGCTCACAGGCTCTGCCATAGATAAAGCTCATAGGTTCACAGGTGGGTAGCTCACAGGCTCTGGCATTGTTAAAGCTCAGAGGCCCACGGGTGGGTAGCTCACAGGCTGTGGCATAGATAAAGTTCATAGGCTCACAGGTGGATAGTTCACAGGCTCTGGCATAGATACAGCTCATAGGCTAACTGGTGGACAGCTCACAGGCTCTGGCATAGATAAAGCTCCTAGGCTCAAAGATGGGTATCTCACAGGCTCTGGCATAGATACAGCTCATAGGCACATCTGCTCACAGGCTCTGACATAGATAAAGCTCATAGGCTTACTGGTGGGTAGCTCACAGGCTCTGCCATAGATAAAGCTCATAGGTTCACATGTGGGTAGCTCACAGGCTCTGGCATAGATAAAGCTCATAGGCTCACTGGTGGATAGCTCACAGGCTCTGGAATGGGGATTGACTTGTTTAGGTGTGTACATTTCACAGGCTCATAAGCTCAGGGACAGCAGAAGGCACATTAGCTTTGGCATGGAAAGCTCACAGACTCTGGACTAAAAGTAAATAGTTCCTAGGATCAGAAAAAGTGGCTAATTGTTTCCAACAGCCCAATGGGATAAGTAGTGCAGGAACTAAAGCCAGTTTTGCAGTGAGGGGCGTATACAACAATGCAGCTCAAGGGCAATGCATATAGGGGTAAGAACAAGCACGTGCATTGCATCTCAGCTTTCCAGAATTACTGGCACAAGGTCATGCAAAATTCAGAGCTGACAATCTGCAAGCAGACAGGGACACAATAAGGATTTGTGGGGCACTGAGCATGATATATTTTGGGGCCCCTCTTTGGAGCAACTTTGAATGTATTACCTTTTTCGGCTCCCTCAGGCTTTTATATGTTAAAGCTCCAGAAACAGGGACAGCTAAAAGCTCAGACTGCCTGGTGCCCATCATCAGCCCAGTATACCAAAAGAAAGCTTGAACAAGCATTAATAAAGCCATTTCTTTTTGAATTTGGATCTAAATTTCTTTACTTACAACAGCAACATTTTATGTAGAATTCAGAGTCTAACCTGCTTCAGTGCTTAATTTGAGCCAGTGCTTTCCCACAGCACCGGCACTTAATTGGTTTCCGGTGCTTGGCACCGGCACTTATTTGTCAACATCATACAGTCTATCACATGGTGGCGCTGCTCATCTAATTTAGAGATGAGCAGAACAACGGTTGTTTAGGAATACAATATACATTAAAAAATTGCTAACACCTACCTCCCCAGCCATTCCTTTAGTTTTGGGGACCTGGAATAATCTGAACTGTTGCATTTACATGCAAGAGAGATAGTTAGTAGTTGTTTTGGCAGCGTTTACATGCGAGAGAGATAGTTAGTAGTTGTTTTGGCAGCGATGACAAGGGCGATGGGTAGTGCAAGCTGCAGTGGCCTCCTGGTCAGAGCCCTGGCACTTAATATTTTACAAATTAAGCACTGACCGGCTTGTTACTGCCATTGTACCAAAAACACGCTCAGGGTGACTTGTTAGATGTTTAGTGGACAAGTGCAAAATATTAAGGTAAGACTTATTCATATAGCACTTCAAATTGTTGTAATCACTATTGGCGTTCTTGCTGTAATAGTTAAAGTCAAAGCTGCTCTGGGGACTTTTACCATTCCATTGGTAAAAATCGAATAACTTCCTCCTCAATTCTCTTCCCCTGCCTTGTCCCTCTCTTCTCCTCTATAAATGTGTGCACTTCTCTGGCTGCACAGTTACACGTGACCTGACCCTTCTGAGTAAGAGAAATAGAAGGAGGCAAATTTCAAGAGATGTACAGAGACGTAAAGATAACAGTATAGCGGGAGAAGTGAAGTAAAGGGAGAAAAAGGTTGAGATAGAGATGTTGTACAAAGATAGATAAGGTAGGGAGAGAAGTAAAGTAAAAATATAAATGTGAGGTGGTAACCATAAGGAAAGATAAGGAGAGGTAGAAAGAGGAAGAGGTAGAGAAAGAGAGGCTGAGAAATAGGTAAGGTTTTAGAGTGTGATAGAGAGGTACAGAAAGATAGAGATAGAGACAGGAGTATAAATTAAAAGAGAGACAGAGGAGTACTGTACTCCTAGGGATGAGGTAGAGAGAAGGGTAATTTAGAAAATGGCAAATTAGAGAGAGGTAAAGGCAATGAGAGGTAGAAGTAGACAGAGAGACTTGACGGAAACCAAAGTGATGATAGGTAGAGGGAAAGCAAAATGAGAAGAATAGAGGGAGGAGTGAAGGGTGGAAGAAGACATGTGGTGTAGAGCAGAAAGAGGAACTTGAGAGACATCGGTGAAACAGAGCACGAGAGGTGAGGCTTATACAGATGCAGAGACGTTTTGAGATAGAAAAAGAGGAAGTGATGGTTAGATAGAGAGGTCCATAAAGAAAGAGGTTTAGAGAGATAGTTGACGTGGAAGGGGTGAGTCCAAAGACAGATATATGTTTGTTTGTGTGAGAGAGAGAAAGACAGAGAGAGAGACAGAGAGAGGGAGAGGCAAATGAGCTGATAATAGAGAAAAAGCAGCAGAGAAACAAAGGTAGCCAGAAAGGAGTAAGATATTTAGATAGGTAAAGGAAAGGGAAAAGAGGTAGATTGTAAGAAAGAGGAGGTGGAGAGGTGAAGTAGTGAACTAATGGTGAGATAAATTGAGAGTTGAAGTAGTAAATGAAAAAGTGATAGGTAGTGGGGAAGATGTGAGGGAAAAAAATAAATAAGAGTGAGAGGTGAGGTGAAGTGGTGAGGTAGAGAAAGGTCTGAGAAAGAGATACAGAGAGGTAAGGTAGCAGAGATGCAGAGAGAGAGAGAGAGAGAGAGAGAGAGAGAGAGGGAGGTGAGTTAGATATGGAAATGAGATTGTTTGAGAAGTGAAGTAGATTAAGGAGAGATACAGAGAGATCAGGTTGAAAAAGTGCAGAGAAGTGGAGAGAAAGGGATGAGGTAAAGAGAGGGGATCGAGAGTGAGAGACATAGATATAGGCAGAGGGAGTGATAGAGGAGCAAGGCCATGAGAGAGAGGTAGAGGAAGATGAAATTGAGTGAGGTATTTTGGGTATATAGAGAGGAAAGGTAGAGAGACCTGAGATAGAGAGAGAGGATGAAGGTGCATAGAGAAGGTAAAATAGAGAGAGAGGTTAAGAGACATGGTTAAGAGAGATGAGGTGCCATGAAGTAAAGAGAGAGAAACAACACAGAAAGACTGAGAAAAGCCACCATCTGCCTGAAAGAGAGAGTTAAGGCTGGGCAGGCCAGCAAACACAGAAAGGGGCACATTTACTGCTTAGCGCAATCTAGTGCAGCAACCAACATTGCTGTGCTGTATTGCGCAAGGGGGGAGAAAGGAGCGGAGAGCCATATTATTGAAAGTCATGCATGGTGCTGAGGTGCTTGTGTGCTGTCAAGCGTGGGATTTGTACTGGAAGCATGTCCTTCTAGTGCTAAAAATCCTACACTGAACACATTGTATATGTGCTGTAACACGCAGCACGCATACAATGTGTGGAATATTCACAGAAATGAAAACCTTTATTCATTTTACCACCTGCTTCAAGGGGCTGTTTTTTAAATTATTTTTTTATTTACGCAAAGCACTGCCTGGCTTTCTTTAGTAGATCAGGCTTTGCATCAAAATTGGGGACAGGATGTGGCCTAACGGCTAGGCCTGCTGACCTCAAATCTGGGGAATCGGGTTCAAGTCTCGGCAACAACGCTCAACATCCTGCGATTCTGGGCAAATCACTTAAACTCCCTGTGCGTAACAAAAATGAATGTGTCCTTATGTAACGCAACTGGTGCTCATGTAAAGTGCTCTGATACCTGATACCTTTGGGTCAAGTTCGCGCTATAAAAACCGCAGAAAAAAAAACTACTAGGTATGCTTGCGCTAATCCACCCATGTAATTCCCTCTTAGCACAAATCAGCGCCAAACGCTATTTGGACTGAGAAAAGGGTACCTTCCCAGCTCAAAAGAAGTTTTGCACTGGAACGTAAATACCCTTGCAAGAGTTTGCGCTGCTTAGCGTCACATTGTGTGACTTCTACAATGCCAATCCTTAGTAAATGTGGCCGTACGATTCTGTTAAGCATGCTCGGATTTAAAATTTATTTAAAAAAAAAAAGCTGTTTTTATGAGCAATCTTAATATGGCAGCAATTGCGATTGTCCACTCACTTTATCAAGGGGCCCCATGAAAGGTTGGGTCCCTGGGCAATTGCCCCCTTTGCCCGTGTCTTAAAATGTCTCGGAATGCAGTCAGTCCAAAGAAAAGTAAGGACTCCAGAATATTTCCTACTAGGCAGGAACAGGAAACAGCCTAGACATCAAGTAAAGGACAATAGTTGGACAGTAGCAGTCATGGGAGACAACTGATGCACTTGGAATAGCCAGATCAGCAAAATGAGTAATCAACAGTTCAGTTCTGCTGAAGGGCAAATTCAGGAGGCAGATCGCTGACAACAGGTTCACAGTTTGTTCACAGTTGGTGTGGGCGGAACTCGAGGAGTTTTACTCCGCGGAATTCCGTGGAGTTACAAAAAACTATAAATACTAATGCGCCTGGCTGTAATCTCATGCTTAGCGTCCTTAGTTCACATAAACAGTTAGCAGCAGCAACAACCGGGCTCACAGCACACCCAGCCATGGCACTCCACAGCGTCCTCCGCCCTGGTCTTTTTCAACAACCAAGTGGCCGTCATGACCGGGGGCGGTGGAGGCATCGGACGGGCCATATCAGCAGAGCTGCTCACGCTAGGTCAGTGATGGCACAGGTATTGTAGAAAAGAGCTAAAGCGCTAACGGCCTGTGCGCAGTGCGCCAGCAGTGGAGGCTATGCCGCTGGACTCAACCTAGAGAGATGCAGATTAATATAGCACTGACCTGGACCCTGTGGGGGTTTCAGGGCACTTGCGCTGTCAGCTTCCGCCAGATCCATTGCTCCCCTTCACATCTGCTGATTACCGTCCCTATATTTTGTTTAATGTGATTTGTCTGATCTTTAATTTGTATTTCTATTTATGGATTTTGTTTTTTAATATATATAAAGAAGTTGTCGAGCATTATAAACATAGCCATAGTCCTACTGAACAGAAGTCGCATTGTTGCCATGTTAAAGTCATGCCCGTAAATGTCAGTGCCCCAGAGAGAGCCGGCGGTGCTGTGGATGGGTAGAGGAGTCTAAGTGCAGTACACCCAGATGAGTCTGGCTTGTCTGACTGCCAGTGCCATGCACCCTTTACTCAACTGCTCGTATCTCAAACCATGGCTCCCGGTGATTGGTTTACTCGTCGCTCCATCAGGACTCCCACCAATCTCGGATGGGTAGCCGGAAAGTGTGCATCCTCTGCAGTTGGATGGACATCATTGGACGACGTTAGCCACAGGCACAAAAAAAAGACTACGAAGGGGTGCTCTTTAACTAAATGAAAATTGAAGTATGATGATAGTGCTGATTAATTCCGCCGGCAGAGCGGCAAATTTATTAGTAATTCCACATTGCAAGAGTAGCGCAGAATTACTAAATTCCTCCAATTCCGCCAGCGGAATTAAAAATTCCACCCACCCCTAGTACACAACTTTCTAGGTTGGACCAGATTAAAGGATACTTATGGCGTCAATTCCTTCTTGGAAAAAACAAAATAAAAGGAAAAGATGAAGGAAACAAAAGAATGAAAGAATGGTAGAGAAGGCACTCTAAGCACTGATCTTGTCCAGTGCAGGGTGGCGGATGTGTGTGTTGGTCGTAGCGAAAGACTAGGTGGTTACAAACATCTAAAGATTACATAAATCACACAAAATGAAATAAAATAAGCTAAAAACCCCAACAAGCATACAACCAAATGCTACTTGACTAAAGTCCAGATTGCTCATGATGCAGCTCAAGATACAAGCCTTGTGCTGGAAGGCATGGCATGGGTCACTGCAGAGACATTGACAAGGCGTTGTAACAGGCTTGACATGATCTCGTCCTCCATCATGCACTGACTTACCAGCATTCTCCATCTCAGTGGCTAAAAAGAGATGGGCATTCTTCTTGGCTTTCCCAGTCTCATCGTGCAACATGTTAGGAGTTTGTTGTTTACTGCTATTCTTGCTTGATGGAGGCAGGAGGAGCACGGTGGGGTGGCAACACCACTTCTCAGTAGCTGTTTCTATGCCTACCGCCCACCCTGCCCCTTTCCTGAAAAGCAAATGTGTCCTAGCTGAGATTAGACCCTAGCTATAATATAAAATGCCAACATGGATTACATCACAGGTGAGATAATCAAGGGACTCCTTAGCTATATTGCTGTTCTTGGATCAAAATGTAGTCCCTTAATGCCAACATGTGAGTTATTAGGCCCCATCTTCATTTTAACAACCTGTATTTGCATGGATAAACTTTATTCAACAATGTGGTAAGAAGTTTTATTTCATATTGACATGATTCATTCGGCTAGTGTGAAAATTGCTTCGTGAAGTCTTTCTGAATTGTAGTAATAACTTGTTTTATACATAGTCCTTTATAGTACGCCTCTGCTGTCCCTAAGTGCTTTGAGTAAAAAGTGTAAGTATTACTCAATTTATTGATACTCCTTTTACCAAACTTTGTTGAATGGAAGACTGAGTCAGCCTTGCTGGGATGCAAACTCATGGCCTACATATTACTGAATATGTCAGACTCGAACATCAGACTCACTGAACCTACCTGGGCAATTACATTTTTTTCCCAAACAAGGAGTGCTTATATGTACTGTGGTGGCTGCAACACTGAACAAACTGATAGGCATGAGAAAATATATATATGATGTGTATTCGAACGAATAGAGGCATCTGATTGAGGATCATATTTTATAATCATGTATGATAGTTATATATAGTGCACACAGATACAGTGGTGCTATTTTACTGAAATCAAAGCAATAGCAGAAAAAACATCTCACACTTTTCTTTCAGTTGCCAATGAGATCACAGAAGGCAGCATTTCGCAACCTTTGAGCCAAATATCATGGCCATTGACCCTGATCACATCACAAAAAGGAATTCATACAGCTTGGCTCCCAACATCACACACACTGTGGATGCAATCTACACCTTGCTAAGACAGTAAGGGCCTGTGTTTGACCTCATAATCTAAAGAGATCATCACATCATCTCTTTCCATACCAACCAGGAGAGCACCAACAGGAAGAGGCTAGAGCAATAGAAATTACAGACAATGGAAGAAATTTAATGTCTCAGCTCTTAACACGTATCTTACTAAAACCTCATTCAACAACAAATGGTGTAAGTGGTTTAATTCTACAACCAGATCATTGATGGTTTTGACAAACAAATGCCAGCTATGGCACTCTTTCGGCGTAAACACATGAAAGAGGTACCTTAGATCAATAAAAAGATTAAGACACTGAGGGGTATATTCACAAGAACGTGCGCCAAACATCTCCAAAAAATGTTAACGCAACTTCACACATCGCAGTCTATCGCGGGAAAATAACCCTGTGTTAACGTGGAATTCACAACACGGCGGTACCATGCGATAGTCTCCCGAAAACGCAGACAATGTCCGCGATACAACAACCGCGACGGTGATAAAAAACCCAAACCCCAACGCGTAAAAAGACGCGATGGGCCCAAATGCGATAAGAAAACAGTGATAACCAGCGAGAGGCCAGTAATACCCACGCGTAATGTGGGAAAAAACACAAGAACAGCATACGGAAAATGACACTAAAAAGGAAATGAACTGCGGAGTACCACGGATGCACCCTGACCGACTGCAGTGGACAACATGAACCCCACAATCCCCACGGAGGAACACCCAGGAATCCAGGGCTCGTGGAAGGGCAATGAGAAGAGGAAGAGGAAGACGGGGTACAGTCTGCAGGAAAACACGATCATCGTCACGGATGAGATAGAACACCACCACCAACTGTACGTCAGCAAACAAAGAGGCAACAAAGAGGCAAAGATGGCACACCATCTAGGACCATGTGAATGCCGTCGCAGCACCGAGGAGGACAATGGAAGAGGACAAGAGGCGCTGGATTGATGTGAATGGCAAAACCAAGCCGAAACTCGCTGCCAACATGAAAGCAGCAACGCACATCAGAGGAGGGGGGCCAGCAGAACACCAGGAGCTGAATGACATGGAGAAGATGGTGGCCAAAGTCATCAGTCGGGAGACGGTGACAGGAGTTGTGGATCCGGACACTGCCCAACATGACCCGACACTACATCAACAGGGTGCGTACCGACCAGGGAGTGGGGGGACGGGGGGAGATGGGCACAATGGCACACATGCACAATTAAGCAGAGCACACTGCACACCCACAATGACTCAGGATCATGTCCCTGATCCCACTGGAACACTTCGGCACACACACAAACACCAAGTAGTCCCACGTACACCATGTGCCCAAAGGGGCACCCACCCAGCACATCAAGAATCACACAACCTTCACATTCACACGTGCAAAACACAGCAAACATGCATATACGTCAGCCACACTGACAATGCAAGAGACACCACATGACGAGTAGCATGGCTGCAGTCCAATCATCATGACAATGTTCACGGCACGACACTGAGGTGGCTGAGTGCGGACCACAACCGGAAAGGAGCAGGTCACACTCGGACACAACCACCTGCACAAACAACCCCTGACCTCAACGACACATCTGCGGACAAACCATGAACAAGAGTCACAACTCGACAAAGAGCACAAGTCACCCAAGTCTGCAACATCTCAGCACTGTGAAAGCACAGAACTGAAAGGCACACCGCATGAAAGGGATAAGTGGCAGCCAAATCAGAGCCGCAGGAGCGACTCACCCACCGTGCAGCATACGCACATTAGAATAAGTGCACCTGGACATTGACAACATCGTGGTACAAACAGCAACACCTCCACAACAGAACACAGGACACAACTGGTGCCGCATATGTGCACAACATGGCCAATCACATCTGGCACAGCAGGAAACTGTGACATGACAATGTACAAGTACAACCTGTAACCTGCAAATATTTTTTATTCACACATGCTGTGTTTGTGGACATTTTGTACTATCCCATGATTGCCAGGGACGGCCACAATGTGACGTGCTCATGTGAAGAAATTGGCAATGAGGGTGTTCCTGCGGGCTATTCCTGCCGCAGCTGCAGTGGGATGTGGGCCACCTGCCCCATCATCCTCATCATCGTCCGGTACTTCTGGAACTTGGATCCATGGGGCATTGGTGTGTACACAGATGTTGTGCAACACACAACATGCAACGATCATCTTGCACACGATGTCTGGCCTGTACAGGAGCCTTCCACCTGTGACGTCCAGGCACCTGAAACGTGACTTCAACACGCCAAATGTGCGTTCCACGATGCCCCTGGTGCGTATGTGGGCCGCATTGGACTGCCTCTGGGCGGGTGTGTTCGGGTCTCAGAGGGGTGTCATCATCCAAGGGCAGAGTGCATAACCTTGATCACCTGTGACAGCGCAGAGAAAAAAGAGTCAATACTTGGTTCGGCATGATGTGTTGGCAGGCCCACTAGTCCAGTGACACCTGTGCTGGCTGTGTGTGGGGTGAGTGTAAGCCAGCCCTCAGGGAGTAGCTGGTGCTGGCAACAACTTCAACACTCTTCAGGCACTCAGAAATGCAATGTTCGACCAGCAAGGGACCATGACTTGAGTTGCACAGAGTTAGTGGCCATGGATGCACAGCGGCCGACACGGGCCTACCGCCACGGGATGCTGACTTGCGGGACACTGAGGTAGGGTCATGAAGGCAGAGCAGGGTCCCGTATGTATCAAAGGTGGTTTTCACGGAGTGTCTCGGGGGAGAGTGGGAGGTGTACCCCCAGGGCATGATGCAGAGGGCACATGCCAGCTGTGTCCAGCAACATGGCGGATATGAATGCCACAGACTCATGCCAAACACCAAGTCCGTACCTGCCAGTTGCTGATGACAACCCCCAGGCCACAGGCTCAGACACCAACGATGTTCTGCCGGAGGCTGACGGTGTCTCACGGCACACAGGGTTAGAGGCACCAGGTCAGTCCTTGCTAGTGGTCGACCTCCTCCGTAACGGTGATCCGTGTTTCCACCGGACTGAAACGCATCCTTCTCTCACTCCTCTCCCTGCGTTCACTGGCATGAACTCTGCCATTGATTAATCAGGACTTAGTTCTAGATGTGGGACATACTGGACTGCAGTGAAGGCCGGCTGCAGGGGTGGAGTATGTCAATGAATGAGGACTCCTGGGGGCCTGTGTCACAGAGGACAGCGATGGTCTGAGAAGGCTGCCAAGGTCGCGGGCATGGGTCTTGGGTCTTGGGGCTAGCACCGGCATGTGGTGGGCCCTCTTTGACACACAACGGTGTCGGCAGGTGAGCAGTACGGCCTTGGTGCGCTGGGGCGGGCAAGCCGGGTCTGGGTATCAGTGGCCTGGGGTGCAGCAGGTGCACAGGCTCGCAGGCCCCGCTGCTCACGACGTCGGCCTCGTGGTGGGCTGTGAGGCGCCGCCCTGGCAGTGACGTTGGCCATTCCGGGAGAGCACCACGCTCAGCGCCACAGTGTTTTTATCCACACCCCTGCGCAGGCCTGGCGTAAGCCGGGCCAACCCACTACGCTCACGCACACGGGGGGGACGCAGCGAGCGACATTTCCGCGATCTACCCCACAGCCTGGGGTGACATGGTTGCGTCCACTGTCCACTACTCTCCAGACACCAGCAGTTAATGTCTGCATGGACATATCTGTGGTTTGCATACCCAGGTCTGTCCAGCACATTCACGCCACACTTGTCGTTGTGTACATTCCCATTTAGGGGTCACTTGCCTCATTCGCACATGCCTGCTTTCAGCCCCTCCACACATTCAGCTGTTGTGTGGCTGTGGTGCCATGATGTAGCTGGCTTGTGTACATGGGAAGCCCAGGATCCCAATGGAGTTGTGTTGTTGGTAGGTGGGCATGTTGATTGACATGTTGTTTGTGGTTTGGTCACGTGTGCATTCCCACAGTTGCGCGTTGTGTGATGGTGGCTTTGAGGTGTGTGGTGTGTTGATTTGGTACTTACCAACGAGCAGTGCATTTGCATAGGTGCCATCCTGGAAGCGCTGATTGATGATGGACTGTCGGAAGATGTAGGAATCGTGCACACTGCCTGGGTAGTTTGCGACGACATTGGTGAACATTCCCCGGTGGTCCACTATTGCCTGCACATTGATGGAATGCGTGTGCTTTTTGTTGCGGTAGATGTGTGCAGTGTCCGCAGGGGGCACAAGTAGGACATGTGTGCAGTCAATGGCCCCCAACACGTGTGGGAATCCAGCAATGGCGTAGAAGCCTTGCTTGGTCTCCAGCTATTCCTGCGCAGTGTGGGGGAAGTGAAGGTACTGGGGTATGAAGCTGATGATGGCATCCAGGACAGGTGTGATGGCCTTTGATAGGGCTGGCTGTGAGACTCCCCCAACTCTGGCCATTGTTGGTTGGAAGGTGCCAGAGGCCAACATGTGCAGCACAGCCAGCAGCTTTGTCTGCGGTTGGATGTTGGTTGTCCGCTGTGTTGGGACCGTCAGCCTGTGGCCGATGTGGGTCATGATGCGGAGGATGGTTGTCCTTTTGAGCCTGTAGTGGGCAATGACTTCCTCGGGCGTTAGGTCTGTGAGACTGGTGCGTTTTCGGTAGGTCCGCTGTCTCACTCTGCGCTGCCTCTGTGGTGGTCCGGGGGGGTGCCGGTCCGGGTCCTGGGGGTGGTGGCGGTGGGTGTTGTGGCCCTGTTGGGGCTCCAAGCTGCATGATGAGTAGCTCCATGGCGTTGGTTGTTCTTCGGGTGTGGCTGTGTGCTGGGCTCCATTACCTACTGCAGGTAGTCGTCCTGCTTAACACCAGCAAGAGGCAGGGGTTAAATACCTGCTGCTACCGCGGCTTATCGCGTGGTTTTGACTCGCATCGCGGATCTGGCAGTTCGTTGTGAAAGTGGTGTAGTGGTGTTGTCGTGTGTTTTTGCATGGGAACGCCTACTCTGCATCTCATTAGGGTTAGTTGGTGGTGTCACCCGTGGGGGTAAAATTTGCGGCAGTTATTGCGGGTATACTGGCGATGTCTGCAGTTTGCACACGCTTGTGAATGGGGCGTTAAATCTATCTCCACTTTTGATGCGTTAAGGTGGCGATAACTCGACGATAAGTCCTTGTGAATATGCCCCTGAAAGCAGAACCCAAATGGAGTGAGACTAATGATGACTCAGACAAAGTCCTCCTATTATGACATAAAAAACATACAAATCAGCGATCAAAATCAAAAGAAGATTGCATTACTCTACACAGATGACCAATGCTGTATGTCTTTCTGAAGAACTATGTAAGATTCTCCTAGAGTTCTACAACCCAGAATGCACCACCATTGCAAGCCTCTGTGACATTATTGCCATTGAGCTGATCAGAGCATACCCAAACACGCTGCCCACCCAAGCACACCAGGACCTTCAATGTCAACACCAAGCTCTTCAATAAGTGGTTTGGCGACTCCTTCAACCGCACCATTCCCACCAGGAACAAGACTTACAAAAACAACAAATGACCCAGCTGGTACATGAACGACCTCAGAGAGTCCAAGAGCCACTGCAAACAACTTGAAAGAAAATGGGGACTTGACAAAATACTACTGTAAGATCCACATACAAAGCCGCCCTCAACCTCTACCACCAACAACTACGAGATACAAAGAAAAAGCCTCTAACTCTCGGACTCGAAGCCAGCTCTGACAATGGCAAAGAACACCTCACCATCGTCAAGGAGCTGTCTAATCCCACAGCTGTGAAAAACTACATCATCCCATCCAAAGCACTCTGCAATGACATCCCAAACTTCTTCGAATAAAAGACAACTAAGATCTCTAACACATTCGAGCTGCAGCATACCGATAAGAACTCCCCCAACCAGCTGGTCACCTCCTTCATCACCAAACAGCAGCTAAGCAACTGGAAGACCCTCTTGAATGAAGAAACCATCGCACTGATGAATACCGTCCACTCAGGAGCCCCCTTAGACCCATGCCCTCACTTCTTATACAACCTTGGAAAAACCATCATCTCCGCCACGCTCACCGCTATCATCAACACCTCCATAACAACCGCCACCTTCCTGTCTTGCTTTAAAAATGCAGAAGTCAATGCCCTTTTTAAAAAAAAACAATAGCAGACCCCAACACCCTCAGCAGCTACAGACCCATCTCGCTCATGCCTTTTCCAGGTAATGTCATTGAGAAAGCCATCATTACCCAACTCGTAGACCACCTAGAACTCTATCAACTCCTAGAGAGCTCTCAATCAGGATTTCGCACCAACCACAGCACAGAGACAGCCATCATTGCGGCCACCGATGACATCAAAAGCATCCCTGACAGAGGAGAAACGCCTGCACTCATCCTCCTCCATCTCTCCGCTTCTTTTGATAGGGTCTCCCACTAGTCACTCATCAGAAAGCTTCAGCACTTGGGCATCTGCTGACTGGCCCTCTTGTGGATAGCCTCCTTCCTTATGGACAGAACTCAATGAGTTAGACTTCCCCCTACACCTCAGAACCCAAGAAACTGATCTATAGAGTCCCTCAAGGATCGTCACTCAGCCCAACACTATACGACATCTACATGACATCACCCAGGTTCTTATCACAAGTAGACTTGATTACGGAAACACCGTCTACATCGGAATCCCAGCCCATGTCCTATGCCGACTCTAAACCATCTAGAACTCCGCCGCCAGCCTCATCTTGAACATCTCGCGAAGTAACCACATCTCCCTACACCTCAACAATCTCCACTGGCTCCCAGTCCAGGAAAGATGTAAGTTCAAGCTGCTCTCCCACGCCTACAAAGCTCTCCACAACACTGGTCCAGCTTACTTAAACCACCGCCTCAACTTCTACCAACCTACCAGACACCTTCGATCTGTGTCCCAGGCAAGAGCACAACTCGCTTCCATCAAGTAGAGCAGAAGCGGAGGGTGCTCCTTCTCACACCTTGCAGCCAAGACCTACAACGACCTCCTGAAACATCTCAGAGTCTCCCCTTCCCTCATGGACTTCCAAAGGAACCTCAAGACATGGCTCATCCAGACGAAACAGGTGTGAGTTCCTCCTCCTCAGGCCTGCCCTGCTCACCGCCTAGATACCCTCATAGGTGATTATCCACACTCTACAAATTCACATGACATAACAACATAACATCAAAAACATAGAAACTAGAAATCTACCTCAGGAGTAAAACAACCAATGATCTACTTATAAGGTTCTGGAAAGGCAGAACAGAAGCTGTAAACAAGCAACAGTCAATAACCTCCTTTAATCATCTATGTGACACAGAATTCAGTCACTTGAGCAAGGCAGGCAGGCCATCTGGATCCCCAGCAAATCTCAGGCAAGAATCTTAAAATGCATCCTCCTAAAAACATGTGCTGCGTCTATAATGAGGAACATGCTAAAAACTTCCTAGGTAGAGGATCCTTTCCTTCGAAACGCAAAACCTTCTTCATCAGACCACTCAGAACCTTGATCCACCCAACCCTGTCATCCATAGACCAATCTCCATGGGGACATTCCTAGCAAAGCTGATTGAAAGGGTCATCTGCTCCCAGATCTCCAACTTTGTAGAAGAGAATTAATGGATCAACAATTTGGTTTCTGCCCAGGCTGAAATATGCATGGATATGTATTTGGGATGACCTGAAACTAATAGTGGACAACAAAGGAGTGGCAGAACCTTTACTATTGGATCTTCCTGTACATTTGACACTTTTCTACAGACTAGGCTACAAGAGCTCAGCATATGAGGAAACATACTAAGCTTCATCTCTTCATCTCCCACAGATAGGAAATGTTTTGTATAAATACTGCTGTTCACCTCACCCCCAAGCTCCAAAATGTGGAGCATCTTAAAGGCTCTATTATTTCTCCACTCCTGTTCAGCCACTACCTCACTCCCTCACCAGACCTGATCCTCTCATTCAAATTAATATGGCACAACTACACAGTTGACACATACCTTAGCCTAAAACTGGAGAACCTCTTGGAGACCTCTTTAGGAAGGGATGCATAAAAACATTGACAAATGCGAAAAGAAATTGGGGATACTAGAGACAGATATGGTGATATATTACCAACTCAGCCATTAGGCCCTACATTCCAGAAATAGGCGGGCAGCAGCCAAACAACCTACCCCATTGGAGTGATTGCTAGAACCTTCACAGGCTCCCAAGGTTTAATATCTACCACATTTTATTGCCCAGCTCTCACACATCTAATGGCCATTATCAGGGTAGATGGCAGGATTTGCTGGACAGACCAATCCCTCACAAAAGGAGTGCCAAGCTTTCTGGAAGTATATCTCTAAAACATTCAGAAACATATCAAACAGAGAGTCAGCCCATAAGATTATAATAGAATGGTACATGATGCTACATGTCTGCAGCACTTACATCAGAAGTGCTGTAGACTTGATAAGTGCTATAAGTGTCTAAAACTGGATGGGACTGTGCTACATATCTGGCGGTGCTGTCCCCCCACTCAAACCTTTTTGACACAACAAATATCCTTGTTCACATTAGGATAGTTCTATATTGTCCAATCATTGAGGACCCTGCTATCCTCATACTGGGTGTAAGGGTAACTTCAGCTTGAAAGTCTTGATTCTTTAGCAGGGGCTCTATTGTTCCAAATGCTAGGGGCCATCACAATGCTCATTGTATTGTATTAGAAGAAGACAGAGCCACCTACAATTTCACACTAGTTCCAGATCATACAAGTGGCTAGCTCTAAATACTGTAACAACCACAATAGGAGGGATGATGGTTTGACAGTCACAAAAAAACGTTACAGTAGACCTGCAGAGTAACTCCTAGTAGCTGACTTAAGAAGCCTGCTTGTGCTCTGACCCTTCTCTTTTCCTACCACCGCAGTCAGGGCGGGCTCTTGGGCGGTGAGACCGGTGCCACCGCACCGGGTGCTGACTTCCAGGGGGTGCTGTTTTTGCAAGTTTATTATGGTTTTAAAGCATCTGCTGCTGCATTCCTTTCCTCCAGCATTTTCCAAGCAACAAAAAAAAAATGTCATGCTAACACCTGCGATTAATGTTCTTCCTGTAGAGAGATCATCAGAGTTTTGTCTAGTTGAGGTTTTGACTCATTCTAAAGTAGCACAAAGGGTTAATATGCTTGTTGCAAAGAATGTGTACCATGCAGATTACAAAGTGCATATAATGTAAATAGGTCAGTGGGTTACTGCTTTCAAAAGAGACATCCTTTTGTTACTTGCAATTTATAAGTTAAAATCCTAACATAAAACAGTGAGCTATTAACTTTCATCAAAGCAGTGCATGCACACTGTAAAGTATAGATTAGAGCATAGACAGGGCTTTAAGTGGGCTGAAAAAACAGGGGGGTCTCTCAAAGGGGCGTGGCCAATGTAAGTAAGGGAGTGGCTTTAAAACAGGTAAGCTAAAAATCTGTGCTTAGCATAGTGTGCTGCCCGACTGGTATTTTGCTGCTTTTGTCATTGCATCCAGATATATAATACAAGCAACATTACACCTACAACAAGCCAAGACTATTGACTTTGTAAGTGGTTGTTAGTTGCTTCGGCTTCGTTCTATATAATATTGAAAATGCTGCAGTTCTGAAATAATGAGACTGTGAAAGCACTATAACGAGTCTCTTTGAAGTTACATTACAGGCAATGAAGGGTGATACTGCTGCAGAGTTAAGATTTTTTTTTCACCGTGGGCAAAAATGGAGAGCCCGATAGGGACCCGTCTCAGCACTTGCTTTTTAGCACCGGCAGGACCCGGCCCACTTAAATCCCTGAGCATAGATTAATGTTGCAAAAAGGGTTAATTTGGGTAGAAATCAATTCGTATTATTAAAGAGAATGCCCAACTATGGTGTTCCTTTTTAAACTCTGAGTTTGTGGTTCTCTAGACCAAGCACTCTTGAACTATACTGCCTACCAGTATGGATGGCATGTCGCTCCTACACCTTGAAGTCCTCTGACTTATGTAACATTTCCTATACAGTGATTTACAAACATATGATTGATTGTCTCTGTGTAATGTGTTTGTGATGCAAAGTGCTCTGACACAGTACACTGGTATGAGTGCCGCTATATAACTAATTAAATGCATCTGAGAGAAAGTGGCTATGGAGACTTGAGGGGCACTGTTAAAGAGTGGTGGTGAGAGAATCCGTGGTGGAGGTGGTCACGGGGGGGCACCAACAAACATTGTCGCACCGGGCGCCACCAGCGTTAAGGCCGGCCCTGACCGCAGACAAAACACTGCAACCCAAGAAAGGATAAGAGCACCACTCTGGTGACTCACACACAACACCAAAATGTTCCCACATAGGCCCCTTGCTAATACAACTTCCTTCCAACCAAGAAACTCCCTCAGGGTGTATAATGCTACACGTCCATTAGTGCGCTTCAGCGCCTCACACAGTCACAGTTTTACCTGGCAATGAGGGAAAGTAAACTAAAAGTCATCTGCCTGCCCTGTCCAAATCGGGTGGACGGTCGGATGTCTAACCTCCAACTGCCCATACCCCATCGGGCAGTGAGAAAAGTATGTTGGTGATGGAGCTGGAGCAGGCTCCGTCATCATCATACTTAAGGTCCGCCTGCCTCTAAATCGGGTGGGCGTACCTTGAATTTAGTCGAGAGGGGACTCTGATGCCCTTGACAAACTCCAAATCAGGCCCTAAGTGGTAAAGGTCATTTCTTTGAGTCTGCTCCATGGCCTCTTTCCTCTCTCAGGTGCTGTGTGTGCACAAATGTATTTTAAGTTTTTTCTGCCAGTCAATCCCTGTGTTTATGCTGCTAGGCCATGCAGTTATAGGGAACAAAGTGGCCTTCACTGAAACAAAACTAGTTAATCTAGTGGGTAAGCCAATGGTCAAATCCAGCTCTCTTCATTCAAAACCAACACATGTTGTGTAGCAGGGCCATATTCATAAAGCAGAAGCTGGGCATGCACATGACTGCCACATATGCATTCACCATCCTACTTCTAAATTTGAGGACACAAGAGAGGTCTTCATTACTGCTTTCCTTCTTCTTCACAACCTGGAACCAGGATGGATTTTTCAAATTTGTGTGAACTGCTTAAATATATTCACTTTGCTGTCATACAACACTATTAGTCCTGTTACTCTCCACTCTTTCCAGGTTGGTGGGAATACATATAGATGCAAACACTAGACTTGCTAAATTGGGCATTTTTGGGGATTATATGGAGTGTTTGGGGGGACAGAAGGAGGTTGGTGGAGTTGGGCACGCTGCTGGCTAAAAGGGACATTGCTAAACATTGGAACTCTCCCAACGTTCCTTCCATTGCATCTTGGAAGAAAGGTATAGACTGATGCATGAAGATGGAAGAGACAATATATACAGCACGCGGGTGTCCCTGCAAATATGAGAAGGTCTGGAGCAAATGGTGGGCCTATCATGGTGGTTAAGGATAATATGGATAGATAAAGCAACACTGTATTTTCTACTTGTAGGACTGTGGGGGGGAGGCGTGTTCCTATGTGAAGTACTGTATACATTGCATTTACCTTGAGAGAGCAACAATTGTTATATTAAAAATCAATAAAAGTATTCTTATAAAAAAAATATGTATATTCACTTTAGAGTTTGATATACCACTTAAGCTGCATGCCAAAGGTACTTACTTTGCCTGCATATTCAAAAACTCACAGCTCCCTTTTGAAAACTTTTAGTGGTACTACTAACCTAACAGGCACATTTGTATAGCATAAATTTAGCCACAAGGTAGTTTCTTGGTGCTGTTGCAGACTCCTGTTTGCTCGCGAAAAAGGATTACAAGTCGGGCCAAATTGCACCTACCGTTTTTGCTTTCTTGATTTTGGCCAGGCAGTGCTTAATTTGAGCCGGTGGTTTCCGGTGCTCTGCACCGGCACTTAATTGGCAGCACCGGCACTTATGACAGTCTGCCACATGGTGGGCTGTTTGTTTGATTTAGAGTGAGCACAACAACAGTTGTTTACTAATTCAATATAGATTAAAAAGGACAATTACCTGCCGCCCATGCTAATCTTATAGCTTTGGGGGCTGGAATAGTCTGAATAGCCACACGTGTAGGTGTGCGATGGTTAGTAGCTGGTTTGGTACTGTCATTGGCAGCGCTGCCAGGGGCAATGGGTGGTGTAGGCTGCAGTGGCCTCCTGATAAGGGCCCTGGCACTTAATTTTCTACAAATGTAATACTGTGGCCAGGTGAACCCTGGAGAAAATTCAGTGGGCAAATGAGGATAAATGCTGTTCTGCACTCCTATGAATGGGGAAAACATGTACAATTTACATATTTTTGCCTCCGTTCCAAGGTTTGCAATTCAGAATCAGGTGCACCCACTTATTATCGTGTTTGATGCAATTGACAATTATGCATGAATGGGAGCCTGCACACCCTGATAATCCTTGACTTTAAACCAAATCCTCCAACTGCAATGTATGGCGTGCAACACCTGAATCACGCTCTGCCCATGCGCGTAGAATAATGCAAAAACAATCCAATGAACGCTTTGTTCAATTGTTGCAGGGTGCACAGCCGCGAATTCGCGCCACTACCTACGTGGCTCAATAGTGAAACATTTTGAACATTTTAAACTCCGTTTTCTCAATTATATCAGCAATTAATCAATACTTTATCCATATTTAAGGAAATTCAAACAATTTGCACCGTAGGTATTCGAAACTTCCTTGTTTAATTCACATTGTAATGTTCAACAATAATGACACTCCAAGATTAAATGTTCCTCAGATTGTGACATCATACAGATCATCCCCAATGCATTTCGAGTCCATTCTCTTCTTCAGGGGTCACTGTAAAATATTTAAAAAGAACGTCCCATTACAACCAGAATAATAGAATCAAAACTCCCCCTGGTTGAACACACCTCATGACATTAATAATATCCGTGAACCAAGTGCTGCCGCTATCCAACTGAAAATGTTACAAAAACTAATGACTGAAATTGCTTGCTGAAGCTTTACCCATCCATTCCCTCCCTAAACTCAAATCCCACTTAATAACTTAAAACGTGACCATCATTGGATTGTTTTTGCAATTGACAATTAGCCATTGAAGGATTTGCACCTGCATTTGCAGCCCAGTTGCAAATATGCCCTAACGTTTAGTTTAGTGAGAAAATAGGTGTTCTAAGCGGTGTTGTAACTGTGTAGGAATTGACAAATATTCCTCATTACCTTTCCCCCTGTTTTGCACTTGTAACTTTAGTGTTGAAAAAGCTGGTAGTATTCGTGCAACTCTAGTGGGAAAAAGCCCTGGGTCTCCACTTCCTGATGGAATGATCTTATCACTAGCACAGAAACCAGTCAGGACCTGCCCGAATTCTTCCAGCAGCCAAGGATGCTGCTGGTCTCTTACAGAAGACCCACCACACTGCCCTCAGCGCCAGACATTTTTACTGTTGCAAAGACAACAGGAGTTAATACCAATTAATTAGTGCCTTCTCCCCAGTGTTGACCATATCCAGGTGGTGGACCCTTGCCCTGCCCACCTGTTGGCAGTGGAGCAGCGTAATTGTGGCTCCACACTTACATGTCACAAATACGCAATATATACATGCACTTAGCACCATATACTCTGTGTGTCCTAATATTAATAATGTAAAGTGTTGCACCTGAACTTAGCACTGAAGTGCATTCACTGTAGAACTAGAGATTCATATACACTGTGGGGCTTATTTATGAGAGGCCTGTGCCGCCGTTGCGTCACTATTTTTGATGCAATGGCAGCGCAGACAGCACTCCATATTTACAAATTGATGCCTGTGGCCAAATGCGTCAGAACCGGCTGCGTTGCGCAGAGAATAATATATTCAAGGTAGGCATTCCCTCGTCAAATCCACTGTAAAACTGACACAGTGATATTTATGGTTTTGTCAATGTGTGATGCATTGTCAACAAGCATCGCGCAGTGCCTGAAATGCATCAAAATTCCTGCGCATTGGCAACCCAGACATAAGAAATGATGCATTGACTCTGGTACATAAACACAAGCCACACAAAACCCTTTTTACAAGCTCCATTACAGCATGGAGGGGCTCATTTTGCAGCTGCGAGTTGTGAGGAGACCCTCACCAAATCTACTCCCACCCCTAAATCAGTAGAAGAGTGTATTGGGTGACAGGGGAGCGGGTATTGCTGCAGGATTAGGTACTACCGGTAAATCATATAATTTCATCTGCAGTTTGTGGAGTAACAGCAGGTGGGGTCAGTGAGTCTGCCCTTGATGGCCATGAACTGGAGGAGCCATCATCACTGAGGGATTTCATGGAGCTAGCATCATGATCCAGGCTTTCGGTCTGATATCGAATTGTAGACGCAATTTGCAAGGCCTGTCGCTGCTCTTAAAATTACTTGTTCCAGGTTCAGCATGTTTCTATGTTGAGGAGGATGACTTGTCCATATGCGGTGGCCACGCCTATGGCCCCACCACATTGTCACATGTTCTCCTCGCCCCAGAGGGTGGAGGGCATGAATTCACGAGTCCAGTAGACCCAATCCAGTCCCATGCCTCTTCAGAGGACACGCCAACTACAGTGCGGAGGAAAGCAGGGAACAGCAGTGAGTAGTGTATATCCAGCTCTAGGAGACGTCTCTTAACTGCCTGAAAAGAGCTCCTCTGTACCGCCATGGTATAGTCAGGGAGGATCATGACAGAGTTTCCTGCACTTTATGCCTCACGTGAGATAGAGTCACGATCCCTATAGTTCAACAGGTGGAACAGAAAGGCATGGGATTAGCGCAGGGTGGCGGTCTGCATGTTGGCACTCAGTGGGCATGTTCGATCAAGAAGGGTGACAGCGTGGCGTGAGGTAGCAGGGTACAGGTCCAGTTCTCAGCATAGGCCACTGAGTCTCGGCCCTCCACTCCCTCTGGAAGACCAACTACTCATATACTGTTTCTTCTAGAGCGGCCTTCTGCATCTTCCGCTCTGCATTCCAGGATGTGCACACAATCTACCAAGGTTCATAGCGAGGCTGTAGTTTAGTGGATTGTCGGCTGAAGTTCGGCCAGTGTGTGTTCGACTTTATGCACCTTGGGCCCGATTCACAGAACTAACTTACAACAAAATCCTAAACTTACTACCATTTTGGTATTCACAGAATGAACTTACTCATTTTGGTATTCACAGAATGAACTTACTCATTTTGGTATTCACAGAATGAACTTACTCATTTTGGTATTCACAGAAGGCACTTACACATTTTGTGTAACTTACTCATTTTGTGTAACTTACACATTTTGTGTAACTTACTCATTTTGTGTAACTTACACATTTTGTGTAACTTACTCATTCTGTGTAACTTACACATTTTGGTATTCACAGAAGGCACTTACTCATAGATGAGTAAGTGCCTTCTGTGAATACCAAAATGAGTAAGTTCATTCTGTGAATACCAAAATGGTAGTAAGTTCATTCTGTGAATACCCAAATGTGTAAGTTCATTCTGTGAATACCCAAATGTGTAAGTTCATTCTGTGAATACCCAAATGTGTAAGTTCATTCTGTGAATACCAAAATTGTTGTAAGTTTAGGATTTTGACGTAAGTTAGTTCTGTGAGTCAGGCCCCTTGTCTGCAAGTTTGCAGTGGTCTGCATGTAGGAAAGTGAAGTCCGCCGTCACTTTGTCAATTCTGCTTTCGAGCGACGTGCATGCCTGCTCAAGGGTTGCGCCGATCTTCTCCACGGCTTGTGAGACAGTGTCAAGCTTAGCACCAAGAGATATATCTGAGACAGGTGGCTCGACCTCCACTCGTTCTTCAGATGGCCGTTCCAGGGCTGATGCAGGACGTGTCGTCGCGGGTTGGGTACGTGAGCGCAGGTGACCCATGGCTAACTGATGGGCATTAGGCATCAGAAGGGCCAATGCCACTTGGGGTGAGCCCGGGGTCTCCGCTGTCCGGTTTGCTGTCAGGCCAGCCAACAATCTGCCAATCCAATAGCCCCGCAGATTACCTCACGGGAGTATTAGGGGCCAAGAACAGCAAGTGTCATAGGTGTGGAAGTGGGATCAGCCCTACAACAAGGCTGTGGGCACAGGAAGAGACCGGTCCGAGCTCCGGACGGACGTGTCCTTGCAGTAAATGAGCAGTGTCCCAGAAAAGCTGGGTAAATTACACATTTCAGGCGTTATCACAGTTATGAATACATTCAAAGCCAGTGTGACAAAGCAGGTGGATTAGGGGCACATTTATTGAAAGAAATGTCCCTGGGTAGGGTCCCCAGAGCCAGAATGGCATCCCACAAATACAGGAGGAGCGTCTGGGTTTGTGCAGACTGCTGACATCAGTCGAGCCAAGTCTGCCCCCTGAGCATCAAGGTCTCCCAATGCCACTGAATGGTAATGAAGAACACCCCCAGGAGGTCCGTGTGGGTTGCAGACACGGGTCAGCCATAAGTCGTCTGCTACAATGTATGGGCGACAGTGGGAACTATGCCTGATTCGGCCCCTGGTCACACTGCCCTATTCCCCTGCAGCCAAGATGGAGCGTGTGGGCCCAAAAATGCAGAGGGAGATCAGGGGGCACCACGCCCAGCGGGGGCCTGGGCCCCAATCTACCCCTGAGCCACACCTATGTGCGCAGCCCCAGCAGCAGCCCTGCTGGAGGGCAGAAACAGCATCCAGGGTCATGCAGGTATGGAGCCCTTATTACAAGTGCAGGGGAGACATTGGAGTGGGGGTTGAGCCAGGTGCATAGGCCCAGCGCAACAATGTCCACCTCACCCTTCATGGTTGAGCCTAGGCCCGAAACGACCTCCGGGCTCACAGCCGGGACCGCGTCCAAGGTGAGGGCATGCAGGCGGGAGAGCAGCAGCACCGCCACACCTAGCTTGCCTGGTATTGCCGGATTCACCAGATGTGAGTTTGTCCTCTGGTGTACTTTACAGGCACAGTGTGAACGTCCTCCAGTCGGTGCTGCCCCGGTGCCAGAGCCGGTCCGATCAGTGCTGCGCCCCAGCCTCACCGGTCTGGGTGGAGGTCAAGGCAGCCACCCCCACAGGCATGCCCCTAGGCAAGCGAGGGCATTCAGGGCAGTCGGCTGGCTCAACCCCATGTCACAAGCAATCGCCGCAACTGTAACCAGCGTCAGTCCGCTTCCATGCGGGCATGCCTCAGCTGGGCTCTCGTCCCAGAAACCGCCTCCACAGGGGCACACCGCTCAGCAAATTAGTTGTGCCGGTAGGGAGCATCAGCGGGAGATAGATAGGACAGGTTTAGGCGATGGATGGCTTGGCTTGGCCAGGATTCATGGTAGATAGTGGGGTAGGTATGCAGAGCCTCTTTAGAGTGCATCCACTATCTTCACCCTGCTAGCACGCCCCCGTGTGCAATGTAGTTTCATGGTAGTGACTACACACGTAGCTCTTCACAATGTGGTGATACTTCACATGGGCCACACCTGACCCCCTCTCAGGTGAGGAGTTTATCCTCTAACAGCCCCATTCCAATCCATTGCTTTACAGTCCTGATTTGGCTGGATAGGCACAAGGAAGACACAGTAGCCTCATGGTGCAAGGGGCCCTGCATTGTCACCGTCTGGTTGGGCAGGGTTCAAGTATCCATGAATGATGTCTTGTTGCTGTCCATGTTTTTTGCTTTTTATTGTGGGACTTGTAGTTCTGCTGACTCATGTTATACATTCCACTACAAGTCCAAGTAAACAAAGTTGACCTGGATTAGTGCTGCACATCACACATGGAAGGGACACACTTGACGGAGCTGTACTGAGTTGTACAGCATGTAAATTGGCAGTATGATTTACATTTATGTGATGCATGACTGTGCATGATAAAAGATTTCTACCCTTTCCCTTGCACACAGCATAGTGCAGCGCAGGGACATAGCTTGCTGTGCAGCACAGCATGACCTTTTTGCCCATATTGTCCCTTGTTGTCACTTACCCTGTAGGTCTTGCTAGTCCTCGTAGCCAATACTGTCCTGTCCTTCCACTCCTGCCACCACCTCTGCTGGGATGACTAATGCCACCTGCTCTTCCAAGGGGGTCAGCTCCTTTTGCTCCTCAGGTCATCCTCCTCAAGCTCTCATGGCTGCCTTCAGGGTTCAAGGCCTGATTCTTCTTGGTCCTATGCTTATAATCGTGCCAGCGCTTCTTGCACTCTGGCACTGTCTTTTTAGCTTGCCCGACACTGTTAATCTTGTCCTCTATCGACTGCCAAATGGCCTCTTTCTTCCCTAATGGCAATTTTGAGGTGACAAAAGAGTTGATGTTCATACTTTGTCACCTCTGTAACCAGTATTTGATTCATCTCCTCACTAAAATTACTTTTCCTCTTCCCCTGAGGGTGTGTCTGGACATCCTGGCTGGTGCTGCGGTTGTTGGGGCTGTTGCCCTGGCTGCTGCTGCCTGCTGCATCTTTCTGTTTTGAGGTGTAGAAAATGTTTATTTTCAAATGCGTCACTTTTTGTGGGATTTGTGACGCATGACACACTCCAATGTGATGCTAGGTTGATTTGCGTTGCTTTAAGTGACGCAAAGCAGCCTAGCGTCCCTTTGGCTACACATGCGTCAGTTTTCTTTGCGGCAGTCACAGTCATCTCATGAATGCGTCATTTTTTTTATGCACCGTGGGACCTTACACCATGGTGCATCGTACCGAAAATAGGATCCTTCCACGGCATTTTAAAAAGGCACACGCAGCGGAAGTTTTTATGAGGCATCGCTGCCTTAACGCAGCCATGCTACATTTTTCATAAATAAGGGCCCGGATGCCTTAATCTTGTTAATGTGAAATGTGCTCTTTGATAAACCATCCTCACACTATTAAAATGTATTTATTGTAAAAATGAGAAAGATTTATGTAATGTGTGTATTAATGTTTTCATATTAGCATTTATAGTGTAGCTCTCAGTCACATTTGCACACATGTATTTGCAGTTATATCATCCTTTCTCAAAGTGCAACATGAATCTAATGTACTGATATTTTCCAATTGTAGTTGTATGTGCACATGCATATTAAATGTGCACCATTGATTAATACTTTTAAGATGACATGAGAAGAGGCCTGTATTACTTTCATTACTTTGTGCATAAAATGCTGGTTTCCCATTTCTGCTTGCGTGTCTTTTCCTTGCAGGTATATTCACATGGTTGTTAGTTTGAGAATAGATGGAACACTGTATTAGTGATAGATACAGCCTGAGAAAAGGACCTTGACAAAGAACACAGGGAGCCAGAGCGTTAACTGACAGTCCCTTTTTAGTAAATGTAGCGAGGAGTTGCAGGTACCCAAGGATGATGTCGTTGGGAGAATCTACGAATGTTGCAGCTCACAGCGTGAGAATAGAAGGAACAAAGGAGCCCCTGATGAACCGAAGAAGGGGTGTCACTCTGAAGATTTGGATGGTATTAACTAGTATTCATACAGTTAGGTGTTAGGAATTTATCCCTTTGGACTTTTGAGAGGTACAGACCTCTCTGCTTTACCCTTCGACTCTTTGCTGAGTGTGGCTTAGGCTAACACTTATTTCCCTATCCCTGGAAGACTCTTGACCAAGCTTCTGCAATGCTAGCACCTTCACTCTTTTGGAAGGTGGTTTCTTAGTAGGTGTAGGTAGGTACCTACCACTAATAATAAGGCAGCAATCAAAATATTAGGTCCAGTTAAGGTCGCAATAAAATATTCCCTTGCTCAACCCTTGGTAGCTGGCTCTGAGCAGGCAGGCTTAATTTAGGAGACTGGTGTGTAAGCATTTAAAAACCCCAATACAGTAAATAAGTAAGACACAATACACAATAATGATACCAAAAAAAACACAAAATCCAATGTAGAGAACCGGAGATATTCATTTTCAAAGATTAAAAGTAAAACTAGCATTTAGCAGCAAGTAGCGCTCAAAGGGTTAAACAAGGTTGTGCTGGACCGGGACAAAGTCAAGAGTCCAGGCCTCCAGTGATGTAACACTTTTACACTTACTTCAGGAAGTGTTTCCTGATGCAGGGACGTGGGCCACAGCACCAGCCAAGGGTTCAGACGCTCTGGTTTGCCTCTTGAGGTCTGGGACTACAACTCCCTCAATGCACCTGGTGAATCCAAGTAAAATCCAGGTGAATCTTGACAACTGTAGATGTCCTCATTGTTGATGTTGCAGGTAGCCCTTCCAGCACTTTTCTACCTGTTGCTGATCATGGAGTCCACTCCTTATCCTTTAAGACAGGCAAAGTTATTTTGTTGTGAAGCCTTGTGAGTGAAGCAGGTGCAGTCCTTATAAGTGCAGTCCTCTCCTGTGCAGTTCAAAGGTCCAGCGGGGCAGTCTTTCTTCTCCATATATTTCTTTTGGTTGTTTGAGGGTCCACAACACCAATCCAAGTTTTCAGAATCTCTGAGTTGCTATGTGGGAAGTTGGGACTACAAAATCCACAATGCATCTGGCCAAATCCTTAAAAGTCCACTGAACGTTGTCCAGCTGGGTTCTTTTTGGTGGAGATGATGCAGGTGTAGCTCTTTTAACCTGTTGCTTTCAGGGAGTCCACTCCTTCAATTTTCAGACCAAGGCAATGTCTTTTTTGAGCTGAAGATCAAAGTGTACAGCAGGTGCAGTCCTTATGAGTGCAGTCCTCTCTTGTCCAGCAGGGCAGTCCTTCTTCTTCTTGTAGTTTCAAGGCAGGGATCTGAGTTGCTGAGCAGCTCTCACATATTTATACGTGCTTCTGGAGTAACAAGCAGGGGGAACCCCTGATCAATAGGGTGCAGGGTACCAACCTCAGATATGAAAACTTTCTCCAAAGTGTGTCATTTTCTTGTCCCAGAAAGCACCATTCTTTCTTTGAAATCCAAAATGGGAAAACTCTCTCCTGGAGGTTAAGATCTGGTGTGGCTAACTTTCTATAACACTCCCCTTCCAGTCCCTCTGCTAATTCAATTACTGGGGCTACAGTCTGGCTGGAGGTACCAACCTCAGGTATGACAACTTTCTCAAAAGTGTGGCATTTTCTTGTCCCAGAAAGCACCATTCTTTTCTTTAAAATCCAAAATGGGAAACTCCCTCCTGGAGGTTAAGATCTGGTGTGGCTAAGTTTCTATAACACTCCCCTTCCAGCCCCTCTGCTAATTCAATTATTGGGGCTCCAGTCTGGCTGGCGGTGCAAGATGTGGGGGTGAGCCTGTGTCCTGTCCCATCATTCCCTCTTTGAAGACCAGTTTGGCTACTCCACCCTATCCTTCCTTTTGCTGTGCAGCAGCAGATCTCCTACCACCAGATGTCCTTTGTCTCTATGCAGGACACTTTACACCTTATAACAGCAGCTAGGCTCAACCTGTCAAAGGTTGGCCAATCAGGAGAGGCTGCTGGAAGGTGGATTTTGGTTCATCAGAAAACAAAGTTCTATAACTTCTTTTCTGTGACAGTTATAATAAATCTAACCTTGGCAAGTTGTTGGATTTATTCTATCATTTTAATACTTTGAAGTATATTTTTAGCTCACTTCTATTAATAGTTATACGTTATCAACGTATTCCCATGTCAGCCTATGGAGCCAATGTGCTACAATGGGGAAAAACTAAATTGGCAGTTTTTCCCTCACCATTGCATATAAAACATATTTTATAATGTCCCTGCTTAAAGTTATAAGTCACCCTGCCCCTGGTGCACCTAGGGGAGACCTTAGGGGTGACATATGTAAAAATAAGGTAGTTTATGGCTTTGGAAGTATCTTTAATTCCAAAGTCGAATTTGCATATAATTTTATTTTAAAAGCAGCCTGCAAAGCAGGGCTGCCTTTAAAATGAGAGCAGGCAACACAGCAGTGCACATTTAAGTGCATTGAATCTTCTTGGCCTCTAAACCTACATGCCCTACTATGTACTAGGAACTTACAAGTAGGTTGTAAGTGCCAATTGTAATTATGCTTAATTACCATATACTTTAAATCAGAGCACACACCCTGGGTCTGGTCAGTAGAGCCCAGGGCACAATCAGAGTCAGAAAACCAGCATATAGTAGTAAAAATGGGGGCAAACATTGCAGGGGACACTAGAAAAATCAATGGTTTCTCACACCCGCATTTCCCTAATAGACTGCACTTCCCTGAATTTTTGAGATCTCCTTTTAGATTTTGCTACCTTTATTGGGTTTAGACTCTAAATTTGATGACTTTAGACATTACTCATGTTTAGGCGAGAGGATCAGAGACTCTTCTCTGAGCATCAAGTTCTTCTCTTAAATTTCTGTATTACTGTGACTGAACTACTTCTTGGTCTTATATTGATATGCCTTTTTCAGGAGGATATCCTGTTTTTATTCTGTATCTTTACAGTATGGTTTTGAGATTCATTTACCTTAACCTGACTGCTACCTTGTAATAAAACTCCTTAACTTTACCTTACTGATTCCTGGTCTTCAGTGTGTAGTCAAATGGGTTACACTATAAATAAATTTGTTTGATTTGTGCTAACTCCTTCTACCTCTCAGTCAACATATAACAGATACATCAGATAATCAATGGTAAGAGATTGACCCAGCTCTGGATCAGCAGTAATTCAAATTCCTGCTCAGCACCACATTCGTGTCCCAATATCAAGTCTTTTGGAGTGATCAAGTGCTTCCAGTCTTGCTATTTTCCTTGTTCTATGCCTGGTATGCCCTCCCCTTACAAGTACTTTTCTGCCAGGACTGTTTGACCATTTCCCAGGAGTGCACTCAATTGATTCTAAGTCCAGATGATGACCTCCAATTCATTTGACAGGTTGAAATGCTGTTGACTATTCATATATTCATAGCCCATGACTTCTTTTGTATCTGCCTGAGTTCAGAGTAATCTGCTCACCAGCATCCACACATCTCCACCTCACATTTGTTGCACAGTGTGATCACCTCTTTTAAGAACTCTGTTCTTGTTTGGCATATTGGGTATCCCTTGTTTTTATTTAACAGGCAAACAAGAAGGTGACCCTATCTAACCGTGCATGGAAATAATGAAAGCCTCTTCAGCTTCTCCACAGTGAGACATGATTGCAGGATATGACAACTGTAAGTATTATTATTCAAGGCCTCTTGAATGTACGTTCTTCATCCAAAAGTGAAGAGGATTCAGGAACTTATCCTTGATAAATTCAATATATTATATTTAACCCTTCAGACATCTCCAATCTCAAATTGTTCAGGAAAACCTAGTATACCGCTAACTACACTCACAGAACTCTCTGCCCAAGTTCATCTCTTGCTTCAGAATATTACTTATCTGGGTTTCACACTAACACTATTACCCTCTTCTTAATTATTAGGATTCACCCTCAACCACAGCAATTCTGTGTCAAACCACATCTCCAATATAACAAAAAGTGTAACTTTTCAACCGCATCTCCTTTGGAAAATCAAACACCCCATTCCACCGGCAATCTCTGGACTGTGGTTCAAGCCCTAGTATTGTTTCGCCTGGGTTGCGGCACTACTTGCAGTCCTCTCCAAGGCTAATCTCACTCCTCTCAGGACCATCCTATACACGGCTGCTCACCTTGTGAAGCGTGAAAAGAATCTGATCACATTACACCCATCCAGAAAGACCTTCATTGGTTGCCATTTAATGCTTGAATAAATTGCTTGCATAACCCATAAAGTCTGCCTCTATTGGGAAGAGAAGACAACCTTCTCCACTTCAGAAAGTACCTGAAACTCAGAAACCTACTAGAACACATCTACAAATCCTTTCTCCTGGACAGCTTCTGCTTCTCTCCAATCTCATGTTGATCATGGCTCTCCATCATTTACCTACCTCTTTTATTCATTTTACTGTTATCTGGATTTATGTAAAGCGCTCTGCTGCTCATGTGGCTAAGTCCGCAGTATATACATGCTGTAAATAAAAAATAAATATTATTTCACTGACAACTCTTGTAATGGTCCCACGCCTTCATTATCGAAGCCACCCCTCTGGCTATATCAACAGCCTAGGGAGCAGGGCAAAAAGCATTGTTGTAAAGTCCCAGCTTTCCTTGTTTAAAGGTAGCTGGATTAACATTGCAGGTGCTGGCCTCTTCTCTCAGCCTCGCAGCCAAACAACCACTAGCCATTATCAACCCACAATACTCTCTGCTTTTTCATTCCTGCTTTTGAAGAATTCACAGCTAACTGCAGTACAGGCATGGAATCACCAGTTAACTCACAAATACAGAACACAACAATAGATTACAAACAAAGAACACAGAAAGAAACTCTAGATGACGCTGTTCTTTAAAAGGAGGATTCTTCCAGTAAGGATTCTACTCTTTTCCCTTTCCAGATACAAAAAGGTTGGAAAAACTGACAACACTAAATATTATGAATACATACATAGCAACACAATAACATCCATGAATTCATTTGAGAATTTTGATTTGAATTAAACAATTTGTAATCATTTGAGAATTTTCCATGCCATTTAAATGCAACAGATAAGTATTTTAAAAAAATCGCGGATAATAATCCGTCATCTACATGGGTTTTTTGGCCTCCTCATAATTATGACTCCATCATCTCCATCAGTAGCTTTCTTTTCCCTTGAGTCTTCACTCTTTTGTCTCTGTAACAAAAATTGTGGGCTTTTAACCACCTTCTTAAGAGTGCATCCATTTCTGTCCCTTAACAATTAAGTGCACTGACTCACCCTTACAACTTTCAAAGTTTAGGAGCATTTACTTGTTTACCATCCACCCTTTCTTTACTCTGACCCAGTCACCCTCAGTAAAATGGTTCTAAGACTTCTCAATAAACTGATATCTGCCAATAGCTGGTTCCGTATCTCCACAGTTCCAAGAATCTTTATCGAAGTCAGCATCCATTGTTATATGTTTCTTTTCCAAGCATCACAGATTCAACAACGTCCTTGGTTTCCTTCTTCTCATCAAAAAGGGCACTTACGCAAACCTTAATGGGGCTTACTCCTGTATACCACAACAGTTTTTTACATTTTCTTTCCAATCTTTCAACTAACCCCTAACCCTGAGGGCAATAAACTGTCTATTTCATGTGTTTTATTCCACTTATCCTTAAGTACTCTTGGATTTCGTTGTAATTAATTGTACACCAGTCTCAGTTATTAAAATTCTTGTAGTATCTTGATTCTTAATTTGTAGTTTAGGCCAAAAGAAAAAATTATTCATCACTATGATGGAGTATTTGAGGACACCTCCTAAAGTAGAAATGGCCCTTAAATATCCAACACAATGGGGCATATTAGGAATGCCTGGCGATAATTATCGCAAAGCGCAATTAGCGCTTGGATAATTATCGCCAGGCATCGCCGGTTTCTATCGCGGAGTTAGCGTGCAATCAGCAATGCTAATCTTCAAAGCGATAGAAACCTTGGAGAACAGTGTGAATATCGCCTGAAAACAGGCGATATTCACACTGTTCCCCAGTTCAGCCTGCTGATAGTGCGAGGGGGACTTAGCCATGTAATCCACCTCTCATTGGATTACATGGCTAAGTCAGGGTGGGACCAGGTGTTAGCAAACCAGCGCTAAACGTGTTTAGCGCTGGTTCGCTAATCACCGCCCCTGCCTCGCTGATAGGCGTTAGCGACCTCAGCGACTGTTTCCAGTCGCTGTTAGGTGGGGAACGCCTACTTTGCATGCCATTAGCGATAAATATCGCTGGCATGCAAAGCGGCACCCAACCCGGTCGCTATCGCCTACAAGCTGTCGCTAACAGCAGTTAGCGACAGCTTGTTGATAAGGCGATAATATTATCGCCGCTTTAGCGGGAAAAAGTCCCGCTAAAGTGGCGATAATCGCCTTGCTAATATGCCCCTATGTTTCTCTATTGACCTTCTGCTATGTCCTTTAGTAACAAGATGATACATTACAGTATTTTGAGACTTATCACTCCATGCACACGGAACACAATTTCTTTTTTTTTTTTTTTTTTTTTTTTTTATTGTCCTCATTTTGCCAGATTTCTTGCAGGGTGACACTCAGAGTCTTTCTAGGCCATATCGGAGTGAACCAAATCCATTAGCCGTATTACGAGACCCTGAGATGATCTCCCGCAAGTTTACATCCGTTTCCTATTCCATCTCCACATACAAACTGGGCCTACCAACGGAGTTGGAGATTATAAGGCCAACAGAGTAAGTGGCATAATCATAGGACTCACGTTACCTTTTCTCTCCACTTATTCAATGGAGCCCACACTTTCTCTATGCTTTTCGGATCACATATCATATCTGATTCGCTCACATATACAATGCTCCTTAAACACTCAAAAAACATTGGGGGATTACCAGATTTCCACAATTTACAAATTTCCCGTCTTGCCAACAAAGTTACATAAAACACAAATTTGGAGTTAACCTCAGATCTTTGCTCTTCTTGATCCCCACTCAAGCCAAAAAATATTAAGCTGAGTGATACTTCTAGTTGCATCCCAATAGTTTCTCCAAAAAGGCGCTAATCTCATTCCAAAAGGGGGTTATTTTTGGGCAAACCATAAACATGTGTATATCATCTGCATCAACACACATGCATCTGGGGCAAGTAAAGATATTCCCTGTAACCTTAGAGAGTTTTGCGGGCGTCCAATACACCCTATACGTAGTGAAAAGATGGTTTCGTTTTAGTGGTGCTGATTTTACTATTTTTCGTAGAATATTATACGATTTGCTCCATATTTGTATCATATCCTGATTAACAGGCTCCTCACCCCACAATTTTTCAATTTCGTTCTCCATCTGTCCGCCCGCATCTACAAAGGCCCAATACCAAAATGATGTTTCCTTACTCCACCGATTGGATCTCATCACCTGATCAAATTTAGGATCTTCCACCTCTGCCCAATCCTGTGCAATCCACCAGGAACTCAGCTGATAATATTTAAACCTTGTCAGCGAACCCTTGGTACAATTACAAAGTGCTTCCCAACTAATCATATTTATACCATCCTTAAGGTCCGCCCAACACTGAATGCCCCCGTCTCTTAAAGGCTGGCTTAATTGGTCCCTCATGCACTCAGGAGTACCTGGCGAATCCCAAATAGGCGCCCATGATGAAAAATATGGGACTCTTAATGCCTTCCGCACATACATCCATGTGTGCAAAGCAGACTTTAAGATCTTAAGCCTAACTTTTAAAAAAAATTTGGGATCCCCATATTTAAAAAGAAACCCACTTTGACCATATGGCACGTCCACCAATAATGCTGCAAATAAAACCCCGATTGTTGAGTTATTAACTTTGTTGGCCAACATTCGCACGTTCTTAAACTGAAATGCATAACAATATGCTAAAATGTCTGGTAACGCAAGACCTCCCATATCCAGTCTCCGACGTAGCTTTTTCCATGCAATCCTGGAACCTTTTGATGACCATATAAAGCTTCCTATCTTCCCTTGAAGTTTTGCTATATCTTTCTTTTGAAAATTCAACGGGATAGAATTAAACAAAAAAGTCACTTTTGGTAAAATAATCATTTTAACGAGATTGACCCTCCCATATATATTAAGTGGTAAATTCGCCCATTTCATGAGTAGACCTGTGACTTCTTGACTGACTTTCCTCCAGTTTACATTAATAATATCCTCAATTTTCTGCATTATTTGGATGCCAAGGTATCTCATTTGATTTCTCGCCCCCTGGCTTGCCAACCCCTGATTCCAATCCATGAGCTCAGTCTTACTTGAGTTTACTTTGTACCCAGAGATGTAACCGAAGGCTTCTGCCTTCCCCATCAAATTAGGAATTGCTTCTTGCGGGTTACTAGTATAGAGCAACATATCATCTGCATAGAGCCCTAACTTAACTTCAAAAGTATTAAATTTAAAAGGAAGAATAGTTGTATCTGTCCTAATCAAGTTGGCAAAGGGTTCGATATATATATTAAATAGGAGCGGAGAGAGCGGACAACCCTGCCTGGTCCCTCTAAAAATATCAAACCATTCTGACAACCTTCCATTGATCAACACTCTAGCTTTTGGACAGTGATATAGAGTCTGAACCGCATTCACCACATTCTGTGGAAAACCAAAGCCTCGTAAAGCCTCCCATAAATAAGGCCAATGTACCTGGTCGAAGGCTTTAGCTGCATCGACTGCTGCGATAGTCAAAGGTATTTTCCAAGCCTCCGCCAGATCTATAACTCCCAATATCTGGAAGGTCAACTCATTTAGTTGTCGCCCAGGGATAAAGCCTCTCTGATTAGGGTGTATAATCTCATGTATAACCTTCGCCACCCTTGCAGCTATAATACCAGAGAAGATCTTATAGTCTATATTTAATAAAGATATCGGCCTATATGAGTCTATCTTCCTTGGGTCTTTGTTAGGCTTTATAATCATAGTAATTGTGGCTTCTAACCAAGATTTAGGAACCCTTTTTCCACCAAGATAAATTTTGTTAAATAGGTTTTGTAACACCGGAATTACAGTATCCAAGATACAAAGAAAAACTTCCACAGGAAGACAATCTGGTCCAGCTGCCTTTCCTTTTACCATCTTACTACACTGAGCCCTTATCTCCCCCTCCATAATTTCCCCTTCCAGGAATTTTGACTGCTCTGGAGATAATCTCGGAAGAATTGTTAGCCCAAGCCACTCCCTTATATTTGTTTGACTAGGTGTTATATTTTCTTTATATAGGTCTTCCATAAACCTACATGCCTCCTTGCACATATCTAAGTTAGTAATCAATAGGTCTCCTGATTCCCCACTAATTAGCTCTCGGATGTTATTCCTTGCCCTGTCTGTCTTCGCTTTCCAAGCTAATAGTGATCCACATTTCTCCCCATATGCAAAATGTTGGAGTTTACTCGTCTTCCACTGATCCATAGATTTTTTATCCAACTTTGCCATAAAATCAGCTTGTAGCCCCTCTAACTCTTTACTTAGGACCCCTACTCTAGTTGGGTCCTCCATAGATGCCCTTTGCAGCTCCTCCTCTTTATTTCTGATATCCTGGATAGCGCTTTCTCTGTCTTTTTCTCCACCCAATGTTTCCCCACCATGATAGATCTTAAAACTCCCCTTAAATATGCCTTATAGGCATCCCACACCACGTCTTCTTCCGCTGAGCCATTGTTATTAACAAAAAAACTCTCAAATTCTACCCTCAAATCTTCCACTACCTTCTCGTCTAAAAGTATTGACCTATCCAAGGTCCACCTTTTACACTCCTCTAATTGATTATACCTTAAAGATATCACTACAGCAGAATGATCTGAAAGTATTGCTGGAATATGAGTTGCCTTAATAACATCTCCGCATAACTCCTGGTCCACTAAAAAATAATCTATGCGAGAATGGTGCCTATATTTTTTACTATAAAAGTAAATTCTCTTCTAGACTTATTCAAAACACGCCAAATATCTACTAAATTAAATTCCCTCATTATACTTGTCAATCTAGAGAGGGTTTTCGACGAACTAATATACTTAGCTTTCGAAGTCCTATCAAGTATTTTATTCAAAACCAAATTAAAATCTCCCCCTATCACAATGGGAGCTGTTGTCTCCATGAGGCAGGACTCTAATTTTTCTAGGGAATCCGGAGTATCATTATTTGGCCCATAGTAAACAGCGCAAACCAAAGGCCTCCCATATACTAAAAAAGTTGCTACCAACCACCTACCCGACTGATCGGACTCATATTTGAGTAATCTTATTTCCTGGTTGGTTTTAACAATAATCGCCACTCCCCTTGTACTCCCTCTTTGGTCGGAACAAACAACCTCTTGTACCCATCTAAACTTTCCACGGAACACAATTTCTGACTTTTTCCTCTGCATTGTGATCCAATCCTCCTGGACACCAAACATCTTTACAAATACATCTTTTACATCTTTTAGTGACACTCTTACCAATATGGTCTTCAGAAGTCATTGTCATAATATTTGTTCTAAGTTCGTCTGGGACAACTAACAGTGCCTTCCTAAAACATCCTCTCACATAGGACAACTCGGCAGTGACATTTCTTTAAGACTCCACTTCTTCATCAACACCACCTTTAGGAGGCCATCCATAACCTATTTGTTCCTTAACCTTCCTCAAAACGCTATTACACATTAATGGTCTCATCTAATCTTCTTGAGAAATGCTCCCCACAGTCACTTCATGCATGTTTGCTACTGTGTACCCATCCTCTTCATCATCATCCTCATCAACTGTCTCAGTTTCCAGAGGTTGTCTTGACACGCTATCTGGCAATAAAGTATGTTGCTGGCAAGTATTCCACTTTAAAGCAATATTCTTGGATTCTCAACATCCATCTGAAAATTCTCAAAGTTGCCCATCCTGCACCCTTAGAGGTGAACATATCCACTAAAATGTAATACTCTTCCAATAACAAATTTGGTTCCACACAGATATTTCCTGAAATAATTTATCCCCACCAGCAAGGCAGCACTTCTTTCTATGTAGTGACATATTTTATTTCTGTTTTCCTCAAACGTCTGGATTCATATGGTAAGAAATTTGCCTTTCTTACATTGCCACCATGGATTTTTCACCTTTTTTCGGAACCTATTTTTGCTGATCTTAAGACTCTGGGCCTGATTCATAGTTTGGCAGATGGGTACTCCATCACAAACATGCCAGATATCCCGTTCACTTTTTTACAAGTTCATTAGCATATAATGAACTTGTAATACGGCAGATGTAATATCCATCATGTGTGTGTCAAAGTAACCTGTCCTCTCAATTGTTTTGAGTGACTTTCCTATAATGCCATAGTAAATGCTGTAAAACAGTAAAAATTACAGTGAAGTTGAATGTCATATTTAGGCTGTTTATTTACACTGCTCACATATATTTAAAAAATACATGGCTGCCAGGAGCATGGTTGTGCTCTCGCTGGGCTGCAGTTTAAAGGTCCTGCAGCTACACGTAGAAAGGAAAAAGGCCTTTGCCGTGTAAGTCACCCTCTAACGAGTGCCTTGCAAGCCCAAAGGGGCAGGCGCCTAATATACAAAAAGGTGACATGTTTGAAATAGGTGCCCTCACAGTGGCTGAACGTCTGAAAGCTATTTATTTTCACTGCATAGGTTTAGATTACACTCTCCAGGATTTGGCCTTGGTGGGATTACCTGAGAAAATGCTAGCTAAATGACTCAGTTATTTTTAACTTTGTTTTCTAATTCTGATTTAATAGTGAAGTGAAGTCAGATTTCTAATGATTTTAGTAGAAAAATAACTATACTAAATTTGCTTTGTGCTAACTGAGCCACAACTAGTTTAAAAACTGTTCTGTCACTCATCATACCTTCAGCGACAAAGTCCTAACTGGATTTAACTACCTTGTCTGCCAGAGCATATTAGCCTGGCCTCTGGACTCACAAAGGAGGGAAGTTGTTATGTTATGTTATGCAGATTTGTAGAGCGCACTATCATCCGGTAGAGTATCCTGGCACGGAGCAGATGTGAGTCTAGACACACCTAGGGCCAAGTGGAACTACTCGAAAAGCTAAGTATTCAGCTTCTTGCAGAATTCAAGAAGTGAGTAGGAGGCTCTTAAGTGTAGAGGCAGGCCATTCCATGCTTTAGGAGCAATGTAAAAGAAGGCTTGACTGCCGGGTATGGTTTTCTGTATGCATGGGATTTGTGCAAACAGGAGTGTAGACGAGCAGAGGTGTCTGGAAGGTTTGTGAAAGCAGATGAAATTGTTGAGGTATGCTGGGCCAGAGTTATGTAGTGCCTTTAAAGTGTGGGTGAGGAGTTTGAATTGTGCCCATTTGTGAATGGGGAGCCAGTGGAGCTCCTTCAGGTGTGGTGTGATGTGTGTGCGGTGTTGGAGGTTGAGAGTGATACTGGCTGCCGAGTTCTGAATGGTCTGCAGCCTTCTGATGGGTATTTGTTGATCCTGGGATACAGGGTGTTCCCATAGTACAGCTTGCTTGTGGAGAGGGCATGTGCGACAGTTTTCCAGGTGCTGATTGGGAGCCATTTGAAAATCTTTCTCAGCATTTTCAGGATATGGAAGCATGAGGTGGTGAAAACATTGACTTGGGCGGCCATGTTGAGTTTGCTGTTGATGATGATCCTGAGGTTCTTAGCGTGGGTGGTGGGGATGGGTGTCGGTCCTAGCTCTATTGGCCGCCAGGTGGAGTCCCATAACGACAATCACAATTTTGGTCTTGTCGGTGTTCAGCTTTAGACAGTTGGTGCTTCATCCAGTGGGTGATTTCAGTCATGCAGGCATTGAACTTGATCTGGGTACTGGGTGTTTTGTCTGTGAGGGAGAGAATGAGTTGCGTGACATCGGTGTAGAAGAGGACGTTGATATCATGAGAGCGGATGATGCTGGCTAGAGAGATCATGTATGCGTTGAAAAGGGTTGGGCTCAGGGACGATCCTTGCGGAACTCCAAAGATGAGGTCACAGGCATCCCAGTGTACTGTGCCAGGCTGACTGAGTGGGTCCTTCCAGATAGGAAGGGGCAGAGCCATCTGATTGCTTGTCCTTGGATCCCGATGTTGTGTAAACATTGGATGAGAATAGGATGGGAGACTGTGTCAAGTGCTTCAGAGAGGTCCAGGAGGATGAGGTCCACCATGTCTCCTCTGTCCAGAGTCATGAAATTGTCATCCGTGGCAGCGATGTGGTTGGGTCTGAAACCAGACTGAGTGGTGTCAAGTAGTTGGGGGTCGTTGAGGTGTCTGTTGATGATTTTATCTAAGAGCTTGGTCAGGTATAGTAGAAGGGACATTGGTCTGTAGTTGGTGCGGGTTAAAGTATCTGCAGAAGGTTTCTTCAGCAATGGGAGGACTTTGCGTGTTTCCAAGCAACTGGGAAGGTCCCGGAAGAAGTGGAGGCTTTCAGAATGAGTCTGAGCATGATGCTGATGAGTTGCAGTTCTCTGGAGAAGGTGTGGCAAAGTCAGGGCCTAATTGGGCCCCTGAGTGAATAGACTTCATGGTGGTGGTGGTGGTTTATTTTGGAGTGATGATGGGTCAAGTAGTTAGCATTGGTTCTTTGGATAAGATCGGGGCATTTGGCGAGGTTTGTTGGGTTTATTTGAAGGCTGAAGTTGTTGTAAATGGCGGTGATTTTGTTGCTGAAGAATTGAGAGAGATTGTTGCAGAGGTCCTGTGAGGGGATAATCGAGTTGCAGGTGGCTGATGGTGAGGTCAAATCTTTCACAATGGCAAACATTTCTCTGCTTCTGTTGGTTCTGGCATTGGTGAAGTCCGCTAGAGCAGCACATTTGGTGGTCCGGATCATTTAATGGTAGCGTCCTATGTTGGATTTGAACAGGTTGTATGATGGAACCACGCATGCCTTTACTAGGGGTGGGTGAAGAATTCCGCTCCGCCAGCGGAGTTTGCAGAGTTTTTCCCACTCTGCGCGGAATTCTACAAAGCTCCGCAAAGTGACGCAGAGCGGAGTTTTTTCTCTCATACGGCTCGGCAACGTTAAGTTGGCAAGATCCGTGAGAAAAAATTGCACGCTAAACCGACTCCCAGTGAGATTTCTCAACGCGGGCAGTCGCGGTAGGTCGCGACTTCTTGTGTTGAGAGATCTGCTGCTCATGTTGAGAAAGCTGCCGCTCGGTTAGAATGTCTACTCAAGCAGCAGAAAGCAGCAGCGCTCTCTGGTGCGACGCATAGTGCCGCTCGCACTGATTTTACAGGACAAACTCCCGGCACTAAAAATCAGTCCGAGCAGCGTGACTTAACAGACTCTGATGCTGGCGGAACTCCGGGGAGAGCAGGTAGAGTTTTTCCGGCACTTCGCGGAGTTCCGCAGAGTAGAACTCGGCGAACTCCTCCCACGTCCAGTCTTTACCATGCATGCCTTTACAGCGCGGGCAATGCAACAAACGTGTTGTTACCACGCATTCCTTTAGCATGCAAGTCGTTACAACGACTTGCCTTAGTGAAGCGGTAGACTTTGGAAAAGTATAATTTACTATTCCAACTCCAGTCTGTCTAACAGTAGGGAAGGTGTTGACCTTAAAATCCAGCACCAGTCCAACAATGCCTTCACTAAAGCAAGTTGTTGTAATGACTTGCGTGCTAAAGGAACGTGTGGTAACGACGCCTTTGCCCGTATTGCAAAGGCATTGCGTGGTTGTGACTGCGTGGTAAAGGGTGTTTCCCATTTGAACATGCTCCTGTCTGCATTGTCCTGGCTCACTCTCCATTTGCGCTAGTTATTTGCAGTGGCGTTCCATTAGTTTGAGTTCCTCCGTGTCCCAGATGGCCTGGGATCTGGATCTTGTGTTGTTGTTTTTGAGGGGGGCCAGAAAGTTGGCACAGGAGGTGATCTAATTGTTGGGATTCTTGATAGCTTGGGCTGGCTGTTCAGGACTCCGAGTAGGATGTAATTGCTAGCATCGAGGGTGAGGGGTGCAACAAAGTCCATGATGGTGTCGGTGAAGTTAGTGCGCTGTCCTGTTGGTCTGTAGATGAGAGTGCCACTTAGGGTGCAGTTGGTTGTAACATGGAGCTTGAACGACAGGTGTTCCTTGTTGGAGGATGACGTGTCCATGGATGTGATGCCGCTGATGGTTGTCTTGTGGATGGTGGCAATTCCGCCTCTAGGCGTGTGAAGTCTCTCTTGTCTAGAAATCTTATAGTGGGAGGGATGGCTGTGGTGAAGCCAGGTGCCGATGCAGGGTTTAGACAGGTTTCTGAGAGGAAAAGCAGGCCAGGGTTATTGGTGTGCAGCAGGTCTCAGATCTCTGTGGCATGTTTGGCGAGTGAGCGGGTGTTGAGGAGCATGAATGCAAGTATGAAGTGTTGTGTTGGTGGCTGCAGAACTGTGTGGGAGAGTGGGGTGTTGGGTGCTATTATTGTCATGATTTTGGGTGTGGATAAAAGCAAGAAAACTTGCTGGGAGCACAGGAGAATGCTCCATTGGTGTTGTGTGGTGCAGCGAGCCAGTAGCCTGTGGAGCAGTGGGCGGAGTTGAGGGCGTGGAGGGTCACAGTATGGTAGCAGCGGGAAGGTGGAGGAACAGGGTTCCTGACACTGGGGGGGGGGGCAGGCACAGATGGATGCAGAAGGGCTTGGCTTTAGCACGCCAGCTGCTCGTCCACAGCGCTCCGGCTGCATGTCCACGCTATGGCAGCCATTAAGTAGGTTCTGAGAATAGAGAGGAGTGATATCACTTCCTGTGCAGCTGGATAATGGGAAATCCAGTGATGTCACTTCTCATGCAGCTGGAAGATGGAAAGATGTCAACAACTTACCACTTAGCAGAGATTAGATATTTGGGAGGTGACATACTTCTTCTGACTTAGAGATGCCAAAGAGGGACTGGTCCTATTCATTACTGGAGCCCTTCTAGACCTCTTGGCACCAACCACATGTAGGACCCTGCCAGAGGGGTGGAGACCTCATCTAAATATTCAAGTGTTTTTTAAAAACATTTTAATATATTTATTTTCATACATAATGACAGTAGCATTACAGTTCTACGTCAAACATCCTGTGGTGAGCATTGTATTACAAGAGAAAGCAAACAGTTTGTCATTTGTGGTACACCTAATGTAGAAAAACAGTGCCATATTCCAAGTCACTCTTGAACACCCACCTCCTACGAGACCTTCTAGTTGGGTCCCACACTATTGTCTTACAAGCAATTCTATAGGGTACGGCTTCTCACCGTATCGTCCCGGGTCTCCAGTATCATGGTCCTCAGTTTGTCTCAACAGATATCCCCGGTGGGGTCCCAAATATATTTCCACTGCGAAGTAGGTGACATTAGGGTAATGTAGGTCTCAGCACGGTCATTACCAGTAATAAGATCCCCCAGCCAGTCACCTACAGTCAGGGTCAAGAAGCTTCCCCAGTTCATAGCACTATGCGTTTAGTCTGTAAAAATTCCAGTGCCATCAGACATCTAGGGCCCAATTCACAAAGGTCACCTTAGACCTGAAGCTTAAGTTTAGAACTGAAGTCTAGGGGCCCTATTCACAAAGGTAAACCTAGACCTGTTGCCTAAGTTTAGACCTAAAGTCTAAGGGCCCAATTCACAAAGGGAAACTTAGAATTCAGGTGTCCGAGGGCAATCCCCCTACGTAGCCCAAGAGTGCCACCAGTGCCTGCGGTTCCATACCTATTATTGTGTGCCAAACTGTGGCAGGTGGGCCTTTGCCAGGTGAAAAAAGTCAGCATATCGCCCAACTCCCTCAGGGCATGCATGAAATCTGACTGGTGCAATCCTGTGCTGTCTACCTGGAGCGAAGTATACCTTGTGTAGGAATCAGATATGTAGTAGCTTGTGACAATAGTTCATAGAGATATGCTTGATCTGCATGCAGCAGTAGGTCCATTATTTATTAGTCAGGGTCATTTCCAGGTCAATCTTCATGGTACCGCGTGTACACTCCAGTTGCCTCATCCTGTTCTGAACCACTAGGGTGTATTATCTCGATACCCACAGAGTAGAATTCAGTGAGCGAATGAGCTGAGTAAGGGGGATGCAGTCTGTAGGTGCCACAGGAAATCCAGCGATCTGCTCCTTCACCGTTCGCTGGAGGCGTGCAAATATAAATAAATCCAAGAATGTGAGATTTTCCTTTTCACAGAACTGCTCCAGCAGAAGAAACTGCCCCTCTGAAAACAAATACCCCAGCTCCGTCACTGCCGCCCTCTCCAGGGATAGTTGTACCACGCAGTCAACCTTGAGTGCCAATAATGGGCTTTGGATATGCGCATCGCTGGTGAATACAAAAAAGGTTCCCCTAGCTTCTGGCTCAGGCCTCTCCAGGGCAATCCAGTTGCGGCAACTGTATTCACCTCCTTCTGTGGCCTCTTGAATACCTCGGTCATTGCCGACGAAAGAGGGAAACGCCCAGCTCACTCCCAATCTGCTCTAAGATAGGGGAGGCATACGTCTGGGTGACACCAATGTCTCCCAAAGTGACACCAGGCCAATAAGTAATATATTTCCAAATCTGGGACATCAAATGCCGCATGCTCAAAAGGGAGTGTCATTGTTTCCCAACTGACCCAGTCAGGTTTGTTTGCCCATGTCAACTTTATCAGTGAAGTTCGCAGAATATTGAAAAAATGTCTAGGGAGTGAGATAAGGATATTCATGAACAAATATAAAAACTGTGGCAAGAAGATCAACTTAATTAAGGCTATTCTCCAAGCTGGCAAATGGGAGAGTTGTATCATACATCTATCTGTTGAGTGAGCTTATCAATGGCTGGGCCGTGATTCAATTGTTTCACTGACTGTACCACCCTATGAGGCATCACGCCGAGATATCTGACCAGTATATAGGGAACTCTATCCCACACTCCACTGTGTGGAGCCTGCAAGTGGAAAAAGATAAGCTTTCCCCCAATTTATCATTAGCCCTTAATATTGACCATAGCGGATCACCTCTCTAACCAGTGGGGAGAAATTTATCTCGTGATCACGGACAAACATCAATATGTCATCCACATACACGTACAGAGGGAGGCGACCTCTTGCAAACAGTCTCTATGCATGTGTTTTTCTTAGAGGTGTTGCGTAAGGAGGTCCATCGCTAGTATGAACAATAGGGAGGACAGGGGGCATCCCTGTCTAGCTCCCATGCCAATGAGAATAGCCTCAGATGTGAGACTGTTGACCAGGGCCATGAGTTCGGCGTATAAAAGTTTGACTAATGCAATAAAACTGAGAGACTGTCCTACAAGTCATAGTACTGCCAGTAGAAAGGGCCACTTTAGGGGGTCAAACACCTTTTCAGTCTCGAGCAGTGCACCCGCGGCTTTGATGTTCAGATCTAATAGATGGAGCGTAGTGAAGACCATGCAAAGATTCATAGCCGTTTACCTATGTAGGACGAAACCCAACTGTACTGGCGAAACCTCTTGCACCTTCTTATAAAAGGTTTGTAATAACTGGTCGCACCGCATCATGAAAGGTTTTGTAATTGCATGTGTTAGTGATCAATTCAGCCTCATATTTCTCTATAGGTTCACAAGGAAGCTGACCCCTCTTCATAAATTGAAATCATTTAGACAACTTCATTTCTCGTCTTTAAACAGTTTTGTTTACCTTGTAAATTGCAGTTTCCTACTCATTTAACTCTTCTTCTTTGTCCTCCTCTTTGAGAGGCAGATGCAGATGTTTATATTCACAGCACTCGTCTGCCCTCAATGTTTCAACATAGCCAGTTTCAAAGAAGCTGTGAATATATCACCACCAATAGCCTCCGAGTAGGCTTCAATCCCTTCTTTGCATTCTGCCCAAACAAGGGTGGTTTCCTGGGCTGCTAAAAACATAGGAGATGCCAACATTCCTTGCATTGCTATCTTAGCAGTCTATGAGACATCTGTTCCGAATGTTAACAGTGCATCAATGCACAAAAGCGCTGAAGTTACCCCAATATACATACTTATTTCTTTTGGTGCTAGTTTTGATCTGCTTCAAATTATTTTGTACATCCTTTGGGCTGAATCAGGGTTAATAAAGGACTTGGGGCCACACGTACAACCATTTTTAGCAGTCGCAAAAGGAGATTCAGGCAGTTTGCGACAGCTAAAAAGGGTTGTAGCATGTATCAACCCTTTTTTGCGAGTTGGTAACCTGTCAAGGCGTCCCTTCCTAATAGCGAGTCGCAAGGGCATGTACGATTGTTTTGCGGCCTGAATACGGTCGCAAAACAATCACAGTTTACCGCCTACTTCAAGTGGGTTGTTTACAGCAGGCAGTGTTTCCATGGACCACTGCCTACTCTTCAAAAATGAAACTGAAATGTTTCATTTTTTTTCAACACTTCCCGTTTTCCTTTAAGGAAAACGGAATGCATTCTTTTAAAAAAGTTACTTTATTTAAAAAGTAAACACAGACATGGGGGTCTGCTGTCCCCAGCAGGCCACCATCCCTGTGTTATTGCCCATTCCCAATAGGTCGCAAATTGCAACCTGCCTCATGAATATTGATGAGGCAGGTCATTTGCGACCCCATTGGTAATCGCAAAATGTGTCTGAGACACATTAGTACATTTCCTTTGGCTACTCACAACTTGTGAGTCACTAAAATTCGCAAATTGCGAGTCACAAAAGGAAATGGTCGCATATGTGGCCTTTGATGGCCAGAATAATGGATAAATCAATAGTAATACAGTAGCATTGTATGAAACATATGATTATGGTACTAATTATCTGGTCAAACTATACCCACAGCTAGCCACTGGAATTTGCCTTGTATGAACTTCTCCTTTGTACTGACAGAGTGCATCTAGACAATTTACTTGGTCACATATCAGGAAATATGGTGCTAGTCTACAGTGAATTGTTTTGTTGCAATATCCCCAGGCGCACATAGTTAAGCTACAATGATCAGGGTTGATTCGCAACATGTTGTCTTATCTAGTGATCAGACAAGAGGTGGCATTAAAAGACTGGTTTCCAGGACAACACTACACACCTGCAGCATGCAATTAAGCTTGATTGTACCAGTGACACTGAGGGGACTTCTAAGGGTAGAATGCATCACAGAAGCAATGTAGCTCAACTTGAACTCACTCTGGCGCAGTGACTAGGTGAGGTGGAAGTGCATAAGATATCAAGGATGCCTTCATCAGGCAGGACACACAAACTGGGAAACCTTTATACTATTCATGGTGAAAGGAGGATTGAAACCTGCTTACAACAGATACTCCTGTGGGTCCTACAGGACAGATTTTTGCTTAGAACACATCATCATCGTCTCAGTCGCTAACAGTTCATGGGGTTCTCTGTCTCAAGTTGGTATGTTGACTGTGCTGCCAGAGGGTCTAGAGAGCCGAAAGTTCAGGCCTAATTCTGGAAACGTTTCAGAAAACGTATCAGGGCCTGGCAACTCTTAAATATCAGACATTTACTTTGGGGCTATCAGGGCTCTGGTCTTACACCTAGCACTTAAACCTCCCATCAGCTTCCGTGTTACGACTCCTGATTCCCTTATCCTGTTGAATGACTTCAAATTTTTCACTTATGCTGGTGACACACAATTTATCTTCTAAGTTGGTGGACACTCATTCAAGCTTCCACACTCAGGAACTAGTAGGCAAGCAACTGGTTAAATATTGCCTGAATTTCAAAACTGAGGTTTTGGTAATGGGTGCAGCGTAGGTGTTTCAAAATCGTCTTTATGGCTTTATGAACTGAGTCCCTGTCCTCAGCCTCTGGTCATTGTTATGAGTTTTGTAGTCAAATGTGACTGATACTTGCAGAAGAATACACAAGTATCTGTGGTCAATTCTCCCTGCAATTTTCAGATGCGGACATTCCAAACTATTCTTGCCTTCCTGATTTTTGAAATGCACAATTTGACAGTTTCTACACTCGTTGGAGCTAGCCTTGACTACTTCAATGTAATGCACCTTCATATGAATAAATACCTTTTGAAAAGGCTGTAGAATCACCTTTGTATGGCCCAGCTCTGTATCTCTGATTGTGCACCTGGTTTCCTATTGAATGGTGCTAGGCCTGGCCCTTTCTGTAGGGTCATTCCCAAACGTTTTGCCTTTACCCTGCACTTTTTGCTGAATTAGTTGAGCACTTTACCACTCAGGGAGTATCCCCTGATCTCCTGGTCTCGTGAGCTACTCCCCCGGTGCTGCTGCCCAGCTCCTCCTGTCTGTGACACATTTCTGCCCACGAGGCAGGCGGTTCAATCCCACTTCAGTATTTTTTTCTGGTAATTTTATTTTATTTGTCTGCAAGGTAGTCTTTTGCTCTGATAACTTACATTTTAATTTGGTTCCTCAAGCTAGTCTTTGCTTTGGGGTTTGGGGTTGATTTTGGTAGCTTGCCTGCTCTCGCCAATTCTTATTGCCGTTTCCCCAACCTCCCGCCTCCCTGCCAGCCCATCCCACCTCCCAGGGCTACTTATTGAGGCTGCTGCATGGTCCCAATGAGTAGCCCCTGACCTCCTGGTCTTGTGAGCCACTCCCCCCCCCTCCTGTTTGTGTGGCGTCTCTGCCCGTGATGCAGGCTGTTCGATCCCGCTTCCTGCAGACCACCTTCATCGTTATCATCATTTCAGACTTTCACGAGGTTCTTTTTCTTTTAGTTTTTCTCATTTTTTTCGTTCGTTTATGGATGTTTACCTTGTCATTTTCCTTGAGCCTTTTTTCTTAACATTGGGAAACTACCTGTAATGTTTGGAGGTTGCATGTTTCACTTTTTTCACTGAATCATCAGCAGTGGGTCTAATCGTTATTTTCCGTTCCGTTTTCAATTCAGAAACACTATTGCAGTTTTACAAATGTATGCACATATCTTGTGTATGTATCACTGGGGGATCCACCCTACGGGCTTGTTAATACTGATGGTTTATTGAGAATATAGCACTATAAGTTGAGTTAGGTGGTTCCATAGTAGTTGATTGCCTTATGTTCATTACATTTTAGGAGATGCTCCCCTGATGAAGGGCCAGTCCCGAAATGCATTGAGGTGCCTGAGCATTTAAGAACACATACATTATAGTGTGATGGATTAACTCTATAAAATTGACCATTTCACAACTAATAAATGACATTAAGAATTGATTGCACTGATGATGTCTATTGATTACTATTCTGAAGAACATTCACGGTGAACCTTATAAGGGTGTAAACTAAACATTATCACAAAGTGCATAGAGGGGACGATGCTTCCTTGTCAGGTAACGCATCAAACTTAAAATAAACCTTTTGCCAGACCTAAAACATCCTTTTTCATATATATAAGTCACCCTTAAGGTAGGCCCTAAAGGCACTAAGGGCAGAGTGCATTGTAATTAAAAAATGGGACATGGGTTTAGGTTTTACATGTGCTGGTGGTGAAAAACTCCTAAATTTGTTTTCAGTACTGTAAGGCCTACCTCGCTCATTGGATAACATTGGGTTACCTTATTACATTAAATAATTGCTAACTTTTGATTGGGAGTAGGTAGAAGTCTCATGTTTGGACTCAAATAAATTATCATTTAAAATCCTCTTGAATGGTGGAGTCAGATTTTAAGTCCCAATTCTGAAAATGCCCCTTTTAGAAAGTTGGTATTTTCCTGCCCTAACCATTTGGTGCCTGCTGCCAGTGTCCTTGGTCACTTGATTGTGAATGGCTCTGCTGTTGGGATTTCTGTATTCCTGACAGACAGTGAGGCACAGGGGACTGGATGTAGGCAGGATTGGCCATCCAGCCAGGATGCCTGGAGCAGAGCCCTCTTACACTTCAAAGTGCTTGCCTCCAGCACACACAAATGAACCTGACACCAGCCTTTTGTCACCTGAGAGGTCTTGGAACCTTGGCAGGATCAGATGTGGGGGGTTGCTCAGTATGCCCCCCTCCCACTTCAAAGGCTGGCATCAGGTATAAATATTGGACCCTCAGAACACCTCTTCAGTACAATCCTGGAAGACTTCAGAAGGACTGCCTAGACCCCCACAGGACTGCCGTGCTGCTACCACAGGACTGGCCTCCTGCTTGAAGGCCCACTTTGCTGCTTGAAGGAGGACTTGATCATCGCCCCAAACCCATGACCACCAGAAGTGACTCCAAGGCTAGTCGGCTGGCATCCTGTGTGAGCTACAGAGACATAACAAGATCCAGAGAACTTGACCCCTGCACCAAGCCTCTGCTGAAGTAAGTCCTACCCCCCAAGTGGTGCCCCTCAAGTTATGGACCCTTGGAAGTGGTGTTAGAGATGCTGTTCCTGCCTAACCCTAAAACTTGGACCTTAGAACATTTTCCAACAAAAGTGCCCTGAGAACTGACAGAAGACCGGGACCTACCTGCCAGACGATCTGCCCAAGGTGCATCACCCGTCAGCCTGAGTTTACGGTAGCTCCTGCTATATTCTTCTCCACAGCAGCAAACCCTGTTCAGCTGGATCTCTCAGCAAAGGTATCCAGCCTCATGGAGCCCTTGTCTGCTACAGCCTGGAGCTTCATCCTGCTGATGATTTTCGACTTCCAAAAAAGTGACCAAAGGTAAAAATCATCACCACATGTCCGTCCAGTGGCTCCCTGACGACGACCCCTCCTCCTTGGACACCATCTGCTGCCTTGCCCCGCTAAACTCTACCTTCTCAGGAATGTTTCTTCAAAATTTCTACTAAGTTCGAAGGTAGGCCGAGACCGGGCCAATACACCTTGTATAGCCAACCCGCGCTCCACCGCGGTTGCCTTGACATTTGACTTTGCCTTAGTCTCAGCGATCAGATGCCCACGGTTGGAGAGCGTTTTGGTGTCATTTTAATCATAAAAACATAATCTCATTTTCCAAGTTGTTTTGGGATTTTTCTTGTGGTGTGTTTTCACTTTATTACTATTTGTCTGCTGCGTAAGTACTTTACACGTTGCCTCTAAGTTAAGTCTGACTGCTTTGTGCCAAGCTAACAAAGGGTTAAGCACAGGTTAATTTAGTGGCTTTTGAGGTTCACCCTGACAAGGATTGTGGTTGTTGCCTGAATGGGGCTTATACCCCCTCAAACAGTAACCCAGTTTCTTACACCAAGAGGTAGTCCTTGCTATTTACTGAGTTTAAACAATCAGGAAATTTACGGAAGTCATGGGTGGAAATGTAGGATGCATCGACTCCCTTACTATTTTAATTAAGGACTTAAATAAATAGAGGTACACTTACGTTTACTGTGACATATTTGTTTCACGATGTGTTGCAGTGCATCAAAGCAGGGGCTCCTCCACTATGAAACTAAGGGGCATATTAGCAAGACCCACCTTAAAATTATCGCCGTTTTAGCGGCAGGAAACTGCCGCTAAAACGGCGATAATGGGCTTGCTAATATGCGTTTTGGAATTCCAATAGAAGCCCAGGTTAGATGTCCTGCACATCTAACCTGGGCTTCTATTGGAATTCCATAACGCATATTAGCAAGCCCATTATCGCCGTTTTAGCGGCAGTTTCCTGCCGCTAAAACGGCGATAATTTTAAGGTGGGTCTTGCTAATATGCCCCTAAATGCCATAGGAATACTGAAATAACATTATGAGTTGGTTTCTTAGAGCATCATTTTGCAAATTGTACTCAGCGTTCCAAATTGAATTGGGGCCTGCAGGCTTTCATAGCTATTCCGAAAGGGAAGGCAGGTTCACTCCACCTGTTTAAACCATTACACTTCTCAAATGATTTGATCTCAAATACTTTAACCGAATAATGGCACCCTTAGGTATGCTAAAATAATTATTTAATATTATTTCCTGGCAGCCAGTCCCACAAAGACAGGGCTTTTCCAGCCTATTTTTCCCCTTACTGTACAAAATGGCTAAATTTCTTCCATGGAATCTAAAACCTGCTTCACGACTTTCCACTCTTCGCACAATGCTTTATATGTTTTATAATAACTCCATTTTACATACAATAGGTTTATAAAATAGCAGACAAAGTCAGGCTGTTTTCCATGCTAGACAAAGTGCTATTCATCAAGTTATTTTCCTCTCTGGAGTACATTTCTGGACCTTTTTCCTGTAGACTTTTCCTACTGTCAGTACGGAAAATAAAACACTCTGAACATGCGCTAAGGAAGGTGTCAACAAAAGAGACTGCTTTTGCTGTTTTAGAACTAAACACGCATGCCATTTTTTTAGACTTATGAACAGGACTAGTTTTCACCTTTCACATGTTTACCCAGATGATTGTTTCCCATTTAATACATTTCAGGAACAGTTCATCACAAAATGTATTATTCATCATTTATTTTTCTTTTATAAGCATCTGCAGCGCTTTCATCAAAGCGCTATACAATAAATTCACGAAATGGTGCAATAAATATATGAAAACAAAAAGTACAGAAGAAAAGGCAAAATAAATAGGCACTGGAAGAAGACCCAAAGTAAAAATACAGGAATGGAAAAAATGTTTGAAGCAATATACATGTAAAAGTTATAGCATGATCACATCAAAAGTCCAGATTTCTTGCCTCTTACTCAAAAGGAAAATTGGGAGACTAAAGGCATGGCAGATGGAAAGCATCCGCAGATGATTCAGTATCCATTATGTTTGAAGTCAAAGGGTCGCGGCTTCAGGGAACCCCCGAGAAATGGACCAGTATGGTTGAGACGGTAATGGTTGTAACCAACGGACCCATTAGACGATGGTAGAATCCATCCGTGTGTGGGGGTCTCTGGTAGCAGAAAAAGATGGCAGGATGCACATGAGGTCACAATGGTGGTCAGGGAACAAGTAAATCAGCATCTGAAGAACGATACAGTGTGCACGTAAATGATGTCATTCCAGGTGTCATCTATATGAATGCTGTGATTAAATATGCTATAAGTGATTTAATATGATATGGTATAAGCAGTGCATGTGGAAGGCTCGAGTTATAGTTAATGCAGTCTGGCAAGAGAGTTGACAAGAGCCTGCACGGAGGTGCGCGAGTTATAGTATGTTTACAGTGGGCGTAAATTTTAACTTTAAGTTATAACTTTTAATTTATAACAAAACTGTAGAATTTCTAAAGTTTTTGTAGTATAAGTATACTCACTGAAAAAAGTGCAGTTATAGTTACGAATTAAAACAGATAAAGCACTGAAATTTGCAAGTTATAGTTAGGAGCACAATCCATAATTCGCTCAACAGCCATGCATAGCATAACTTGCACACCAAATGCAATGGGTGTTGCTATTTTTCCTCTCTCTACAACTGTGCCATGACTTAGTCTCTGCACTCTAAGAACACAACGAATATTTTGTGCCAAGAAAAAATGTATCCTCACTTGGACAGACATTGAGGTCACCACTGGGCAACGATATCTTGCCTCGGTCCATCCCCATTGCTTCAAACCAGCTAGTCCACTGTGGAGATTTTGCTGTTCTGTCCTTTAATTTACCATAAACCTGTTGCCCCTTGTTACCATCTTGACTGTTTTCTGGCCGGCATCAAACTGGCTGGATTTCTGTGGCCACATCTCAGTATCTGGTGGTGTTTGGTAAGCCTGGAATGGCCTGGCAGGTGCCTCATAGCCCCCAGAGGCTCTATTGAAGGTGTCACCAGTAATGGTGATGCTTCCCCTTCTGCGCCCTCTCCGTTACCACCTCCCTCCTCCCCATTAACTATTTCATGTTCAGGTGGTTTCTTTATCGGTGGTGGTAGAGGTTTAATCTTTTTTCAGATGCTGCTTTGCAAACTCTCTAGGCAGACTAAATCCATTACCACTCACCCCTCTATCATGCACACTGCTCTCATAAATGATGTCATTTGGGATGGCATGATTGCTGGTATGAATACTGTGATTTAACATGCTATAAGAGATGTAATATGAAAGGGTATAAGCAGTGCATGGTAAAGTCACGAGTTATAGTTGATTTAGTCTGCCTAACGAGTTTACAACACTATGTACGCAGGTGCCGAGTTATAAAAAGTTTTGGCTGTGGTGGAAATTATATTTTTAAGTTATAACCATAACTTTAATTTCTGTGGTTTGTATTTATTAGTATTTATAAAGCGCATCATTCATCCCGAGGGACATCACAGCGCTAGGACGGATTTTAGTGCAGTTTGTGTAGTTTAAGTTGTTTTTGTATAGAAATAATAAATTGAGTTTTCCTTACTATAACTTATCTTCAAACTTTGGTTTTTACATTGAATTTCCATGTTTTTTTTTTGTGGGGTGGGGGGGCGGGAGGGAGAATCAGTTTCTAAACATATAATGTTGTTTATTTTGGTATTAATTCTTTCATATAGATTTTTTTTTAAATTGAATCTTAATGGTGGTACTTCCTTGATAATTTCTCATGGAGTGGCCTAGAGTGGAGTGGCATATCGTACAGTGGTGTGGAGTGGCGCACAGTTGGGTAGAGTGATGTACAGTTGTATGGAGTACAGTGGCTTGGAGTGCCGTATAGTAGAGTGGCATAGAGTAGAGTGGTGCAGAGTAGAGCACAGTGGCACAGAGTGCAGTAGCATAGAGTAGAGTGGTGCAGAGTAGAGTGGAGTTGCATATAGTGCACTGAGATAGAGTGCAGAGGTTTAGATTGGTGCAATTAGAGTAGAGTGCTGTAGAGTGCAGTGGCATAGAGTACAGCGTTGTACAGCACAGTGGCATAAAGTACAGTGGCATGGAGTGCAGTGGGCTAGAGTAGAGTGGTGCAAAGCACAGTAGAGTGCCATAGAGTGCATTGGCGCAGAGGAAAGTGCAATGGCATAGGGCCTGATTCACAGAACTAACTTACGTCAAAATCCTAAGCTTACAACAATTTTGGTATTCACAGAATGAACTTACACATTTGGGTATTCACAGAATGAACTTACACATTTGGGTATTCACAGAATGAACTTACTACCATTTTGGTATTCACAGAATGAACTTACTCATTTTGGTATTCACAGAAGGCACTTACTCATCAATGAGTAAGTGCCTTCTGTGAATACCAAAATGTGTAAGTTACACAAAATGAGTAAGTTACACAAAATGTGTAAGTTACACAAAATGAGTAAGTTACACAAAATGTGTAAGTGCCTTCTGTGAATACCAAAATGAGTAAGTTCATTCTGTGAATACCAAAATGAGTAAGTTCATTCTGTGAATACCAAAATGAGTAAGTTCATTCTGTGAATACCAAAATGGTAGTAAGTTTAGGATTTTGTTGTAAGTTAGTTCTGTGAATCGGGCCCATTGAGTGTAGTGGCGTATAGTGCAATTGCATACAGTGCAGTGGCGTAAAGTGGTGCAGAGTAGAGTGCCCCAGAGTGCAGTAGGGTAGAGTGCAGTGGCGTACAGTGCAGTAGCATACTGTGGTATGCAGTGGTGTAGAGTGGAGTGCAGTGGCGCAGAGTGGAGTTGAATAGAGAGACTTGGAGTAGTGTAGAGTAGAGTGGCATGAAGTACAGTGGTGTAGAGTAGAGTGGCATAGATTAGAGTGGTGTAGAGTGAAGTTGGGTAGAATGAAGTGATGGTATAGTGAAGTGGAGTAGAGTTGAGTGGCGAGGAGTAGAGTTGGGTGCAATAGAGTTTTGTAGAGTGAAGTGGGTTACTGTGGTACAAGTGGTGTATAGTAGAGTGGCATACAGTAGAGTGGTGTAGAGTGAAGTAGGGTAGAGTGAAGAGGGGTAGAGTGAAGTGGGGTAGAGTAGAGTGGAGTGGCATAGAGTAGAGTGGCGTAGTGTGAAGTGGGGTAGAGTGAGGTAGGGTAAAGTAGAGTAGCACAGAGTACAGTGGTGTACTGTAGAGTGGAGTGGAGTGAAGTGGGGTAGAGTGAAGTGGGGTGGAATGAAGTGGGGTAGGGTAGAGTGGCATAGAGTAGAGTGGTGTACAGTGAAGTGGGGTAGAGTGAAGTGAGGTAGAGTGAAGTGGGGTAGAATAGAGTGCTGTAGAGTAGACTATGTACAGTAGAGTGGCATACAGTAGAGTGGTGTAGAGTGAAGTGGGGTAGATTGAAGGCAGGTACAGTAGAAGTGTAGGGGAGGAGTAGAGTAGAGTGGTGTAGACTGAAGTGGGGTAGAGTGAAGTGGGGTACAGTGAAGTGGTGTAAAGTAGAGTGGCCTAGAATACAGTGGCATAGAGTGAAGTGAGGTAGAGTAGAGTGCAGTGGCATACAGTGCAGTGGTGTAGAGTGTGTAGTAAAATATAGTTGAGTGATACAGAGTAGAGAACAGTGGCATAAAGTGCAGTTGATGTAAAAGTTGAAATCTCTCTTGGAAAGCAACACATAAAGGTTCACAATTCACTCCATTCAACCATGCACAGTAACATTCAGATATATTAGATCAATTTTTAATTCGGAACCCATAAATCAATTATAAATTCAACGGGGAACTTAAATTAATCTCATAAACATTCATTTATTAAAAACACAGTTAAAATCAATAAGAACAATTCATGAAAATATATATGTGTATAAACAAAATCATACATATAATAAAAAGCGAAAATTATTTCAATGTGTATGAGAGACAAAAACAAGTGAAAACATAAAAATCATCATAGCTGCGTTAATTCGATTGAATCAATTTCATGAGAGTCTATCCGTTCTTGTATGATTAGGCTCGAATGTTCCTCGAATTTAACAATGCAAATTCTCGAGCTGCGTTAATTCGATTGAATCAATTTCATGAGAGTCTATCCGTTCTTGTATGATTAGGCTCGAATGTTCTTCGAATTTAACAATGCAAATCCTCAAATTGTTAAATTCGAGGAACATTCGAGCCTAATCATACAAGAACGGATAGACTCTCATGAAATTGATTCAATCAAATTAACGCAGCTATGATAATTTTTATGTTTTCACTTGTTTTTGTCTCTCATACACATTGAAATAATTTTCGCTTTTTATTATATGTATGATTTTGTTTATACACATATATATTTTCATGAATTGTTCTTATTGATTTTAACTGTGTTTTTAATAAATGAATGTTTATGAGATTAATTGCAGTTCCCCTTTGAATTTATAATTGATTTATGGGTTCCGAATTAAAAATTGATCTAGTATATCTGAATGTTACTGTGCATGGTTGAATGGAGTAAATTGTGAACCTTTATGAATTGCTTTCCAAGAGAGATTTCAACTTTTACATTGACTGTATTTGGGACCCCGTCTCTTGGTTAGTGGGGCCACTCCCTTCTTGTTCTTAATAGAGTGCAGTTGCACAGTATAGAATGGAGATGACTGCAGAGGGGTAAAGTGAAGTGGGGTTAAGGAGAGTGGCATACAGTAAAGTGGCGTAGAGTAGAGTGGCATACAGTAGAGTGGCGCAGAGTGCAGTGATGCAGAGTAGAGCAGCATACAGTAGAGTGCAGTGGCATAGAGTGGAGTAGAGTACAGTGGAATGAGTGCCATAGACTGGAGTGGAGTATAGTGGCTTGGAGTGGCGAAGAATAGAGTGGTATACAGTAGGGTGCTGTAGAGTACAGTGGCGCAGAGTGAAGTCGAATAGAGTGAAGTGGGGAAGAGTAGAGTGGCGTACAGTAGAGTGGGGTAGATTGAAGTGGGGTAGAGTAAAGTGGGGTAGAGTAGAGTGGCATAGATTACAGTGGCGTACTGTGAAGTGGGGTGCAGTAGAGTGGGGTAAAGTTGAGTAGGATAGAGTGCAGTGTGGTAAACGAAGTGGGGTAGAGTATACTGGCATACAATAGTGTGGCATAGAGTGAAGTGGGATACAGTAGAGTGGTGTAGACTGAAGTGGGGTGGAGTGAGGTGGGGTAGAGTAGAGTAGAGTAGAATAGAGTGGAGTTGATTGAAGTAGAGTAGAGTGAAGTGGAGTGGAGTGAAGTGGTTGTAGAGTAGAATAGCGTAGAGCGAAATGGGGTAGAGTAGAATGAAGTGGCACACAGTGCAGTGGCGTAGAGAGCAGTGGTGTAGTGTACAGTGGTACAAAGTAGAGTACAGTGGCATAGAGTGCAGTTGCCTATAGTAGAGTGGAGCAGAGTAGAGTAGAGTGACATAGAGGGAAGTGGGGAAGGATGAAGTGGGGTAGAGTGAAGTGGGGTAGAGTGAAGTGTGGTAGAGTGGCATACAGTAGAGTATAGTAGAGTGAAGTTGGGTAGAGTGAGGTGGGCTACAGTAGAGTGGAGTAGAGTAGAATGGCGTACAGCACAGTGACGTACAGTACAGTGTCGTAGAGTGAAGTGAAGCGCGGTACAGTACAGTGGTGCAGAGTAGAGTACAGTGGCGTAGAGTGTAGTGGCATACAGTAGAGTGGTGCACATTAGAGTAGAGTGGAGAAGAGTGATTTAGAGTGGTGTACAGTAAAGAGGCATAGAGTACAGTGGTGTAGAGTGCACTGTCATAGAGTACAGTGGCGTAGAGTACAGTGACATAGAATGAAGTGGGGCAGAGTGAAGGGGGCTACAGTAGAGGGGTGTAGAGTAGAGTTCTATAGAATGAAGTGGGGTACAGTAGAGTGATGCAGATTAGAGTACAGTGGTGTGAAGTGCGGTGGCATACAGTAGAGTGGTGATGAGTAGAGTTGAGGGGAAGTAGAGGGACATAGAGTGTAATGGAGTAGAGTGCCTATGAGTGTCATACAGTAGAGTTAATCAGACAGTGATGGAGAGTGCAGTTTCATAGAGTGGTGTAGAGTAGAGTGCCATTGAGTGAAGTGGGTTAGAGTATAGTGCAGTGGAGTAGAGTAGAGTGCAGTGGCGTACAGTGGAGTAAGGTAGAGTGGAATACAATGGTGCAGAGTAGAGTAGAGTGGCATAAAGTGGAGTGGTGTACAGTGCAGTGATGCACAGTAGACAGATGCACAGTACAGTAGAATGGCATAGAGTGCAGTAGCATAGAATAGAGTGGTGCAGAGTAGGGTAGTGTATAGTGCAGTGGCATGTAGTGCAGTGGCATACAGTGGTGTGGAGTGGTGTAAAGTGGGGTGGAGTGGAGTAAAGTGGGTTGGAATGGCATGGAATACAGTGGCTTGGAGTAGAGTAGAGTGGAGTAAAGTACAATCACGTAGAGTAGAGTGGAAGTATGTGGAGTGGAGTGGTGTAGAGTGGCGTAGAGTGGCACTGTGTGGATTGGATGGCACAGCGTACAGTAGCATAGAGGGCAGTGGCATAGAGTGCAGTGGCCTAGATTAGAGTGCACTGGCGTAGAGTGCAGTGGTGTAGAATAGAGTGGTGCAGAGTAGAGTGGTGCAGACTGTAGTAGCATAGACTGCAGTAGTGTAGAGTACAGTGGTGAAGACCGCAGTGATGCACAGTTGAGTAGAGTGTCATGGAATGCAGTGACATAGAGTGCGGTGGTGTACAGTGCAGTGGCATACAGTACAGTGGAGTAGAGTGCAGTGACGAAGAGTCCAGTGGAGTACAGTGCAGTGGCGTACAGTACATTGGTGTAGTGTGCAGTGGCGTACGGTGCGGTTGCGTAGAGTGCAGTGGCTTGAAGTGTAATGGCATAGAGTGAAGTGGCATACACTGCAGTGGCCTGGAGTTCAGTGGCAGCGTACAATGCAGTGGTATAAAGTGCAGTGGCATAGAGTGCAGAGTAGATATTTATTTTTAATTCCATAGGTACCACTGTACTATCTAGATAGTTTTGTGGTAGTAGTGCAGTACCCCGTAAACTTTTTTTAAAAAAGGTATAAACCACTAGAAACACTTTTCACTAAGGCTACTGACTTTTGAAAAGTGCCTTATGTTTATATACATTTAAAAAACACAAGTATCCTAGATTTCCCATTGAAACCCAGAATAAACACTCAGTATAGTGAAAACAATATGGCTACCTTTTTATGTTTTTAAGGGCTCTCATCAGCCAATAATATTGGGTTTTGTCATCATCATGTACCACAGTATACCCCAAAATTTTAGTGATATACTGCGGTCCAATATATCACTAAGATTTTGTCCCTTATTACTATAAAACTACTTGACAGATTTTCATGAAATCACAAAAAGTATCCTTTCCACACCATAATCTATATTCCTGTCAAATTTCATGAAAATCCGTTCAGCTGTTTTGCTGCTATGTCTTATACAAAAGTCCATGGAAAATGCATTGGGAAAAAACGTGTTTTGGGAACCCCCTTTTTTCTTTGCACCTCCTTAACTCATCACCATGAAACTTTGCATCATCAGACAATGTAGAAAAAACAATGGGCCATATTATCAAGAACGGCGATAACATTATCGCCGCTTTAGCGGCAGGAAACTGCCGCTAAAGCGGCGATAAGGAGGCTTGATAATATGCCCTATAGAATTCCAATAGAAGCCCAGGTTTGATGTCCTTCACACCAGAACGTGGGCTTCTATTGAATTCTATAGGGCATATTATCAAGCCTCTTATCGCCGCTTTAGTGGCAGTTTCCTGCTGCTAAAGCGGTGATAATGTTATCGCCCTTCCTGATAATATGGCACAATATGTCTGCGGTAGCCACTGTGTAGTTATAGTTAGGGTTACCAGAGATAGAAATTCCTCTGATTTTTCTCCATTAATAACTTTGTGCCTGTTTGACGAATCTCCACAAAACTTTTTAAACCTATTCTTCTTTCTACATTGGCAGACGATGTACAGTTTTGCATTGATGGGTCAAGGGGGTGCAAAGTTAAAAGCGGGTCCCAAAATGAGGATTTCCACCAATGCATATTCTATAGACTTTTGTATACCACTTTATTATAGTGGTAATGGGTAGTGGAAAATATTTATTCGTTTTATATATTTTAAAAAAATATACGGAGTAACGTGGTACCAGATATAAATTAAGAAAAAATAAATATGTAAAAAAATTGCAGTGCTGCAGTATTACCTAAAAATTACTGTGCTACTTCAATTTTTTTTAAAAATGTGTAGTTATCCCTAAACTGCTCTAAACACATATTGAGAATTATAAATACATTTCTCTACCTATTAACACTTTCTTAAAGTGGCAAAAGCTGAGCACGACAGTGGAACCTCTAACAAGGATCACACCTATTCCCGCTGTCCCCAACAGTAGTCCTATATATATATCAATGTGCACTCAGTTGAAACACCCACTGTCAAGGTGCAGTCCAAACAGGACTATACAATTTTGAAAACAGAATTCACTGTTGTGAGGACACCGGAGAAATAGGGGCCTACTTTGGCGCTTATCATGGTGCCAATTTGAGGGGTAATAGGCCCTTGGTCTCCATATTTTGGGACTCACACACATCTTTGGACTTACTGGATGAATTTTACTATACTTTCTAGACATTTTAGTCTGATTATTTATCTCTACTATTAGAGTTGGATTTACCCCATGGTTAACGATACAGATCTCTCCCCGTACAGTATTGGGGGACCTTGTGGCTTTGCATCCATTTGCATAGAGTACTAAGCGCATGCCCTGAAGAAGTCCATAGTGTTGGACGAAACGCGTTGGCTGTTCGGCTGTTTTTCCCTGCACATGAATTCATTATGAATAAAAAAGATCAGGAAATACGTTTCTGATAATTGAATTTGTGTCTCTTTTTGATTACTGTTAAATATTTGAGTATTAATTGGTGCACCCGTCATTCTGTTTTCAAAACTTTATTAAAGTGGTTATAGGTAAGGAACAACAATATGACCTACTACTTACCTAGATCTAAGACCCTAACCCAGAACGCAGCGAAACACAGAGCGCAGATAAAATGTGCTGAAAACTACATAACTGCCTTTTAACTTTGGTAAACACAGCCATTAGCCAATTACATACTGTCTTATCATGCGCATGTACCGTAGTATACTGCAAACCTACCACGGTATACCCTGGCACAATATATAACTAAGTATTTTAAAAATTACAACTTTAACACTACTTACACTAGTCGCACATACTACCAAAAATCCGATTTACACCAAACAATCTCTTTTCCTGCCACATCTACTTCCGTTACCACATTTTCACACTATGTTTGTTTCACACTCCACTCTACGCCACTCCACTGTATGCGACTCGACTCTACGCTATTACACTCTGTGCCACTATGCTCTACGTCACTCCCCTATATGCCACTCCACTCTACACCACTACACTGTACACTATTACACTCTATGCTACTCCAGTTTATGACACTCCAGTGTAAGCCGATACACTGCATGTCCTTCCACGCTACTGTACTGTATGGTATTTCTCTTTACACAACTCCTCTCTGCGACACTACACTCTACGATATTCCACTCTATGCCACTCCACTGTACGCCACTTCAGTGTACATCAGTGCCCTGTACGCTATTCCTCTGTATGCCACTGCACCTTACACCACTCCACTGTACGCCACTCCACGATACACATCTTCACTAAGATGACAATCCAGTGTACGCTATTGCACTGCTCATCATTCTTTTCTAAGGCACTACACTCTACGAAACTCTACTCTGTGCCAAATCCACTCTACCGTACTACACTCTACGCTATTCCAAAAGTACATCACTCGACTCTACAGTACTCTACTCTGCTATTCCACTATATGCCACTCCACTCTACGTCACTACACTGTACACCAGTAACACTCAGCATTCCCAACACACAACACTCCCCTATATGCTACTCCACTGTTAACCATACCACTCCCAGCCACTCCATTCTACACCACTACACTTTACGCTACTCCATTGTACACCACTCCATTATACACCACTCCACTCTACGCTATTACACTGAATACCACTACAGTCTACCCCACTACACTCTACACCACTCCACTCTACAACACTCCACTGAATGTCACTACACTGTACGCCACTACACTTTACGCCACTACAGTCTATGGAAGTCCACTGTACACTATTACACTGTACCTCAGTCTACTCTACGCCACTCCACTCTACGCTCTTCCACTCTACGCCTTTCCACTCTATGCCACTCCACTCTACTCAACTCCAGTGTACTCTATTTCACTGTTTGCCACTCTAGTAGACGCCACTCCACTCACTGCCATGCCACCCTACGCTATTTCAATGTACCACACTCCACTCTATGCCAGTCCAATCTACAACACTCCATTGTATGCCAGTCCACTGTATGCTACTACACTATACACAATACACTCTACACTACTCCACTGTACGCAACCCAACTGTACAACACTCCATTCAATGCGATTCCACTCTACACTACACAATTGAATTCCACAGTGCGCCACTCCACTCTAACACACTCCGGTGTATCCCACTGCACTGTACACCACTCCACTGTACTCTATTCCTTTATCTGCTGCTCTACAATACGACACTCCAGTCTACGCCACTCCACTGTACGCTACTACACCATACACCAATACAATTCTACACTGTTCCACTGTACGCAACTCCACTGTAAGACACTCCACTCTATGCTATTCACTCAATGCCACTCAACTCTACACCACTCCACTCTATGCCACTCTATTATACGCTATTCTACTGTACGCCACTCCATGGTATGCCACTCCATTCTACGCCATTCTACTCTACTCTACCCCACTCCACTCTACTCTTTACAACTCCACTCTACGCTACTCCAATCTATGCCACTTAAATCTACAGAACTGGACTGCACGCCACTCCACTATATTCCACTCCACTCTACAGCAATACATTGTACGCTATTACACTGTACATCACTCCATTACAAGCCAAACCACTTTACAGCAATCCTCTCCACCCTATTACACGCTACCTTATTCCATTATACACCACTCCAATCTACGCCACTCTAATGTACACTATTCCATTATATACCACTCCACTATATGTCACTACACTGTACGCCAGTAACACTCAATGTTACTCCACTGTACGCTACACTACTGTATTCCACTCCACTCGATGCCACTCTATTCCACACCACTACACTCTATGCTATTCCAATGTATGCCACTCCACTTTGGAACACTCCAATCTATGCCACTCCACAGTATGCTATTAAGATATTCACCACTACAGTCTACCCCACTACACTCAAACCTGCTCACCTCTACAACACTCAACTCTACAGTATTCCATTCTACAATACGCCACTCTATGTCACTACACTGTACACCACTCCAATCTATGCCACTCCAGCCTACGTTATTACACTGAACGCCACTAACACTGTACCTGACTTCACTCTCTGCCACTCTACTCTATGCTACTCTCCTATACGCCACTCCACTCTATACTATTAACCTTTACTCTATTGACTTCTACGCCTCTCCACTCTACACCACCCCAGTGTAGGCTATTCCACTGTTAGCCTCTCCAGTATATGCCACTCTAATAAATGCCACTCCACTCTAAGTCACTACACTGTACACAAGTAACATATTTCACTCAACACCACTCAAGTGTATGCTATTCCATTGTACGCCACTCCACACCAGAACACTCCACTCAACGCCACTCCACAGTATGCTATTACAATGTATGCCACTACAGTTCAAACCACTACCCTCTACCTCACTCCACTCTACAACCCTCCACTCTACGGTATTCCACTCTACAACACTCCACTCTACATCACTACACTGTACGTCACTCCAGTCTAAGCTATTTCACGGTATGCCACCATACTGTACCTGACTCCACTCTACGCCACTCTATTATACAATACTCCACTGTAGGCCATTCCACTTTAAGCTATTAACCTCTACCTCTTTCCACTCCACGCCACTCCACTCTACCTCACTCTAGTGTACGCTATTCCACTGTATGCCAATCCAGTATACGCCACTCTACTCTACACCACTCAACTCTATGCCACTCTACTCTACACCACTCCACTCTATGCCACTCCAGTCTATGTCACTGCACTGACCCCACTCCACTATATGCCACTCCACTCTATGACAATCCACTGTACGTTATTACACTTTACATCACTACATTCTATGCCACGCCACTCCACTCCACTCTACACCACTCTATGCCACTCCACTCTACGCCAATCTACTCTACCCTACTTCACTCTACCCTACTCCACTAAATGACACTCTATTCTATGCCACTCTAGTGTACGCTGTTCCACTATATGCCACTCCACTCTATGTCACTACACTGTACACCAGTAACACTCAATGTTATTCCACTCTTCACCAGTCCGCTGTATGCCACTCCTCTCTATGCTATTCCACTGTACACCACTCCAAAGTAGAACACTCCACTCTATTTCACTCCACAGTACGCTATTACACTGTCCGGCACTACAGTCTACCCCATGACATTTCATCCCACTCCACGGTACGCCACACCACTCTAAGCCTCTCTACTATATCCCACTCTACTGTACACCACTCCACTCTATGCCACTCTACTCTACACCACTCCACTCTATGCAACTCTACTCTACACCACTCCACTCTATGCCACTCCAGTCTATGTCACTGCACTGACCCCACTCCACTATATGCCACTTCACTCTATGACAATCCACTGTATGTTATTACACTTTACATCACTACATTCTACACCATGCCACTCCACTCCACTCTACACCACTCCACTCTATGACAATCCACTCTACCCTACTACACTCTACCCTATTCCACTGAATGACAGTCCATTCAATGCTACTCTAGTGTACGCTATTCCACTAAATGCCACTCCACTCTATGTCACTACACTGTACACCAGTAACACTCAATGTTATTCCACTCTTCACCACTCCACTGTACACTACTCCACTGTATGCCACTCCACTTTATGCTATTCCACTGTACGCCACTCCGCTGTAGAACACTCTACTCTATTTCACTCCACAGTACGCTATTACACTGTACAGCACTACAGTCTACCCCACTACATTTCATCCGACTCCACTCTACAACACTCACTCCAATCTCTGCCCCTCCACTCTCTGCCCCTCCACTCTACACCACTCCACTTTATGCAACTGCACTCTAAGCTAGCCCCCACTATGTTACTCTACTCTGCACTATTCTACTGTATGCAGCTCCACTCCAGCAGCGGCCCGTGTAGGTAAGAGCGGTGGAGCGGTGGGGCCGGGTGGGGGGGGATTTCGATAGACGACGAGGGAAAATTAATTATTTACTTAATTTTCCCTCATGGTCCTCTGTGGAATCCCCCCCCCCAACCTGGCCCCATCGCTCATACCTGCATGGGCCGCTGCTGCTCTACTCTCACCACTACATTCTATGCTGTTTCTCTCTACGCCACTCCACTCTATGTCACTCCACTATACGCTATTCCACTCTACTCCACTACACTCTACACTACTGTGCTGTATACAACTACACTGTACCTCACTACACTGTACGCCAGTACCCTCTATGTCACTGCACTATACACTACTCCACTGTATTCTATTACACTCTAACACACTACAATCTACCCCACTCCACTGTATGCTGTTCTACTATAAGCCACTCCACTCCACGCCACTCCGCTCTAAAATGCTCTACTCTATGCTATTCCACTCCACTCCACTATACACTACTTCACTGTACTGCGCTCAACTATACAGCACTCCACTGTGCAACACTCCACTCTACACCACTCCACTCTACATCACTCCACTCTACACTATTCCACTATTCACCACTCCACTATATGCTGTTCTACTATATGCCACTCTAGGCCACTCCACTCTACAATGCTCCACTCTATGCTATTCCACTCTACTATACTCCACTCCACTATAACCACACTCAACTGTACAACACTCCACTGTACAACACTCCACTCTATGCCACTCCACTCTAAACCACTTCACCTACACTATTCCACTCTACGCTACCCCATTATACCACATTCCGCTGAGAAGGCACAAGTTGTTGAAGGTGTTGCGTAAACTATAAATTAAAGGTATAAGTTTATACATTTAAATTTTTGTGTACTTTAACTCTTGTTTGTAGCTAAAGAATAAATATGGTTTTATTAACTTAAAGGTGGGTCATAAATTATGAATTTAAGGTATAATTATAACTGAAAAATGTCTAATGTTTGTGTATTTTAAGTTTGGTTTGTATAGAAAGAATAAATAAAGTATTTAATCTCAAATGACACATTACTGCCTTAGTCATATCCAAATGCCCATCCACCATTGAAATAGTTTTAAAACATAGGATGGAAAGTGAAACCAGACATCCTTTCAATCCCAGTTGCAACTTTGTTTACCTTTTTTGTACTTTGTGTGAGCAAAATAATTCAGTTCAAATTGTTCTATGATGCTTCAGTGTTCACATTATAATTAGAGTCACAAAAAATATTTGCCCATTAATGGAATGCCAAATAAGAGTTGTAAATTGTATGGGCATGTGATGGTGATCTCAATATATACTATGGGGCCGATTCCGATCTCGGCCGGTAGGGCTCCGAATCGGATTCGGCATAACCGGATCCGATTCGGAGCCCTATTTCCCGACCGATTCGTACGCGCGTCCGGACGAGCGAGTATGATGCGAAATCGCCGACCGACTCGTTTGGGCGTCTCAACCGCTCCGACCGACTCGTTCCCGGGTCTAACCGCACCGACCGACTCGCTCGGACAGGATTCGCACCGCGCAATGGAGACGTTCCCCGGCCGGGTAAGTACGATGCGCGCCGCGAGCAGTCCGACCGACACGCGCCGTCCGGCTCGAAAGAGCAGTCGGAGCCGTACTTCGGGGGTCTGTGTCGGATCCCCCTGTACGCGTAGCCGCGCGAGTCGCACACAGGGGGGACCCATGGGTTCCCCCTACCTGTGCGTGTACGGCGCGAGTCGCTTTGCCGCGTACCCGCTGTAGGGGGCGCCCTTGTTCGCCTCGCACCCATTGAGGCAATGGGAGCCCGCGTACACGTTGTACGACCGGCTCCCATTGACTTCAATGGGAGTCCGACCGACTCGAGTACGATAGCATACGGACGCATCGTACTCGTTCGGTCGGGCTGCACGGGTCCGATTCGGTCGGAAATCTCTCCGGGTCCGGCTCGGTCGGAGAGATTTCCGGCCCGAATCGGAATCGGCCCCTAAATGTATTACATGTGAGATAGAATGGTTGCCCTTTCATAAACAAGCATTTCCCAATTCACAAGGTACGCCATCAACTTAGTATAATCGCTAATGCTATTGCAATAGGCAGGTTTTGCCCCAGTGGGCTTATCGACATCGACACAACATACTGCTAAAGTACGTGTCCTTTCATTTGATCAATGACTCCGCATATATAAAATAAAACATATATTTAACCTGACATAAGGGTTAATGAATGGACAATATTAGGGTTACCTCTTAGTTCATGCATCTTAGACTGAAAGTGAATCATTCCAATCAAAATCAATCATTCAAAATCATGCCACACAATCAGATGTGCATGTTAAATATTTTTAGAACCTGTTTTTTCTCAAACCTCATACATGTAATCAGGATGAAGCACTGAATTATCATACAAATATGAATCAAATTCATTGTAACCAGTATCTGTGTATGTGCACAGATAGTTCATCACTTATATTCAAACTATTCAGCTCCACAGTATTAAGCTACAGTATGCATTTAGATGAATGCTGTCTCAATAGTAGTGTCGTGTTACCTAGTCAGATATCTTTAGATACACAATCTATAACAAAATATCTGAATAACTTGTCATCACTATTGTACAACTCTTAAAATGTCTGGCTACAGAATAGTTCTTGTCCTTATCATGTATTGCTCTTAAATGTCCAAGAATACATTTTAGAACTGGAGAGATTATGCTACCAACTTATTTTTCAAACATGGGCAAATAAAGACAGTCTGCAAATTTAGTTTTACATGGGAAATATTTAGTAATCTTCTTTGTCATCTTGGTCTTAGGATTCAGATATGTGTGCATGAGATACTCACTTTACAAGCTTTACATTTGGTACATTTCTTAAACCCTTCACTGGTTGAAGCCATCCTGGTGTGTCTTACTTGTTAGAAGAATGGCTAGATGTTACCTGAGGACGGTAACTTGGTATCAATTGTACTTCCAATTACTGGATCCAATTTCTGTTGTCTCCAATTTTTAGATAGTTTTACAAATCTCATTGTGTTCGCTATCGTATGTTGTAATGAAACAAGTATTATTAGACTTCTCCCTTGTTCTTTTTTAACCAAACAGGACCTTGTTTCTGTTATGGAGGGTCACCTTGCTTTTAACCTGATATAGTATTCTTTCATTGTACCATCAAGCTTTGAACATTCTAATCATCATATCCTGCTCTTTTTCAAAAGTCTTTGGCATACTACTGTTTCTCTCTGCACGCAATTGATCTCCATTGGGGATACTATTATTAATGGTATTGGATGGAAGCTATTAAAATGCAAGACACTTTTGACTGGTGTCTCTTTATGCTATATAAATGTCAGCAATTCATTGCCCAATATGGATACTTTCTCATCTAAATATTCAATCTCTTCACAACGTATCTCGCTGATTAGTCTGATGTTAAAATCATTTCTATTCGAAACATTGATTAACTCTCTTGATTTCTCTTCAGAATCATTCCAAATTAAAACAGAGGATCAATGCATCTTAACCAAATAATCACATATTTTGTAAATTCTTTTAGTTCTAGACTCCAAACCACCTGCTCCTCCCACCAACCCATAAACTGATTGGTGTAGCTGGGGCGAAGCAGGTGCCCATCACAGTTCACATCACAGTTTACATCAAAGTTCCCTGGAGCTGTTTGTACATAAAGGCATCAAGGAAAAATATTTTCAGACATACACCAGTTCATCATTTTGGTGTGGTTATAAAGACGCACAGGTCTTGATGTTAAATAATGTGTGCATGTGTTGATTTGATGTCTTATACTTGAATACAATGATTGCACATCTAGTGTAACAAATATGTAACCTTGTTTTCACTCTATGTCATAGATCTTACCAAGGAAGTGTCCCTGACATATGAGGAGTGTAATTGAATGGAAGGCCTAAGGAAATAGTTGATATATGTGGAAGTTTGCACAAAAAGACTAGTCTGCACTGAAATGAAAGTCTCCCTAGTGGTACCTGTTGATTCTTGTTCATTTTTGGTAACACATATAGTGTGCATTATAGGATGTTAATTCTTTAAAAATATATATTCATCTCTTTTTATTATGTCTGTTTCATATCAGTCCTTAAACCATCAAAATAATAACTTTTTTCCTGGTTAAAATGCATCATATTATTGGCCTTTAGGAGTCCTTATCTTTCATTTGATCCTTTGCTTCTGAGACACACTTGGCCACATTACCACATTATCTCCTTTATCAGCTACGTTTATCACTCCTGAGTCATCATTCCTTAACCTGTTAAGTGTGGGTGAGAGCCAATGGCTGACACATGCACCCCCTCCGCAGTGCGTCTGTTGCCCATTGCCCGACATTGGGGAGGTGTCTAGAGGCATTCCTTTATTTTATTTTTACCTCGGGCTGCTTGGGAAGAGCTTTCCGAGCAGCCTGGGTCTTTTTGTTTCATACTATGCTGATGATCAGTGTGCAGGGTGCGCTGATGTTATTATACTAAAGTGAAAGTAAAATGAGCCGATGGTCTCATTTTACTGACACTGCATCAATTCTCAGGGGCATATGTCAGCCCTCCTAACACTGAATATTTTGGGAGTGCTATCGTTGGAAAGGGGAGAATCTTCTCTTTCCAATGGTATCTCTGCCTAGTTGATCTCTTTATGGGGATCGCCACATGAAAGTGATCCCCAAGCAGGCATCCACCTACTAGGCATAAGGGATGGGGGAAGTGGCCTCTTTTTAGCAAGGGTTGTGCTTCTCTCCAGCCTCTTACAAATGTCAGTCTTTCTGCCCCCGGGGGCAAATGGAGATAATTAACCCCAATCTGCCCCCCACCCCCCTGGGTGGGGGCAAAAGGCCCACTAGACGCCAGAGATTTAAAAAATATATATATAGGTGTGGAAGAGGGTGATTACCCCCACTCTGCCTGCCGGGGCTGCAGAAAGGGCATTAGACACCAGGGACATTAAAAAAATATATATAGGGGTGGGGGGTGGAGGCTGCCCACTATGGGCATGGCCATGCCCCCACCCCTAAAGCAAAGCAGACAGTCTTTCTGTCACGGGGGTGGATGGGGCTGATTACCACCTAATCTGCCACCCCCCAAGGGGTGGCAGAAAGCCCACTGGACACTAGGGGAAAATTAAAACAAATATAGGGGAGGGGGCTGCCTGCCATGGACAAGGCCATGCCCCCACCCCAAAAACAAAGCAGACAGTCTTTGTGCTCCCCCGAGGGGCGGATGGGGCTGATTACTCCCAATTTGGCAGAAAGACCACTAGATACCAGGGATTAGTTTTAGAAGAAATATAGGGGCTGGGGCTGCCCATAATGGGCATGGTATTGCCCCACTCCAAAAACACAGCAGACAGCCTTTCTGCTCCCAGGAGGGTAGATGAGAGGGATTACCCCAAATCTGGCCCCCATGAGGGGAAAAAAGCCCACTAGATACCAGGAAAATATTGTTTTAAAAAATATAAGGGTGGTGGCTGCCCACCATTGGAATAACCATTTCCAATACAAATGTGCTGACAGTCTTTCTGCCCCTCTGGGGGGGCTGAATAGGGGTGATTACCCCAATCTGCCCACCACCCAGCAAAAAAACACCTTAGACACCAGGGATTGTTTTTTAAATACACGGGTGGGGTCTGCCCAGCATGGGCATGGTCATCCCTCCATCATAAAAACAAGGCAGACAGTTTTTCTGAGTCCCAGCGGGTGGATGGGGGGGATTGCCCTCAATCTGCCACCCCCAGGGTCTGAAAGCCCACTTGTACCCAGGAAATAAAAAAGTAGGGGGGGTCTGCCACCATGGGCATGGCCATGCCTACAGCCCAAATAAGTGTTCTGACAGTCCTTCTGCCCCCCACCCCTGGGAACAAATTGGGTGATTACCACAATTTGCCCTCAGGGGGGGTCAGAAAACCCACCAGACACCATGGAAATATTGTTTAAAAAATATATGGGGGCTGCCCACCATGTGCATCACCATGCCCTCCACCCCAAAAACAAGGCAGCCAGTCTTTCTGCCCCCCAGTGGGGCAGAAAGCCCATTATACCACCAGGGATTTTTTTTTAAACTATAGAGGTTAGAGCTGCCCACCATGGGCATGGCCATGCCCCCACCTGAAATAAATGTGCTGAGAGTCTTTATGTCCCCGGGGGATGGATGGAAGCAATTACCTCCAATCTGCTCCCCTGAGGGGCAAAAAGCCTACTAAACACCAGAGATTTATTTTTCTTTAACTATAGGGCTGTGTGCTGCCCACCCAGGGCATGGCCATACCCCCATCCCAAAAACAAGGCAGACAGTCTTTCTACCTCCCCCATAGGGGGGGGCATAAGGGGGTAATTACCCCCCAATTTCCCCCCTCTGTAGGGGGCAGAAATCTCACTAGACACCAGAGAATGTTTTTAAAACAAATATCCCAACCCAAAATATTTGCAGTGACAGTCGTTCTGCCCCCCCCCCCCCGGTGCAAATGAGCGTGATTACACTCAATCTGCTCCTCTGGGGGGCAGAAAGCCCATTTGACACCATGGATATTTTAAAAAAAATATTAGGGTGAGGGCTGCCCACCATGGGCATGGCCATGTTCCCACCAGAAATAAATGTGCTGACAGCCTTTCTGCGCCCCCCCCCCACACCCCTGGGGGCAGATGAGGGTTTACGAAATTGGGTTACTGGTTGAGGGAGGTGGCGCACTACTCAAGCAGCAACCACAATCCTTGTCAAGGTGAGGCACAAGAAAACCACAAAATTTACTTATTCTCATCCCTGGGGTAGCGTGGCACAAAGCAGTCAGGCTTAATTTAGGGTCAATGTGTAAAGCATTTATGCAGCACTTCAAACAGTCATAAAATGAAAACACAACACAAGGAAAATCCCACACCAATTTAGAAAATAGAATACATTTTAATAAATAAATCAAGACCAAAATGACAAAAATCAACCAGTAGAACTGGTGATATGCAATGTTACAGAGTTCAACGAAAATAGCGCCAAAAAGCACAAAGCACCAACTGGCCTTGTGTGCTCCCTATGCAACTGCATCGTTCTTGTGAAGCTACTGCCAGACAGGTGCCATCACAACCTAGTGCCACAACACTCGGATTACCAGTCCCACAGAGGACAGGCAGTGCAGTCAAAAAAAGCACTCATCAGTACCGTATACCTGAATAGTGCTGACAGTCTACACCACACATTGTGGCTAGAAGGTTTGGTCAGACCACTAGTCTTTCTTCTTTACTGGCTTAATCCAGCCGGAGACTGCTTGCACCAAGGTAGGACCCAAGATAAGCTACCAAGGTAGATCACTTGTCAATGTGTAGTGCAAGGCAGCATTTTATGCACCCTTCTTGACTGCACCGTCCTTGTGGAACCACTGCTGGGCCGGTGTAATCACAGCATAGTGCCAGCTGGCTCTGAATCCCTGTTCCTCGCACACCCAAGACTGGAGTGCTTTAAACAAAAATGCACCTTAAGTATGCACAGGCTCGAAAGGATGGGACAACAATCCACTATACCACATGCTGTGGGCATGTTCACGTCATTAGCCTTTCTGATTCTCTGGTGCAAGCCAGACAGAGAGAAACTGTTGCTGGGTTGTGCCCAGAAGTAGGCTGGCCAAGGAAGAGGATAGTCAATGATCCCACCATAGTTGTCAAGGGGTGAATGAGCTGAAAATGTAAACTAAATTCATAGTTCTTCTGAGCAAGGGGCCCCAAATTATGTTTGGCCCAGGGCCGCCAAAATCCTTAAGATGTCCCTGAGCAAACCTTTCATTGGCACCAATTTTAAGGGAAAAAACAGACATTTTTTGCAGATCACTTTTTCCCTATTTTTCCCCCACAAAATGTAGATATATTTTGACTATTTTCTCGGCCTCCTCCAGGGAAATCCATAAACCCTAGTTACCTTTAGAATTCCTAGGAAGTTGGAAAAAAGGGCGCACATTTGGTGTGGATACCCTCTGTGGAAAAAATGTTATGGAGCCCTAAGTATAAACAACCCCAAATAGCCAAAAAAGGGGTCAGCACTGTGGGGGAAAAGCCTCAGCAGTTAAGGGGTTAAGAAATCAATCAGCTGTTTAGTGGCCTCAATATATAACGTTTTAATTTTCGAATGTAACTTCTTGATTCAAGTTATCAATATTTTCATGGAGCATGTGGGAAATATAATTCGATGGTGGCTTGAATAGGACGGTGCTGCAAGAATCTGAAGAGATACCCTTCATAAAGTTAATCCATGCGTTCTCTGCATCTTCTAATTCAATGAATATTAAGGCTGTGGGGCTATTTACATCTGAAATAGACAAAACAGAATTGGCATGATTAGAGGAATCAGTTATCTCTTGTCTTTTCATGGCATAATGCTTCAAACGTTTCAATTTCCTAATAAATTTAAATACATCTATTCGAATCGGTGCTAGTCCTAAACTCAAAATATGATATTCACCCTCATTTAACGGTTTAGTAGGCACGTTGATTACTGTGTTGTCATCCATGATGTCCCTTAGTACTTCTGTGTCTTGTTATTTGTTCCTTTGAATGTCAGTCTGTCCAGTCTTTCGCTTGTTTGTTCCTGCCTGTCCTTCTTAGCCTCATCAGTCGGAATTCGTCTAAAAAAGACACCTGTTTAGTCACCTGAGGGGTTGGAGGTCCTTTTCCTAGGCCATTTTTTTGGTCTGAGCTCACATCTGAGCTTTTTCCCTTCTGAACAGCTTCTTGTCAGGCTCTATAAATGTGGTTACTGAAACTGTGGAGAATAATGTGAAATTCTTTGAGAAAGTATAGATTCTTCCTGTATTTTTGTTGATACGAAACAAATGGTGTTTTCTGGCTGTGCTTCTTTGATTACCTTCTCAAATTTTCTACCCCATTATCCATTTCTTGGTAGAATTTCTATATGGTTTCTTGTTCCGCATATTTGTTGAGTTCCTTCCGAATTCCATTAATTTCTTGTATGTTTTTGATCTCTATCCAATTTTGCAATTTGATCAAAAATTTTAACCTGGTGGCAGATGGTTCTGTATTATTTGCTTCCCATTCTGATTGCATTTCAGGATGGGGATCTAAAGAGGTGCTTACTCCTTTCCCACAATTTAGTTAATTCAGACCTTTTAAAGCTTTTCAAATTTGTCAAGGTTTAGATTCAATTTCTATTGTGTTGCACTCGCTTGCAGCTTAGCGTCCTTATTGACAGGGACTGGCATGCCATTGTCAGCAAACAGTAATTGGGGGCTTCCTCTTGATTTTTTTCTATATTAACTGCCATTTTTAATTTAGTTATTGGATAGTACTCCAAAGAGTCCAATGGGCATATTTCTTTAACTTTCACGGAACCACCTTGCTGCTCTGCATGAAAGGGCAAGAATACGCAGTATTTAACATATTACGACGCATTCTGTCCTTTCCTTGCGCTGGCACCCTTTTGGCTGCCTAGCGCCAACGCAGGGACCCTTGCACCAAGGGTGCCTGCGCTCTAAGCAGGGACGTAGCTATGGGGGGTGTTTGGGGTGTTACACCCCCCCTAAAAAATGTATTCTTTGGTAAATAGTTGAACCCAAGCTACACCCGGCTGATGAGCTCCTAACTAGGGTGAAACCAGTCCTGAGTTGTTTGTGTTCAGGTTCAGGGAGGACCTGGCTTGACAGTTCAGGCCGGACTGTTCCTATTGGAGCAGGATACAGACTGATTTGCATGTAGCTGAGTCCAAACCGAGGTGACATGGAATGCAAAGTAACAATGGATTGGGATGTGGCCCGAGTGACTATCAGTGGCTGAGATTAATTTAAGCATTCCATCCATCACTCTTTGTATACTTCTTGTGTTGCCTTAAGTGGGACTGACATGCCCAGATGTCAGTCCCATGCACACTGAAACAAGCTGTACCCAGCTGATGAGCCCATACCTTAAGTATGCACAGGCTCGAAAGGATGGGACAACAATCCACTGTACCACATGCTGTGGGCATGTTCACGTCATTAGCCTTTCTGATTCTCTGGTGCAAGCCAGACAGAGAGAAACTGTTGCTGGGTTGTGCCCAGAAGTAGGCTGGCCAAGGAAGAGGATAGTCAATGATCCCACCATAGTTGTCAAGGGGTGAATGAGCTGAAAATGTAAACTAAATTCATAGTTCTTCTGAGCAAGGGGCCCCAAATTATGTTTGGCCCAGGGCCGCCAAAATCCTTAAGATGTCCCTGAGCAAACCTTTCATTGGCACCAATTTTAGGAAAAAAACAGACATTTTTTGCAGATCACTTCTTCCCTATTTTTCCCCCACAAAATGTAGATATATTTTGACTATTTTCTCGGCCTCCTCCAGGAAATCCATAAACCCTAGTTACCTTTAGAATTCCTAGGAAGTTGGAAAAAGGGCGCACATTTGGTGTGGATACCCTCTGTGGAAAAAATGTTATGTAGCCCTAAGTATAAACAACCCCAAATAGCCAAAAAAGGGGTCAGCACTGTGGGGGGAAAGCCTCAGCAGTTAAGGGGTTAAGAAATCAATCAGCTGTTTAGTGGCCTCAATATATAACGTTTTAATTTTCGAATGTAACTTCTTGATTCAAGTTATCAATATTTTCATGAAGCATGTGGGAAATATAATTCGATGGTGGCTTGAATAGGACGGTGCTGCAAGAATCTGAAGAGATACCCTTCATAAAGTTAATCCATGCGTTCTCTGCATCTTCTAATTCAATGAATATTAAGGCTGTGGGGCTATTTACATCTGAAATAGACAAAACAGAATTGGCATGATTAGAGGAATCAGTTATCTCTTGTCTTTTCATGGCATAATGCTTCAAACGTTTCAATTTCCTAATAAATTTAAATACATCTATTCGAATCGGTGCTAGTCCTAAACTCAAAATATGATATTCACCCTCATTTAACGGTTTAGTAGGCACGTTGATTACTGTGTTGTCATCCATGATGTCCCTTAGTACTTCTGTGTCTTGTTATTTGTTCCTTTGAATGTCAGTCTGTCCAGTCTTTCGCTTGTTTGTTCCTGCCTGTCCTTCTTAGCCTCATCAGTCTAAGCCGAAGGCGCGCCTAAGGCAAGCCCGTCTGCGCCCGTCCGCGCACGTTCGGGCCCAGGGGCCAGGACCCCTGCATCTCATTCTGTCACCCAATATATCTACACCAGCTCCCAACTAAGGAAATTAGATGAAGTATCTGGGATCAATTGTGGCCACTCAATTTCCCAGACAATGCCCTTATTGTCAGGTTAATCTCTCTCCTCACAGATTACAGCCTACCCCACTCAAGACCCAATATAATTTACTACTCCTTAACTGCAGGTCTCTGCTGAAACATACTGCAGAGATCTGGATGCTCCTTAAAGACTATGATCCTGATGTGCTGTTCCTTACGGAAACCTGGCTTAGTGTCTGTTCGGAGCCCGACATTGTGCAAGCACTCCCTCCTGGCTTTGTGATGCAAAGAACAGATCGGTCAACAGGTAGAGGTGGCGGGATTGCTATTATTTATAAAGAACAACTCACCTGCCGCCTAGTAGGGAACCCATTAGAAGACTGCGAGAACACCCATTTTATTATTGAATTCTCGCCCCTCCTATCATTCACAGGCATTCTTGCCTATAGGCCCCCGGAGCGATAGGAGCTTTTAACAAATCTCTTCTCGAGGCAACGGTCAATCTTGCCAGCTCGGCAGCTAACTTTACGATCCTTGGAGATTTTAATCTCCATTTTGATGATCCGGAGGCCGTAAACGCTCTTGAACTGGCTAGAGACCTCACGTCCCTTCAACTATCTCAAAAAATTAAACATGCTACCCATACTAAAGGACACCTTCTCGATCCGGTGTTCTCTAATTTAGATGACCTCATAGGGACCGACATCATTCCACTCCCATGGTCGGATCATTTTTTGATAACCCTTTCCTGGTCACCCCAGATTACTAGACCCAAGGCTCCAATTACTTGGGCCTTTGGTCGTTCATGGAACAAGCTCCCCTTGGAAAAATGGTCCCAGGAACTGGAGAGGACCAAACCAATGCTGTCCCCAGACCCAACCAAAGCAAACGATGATTTTGGTAACTGGATTGAGGAATCACTTAATTCAGTCTTCCCAAAGACTAGGATAAAAAAGACTGCTGGACCACACAATTCTCCGTGGTTTTCCCCTGAACTGCGCATTTTAAAACAGCGCTGTAAGGTTAAGGAAAGACAATGGAGGAAAGATTTTCTACCTGAAAAAAAGCTGGACTATAGGGCAGCTATTCGCACCTATAAAATAGAACTAAGAAGAGCACAGGCCTCCTATTACGAGGGTAGGATTTTATCTGCCGCCAATTCGCCCAAAGAGACGTTTTCCATCATAAAAAAATTACTTAAGGCTCCCGTACCACGAACAGTCCCTGACTCCTCTGGGCAACGGTGTAATAAATTAGCTGAGTATTTCACCACCAAGGTTCAGCATATCTTGGACTCCCTCCCATGTATGGAGGATGAACGCAATCCCTTGGGTGGACTGACTAACTCTCACTCCGGCTCCTTTGAACATTTGCTGGAGGTCTTTCCCCCTCTGTCCCTGGAAACTTTTCTCACCCTGTTATCATCGGTAAAGAGCGGTTCTCCCAACGATCCAGCCCCCCTCAATATTCTGAAACAGGTCACTTCTACTATAGCCCCGAATATGACAAATTTGATTAACGCTTCATTGTCTACGGGAAAAGTTCCTATAAAATGGAAAAGAGCTATGGTAAAAGCCCTGTTGAAGAAGCCCAATTTGGATCCAGCAGACCTGGGCAACTACCGTCCCATTTCCCTCCTGCCGGCAATAAGTAAGATAGCCGAAAAATATGTCAATCAGATTCTTTCCAGATTTCTCGAAACGCACAATTTGCTTCACTCTTCTCAAACAGGGTTTCGACCACGCCAGAGTACCGAAACGGCACTCTTAGCAGTGGTAGAGGAAAGTAAGAAAATTCTCGATTCAGGAGGTGCCGCAGCCATACTACTCCTAGACCTGAGCGCCGCTTTCGATACGGTGAACCATCTGATTCTGATCGGCCGTCTCAAGAGTTTAGGAGTGGATGGCATCGTGCTCCAATGGTTATCCTCTTTTCTGGAGGGCAGAACCTTCCAGGTGGTTGAAGAAAATATTGTATCTAAAGCTACCCCTCTGTTGAGTGGGGTGCCTGAGGGCTCGTCCCTTAGCCCCATGCTTTTTAATGTGTATATGGCCCCGCTGGCAGCCATTGTAGCCCCCTATGGAATCCGGATGGTGACCTATGCCGATGACACACAATTGGTGGTGGGTCTTAACCAAGCTGACCAAAAAACCTCTGCCCTTTATTCCTGTCTTGAGGATATCTCAAGATGGATGGATGCATCACAGCTTAAACTCAATGGAGGAAAAACTGAGATCATGTTAATGGGCAATGCTTTGAACGTCAAGTGTAGCTCTTTCTGGCCTCCCTGCATGGGTCCAGCACCGGATCCCAAGTCAGAGATTAAGAGCTTGGGTATATGGCTGGATCAAGATATGAGCTTTAGGATACAAGCCAGGAAGACGGCAGGCCTTTGCTATGGCCTACTTAGAATGGCTCGAAAGGTTCTGCCTCTCCTCCAACCTCAGGCCAAAAAAGTATTGGTCCAATCACTCATACTGTCTAGATTGGACTATGGGAATGTTTTGTACCTAGGAGCTCCCATCTCAGTAGTTGCGAAACTTCAATCGGTCCAAAACAGCGCTGCCAGACTACTAATTGGCACAAGCAATAGACAATCGGCAAAACCTGCTCTTCGTGCTCTCCACTGGCTCCCAGTACAGGAGCGCATTAGATTTAAGGCCCTTTGTTTGGCACATAAGTCTATGCAGGGGATAGGGCCCCCCATTAATTCAACTATGATCTGCCCGTACAAAGCAAGCAGGAACCTCCGGTCAAATAATCTGTACTTAGCAGAGATCCCGAGGATCAAGATGTCCAGAAGTGGTGGTCGGCTGTTCTCTTATAACGCCGCTAAACTTTGGAACGCCCTGCCCCTACATCTTCGGACAGTTCCCGACCACCTGGCCTTTCGTAAACAATTAAAGACAGCATTGTTTTCTTAGTGCTCTGACCTCCTCTGTATTGGCTCTATAGCGCTGGGAAGCCTAAGGGTAGCTACGCGCTCTATAAATGTCCTTCCATTCCATTCCATTCCAGTCGGAATTCGTCTAAAAAAGACACCTGTTTAGTCACCTGAGGGGTTGGAGGTCCTTTTCCTAGGCCATTTTTTTGGTCTGAGCTCACATCTGAGCTTTTTCCCTTCTGAACAGCTTCTTGTCAGGCTCTATAAATGTGGTTACTGAAACTGTGGAGAATAATGTGAAATTCTTTGAGAAAGTATAGATTCTTCCTGTATTTTTGTTGATACGAAACAAATGGTGTTTTCTGGCTGTGCTTCTTTGATTACCTTCTCAAATTTTCTACCCCATTATCCATTTCTTGGTAGAATTTCTATATGGTTTCTTGTTCCGCATATTTGTTGAGTTCCTTCCGAATTCCATTAATTTCTTGTATGTTTTTGATCTCTATCCAATTTTGCAATTTGATCAAAAATTTTAACCTGGTGGCAGATGGTTCTGTATTATTTGCTTCCCATTCTGATTGCATTTCAGGATGGGGATCTAAAGAGGTGCTTACTCCTTTCCCACAATTTAGTTAATTCAGACCTTTTAAAGCTTTTCAAATTTGTCAAGGTTTAGATTCAATTTCTATTGTGTTGCACTCGCTTGCAGCTTAGCGTCCTTATTGACAGGGACTGGCATGCCATTGTCAGCAAACAGTAATTGGGGGCTTCCTCTTGATTTTTTTCTATATTAACTGCCATTTTTAATTTAGTTATTGGATAGTACTCCAAAGAGTCCAATGGGCATATTTCTTTAACTTTCACGGAACCACCTTGCTGCTCTGCATGAAAGGGCAAGAATACGCAGTATTTAACATATTACGACGCATTCTGTCCTTTCCTTGCGCTGGCACCCTTTTGGCTGCCTAGCGCCAACGCAGGGACCCTTGCACCAAGGGTGTCTGCGCTCTAAGCAGGGGACGTAGCTATGGGGGTGTTTGGGGTGTTACACCCCCTAAAAATGTATTCTTTGGTAAATAGTTGAACCCAAGCTACACCCGGCTGATGAGCTCCTAACTAGGGTGAAACCAGTCCTGAGTTGTTTGTGTTCAGGTTCAGGGAGGACCTGGCTTGACAGTTCAGGCCGGACTGTTCCTATTGGAGCAGGATACAGACTGATTTGCATGTAGCTGAGTCCAAACCGAGGTGCCATGGAATGCAAAATAACAATGGATTGGGATGTGGCCCGAGTGACTATCAGTGGCTGAGATTAATTTAAGCATTCCATCCATCACTCTTTGTATACTTCTTGTGTTGCCTTAAGTGGGACTGACATGCCCAGATGTCAGTCCCATGCACACTGAAACAAGCTGTACCCAGCTGATGAGCCCATAACTAGGGCGAAACTGTTAATTGGTTGCTTGTGTTCCTGTTCAGGGAGAACCTGGCTTGGAAGTTCCGGCAGGATTGTTCATATTGGAGCAGAGTGAAGCCTGATTTGCATATAGCTGGGTCCAAACTGACGTGGAATGGTGTGCAAAATAACGATGCAATGGGATGCAGCCCGAGTGATTGCCAGTGGCTGGGATTAATTCAAGCATTCCATCCATCACTGATTGTATACTTATTGTGTTACAGATAGAGTTATGAGAGTTAAAGGCTTATTCAGTAAAGAGCTGATGTATAACATCTGCTGTTTGTTGACATCTTTATTTAAATTGGATGACCTTACTGGCATCATGTACTATGTGATGAGCACAAAGTGGGGGACTATCATGAGAGACTGTTAGGGGCATATTTATGAGCCCCTTGCGCCTTCGGAGCATCACTTTTTGTGACGCTCTGGCAGCACAAACCTTGAAATCATATCTATGAGGCCACACAAAGCTACCTTGTGTGTATTTGAATGGCCTCATAGATATGGAGTAAGGCAAGGCAACGCAAATCGCTGCTTTGTCTTACTCTGCGCTCTGGAGCATTTCCATTCTAGTGGGTGTTCCCACGCAACACCCATGGATTTTGACGCTTCCCCAGGTTTATAAAACCATGTGACAGGAACAGGGGTGGGAGCACACCGCTTCACCTCCCAGCAAGGTTCGCCCCTGGCATTATGGTAAATGCAGTTTCAGTTACTTGCTTGCTTCAAGAGTGTTCGAGTGTTTCGCCACAGTGGGCGCAGATAGTGCTGATCTCTAGACACGTGTTTCTGGTTCTTTAACCGTCATCAGTAGAGATTACAGTCTTTCAAATTTGGGGTTTGCTGAGTAGGCTGCCAACATCTTTCTCAGGTCAGGTACCTCTCACAGGCATGCGGGTGCTTCATCCACGAGCTCGTCAGCTCAATGACTCACGGGAGTACTATTAAACAGGAACAGGGGTGGGAGCACACCGCTTCACCTCCCAGCAAGGTTCGCCCCTGGCATTATGGTAAATGCAGTTTCAGTTACTTGCTTGCTTCAAGAGTGTTCGAGTGTTTCGCCACAGTGGGCGCAGATAGTGCTGATCTCTAGACACGTGTTTCTGGTTCTTTAACCGTCATCAGTAGAGATTACAGTCTTTCAAATTTGGGGTTTGCTGAGTAGGCTGCCAACATCTTTCTCAGGTCAGGTACCTCTCACAGGCATGCGGGTGCTTCATCCACGAGCTCGTCAGCTCAATGACTCACGGGAGTACTATTAAACAGGAACAGGGGTGGGAGCACACCGCTTCACCTCCCAGCAAGGTTCGCCCCTGGCATTATGGTAAATGCAGTTTCAGTTACTTGCTTGCTTCAAGAGTGTTCGAGTGTTTCGCCACAGTGGGCGCAGATAGTGCTGATCTCTAGACACGTGTTTCTGGTTCTTTAACCGTCATCAGTAGAGATTACAGTCTTTCAAATTTGGGGTTTGCTGAGTAGGCTGCCAACATCTTTCTCAGGTCAGGTACCTCTCACAGGCATGCGGGTGCTTCATCCACGAGCTCGTCAGCTCAATGACTCACGGGAGTACTATTAAACAGGAACAGGGGTGGGAGCACACCGCTTCACCTCCCAGCAAGGTTCGCCCCTGGCATTATGGTAAATGCAGTTTCAGTTACTTGCTTGCTTCAAGAGTGTTCGAGTGTTTCGCCACAGTGGGCGCAGATAGTGCTGATCTCTAGACACGTGTTTCTGGTTCTTTAACCGTCATCAGTAGAGATTACAGTCTTTCAAATTTGGGGTTTGCTGAGTAGGCTGCCAACATCTTTCTCAGGTCAGGTACCTCTCACAGGCATGCGGGTGCTTCATCCACGAGCTCGTCAGCTCAATGACTCACGGGAGTACTATTAAACAGGAACAGGGGTGGGAGCACACCGCTTCACCTCCCAGCAAGGTTCGCCCCTGGCATTATGGTAAATGCAGTTTCAGTTACTTGCTTGCTTCAAGAGTGTTCGAGTGTTTCGCCACAGTGGGCGCAGATAGTGCTGATCTCTAGACACGTGTTTCTGGTTCTTTAACCGTCATCAGTAGAGATTACAGTCTTTCAAATTTGGGGTTTGCTGAGTAGGCTGCCAACATCTTTCTCAGGTCAGGTACCTCTCACAGGCATGCGGGTGCTTCATCCACGAGCTCGTCAGCTCAATGACTCACGGGAGTACTATTAAACAGGAACAGGGGTGGGAGCACACCGCTTCACCTCCCAGCAAGGTTCGCCCCTGGCATTATGGTAAATGCAGTTTCAGTTACTTGCTTGCTTCAAGAGTGTTCGAGTGTTTCGCCACAGTGGGCGCAGATAGTGCTGATCTCTAGACACGTGTTTCTGGTTCTTTAACCGTCATCAGTAGAGATTACAGTCTTTCAAATTTGGGGTTTGCTGAGTAGGCTGCCAACATCTTTCTCAGGTCAGGTACCTCTCACAGGCATGCGGGTGCTTCATCCACGAGCTCGTCAGCTCAATGACTCACGGGAGTACTATTAAACAGGAACATGGGTGGGAGCACACCGCTTCACCTCCCAGCAAGGTTCGCCCCTGGCATTATGGTAAATGCAGTTTCAGTTACTTGCTTGCTTCAAGAGTGTTCGAGTGTTTCGCCACAGTTGGCGCAGATAGTGCTGATCTCTAGACACGTGTTTCTGGTTCTTTAACCGTCATCAGTAGAGATTACAGTCTTTCAAATTTGGGGTTTGCTGAGTAGGCTGCCAACATCTTTCTCAGGTCAGGTACCTCTCACAGGCATGCGGGTGCTTCATCCACGAGCTCGTCAGCTCAATGACTCACGGGAGTACTATTAAACAGGAACAGGGGTGGGAGCACACCGCTTCACCTCCCAGCAAGGTTCGCCCCTGGCATTATGGTAAATGCAGTTTCAGTTACTTGCTTGCTTCAAGAGTGTTCGAGTGTTTCGCCACAGTGGGCGCAGATAGTGCTGATCTCTAGACACGTGTTTCTGGTTCTTTAACCGTCATCAGTAGAGATTACAGTCTTTCAAATTTGGGGTTTGCTGAGTAGGCTGCCAACATCTTTCTCAGGTCAGGTACCTCTCACAGGCATGCGGGTGCTTCATCCACGAGCTCGTCAGCTCAATGACTCACGGGAGTACTATTAAACAGGAACAGGGGTGGGAGCACACCGCTTCACCTCCCAGCAAGGTTCGCCCCTGGCATTATGGTAAATGCAGTTTCAGTTACTTGCTTGCTTCAAGAGTGTTCGAGTGTTTCGCCACAGTGGGCGCAGATAGTGCTGATCTCTAGACACGTGTTTCTGGTTCTTTAACCGTCATCAGTAGAGATTACAGTCTTTCAAATTTGGGGTTTGCTGAGTAGGCTGCCAACATCTTTCTCAGGTCAGGTACCTCTCACAGGCATGCGGGTGCTTCATCCACGAGCTCGTCAGCTCAATGACTCACGGGAGTACTATTAAACAGGAACAGGGGTGGGAGCACACCGCTTCACCTCCCAGCAAGGTTCGCCCCTGGCATTATGGTAAATGCAGTTTCAGTTACTTGCTTGCTTCAAGAGTGTTCGAGTGTTTCGCCACAGTGGGTGCAGATAGTGCTGATCTCTAGACACGTGTTTCTGGTTCTTTAACCGTCATCAGTAGAGATTACAGTCTTTCAAATTTGGGGTTTGCTGAGTAGGCTGCCAACATCTTTCTCAGGTCAGGTACCTCTCACAGGCATGCGGGTGCTTCATCCACGAGCTCGTCAGCTCAATGACTCACGGGAGTACTATTAAACAGGAACAGGGGTGGGAGCACACCGCTTCACCTCCCAGCAAGGTTCGCCCCTGGCATTATGGTAAATGCAGTTTCAGTTACTTGCTTGCTTCAAGAGTGTTCGAGTGTTTCGCCACAGTGGGCGCAGATAGTGCTGATCTCTAGACACGTGTTTCTGGTTCTTTAACCGTCATCAGTAGAGATTACAGTCTTTCAAATTTGGGGTTTGCTGAGTAGGCTGCCAACATCTTTCTCAGGTCAGGTACCTCTCACAGGCATGCGGGTGCTTCATCCACGAGCTCGTCAGCTCAATGACTCACGGGAGTACTATTAAACAGGAACAGGGGTGGGAGCACACCGCTTCACCTCCCAGCAAGGTTCGCCCCTGGCATTATGGTAAATGCAGTTTCAGTTACTTGCTTGCTTCAAGAGTGTTCGAGTGTTTCGCCACAGTGGGCGCAGATAGTGCTGATCTCTAGACACGTGTTTCTGGTTCTTTAACCGTCATCAGTAGAGATTACAGTCTTTCAAATTTGGGGTTTGCTGAGTAGGCTGCCAACATCTTTCTCAGGTCAGGTACCTCTCACAGGCATGCGGGTGCTTCATCCACGAGCTCGTCAGCTCAATGACTCACGGGAGTACTATTAAACAGGAACAGGGGTGGGAGCACACCGCTTCACCTCCCAGCAAGGTTCGCCCCTGGCATTATGGTAAATGCAGTTTCAGTTACTTGCTTGCTTCAAGAGTGTTCGAGTGTTTCGCCACAGTGGGCGCAGATAGTGCTGATCTCTAGACACGTGTTTCTGGTTCTTTAACCGTCATCAGTAGAGATTACAGTCTTTCAAATTTGGGGTTTGCTGAGTAGGCTGCCAACATCTTTCTCAGGTCAGGTACCTCTCACAGGCATGCGGGTGCTTCATCCACGAGCTCGTCAGCTCAATGACTCACGGGAGTACTATTAAACAGGAACAGGGGTGGGAGCACACCGCTTCACCTCCCAGCAAGGTTCGCCCCTGGCATTATGGTAAATGCAGTTTCAGTTACTTGCTTGCTTCAAGAGTGTTCGAGTGTTTCGCCACAGTGGGCGCAGATAGTGCTGATCTCTAGACACGTGTTTCTGGTTCTTTAACCGTCATCAGTAGAGATTACAGTCTTTCAAATTTGGGGTTTGCTGAGTAGGCTGCCAACATCTTTCTCAGGTCAGGTACCTCTCACAGGCATGCGGGTGCTTCATCCACGAGCTCGTCAGCTCAATGACTCACGGGAGTACTATTAAACAGGAACAGGGGTGGGAGCACACCGCTTCACCTCCCAGCAAGGTTCGCCCCTGGCATTATGGTAAATGCAGTTTCAGTTACTTGCTTGCTTCAAGAGTGTTCGAGTGTTTCGCCACAGTGGGCGCAGATAGTGCTGATCTCTAGACACGTGTTTCTGGTTCTTTAACCGTCATCAGTAGAGATTACAGTCTTTCAAATTTGGGGTTTGCTGAGTAGGCTGCCAACATCTTTCTCAGGTCAGGTACCTCTCACAGGCATGCGGGTGCTTCATCCACGAGCTCGTCAGCTCAATGACTCACGGGAGTACTATTAAACAGGAACAGGGGTGGGAGCACACCGCTTCACCTCCCAGCAAGGTTCGCCCCTGGCATTATGGTAAATGCAGTTTCAGTTACTTGCTTGCTTCAAGAGTGTTCGAGTGTTTCGCCACAGTGGGCGCAGATAGTGCTGATCTCTAGACACGTGTTTCTGGTTCTTTAACCGTCATCAGTAGAGATTACAGTCTTTCAAATTTGGGGTTTGCTGAGTAGGCTGCCAACATCTTTCTCAGGTCAGGTACCTCTCACAGGCATGCGGGTGCTTCATCCACGAGCTCGTCAGCTCAATGACTCACGGGAGTACTATTAAACAGGAACAGGGGTGGGAGCACACCGCTTCACCTCCCAGCAAGGTTCGCCCCTGGCATTATGGTAAATGCAGTTTCAGTTACTTGCTTGCTTCAAGAGTGTTCGAGTGTTTCGCCACAGTGGGCGCAGATAGTGCTGATCTCTAGACACGTGTTTCTGGTTCTTTAACCGTCATCAGTAGAGATTACAGTCTTTCAAATTTGGGGTTTGCTGAGTAGGCTGCCAGATCAGCAAACTAGAGATCAGCACTATCTGCGCCCGTGTCTAGAGATCAGCACTATCTGCGCCAACTCTGGCGAAACACTCTGAATACTAGAGCAAAGCAAGCAACAAGAGACTGCATTAACCAGAATGCCAGGGGCGAACCTTGCTGGGAGGTGAAGCGGTGTGCTCCCACCCCTGTTCCTGTTTAAAAGTACTCCCGTGAGTCATTGAGCTGACGAGCTCGTGGAAGAAGCACCTGCGCGCCAGTGAGAGGTACTTGACCTGATGCAATGTTTGGCAGCCTACTCAGCAAACCCCAAATCTGAAGTCTTAATCTCTACTGATGACGGTTAAAGAACCAGAAACACGTGTCTAGAGATCAGCACTATCTGCGCCAACTCTGGCGAAACACTCTGAATACTAGAGCAAAGCAAGCAACAAGAGACTGCATTAACCAGAATGCCAGGGGCGAACCTTGCTGGGAGGTGAAGCGGTGTGCTCCCACCCTGTTCCTGTTTAAAAGTACTCCCGTGAGTCATTGAGCTGACGAGCTCGTGGAAGAAGCACCTGCGCGCCAGTGAGAGGTACTTGACCTGATGCAATGTTTGGCAGCCTACTCAGCAAACCCCAAATCTGAAGTCTTAATCTCTACTGATGACGGTTAAAGAACCAGAAACACGTGTCTAGAGATCAGCACTATCTGCGCCAACTCTGGCGAAACACTCTGAATACTAGAGCAAAGCAAGCAACAAGAGACTGCATTAACCAGAATGCCAGGGGCGAACCTTGCTGGGAGGTGAAGCGGTGTGCTCCCACCCCTGTTCCTGTTTAAAAGTACTCCCGTGAGTCATTGAGCTGACGAGCTCGTGGAAGAAGCACCTGCGCGCCAGTGAGAGGTACTTGACCTGATGCAATGTTTGGCAGCCTACTCAGCAAACCCCAAATCTGAAGTCTTAATCTCTACTGATGACGGTTAAAGAACCAGAAACACGTGTCTAGAGATCAGCACTATCTGCGCCAACTCTGGCGAAACACTCTGAATACTAGAGCAAAGCAAGCAACAAGAGACTGCATTAACCAGAATGCCAGGGGCGAACCTTGCTGGGAGGTGAAGCGGTGTGCTCCCACCCCTGTTCCTGTTTAAAAGTACTCCCGTGAGTCATTGAGCTGACGAGCTCGTGGAAGAAGCACCTGCGCGCCAGTGAGAGGTACTTGACCTGATGCAATGTTTGGCAGCCTACTCAGCAAACCCCAAATCTGAAGTCTTAATCTCTACTGATGACGGTTAAAGAACCAGAAACACGTGTCTAGAGATCAGCACTATCTGCGCCAACTCTGGCGAAACACTCTGAATACTAGAGCAAAGCAAGCAACAAGAGACTGCATTAACCAGAATGCCAGGGGCGAACCTTGCTGGGAGGTGAAGCGGTGTGCTCCCACCCCTGTTCCTGTTTAAAAGTACTCCCGTGAGTCATTGAGCTGACGAGCTCGTGGAAGAAGCACCTGCGCGCCAGTGAGAGGTACTTGACCTGATGCAATGTTTGGCAGCCTACTCAGCAAACCCCAAATCTGAAGTCTTAATCTCTACTGATGACGGTTAAAGAACCAGAAACACGTGTCTAGAGATCAGCACTATCTGCGCCAACTCTGGCGAAACACTCTGAATACTAGAGCAAAGCAAGCAACAAGAGACTGCATTAACCAGAATGCCAGGGGCGAACCTTGCTGGGAGGTGAAGCGGTGTGCTCCCACCCCTGTTCCTGTTTAAAAGTACTCCCGTGAGTCATTGAGCTGACGAGCTCGTGGAAGAAGCACCTGCGCGCCAGTGAGAGGTACTTGACCTGATGCAATGTTTGGCAGCCTACTCAGCAAACCCCAAATCTGAAGTCTTAATCTCTACTGATGACGGTTAAAGAACCAGAAACACGTGTCTAGAGATCAGCACTATCTGCGCCAACTCTGGCGAAACACTCTGAATACTAGAGCAAAGCAAGCAACAAGAGACTGCATTAACCAGAATGCCAGGGGCGAACCTTGCTGGGAGGTGAAGCGGTGTGCTCCCACCCCTGTTCCTGTTTAAAAGTACTCCCGTGAGTCATTGAGCTGACGAGCTCGTGGAAGAAGCACCTGCGCGCCAGTGAGAGGTACTTGACCTGATGCAATGTTTGGCAGCCTACTCAGCAAACCCCAAATCTGAAGTCTTAATCTCTACTGATGACGGTTAAAGAACCAGAAACACGTGTCTAGAGATCAGCACTATCTGCGCCAACTCTGGCGAAACACTCTGAATACTAGAGCAAAGCAAGCAACAAGAGACTGCATTAACCAGAATGCCAGGGGCGAACCTTGCTGGGAGGTGAAGCGGTGTGCTCCCACCCCTGTTCCTGTTTAAAAGTACTCCCGTGAGTCATTGAGCTGACGAGCTCGTGGAAGAAGCACCTGCGCGCCAGTGAGAGGTACTTGACCTGATGCAATGTTTGGCAGCCTACTCAGCAAACCCCAAATCTGAAGTCTTAATCTCTACTGATGACGGTTAAAGAACCAGAAACACGTGTCTAGAGATCAGCACTATCTGCGCCAACTCTGGCGAAACACTCTGAATACTAGAGCAAAGCAAGCAACAAGAGACTGCATTAACCAGAATGCCAGGGGCGAACCTTGCTGGGAGGTGAAGCGGTGTGCTCCCACCCCTGTTCCTGTTTAAAAGTACTCCCGTGAGTCATTGAGCTGACGAGCTCGTGGAAGAAGCACCTGCGCGCCAGTGAGAGGTACTTGACCTGATGCAATGTTTGGCAGCCTACTCAGCAAACCCCAAATCTGAAGTCTTAATCTCTACTGATGACGGTTAAAGAACCAGAAACACGTGTCTAGAGATCAGCACTATCTGCGCCAACTCTGGCGAAACACTCTGAATACTAGAGCAAAGCAAGCAACAAGAGACTGCATTAACCAGAATGCCAGGGGCGAACCTTGCTGGGAGGTGAAGCGGTGTGCTCCCACCCCTGTTCCTGTTTAAAAGTACTCCCGTGAGTCATTGAGCTGACGAGCTCGTGGAAGAAGCACCTGCGCGCCAGTGAGAGGTACTTGACCTGATGCAATGTTTGGCAGCCTACTCAGCAAACCCCAAATCTGAAGTCTTAATCTCTACTGATGACGGTTAAAGAACCAGAAACACGTGTCTAGAGATCAGCACTATCTGCGCCAACTCTGGCGAAACACTCTGAATACTAGAGCAAAGCAAGCAACAAGAGACTGCATTAACCAGAATGCCAGGGGCGAACCTTGCTGGGAGGTGAAGCGGTGTGCTCCCACCCCTGTTCCTGTTTAAAAGTACTCCCGTGAGTCATTGAGCTGACGAGCTCGTGGAAGAAGCACCTGCGCGCCAGTGAGAGGTACTTGACCTGATGCAATGTTTGGCAGCCTACTCAGCAAACCCCAAATCTGAAGTCTTAATCTCTACTGATGACGGTTAAAGAACCAGAAACACGTGTCTAGAGATCAGCACTATCTGCGCCAACTCTGGCGAAACACTCTGAATACTAGAGCAAAGCAAGCAACAAGAGACTGCATTAACCAGAATGCCAGGGGCGAACCTTGCTGGGAGGTGAAGCGGTGTGCTCCCACCCCTGTTCCTGTTTAAAAGTACTCCCGTGAGTCATTGAGCTGACGAGCTCGTGGAAGAAGCACCTGCGCGCCAGTGAGAGGTACTTGACCTGATGCAATGTTTGGCAGCCTACTCAGCAAACCCCAAATCTGAAGTCTTAATCTCTACTGATGACGGTTAAAGAACCAGAAACACGTGTCTAGAGATCAGCACTATCTGCGCCAACTCTGGCGAAACACTCTGAATACTAGAGCAAAGCAAGCAACAAGAGACTGCATTAACCAGAATGCCAGGGGCGAACCTTGCTGGGAGGTGAAGCGGTGTGCTCCCACCCCTGTTCCTGTTTAAAAGTACTCCCGTGAGTCATTGAGCTGACGAGCTCGTGGAAGAAGCACCTGCGCGCCAGTGAGAGGTACTTGACCTGATGCAATGTTTGGCAGCCTACTCAGCAAACCCCAAATCTGAAGTCTTAATCTCTACTGATGACGGTTAAAGAACCAGAAACACGTGTCTAGAGATCAGCACTATCTGCGCCAACTCTGGCGAAACACTCTGAATACTAGAGCAAAGCAAGCAACAAGAGACTGCATTAACCAGAATGCCAGGGGCGAACCTTGCTGGGAGGTGAAGCGGTGTGCTCCCACCCCTGTTCCTGTTTAAAAGTACTCCCGTGAGTCATTGAGCTGACGAGCTCGTGGAAGAAGCACCTGCGCGCCAGTGAGAGGTACTTGACCTGATGCAATGTTTGGCAGCCTACTCAGCAAACCCCAAATCTGAAGTCTTAATCTCTACTGATGACGGTTAAAGAACCAGAAACACGTGTCTAGAGATCAGCACTATCTGCGCCAACTCTGGCGAAACACTCTGAATACTAGAGCAAAGCAAGCAACAAGAGACTGCATTAACCAGAATGCCAGGGGCGAACCTTGCTGGGAGGTGAAGCGGTGTGCTCCCACCCCTGTTCCTGTTTAAAAGTACTCCCGTGAGTCATTGAGCTGACGAGCTCGTGGAAGAAGCACCTGCGCGCCAGTGAGAGGTACTTGACCTGATGCAATGTTTGGCAGCCTACTCAGCAAACCCCAAATCTGAAGTCTTAATCTCTACTGATGACGGTTAAAGAACCAGAAACACGTGTCTAGAGATCAGCACTATCTGCGCCAACTCTGGCGAAACACTCTGAATACTAGAGCAAAGCAAGCAACAAGAGACTGCATTAACCAGAATGCCAGGGGCGAACCTTGCTGGGAGGTGAAGCGGTGTGCTCCCACCCCTGTTCCTGTTTAAAAGTACTCCCGTGAGTCATTGAGCTGACGAGCTCGTGGAAGAAGCACCTGCGCGCCAGTGAGAGGTACTTGACCTGATGCAATGTTTGGCAGCCTACTCAGCAAACCCCAAATCTGAAGTCTTAATCTCTACTGATGACGGTTAAAGAACCAGAAACACGTGTCTAGAGATCAGCACTATCTGCGCCAACTCTGGCGAAACACTCTGAATACTAGAGCAAAGCAAGCAACAAGAGACTGCATTAACCAGAATGCCAGGGGCGAACCTTGCTGGGAGGTGAAGCGGTGTGCTCCCACCCCTGTTCCTGTTTAAAAGTACTCCCGTGAGTCATTGAGCTGACGAGCTCGTGGAAGAAGCACCTGCGCGCCAGTGAGAGGTACTTGACCTGATGCAATGTTTGGCAGCCTACTCAGCAAACCCCAAATCTGAAGTCTTAATCTCTACTGATGACGGTTAAAGAACCAGAAACACGTGTCTAGAGATCAGCACTATCTGCGCCAACTCTGGCGAAACACTCTGAATACTAGAGCAAAGCAAGCAACAAGAGACTGCATTAACCAGAATGCCAGGGGCGAACCTTGCTGGGAGGTGAAGCGGTGTGCTCCCACCCCTGTTCCTCCCTTATAAAACCATGTGAACCTGGGGATGCGACAAAACCTTACTCTTCCCAAGGTGAGGCGTAACGAGGAGAAATAACTTTATTTCTCCTTGTTTATTCCTCTTTCCATGTGTGCTGCAAAACATGCAAAGAGGAAAAAGCCTCCCAGGATTGTTTTGTGCATGAAGGTACCCCTCCCTACACAAAAACAATCCTGCTGACAACACAGGCACCCTTGCACCATGGTGCAAGGGTGCCTGCGTTGGTGCTAGGCAGCCGAAACAGCGCCAGTGCAGGGGGAAAGGACAGGAATGCAACGTTTTGGATATTTACAGTGCATTCCTGCACTTTCACTTTGACATAGGGGAACCGCGTAAATATGCTCCTATTAGTGTTGTTCCTCACTTCAGACACAACTCAGAATTCAGGTCAACCCTTTCCCACTGTGGGAAAGGTTAGCATGCCTCTCCTGCTTCACAGGCCACCACCATGTCATACTAAACCAAGCCTTCATCATCCATGCATGTTCATACTGAAAAGTGTGCCCAAAAGCCCAGGCTTCATATATGTTGTTCTAGAAGCCCAGGAGTAAGAATCCAGTTTTTCCAGGGAAGCCTATACTGTAAATACTGAGGTGGTGCTGTTTGTTTTATTGCAAAATAAACTAAGGATCTCTGGGCTGTATAGAATTTAGTTAGAGAGTGTTCAAATAAAATGCATCTGTAACATACCACAAACTGTTTAATTTGCAGCTCAAATGCATGTTTTCTGGCTGCGTCGTAAGAATATGGATTGGTGGAAAAACATCCACACCAAGCTAAGATGTGGAGAAGGTATGATTTGCATATGTCCTCCCAAAATATGTCTGAAGCTTGCTTCTATTGGAGAAGCTCTTGAGACACTCCTCTTGGATCTTGTCAGAGGAGTGTGTAAGTAGTGTAGACATGTGCCATGGAGCCACTGCAGGTAGAGCAACTCCTCACATGCTGAGATTGACACGTTTGTTTTCTTTACAAACAAAACAAGTGATGCTGCAAGGACCATACTTCTAATGGGCCAATCATTGAGTCAAGCACACACAATCATGTGCAAACCTAATGACAGGCCAGCTTACTCTGGCACGAATGTCATATCCTCCGCCCCTCACATCCCTGGCGCTGCCAGAGGCTCTTTTTAAGTTGGGTGGCGATGAATCGAGCCAGTAAAATTCGAGGCTACCGTCTACAAATGAAACTAAATTGTGGCATGACTAGTATCCACGCTCATTGGTGCAAGAGAATATGAGATAATTTAAATAGTTCCAGAAGGTGGAGCTCAACCTTGGACGCCGGATTTGCCTGCATGACAGAAGGGGGTTTCATCTCAGAGGCCAAGTGCAAAGACTTCCATGGATCGGCTCAGTGATCCCTGAAATCTTTGTTGGGTCTTTCGCCTTCAAGGCAGGCTTTTGGAGATTTTGGATACAGGCAGCATTTGTTACATTTCTGTATTGCAACAGTTAAAGGTCTTTAAGACTCTGCTGTCAAATAAACACATCTTTACTTGGCATGTGTCCCCAGCTGCTTCTGTGTTCTGAGTCCAGCCTTTCAAGTCAAGGGCTCTCAGCTTCTATGTCTTCTCTAGAGATGTTGTAAGTTGAATAGCACATGGGCTGATTGTCAGACTTTGGAACGAAATGCCAATTATTTGCACAGAACCTGGCCCAAACTAAACGCCACCCTTAAGTCTCTTACGCATTTTGGATACAGTACTTTAAGGCAAGAGCTTATTGACACTCTTGTGATAGTCTTCCCAACAGCTATCCTGGGAAGGTTGGCAGCTCCTATGTTCCATAATAGTTTGGCACTGCTGACCCGAAAGCTTTCCAGCTCTTCTTCCTTAGTGATCCCATGCACAGCACTTTGAAGTGTATTGGTAAAAACACCACACTCTAGGGCCAGTTCTCCAGCCTCTTCAGTATTCCAGCTGACAATCGAAGAATGCACTTCTGGAACCATGCAGGTAAATTTCCATACGAATAACATGTTCATGTTTCCACAGCTTCTCGGCAATCTCAAGGAAAGTCATTCCAAGAGCTTGACCGGCTCTACGACGCCACAGCATGCCATTACACCCCATAATTCCCTCACTGAACCTCAACCTTTGCTACAAAGGGTATTGTTCTCTATTTGCATTATACCTGTACTGCACTGCCTTGCATTTTAATCTGGTGCACATACCTTTTCCAATGTACTTGTGTTCACTGAAAACAAATTCTTGTCCCTTCACAGCCTCTTTGGTCAATCAACAAATGTGTTCTCCTTGGATCCAAATGTTAATGGGTCTATCCCATAATTGGTGACCCATCATTGGCGACATGAACATTTCCTTAGGTCCTTCTGAATTTAGAGCTTGAGTACTCCGTAAAAAAGGTGACGGTTCTCCCGTCCATCGCATAACAAGTGTATTATAATGCTCTTGTCACTGGGTTACAAAACCCCACCTGCCCATTTCTGTTTAAACACTGAATGGCAGTGTCTGATAGCACTTCATGTGAGCACACTACTGTGGCACATCTGAGATTAGAAAGAATGTTCCAGCCAGCAGTGCACAAAGATTAATTTGTAATGGTTGGAAACGTGTTTGATTTCTTATTGTCATGACAATCCACGTTTGGATGAAAGATTTCATAAATTCCAATTCGAATACTGATGTTTTATTTCCTCATGCGTGCCAGAAAAGTAACTGTAAGCATATTGCTGCCATAATGTTATAAAGATTAAAGGTGGGAGCTTGCTAGAGAGTTTGCAAGCTGCATGATATATTGTGCATCGCCAGATAGGCCTAATGCTGTTTGATTGCTGGGGGCACAAAGGACATTGTCCACGCTGGATTCACAGCCATTCCAAATCAAATGCCAGGTGAGTTATCATAGTAAGCACACAATGAACCAGTGCTTAATTTATAGTGATGGTTGCAGGTGGGCCCACCGGCACTCATTGTTGCGGACTGGCACTTACTTTTTCTCATCAGACTTTGACCCAGATCAACACAGTGAAAACGTCACAAGGGGAAAGGTAAGAGGAAGAGACAGACGGAAAAATGTGACAAAGGGAGAAATGAGGGATTAAGAGTGACATAAAGAAGTAGGGAAAGTCTGGTGGTGGATTAAAGATCTATGAGGTGGAACCAAGACTACAAGATCTTGGAATTCGAGAAGCCGAGCTTATGAGAAAAGCTTTGGGCTCCAGCCCTTACTCTTTTACAAATTAAGCACTGAAATCAACTATCACAACTTCTGTATCCATATCACAAAGCCTGCAGTTAATGTGTTCCATTTAACTATCAACCGTGACTTGAAACTGAAGAGGGATGTTCAATAGATCCAGAGATCCATGATGAGGAGATAATAGCATGAACAAGCCACTTTCTGAAGTTTTACTTCATTTATTGTGTACTTTGTGAAAAAGAGCCACCTATAATTAATCATCATAAACATATTTTTTCACAAAAATAATCACGTTTTTTCAAAGCAAAAATGTTCAAATGTGTTTAGAAGACTTCCTAGCCCCATCTTGTATTGAGATGTGGACACCACACTATTCACAAAGAGTAAGATGGATATACCGACCTTCCCTCGCCTTGAAACATACTCAGTTTGTTTCCCATTTTGTTAATAGCTAGACTGGAGAGTAGTGGAGTAATGCCACATTCCTTCAGTATATAGCACCTATTCCTGCGGAAAGCCTTGTAATAGGACCAAAAGAACCACTGTAGCTCGCCAATAACCATTGGTAATTTGGTATCAAGGACTGCGGCAGCGGGTCGTGGCTTAGCCACCGAGTGCAATGGCTGCACTTCGGTGAAGCTCGGGACGCAAGTGGCCTGACACCGCCAAACTATCCGTTCAAAGATCCGATTCTGACCCCAGGAGTACAGCGGAGTGTGGGGTTAGCAACAGCTGTGGCTCCTATGCTAAGGCAACCGCTGGCACTGGAGATTCTAGTGAGAAGGAGACGCGCACTGATTGGGCACGAAAATCCCCATGCTGAAGTCGGAGTTGGCCGGAGGAGACTTCCGAGAGCAGCGGCCAAGACTCTCTGATCTCCGCGGAGCCCGGCATGAGGGCGGGAGTGACCACGTAGCTTGGCCCCTGGGAATAGCTGGACTGCAGGATAGGCTGCCCCCGCTCCCCCCTTGAGGTATGGGGAAGTGGGGTGTCACCGGGGTAAACAGAGGCTGCCGAGTGGACTTGCGACGCAGCTACTGCCCCATCGGCTTGGCCACATTACCGTGGGGCCCAACGTGTGCTGCAGCTGGGTAAGTGAGGCCTCCGAGCGCGGCAATCAACGGCGCTGGATTATAGGGATTGCGACCGGCCACATTAGCTCCGTGTGGTAGTGCCCCAGACGGGGAGTGTGCCGAGAATGATCCGTGCGACCAGCAGTCCAGGGAATGTAGCGCCGGGGAAGGCATAAGAAGCGTTAGATTACACTGCAGCGAAAGTGAAGAGTCCCGAGGGCCATGGACCTGGTGCCTAGTCCCAGGTTGATACTTGGAAATCAAGCTAACTCTACTAAAAGAAGCGTGTTAGTACTGGCGATTGTGCCTCAGAAGACGGTGCTGGAAGGCAGTGTGCCCCCAGTAGGAAGAGGCGACAACCGGAGTGTTGGGACGCCATTTAATCAAACTCAGCTGTGTGATCACCGACTGGTGGCCCTACCAAGACAACAGATTGGGAGTTTTCCCACAAGACCCTAATCAGATTCAAGGGCAGCATACATTCGAGCACCGAGTAGGGGCAGTAGTAGTACTGTAAGGGACTCCTTTTGGGAAGCGGCGACATGTCTGGGCCAAAGGGACAAAAAAGTACGCTCCAGACCAAGTTAGATAAATACACCACTCAGAAACCAGCAGAGGTGGAAGGAGCAAGCAAAGGGGAGACGGAGAGGGCGCTGAGCACATCCAAGGACGTGCCGACGCTTGTAGATGTAATGGCGGCCATAGCAGGAGTGCGCACATCGCTGGAGCATAGAATGGATACAATATCTATCGAAATGGCGCTGATCAGAACCGATCTTCAAAAAATGAGTGAAAAAGTGAGAGCCATCGAAGGGATTACCACAGAGCTTAGTAATGATGCCCAGCAGATCAGAAAAGAGATTAAGGAACTTCAAGCCGCTCAGAAAAGAACAGACTCCCAGCTGGATGACTATGAAGGACGCGCGAGATGCAATAACGTCAGAATTATTGGGGTCCCTGAAAAAGCAGAGGGACCGGCAGTCGACCTGTTTGTAGAAGATTTAATCGTTAACCATCTTTGGCCCAAAACCCTATCAACATTTTTCGCAGTCGAGAGAGCGCACAGAGTACCAGGAGGACGACCCAAGCCTTGTGCCCTCCCCCCCCCAGGCCGATTCTGGTGAAACTCCTCAACTTCAGAGACCGAGACATTATTTTGCAAACGGCTCGTGCTAATCCTCCTCTTAAATTCGAAAACAGCGAACTGTCTTTTTTCCCGGACTTCACCATTGCGGTCCAAAGACAAAGAAGGACCTTCCTGGGCGTGAAGAAGCTAATGCGGGACAAAGGTATTAGATATAAAATGGTATTTCCCGCGAAACTGAGAGTTGAAGCGGATGGCAAGTCATGGTTCTTTGACTCCCCGGAGGCGGCACAGGAATGGTTGGAAGGCTCGCGGCCGGCAAGAGATCACAATGCACTGTGATACAAAGGCCCTCAACCCTATACGCACAGTGGTCTAGCCAAATTATGACTATTGACTAAGATATCCATGGGCTGAATTTCTTCTCCATACACCTGCAGTATCGAGATGACACGTCGAGCGGATCACAGGAATAATTTATGCGCTAAGTGACTCTATTTGTGCATGCTAACGTTTATGCAATGATACGTGGGGATATCTAGAGGCGGTGGAGGAACCACTGGGCGGGAGTAGCCAACCCCCCCCCCGATTTTCTAGTTAGTTACATAGTTAAGGGCGACAGGCACTCTGCACTATTGGATCGATGGGCAGTTCTGAGCCCAGAGTGCGGGGAAGCAGGTAGGGGGGTAGTTGGAGACTTATAGTTCTAATGGTTCAATCAAGGGTCAATCAAGTCAATTTTATTGCTGATAATGGAATAGGTGGTATGAGTGGCACAACAAGTGTTGGGTTGGGGCGGGAGTACTTGGCGGGGGGTTGAAGGGAGAGGATATTGTCCTGATGAGTGAGAAAATGTTTAGGCTGTTATCCTGGAATGTCAACGGCCTGGGTGATAAGTTGAAGAGAGGCATTGTGCTGCAGTTTATTAAAAGACACGCCCCGAAGGTGGTGCTCCTCCAAGAGACACACCTGATGGGAAATACCTGTAAGGCATTGGATAGGTGGGGCTACCGTCTAGTTGTGCATTCGGGGTTTACTACGAGCTCACGGGGGGTTGGCATAATGGTGCGCAAATCCTTTCCCATGTCGATAGACCGCACCTGGATTGACAAACAGGGCAGATACGCTGCGGCTTCGGGAAGGTGGGAAGGTGGGCCGCTAACGCTGGTATCAATTTACGCCCCACCGGGACTACAGGTTGTCACACTGCGAGACTTGGGACATACAATGATCGAATTCCCTAAAGGGCGATTATTAATAGGAGGGGACTTTAACTCGGTGGTGTGTGGCAAGATAGATCGCCTTCCGTCAAGGGATTTTGGGCCTGCACAAAGGGTTCTGTCCACCTTCCTAGATGCAATCGGATTCATGGACGCCTGGCGGATTCGCCATCCTACAGAAATCCAGTTTACATTTCTCTCGGGGGTCCATCATAGCCTCTCCCGCATTGACTATATCCTTATGCCTGCCGAACAGGTGGGACACATCACTGATATATATATGGCACGAGGCATATCTGATCACTCTCCGGTGTGGGTGCAGCTGGGAGCAGGAGGGGGTCAGGTGGGTAGAGTGTCCCCAATAAACCCATTGTATTTTCGCATTCCCGCCATATGGCAAAAATTGACCCAGGTGATAGAACAATACTTTCAGGAGAACGAGGGCTCAGTGAGGTCGGCGACTACGCTATGGGAGGCGTTCAAGACAGTGGTTCGAGGGCAGGCCATCTCCCAAATAGTCGGAGCAAAAAATGAAAAAAACGCTGAATTGGAGAGGCTAGAAGGGGAAATATTGGCGTTAGAAGGAGAGCTTCTGAGACTTGGGGAGCCTGATTACCCGGAAGTACTGCACAATCTTAACCTCAAACAAGATGAATATAGAAGTTTAGCCGACGATAGGGCAAAATCACTGCACAGGGATAAACTTAGCAGATTATATGAATTTGGAGATAGAGCAGGGAAAATACTTGCATGGCTGGATCGCCGTGACCAAGCCAACTGCCTGGTCGCAGAATTAACAGATGCAGAGGGAGAGTCAATTACTGATCCGCAGAAAATAGCGGACGAATTTGCCAAACATTATAGTCAAATATACACATCTCACTCTTGGGGTTTGATTGGGGAATCGAGAGCACTGTTGGCCGACATAAAGCTCCCAGAGTTGACGGAGGAGGACTGTAATTCATTAGATAGCAGGCTGACTAATGACGAAGTGGCGCGAGCCATTAGAGACTTGCAATCCGGGAAGGCCATGGGCCCTAATGGCCTCCCTATCGAACTGTACAAAATAAAGCCAGATAGAATCGCCCCTTATCTTATAGCCATGTATGAGGAAAGCCTTGAGACAGGCCAGCTCTCCCGCGACCAACGACTCGCAACAGTAGTAGTCATCCATAAAGATGGTAAACCAAGAGACCGTTGTTCTTCATACAGGCCCATCTCATTGCTGAATGCGGAGGCAAAGATTTTTGCCAAACTCCTGGCAACACGTCTGGTAGGAGTAGTCTCTGGATTGGTGCACCCAGATCAGTCCGGCTTTATGCCGGCCAGAAATACCTCTTTGAATCTTCGCCGACTTCATGGGGTTCTTGGTAGGGCTCATACACTGAGGGAAGACGTGGTGGTTATGTCTTTAGATGCCACCATGGCCTTTGATATGATTGAGTGGCCCTACTTGTTCGTAGTGCTGGAGAAAATGGGGTTCGGACAGAACTTTATCGGATGGGTTAAACTCTTATACAGTAATCCTTTAGCACGAGTGGTTGTGAACAACAAACAATACGAGACAATTGGGCTTGGAAGGGGCACGAGGCAGGGATGCCCCCTGTCTCCTCTGCTGTTTGCCTTAGCACTAGAGCCTCTGGCCTGCAGGATCCAAAGAGACCCGATTGTCAGAGGCTTGAGATGGTCGGAGGATTGGGAAGATCGTATCTCCCTATATGCCGATGACATCTTACTATATTTAGCATCTCCAGCCGCTTCGATTAACAGGATCCTTGATATATTTAACACCTTTGGCAAGTACTCCGGATATACTATTAACTGGTCAAAATCGCTAATTTACGTGCTACGGGGAAAGTTCCCAAAGTTGCCCAAGGGATATAAAATTGCAGAGGCGACGGTGGGTTTCACATATCTTGGCATATATATTACCACGGACCCTGGAAAATATTACGACCACAACCTTCGGCCCCCTCTGCAGCGTCTTCAAAGTGACGTTGAGCACTGGAGGACCCTCCCGCTGTCCCTATTGGGTAGGGCTGCGTTATTTAAAATGATGTCACTCCCCCGTTTTCTGTACGTCTTACATAACTCATCAGACCTGATCCCGGTGTCCTATTTTGCGGCAATTGAGGGCGAACAGAGGGCCCTCCTTTGGGTTGGAGGTGCGCCACGAATATCACTCCCGAGACTTGTCCGCAGCTGGTACGATGGTGGAATCGGACTCCCAGATATTAAAAACACTTTTGGGCTGCGCAACTGGCAGCTATTAATCAGGGGGTATACCGGCCACAGAATGATCCGGGATATCGGATGGACAGATGGCTTTTACCGCGGGGGTCCTATACTAGAGCTCTCTGCACCAAACTAGCTCGGTTGAGATTGACGGGACTCACATCACATGCGGTCCAGATCTGGCGTACAGCACACAGAAGTTTGGGCTGGGATGGGCGCCTCACACAATCTACTCCCATATGGGACTCCTATTTGTTGGGGAACCTACGAACTACTCGGGGCTTTGATAAGTGGGATCTCATAGGGCTCTCACGGCTGGGAGATCTTTGGAAGAATGGTAAAGTGATAGAGTTCTCTACACTACAGCGAGAATACGATCTTGCAGACTCTGAACTATTCTGATATTATCAAGTCAGACATGCCATGCAGGCATGCCTTAGGGAGGGGACGACGCTACCTGAGGCTACGCCACTAGAAGACAGATTACTTGATGGATATATGCCGGATAAGTCGATATCCCTCACGTACCGTAAGCTTATTAATCATGCATCTGACCCCCTTATAAAACTCAGGGAGCAATGAAAGGAGGACATACCAGAGTTAGATGATGAAGACTGGGTGGAGGCGCTTGCCTCTCCAAGGGAGGTTGCAATCTCGTCAAGGCTTAAATTAGTGCAGTTGAAGATTTTGCATAGGATATACTATTCCAGAGAGGCCCTGGTCGGTATGGGATATGGGGAAGACTCGAAATGTAAAAGAAACTCTGGAAGAGAGGGTACTTTTATCCACACCTTATGGGAATGTCCTGAGATTTGTGCACATTGGACGAGGGTTGTCAAATGTATGTCTCAGGTTCTTGGTCAAGATTTGCAACGTGACACTGGACAGTGATTAATTAAATGTGTGGGGACCGACGGATTTGGGTAGCAAAGGGAAAATATGGGTGGCTCTGGGCTGCATGATTGCCAAACGCAATATCGCCAGACTGTGGGGAGCAAGGGAGACCTCTGGCCTGCAGGTATGGAAACGAGACATGGACTGGTGCATGTTCAGGGAGAAGGCAGTGTACGTTTCCAGAGGATGTCCCCAAAAATGGACCCATATATGGTCAAGGTGGAACGAATATCGTGGACATATTTGCGCTCCCCCCCTTCCTCTCCCCACACCCACCCTAGACGACCATATACCCACCGAGGAAGATGAAAACTGATTATACAGATATGAGTTACACCTGTACCACCCAAAAAACGAAAATGTATCTGTCAAACCAAAACGTTGCCGATACTCGAAAATTGTGATTGTATTTACCTTGATGTCTTTAATAAAAAGTTTGAAAAAAAAAAAAGGACTGCGGTTGCATAAAGCAGGAGACTGACCATCATGCGCAATAGAATTCCAACATTTAACTGATGCAACATATTATGGAACCCGACCAAAGTTCTGTTTTAATGACTACTGATCTAAAAGCCTCAAAGTGTTATTTTTTTTTAATAATAATGCCGAGTGATTGACTTGTCCAGGGTGGCCTAAATTTAGCAATAGGTATTAGGTCAAACTTTCCCCAAAATACTAGTCTATAGGAGTGTCCCGAGGCCTTCTATCTGTGGCTTTAGGGACAGAGGTGCAGAATGTGTAACTGAGGAGCCAGGTTCGAGTCTTGGCGTCAGCTCGACATCCTGTGATTTTGGGCGAAACACTTGATCTCCCCCGGCCTTAAAAAGATGATTGCGTGCCTTTGTGTAATATGACTGGAGCTCATGCTAAGCGCTCCAATACCTTCAGGTCTAGTTTCGCGCTATATAAAACAGCATGAATGATGACACCTCCAGGTATGTATTGAAGTCTGTGATTTTACAGTGGGAGCTGAACCTGCATGCAAGGCAGTGTACAATGGTTCTAAGCCTTATCCTTCCTCTTAAGTTCGGCCAACCATAAGCTGTGTTTTTTTACACCTCGTTCTGGGGTAATAAACGATTCCTTTATTGCAAGCATCAAGGGAGCCTAAATACTCTTTAATTCTTTCATTGTGTTTCATGAAAAACCCTCAGATATTTATTATGCCCATAGCAGCCAACTGTTCTTACTGATAAAGAAGCAAAGCCTGTTGGCCGCGGAGCCGCTACTCCCCTTGCCAGCAGTCTACAGTGGTACATTCCACGAGCCGCCTTACATGCAGCATCCGGTTTCCTGTCTGGCGCTTCTGCTACTGCCCTGCCAATCGCACCTCAGGTGACAATTCCACAGAGTGTTATTCCAAATGCGCACCAATTTCCTAGAGCTGTGTTACCAAAGCAGCAGTAATTGAGTGCGCGGGATTGATTGCTTTGGATAACGCCGAGACTCTGATCCTAAAGAAAAGCAGGTTATGCCGACCCAGCACTTAGCTGGCTAGCAGCAACAGGGTTAGTAAATCATTGGGTGTGGGGATTAGGTCTTTCAGGACTGATTAAACTTGAGGTGAGTTAGCATAGCCTTCCAATGACCTCAGGTCTGGAGACAGGCTGTGAGGAAATGCAGAGATTAAACACATATTTTACATCCCTATACAGGACGTAGTTGAGTCGCAGTTGCATTTGGCCAAAAATGGGCAAACACACCTATATGAAGAAGATAGCAAAATGTTAAAGGTCCATAAGTGACAAAGCTGTGTGTGTAAGGAACACTAATAATTGAAGTGGCTAGAGACTGCTGATATTTTTGTTGTTTATTAGAAGTAGGTAAAGACGGTCTCTACATTGGTCCGCTACTCTACCTACTCCTTTGCCATGTACAACATCACTGTCTCCCTTTGAGCGCTGTGCTGGGTGCCAGTCACAAAATATATTTCATTTAAAGCCTTCTGTAGCCCACAACAGTCAATCCACGGTACTGGACAAATCTTCCTTCAATCCAAATGTCAGTCCAGCTACCAACGGATAGGATGCTCTGCTCAAGATAGGCTCCACTCGTCCTGATCACATCCTTGTTTTCTAAAACTTGCATTCTCAAATAGTTACCCAGATAGAATAAGGATAACCAGCAACCACCTAGAATTCCGGACGCCGGTGTAGACTTGCCAGTTCCCAAACGCATGGCCTTTAACTTGTAGATGATCTACTTCAAGAGTGCATTTAATGGACTAGCAACAGCACTGCTACCAAGGGTCGTAAACCTTCAGATAGTTCTGGGGTTTGTTGGTTCAAGAGAGCAAAGTGCCTTGAAGCCATCTGTTAGGGGGAGCATGCAGACAATAATATGGCTGACAGCAGAAAGTCTGCCTCTGATAAGGACCTACATTTTTCCTATCCATGTCGGCCACGGAGAAAGTATTTGAATACGTTCAAGATTGGGCCCAAGCCTCTAGTAGCAACTTGTCGTCTCTCAAAGAGAGTGCTGCGGAAGAGAGTGTAAATGGTGGTTCTACATTAAAGTGCATGAAGGTATTAGCTTCTTTTCTATCACCTTGGCTGAGGATGGTATTCCAAACTGGGGTAAGAGTAGTTATGCTGATGGACTTTGGCTTGCAGAGCTCCAAGATGAGGAAGGTAATATGAACTGCTGCTGACAAAACAAACACCAAAATTCTAGGATCTTTGACAACTAGAACTGTTCAGCGATTTGCCATTACCTATTCACAAGAGTGTAAATAACAAGAGTGCATATTGAATAATGTAATGGTATTCAGTTTAACAGCTTTAGAAGGATAAATAGCTGAGGTGAGTAGGCCTGGTTAGATTTCAAACACATCACCCACTGATGATTTTGGTCACCATTTAACTCACTGAACCATTCTGCCAGCAATTTAGATACAAGTGCAGGCAAAGAATATTGAGAGCATTGCAACTACAGTGTTGATACTTTTTTCTTTTTATGGATCTCTTTAAAATTGAAACTGATATGGGTTGAGAAGGTGGTATAGCGGATGTAATTTGGATAGGTTCTAAGTATTCTTACTTACTTATGCCTACTACCCTTCCTGGGGTATATGCCATCAACCAGGACTCTCCAGCCATCTCTGTCCTGGGATTTTCCTTCAATCAATCTGACTCCAGGTGTAACCCATCTCCTTGTAGTCAGCCGCAAAGCCTCGGTGCCAGGTGTTTCTTGGCCCTATTCTTTTCCTTTTCCCGTGAGGGTTCCATATCAGGGCTTGTCTGGTGGTGTTTGATGCGGGCTTGCGGAGGGTGTGATCTATCCACCCCCAGCGTCATTTCATGATTTCTTCATGAACACGAAGTTAGAAAGTCTGCTAGCGTTGTTGTTGCTGATGGTGTTTCACAAGCAGATTTGGAGGTTTTTCCTCAGACATGTGTTGATACAGGTCGGGACTGTGTTGGTGGTGGTCACTGTTGTCCTCCAAGTTTCTGCTTCATACAAAAGGACCAATTTTACATTGGTGTTAAAAAGCCTGATTTTGGTTTGCAGTGTTAGGTCCTTTGAGCTCTAGATTTTCTTTAGCTAAATGAAGGCAGCCCTTGCTTTGTCGATTCTTGCCTTGACGTTGGCCTCTGTGCCGCCCTGAGTGCCTAAGACACTGCCCAGGTAGGTGAAGACCGCCATCTCTTCCAGTGCATCGCCTGCAAGAGGGACTGCAGTTGTGCTGGCCGTGTTAGCCTTCAGGATCTTGGTTTTTCCCCTGTGGATTTTGAGGCCAAGTTGTGCTGATGCGGCTGCCACATTGTTGGTCTTCTCTTGCATCTGCAGATGGGTATTAGAGAGTAGGGCCAGGTCGACTGCAAAGTCCAGGTGGTGGAACTGCGTCCAAGGTGTCCACTGGATCCCATTTCTTCTCCTTGCTGTGGATGTCTTCATGATCCAGTCTATGGGTAGCAGCAAGAGAAAAGGCGAGAGCAAACAACATTGGCGAACTCTATACCTCACTTGGAAGGCTTCCAAGAGTGGTCCTCCATGGACTATCTTGCAGGTCATTCCCTCGTTAGAGTTCCTGATGATTCTTACAAGTTTAGCTAGCACACTGTAGTGGGAGAGGAGTTTTGAAAGCATCTCTCTGTCCACACTGTTGAATGCCTTCTCATAGTCAATGAAATTGTAAGTATGCAAGATATTATTTTTGGGTTGGGAATCCACATTTTTGGAAAACATCTAGTCAGGTGGAGGACAAGGTAGTCCTGGTATTTGTAGAAAGAGTGCTGGGCATTTTTCCATAGGTCAAGAAGGATTTGTATACGGCTGGGTCCAAACTGAGGTGGCATGGTGAGGAAAAGAATGATGGGTTGGCATGCTACCCCGAGTGATTGCCACTGATTAGACAAATTGCAATGATTCCTCCCATCACCTTTTGTGTGTTTCATGTACCGCACTAAATGGTATGGCATGCCCATACATGGGTCCTTTGCTCACTGTGTCATTGGAACAAAGCTGTACCCAGCTGATGTGCCCATAGTTAGGGCAAAACTGGTCCTCGGTTGCTTGTGTTCCGGTTCAGGGAGGATCTGGCCTGTCAGTTTGGGCTGGACTGTTCCCATGTAGCGCAGTGTCAAGACTGATTTGCATATGGCTGTGTCCAAACTGAGGTGGCATGGTGAGGAAAAGAACAATGGTTTGGGATTCTACCCCGAGCGATAGCCAGTGATTAGACATATTGCAAGCATTCCTCCCATCACCTTTTGTGTGTTTCATGTACCGCCATAAGTTGCATGGGTATGTCCAGGCGTAGGTCCTGTGCTCACTGTGTCACTGGAACCAAGCTGTACCCTGATGATGAACCCATAAATAGGGCGAAACTGGTCCTGAGTTGCTTGTGTTCTGGTTCAGGGAGGATCTGGCCTGGCAGTTCAGGCTTTACTGTTCCCATGAGGAGCAGGGTCAAGACTGATTTGCATGTGGCTGGGTCCAAACTAAGGTGGCATGGTGAGGAAAAGAACGGTGGGTTGGGATGCTACCCCAAGCGATTGCCAGTGATGGTTGGATTTAATGACACATAATTGGTGAACTTTTATGTGTAAGTAAACCCCAACTGAAGTTCATTGCAGGGACACCTGCAAAAGTTGGTGAACGTCCAGGTCCAGGTGAACTTCCATAAACATGTTTGCAGGTAGTTTCCCACCATGAAATCAATCAAAGATATACTTCTGTTAGGGGCAAGAGTTATCCATTTTCTTGGGTGCAAAAAGGAACAGACCAGCCCCATAACTAGTGGGGATACATGGGAAAAGCTTTATCCACTGTGAAAACAATTCCCCATGGTTAGACAAAGGTAAAACATAAGAAATACAACTGAACCTAGGTAGTTCATTTACCCATTTAGAAATGACCACTTGTTACATTTCCAAACGTGTAAATGTTTATTCATGTGATTACTGTTTTAAATCTGCCACAGTTGCAGGTTCCCAGGAGTATTTCTAGTATTTCTTCTGAAATTCAAAAAATTCAGAACTTGACTGGAAATCAGACCAAAGCCTGCAACAGTTTATTTCCAGCCTTCTTTCAAGAAACAGGTTCTATGTGTTAAGAATTTCCATTAAGCCATAAGTGAAGAAAGATGGTCACACTTGCAACTCAAAATGTGAAAATGTTGCAATCAGTATAAAAGAACTGAAAAGATTATCATGAAGTCTGAAATACAGCACATCTGTTTCATTTTACCGTACTCCCATCTTTGCTTACTTTCTTAAGACTCTTACAGTGCAATTAGATCAGCATCACCACACCCTTTGATACATTGTAACCATGTAGAAATACTAAACTCTAACTTGATGAAGCTGTAGGGGACGATTCACTAAAGCATTTGTGAGTACGGAAAGTATGACTACAGAAGTATTGTTTTACATACTCCTTGTGAATCATCCCTAAATCATCCAAAACCCAATTAGTAAATGTGCAAAGAGTGCACAATCCTTTCTCTTTTTTACTAACTATAAATTAATATTCCCTGAATAGTTTCATATTATTCCCATTTTAGATGTTTTAGGCCATTTTACAGATGTGTGTAAGAGTATGTAAAAGAGTACTACAGGAGTTCTACTTTCTGTACTCCAAAATGCCTTAATGAATAGTCTCCTGGATTTCTATACTGGGTCATTTTCGCTTTTCAAATTGGGTGGAGGACCATTTGCCTGTTTAAAAATCCATTAGTAGTTGCTGAAACACGTCTTATATACGATCTTCATGCTAAGAATCAGTTACTTGTAGCCTGTAACTCTCAGTGCCCAATGCTGTTGAATGGCTGTTTTGGCCAATGACTAGCATTCATTTCTAATTAATCTAGAGTGGGGAGAATTGTTTTTTCAAACTTTGGTGGACAGTGAAATTAGTTAAGACTCACTAAATCAGTTCACTAATACCAGATTCTACAACTCGCTTTTTAACCGGCACAGTTTGTACTTGATTAACTAATGGTAAAGTAGTCTACATTCTTCTATGTTAGGCTAACTATTTAATCAGACCAGATCTTCACTACTAAGAGAAGCGACTAACATGTAAATAATTAACACTCAAAGGAAGAGAGAGTAAGGTACAACAGGGCGGCCTATAATACCCTAACAATCTTCTTCAACAAGCTATTTTTATACATTTGGAACTATTTTAATGTTTCTTGTGTCCATATTCCACTCTAATACTTTGTTGCAGAAATTGCAGAAATTGATTTTAGTCATGATGTTTGATATTAAGGGCAATAAAGGGTTCTGGAGACAATACTCTGAACATCATGATGCCTACACATGACCTTTTTATCTATAGGTACTATAGTATTTGCAGACCTCAATACTAAAGAATCAAAAAGTACATGATTTGGTGGATAGCAAATTTACACTTACTCATTTCAAGTATTATATATATATATATATCTATAGATATATCTATTTATATATCTATCGATCTATATATATATATTTATATAAAATTCAATGTCCAGTTTCCCTTCCAAACCGTACATCGACACTGCAGACTCGGTTGTATTCTTCGCACTGTTTATTCACTGCTTGCTGTAACGCGTTTCGGCAGTATCTCCTGCCTTGCTCACACACTGAGCACCATTACTTCCCATTCTTTGTTGGGAACAGTCGGTCACATGATGTAGCTGACATAAACAACATACTACAAAACTGCAATGGTTACAATCTTGTACAAATGACACAATAGTGCATTTCATACTAAAACTCCTCACGTTACATATTTCATTTTTGTAAAACAATTATTTTCCATATTTCTTTTACCAATCATGGTAAAAAAACAGTTCTCTTATTTTTATCATTTTACTTATGTTTTTGTAACTTTTCTTAACGTGCCAAATGTAAATTCATATAAAACATTTCTATCTGAATTTAACCTGTTCATCTCGGAATTCAATTCATGTCATTGAATTAGCATTACCATTCGTCTTGTTAGTTCACAAGTGCGAATATTGACAAATCCTAGACTATATAATACTAGAATATTCCACAATGTCATGAGCATATATACGCTCCCTCAATGCAACAAGCCTCAAAGCAAGGGAGAAATTCCATAAAAGTCACTATAAACTTTTATACTACATTTATCCTGTATCGTATTGACTTTTTCACTGTTCATCTGTGCCAATATTTGTGGGTGTTGCCCATGTATACTGAGCATGTTTTTCATTCAACACATTGGCTCAAATTAATGATGATAAAGGGCAAGTGCATTTTTGCAGATTAAAGTGCATGTGCATCTGTGCAATATATCATGAAATCTTTGCTCTAGCATGTTTCTCATTCAACACCTTAACTGAAATTAATGATGATAAAGTGCAAGTGCATTATTGCAGATTAAAGTGCAAGTACATTCGTGCAATATATCATGGAGTCTGTATTCTGGGGGAGTCATATATACCGTTTTCATATCTCGCCATTGAGCATAATTAAGATAGATGATTTCTCAACCAATTGCATGGCTGTTTAGGAAAAAGTGCAAGTGCTGGAATAAAACATCTCATGCAAGTGCTTAAATTTTTCTGTTTGTGGTCCTGGTTGTAAAGTGCAAGTGCAAATTTCCCAACTGCTCATCATTATTAAATGACTATTTCTATGTCGACTCCCCAATATGTCACATTCAGACCTGGAAAAAGTACAAATACAAATGACTATTATTCATCTAACTCCCTACGCTTTTTCTTTTCCAATAAGAACATAAAAAGTGAGTATCTGATTGTATCTTCTTATTTTACGTAACCTCATGTGATATCTTGATATGAGTTGACGGGCAAGAGGACGCATGCCCTCTATATGTGGACATACATAGCTTCTTCTGAATTAAGGCCAAGGGGGATCTTGGTATTCAACATAACTATATACCTTGACTCTAGCTGCCTGAGCTTTAATTCTCGGTTCCCCTCTCGCCTATTCTTCGGGACTGAGTCAATCACAAAAAAAAGCTTGTTTGTATTCTCCCCATGGACCTCATTCATATGTCTTGCAAAGGGGTGGGTCCTGTCTTTATTCTTTACAGCCCTCAAATGCTGGAGGATTCTCACATGCGCCATGTGTATTGTACTTCCCAAGTACAGTTTAGGGCACGTGCATTGAAGGATATATTTTACATGATCACTTTTGCAATTAAAAAACGAGGAATCTTCCAAGGTCTATTTAATAGAGGTGATTGAATTTCTTTCTTATTTACACCATGTTGGCAGGCCTTGCACCTCTGGCATTTATTAAAGCCCGAATTGGCTTTTAGCCACCCTTCAGTTTCTACCACCTCAGGGCTGCCCACTACTAGTTGGTGTCTCATAGATTTTGCCCTCCTGAATGTCAGAAAGGGTTTTCGTGAAACATTGCTGCCTAGTATAGGATCATTCCTCACTAGATGTCAATGCCTATTCATGCAATCTCTAACCTTGACATGATATGCATTGTATCCTGTGATCATTCTAATGTCATCCTTCTTCTTACTGTTCTTGGTCCCTCCTACTGTTTCCAGGAATAAAAGTGATTCTCTAGAAGTTCCCTCCACCTTATGAAGTGCTTGGTTCAGGACCTGATTGCTGTGCCCTCCATAAATCTCTGAGATAATCTGGTCTGGGCATCTCACTACAATTTTTCTTTACGCGGAGATGCTCCGCATAAGGAATACTTTGTTTAAGTTTCTGCGGGTGAAAACTATCATAATATAAAATAGAATTCCCTGCCGTCGGTTTTCTGTGTGTACGTGTGTGTACTTTCTCATTGTTAATAAATACTTCAAGGTCAAGGAAACACACCTGAGACTCACTGATGGTACGTGTAAATTTCAAATTCACGGAGTTCTCATTTAAGGCAGACACAAACCTATCACCTGTCTCTCGTGGACCTTTCCAAAGAATAAATAAATTGTCTATAAATCGTTACCAGACCACTATGTTCTCCTTCCATTCAGTTGCATACTCTACCTTGAGCACCTGCTCCTCCCACCAGCCTGTGTGAAGATTCGCATACCTGGGGGCGAAGCAGGTGCTGTTATATGGTTCTTAGGCACATTATCGACATTGCTAAGTTAGCATGAGCTTCACTGCCATGATGCTGCTTTTGCACACGCTACTACATGACTTTGTTTTTGCAAGACTTTGTTTGTGCCCTTCACATGAGAACGGGTTGACTTTCGCGTTCTCTGCCTTTCCTGGAGTTTAGTCTGAACACGATGTGCAAGGTCGATAAACAATGCCCCTGGTTATTCTGTTCTGGTCAGTCCCTAGCTGCAGCTGCAGTACTGAAGACTCGTGCTTTGATATTACATTGTTGCATGTTGTTTTTAGATACTTGGAGAAAGCCGTTCCATGGAGAAGAGCTCTGCTGTTCCTACGATGTAAACCTTACATTCAGGCTTTAATGTATGGGGTCTGCTGTCAAAGCCCAGAGATCGTTCTTTATATAAAATAAACTTCTTCTAGTCAAGGGGAGGGTGGTTAGGACTATAGGCCCTTATTTCCACAGTCTTTATAACATGACTTCTCCCTTTGTATTCTATGGAATTGTAACAATGCTAACTGTGCTGAGTTTATGCATTTTGCTGCTAGTAGTGGCACGTATACTGTATTGTAGAGCACAATAGTTAAAATAAACATTTTGAACTATTTCAGTGACTCTGCTTATTCTCATTGTGGACAAGTATGAGTGAGTGAACAAAAGAGTACGTCTTGTTCCCGCGATTCCTGAGTGAGTCGGGAGTTTCGTGTTCTGGGTTGTCTAATCATTTGTAGCTCCGTGATATTTAGAGGAGAACAAAAGAGACACTATAGCTAGTCGGTTTGGGATTTTGGGTACTGATGTGGTAGGTTGGTACACCCCTATTCACTGAGGTCCTGTTTTCCTGCGCATAGTTCTGTGTATGTGCAGAATCCCTGCAACATGGCGCCGCCAAGGTTTGGTCTGGTTCTTATCTGCAAGACGCTTGAGTAGTGCTTGTGCTTGTCCACAATCCCTCACTTCTGTTTCCGGAGACAGCTGTGACGGTGTAACCTCCTATATTGATGTTTTTATAGGTTCTTTCAAGCTTGAAGTTTTAAAAGGTTTCTCTTTATTATTAACCCATTGTTGCGCTGCCGCGCTCTAGGTTCTTATTCCTTTTTGTCAGTTATGACGGTCCCAATACCGGCCGCTAATAGGGCAGCACTCACGGCTTATTTGGCTCAGAATGGAGTCCCTAATGCTGGTGTTGCGCTGATTTTTGTAGTAGAGGCAGATGCGGCTTACCACTTCGAAGTGTTTTATTCTTGGGTCACCTTTCCGGCGGTGGATGGAACAGATAACTTGTTTCACGAATATGCGCCTATGGACCTTCCTAATGCTTATCAGCCCTATGGGGCTCTTGAGATTCCGCTTACAGCTTGGCAACACCAAATTTGGTTTAATGGCGCCCTTCCTCTCCCAATAACGCCGGTCCGTTTAGGTCCTTTATCGATAGATGGGACCACATGGGCCGTTTTGGCTGGGTATACAGCACCCCCGTCGTCTGACAACATCGACGCTTGCAGAACTGCGCGTGTTACATACGTCTTTGATACGCGTGCATAGAGCTGTTATACAGTTCATGTCGCGCAACTTTCAGGTTAATGGTTAATTCAGTAATGGGCAAGCGTCCACAGAATAAGGATGAATTACCTTATTTGCTTGCTGAGAAATTTGGACAACTTGAGGCTGTTTTTCCAAATACATCTCCTATGGATAAACACGGGATATTGATTATTAGTTTGCCTAAAGACTTGCTTCCCGAGTTAGCTCATTGTAACACCTGGGGTAAGGTGTTTGCAGCGGTATATTCAAAGTGTTTCGGCGCTCCTTCCATGACCGTACTCCCTTCCGTGATTAAGCGTGTTCAAGATGAACATGGAGCCGAGGCGACTGTAGAGTTGGGAATGAGACTGGTGGGGGTGTTCGACGTGGTTGCAGATATGATCCTTGCAAATGTCAAGGGCGATGCGGTAAGCTTTCAAGTGGCAAATTGCTTGGAGGCATTCCCTGATGTAGACAAACCACGCGAATTACCAAAAATTATTGCAAAGGCTTATAAGACCATAGGCCACAATAGTTTGGGAGTTAAGCCTTTTACACAAATGCAAACTCAACAAAAGGCCCAGACTGATAAAGATGGGCGTTCGTTCTTTCCTAAAAAGAACTGGAAAACTAAAAAACAGGGGCAACAACAACAGAAGCAAGGTTCGCGTGCTAGTTCACCGACACCTGAGTCTTCTGAGCGTACTTATGACTTGCGCGACCGCGCTAAAATAAAGTCTCCTGATAGATTTCAGGTCCCTGATCCACGTTCTCCTCGTTCTTCACAGGACACTTCTGGCTCTCAAGTCGGAGGAGGGGAACGCCAATATCGTGGCAAGAGTCAACCTGCGCCACAGGGACGTGATCAGCCTCAACAGTTTGAAGGCAAAGGAAAACAAGAGGATCTACCTCGTTTTCGACCACCGTTCCAGAAGAAAAAAGTTGCCGCTCTAACAGCAAGGTATGCCTCAGACGGTGAGAACGCGACTCCTGGATTGGACATGGGCAGTGACTCTGCTCGACAGCGCAGCGGAAGTTACCATAGTGTGGGAGGCTCTGCGTCCCTGTCTGGAGGCAACAGCAACTGATACCTTCGTTACAGTAGAGACTGCTGACACCGGGGTTGCCCCCCGGGATAGGCTCTATGACATTATTTTCCAAATTGAAGGTGATATACCTCGTCCAATCAAAGCGGTGTTCTGGGAAAATGTAACGTCCTCATATGACATTCTGCTGGCGGAGGCAGATTGGCCTCTACCCTTTGTGTGGGCAGCTCCTAGGAGAGAAGATGTGATACTTCCGAGTTTTTCGCGTTACGTCCCTGAGGAGCATGCCCAGACTTTGGCTGCAGGGTGGGCTTGTGCCCTTGCCCCAGCGGTGTATCGTAATCAGGTGGGTTGGGATGTTGATTCACCGGCTCATGAAATACCTTTACGCTCTATGCCGCAGCCACAGCCGCAATATCCCATCAGACATGAAGCAAAAGCATCCGTTTGTGATATTCTGACACAGTTGGAGTATCAAGGAGTGATTGAATCATGTACATCACCGATGAATAATCCTCTCTTTACGGTATCAAAACCTGATGGTTCTTATCGGATTGTATTGGATTACCGATAATTGAACAGTCATTGCCGCACATTTGCAGTGCAAAACACTCACAGCTAAGCGCTGGTGAACAATCTTGTTCGTAAGAAATACAAAACTACACTTGACATTTCTAATGGTTTCTATAGTCACAATCTCGCTCCTGAGAGCCGTGATTTGACAGCATTCACTGCCATCAGGAATCAGAAAAAATGTACGCGTTTACCTATGGGGTATAAGAATAGCCCCGGGGCATTTGCAGCACGTGTCGTGTCACTATTGCACGACATAGATCCAGATGCGTTCTCGTACGTTGATGACATTTATCTGACGGACGATGAACTTATGCCGCATCTAGTCTGAGTCGACAATATTATTTTGTCCTTTGCCGACTATGGATACAAATTTAATTTTGCAAAGTCGCATATCGCACATTTGGCGGTGATCTTTTTGGGCTATGAGCTCAATAATGAAGGAAAGGGCTTGGCCCCTCACTTCTTGGAGAAATGTGCACAATTGCGACCCCCTTCTACACTGAAGAAGCTTCAGTCTTTGCTGGGATTTTTGAATTTCGGGAGGACATACATTATGCCGATTATGCCCAGCGTATCAAACCGCTTTATGCATTGATACAACCGACCTTTCCTTCTGCCAGCTGGCTTCCGGAACATACTTCTATTCTGACTTCTTTGCAAACAGACTTGCTTGCAACTAACTACTTGTTGACCCGTGACAAAACCACAAACCTAGTAATACGTATAGTTTCTGGGACAGTGGGTTTCACTTACTTGACGTTCAATGAAGGAGACACAGTTCCAATTGCATACAAATCACATTTATACACTGCCGCTGAAATGCGCTTTTCAACTGTTGAAAAAATCTTGACGGCAGTACAGATGGCGATTCTAAAAGAACGCTCACTGGCACAAGGAAAACGCATTCTTATGGTCACCCCCTTCCCTGCTTTGGAAGCCGTGACTAAGGCGAGTGTACCTAACTTGAAAGCATTACATCCCCGTTGGATACAATGGGCTACTTCTTTGACATCGGCTGATGTCGCTTTTATCTTTGATCCTTCCTCACAGACACAGGAGTTTTTACAGTATGAACACGTTCATCCTCCACCCTTGTCTCTGCTTCCTTTACATGAGTACAAATGCATCATTTACACTGATGGCTCGGCTCAACCGGCCACGGGTTCCAAACATGCTTACTCAGCCGCTTGCGCGATTGTTGCTCGCTTCGTTGTTAATGGAGAGTTTAAGTCTTCCATTGTGCACACTCAAGCACTTGGTGACTGTACGGCACAATTGGCGGAGCTGCGTGCTCTTGTACTTGCTCTCGAGTTTGCTGATCCAAAGGTGAATACTCTTATTGTGTGTGATTCTAATTACTATGTCCAGTCTTTCAATGACAACTTGTTTTTTTGGTCTCGGAATGACTATTGGGATTCCAAAGGCAGCGCAATTAAGCATAAAACGATTTGGGTTCGGGTGGCAGATCTTAAACAACGTCTGCCCCTCATTCATGTAATACATACTCTTGGCCATCAGCGTGTAGGAGTACATGCTCTTGGTAATTCTTTGGCTGATGAAGCAGCCAGGTCTGCAGTGGCCACGTGCTCCGTAGCAGCAGTTACAAGATCCAAGACTAAAATAGATAATGAGATTTTGGCAGCTGTAGCTGCAACGCGGGAGGGAACAGCTTATCCTCAGGGTTTCCCTTCGAAATACTTTTATCATATAACTCCCGGACAAGTTCCTTATGCTTTGATTCCTTCTGTTGGGGAGCTGATGATCCCCAACATGGACCGCAGACCTATATTGATAAAAGCCGCACACGAAGGCATAGCATCTGCGCATGCCGGTGTGTCGGCGACAGTCTCTATTTTACAGCAACGTTACTGGTGGTGTGGTTTATATAAACAGACCCGTAATTATGTCCTTTCTTGTGACATTTGTCAGCAAATCAAGCCGTCTAGGGTCACCCGCCCACCACAAACACAGCTGTGTATTTCTAATCAACCTTTTGGCTGTATCTATCTTGATCACTGTGGTCCTCTTTCTTCTGATACTGCATATAAATATATATTTGTTGCAGTTGATTCGTGCACTAGATTCCTTTGGGTTTGGCCGCAACGCAGTGCTGACGCTCCAAATGTCATCAGGGATTTGCGTGTCTTTGTAGGGATGTTTGCCTGTGGCACCTTCCATTCTGACCAAGGTCCAGCGTTCGCCTCTAAGGCATACAAGGAAGCAATGAAGTCAATGGGGGTGCTGGTGCAGTTTTCGCCTCCATACAGGCCTGAGGGCAATTCGGTTGTGGGTTGTGAAGCGAATTAATCGTGACTTAAAGCAATCCCTGACAGCTAGAGTCTTACGTACTGGCAGGAGCTGGCTGGCCCATTTGTATGGGGTTCAACGTGCACTTAATAACCTCCCTAGATGATCTCTGGGTGAGCGGACCCCATACGAAATGCTCTTTGGCATTAAAAAGTTTGTGCCAGACCTTGATGGTCTAGACGTTGTGGCGGCTGCCGCAACCTTTGACGTAGATAATCATTCTACTGTGTTACAGGATCTACAAAAGACCCGTGACAGCTTTGCAAATGAACATTTACCCTCTTCCACTGATGCAGCACTATTGATTCCACTTGCCGGCTGGCTTCCAAAAATTGGAGATCTGGTACGAGAAAAGCTGGAGAACAAAAAAGAATTTGGTCCCTCTTATCGTGCACCCGTTCCAGTGCTTGGACTGAAGGGTACTCGTACAGTCATTTTACCTCCTTTACCTGGTTGCAAAGACAACAGATATATTTCAGTGGACAATGTCAAGCTACACCATGTGACCGATTCTGAATAGTGTCACACCTGCAGTTTCGTGCAACGCTATTTCATTGGATCCACTGACTACATCATCTTCCACTGCTCCTCGTAGGGCTAAGAATGTGATGGACACTATCATTGATTTTTCACCTGTCCGACCTCTATCTTCTACCGTGGATGTCAGGTATATATATCATCCTGATGAGTCCGTCAGTGAAGTGCTGAACAGTCCTGAAGAACATCAAGAGGACCCGACACTTCCACCTTTGATAAATCAACCCACGAGTGGCAGCTATGAATCACATGCAAGTCTCTCTTCCGGCTCGTCTTCCTCGACATCCCGTTTGGCTGATACACCGACTAAATTAAGTATTTTTTTCTCTTGGTTTAAAAAGACTTACCTGGTCCCTCTTTGGACCTACATTTGGTTGCTGCTTGTCCTCATTTTTCTCTTCATGTCAATTGGTTTTGTGACAGTGTTCTTTTTGCTCATCAATGGTCATTATTTGCCAGAACGCTCTGCAGTGAACATGGTCGATGCAGTTCTGGCCCCTCAAACATCATCCCATATCATGAAATGTGATCGGTCTCATGTTAATATTTCAGCATTCCCGATTCCAGATGGCATCGTTTGGGACGAAGTTGCCTACGAGGTCCACGGCCCGACCGAGGTGCTTCGCATTCCATACGTGTTTCGCGTCTCTCTAGGAGATGTGGTAACACGGGACATACATTCGGATGATTGGGATGTACAAGCAGTACATGCATTGTTTTCAGATTTAAAGTATTATGCTGCTTTTGATGCTGAAGATTTGTATTTAAATTCTGCCAATTACGGTGATTTATTCTCTTATCAGCATTATGGGCATCGTTTTTTACACACAAAAAAATTCGTTAAGACCTGTTTTTAATTATACACAACGGGAACATTGTCCTACTCTCGTAGAGGGGAGTTCTAAAACATTTAGGGGTAAGTTCACTTACTTTACGGATTATAACATATCTAATCCGGAATCCTATTATTTTAAATTTCGAACATCTACTCAATCTAAATTCATGTTGACCCACACGAAATTAATTTACTCCAACTCGTTTAGAAATATATTGGCGATGCAGGGTTATGATCATTGGAAAGATACTGTTGATTTGAAATCAATCTGGGGCACTAAGCCTTGGCAGGTTCAGGGAACTGAAGCTTTACATCGTACCTGCCTGATCCCAGCTCAAATTCTGTTTTTAAATGATACAGTGTACCAGACAACTTGTTTTGGCCTGGCAACTGTAAAAAATTTAAAAACGCCATCCATTCCGTCTTTAGCGGAATATACTAATTGGCGCACACATACAGATTATACCATTGAGGCATTGCAAGCTTTGCTTCGAAATGACACCTTCAATATCTCTGAAATTGATTCTTCTGGGTGGTTGGTGTGGCAAACCAATTCAAATGCATGTCAAATGCGCTTTTATAATGTAACACCTGGTTTCACACAGACTAGACCGGAGCCACGTTTTCCAAATCCCTATTCAGTTACCACATATTCAGTCGGTAAATTATGCCAACAATGGATGGAACATTCTACGCTGACATCAGTGAAGCAACATCTTTCTCTGCTGTCGCATGACATTAATTTGGCTGATTTTCTCTTGGGGTCCAGGGCTCCGAGAGCTAAAAGATTCATGTATGCTGCTTACAATGAAATTTGGAAACTTTCGCAGATGGAAGCTGCTTTTCGTCTGCGCCAAATTGATCAAGCCAATTTGGAAAAAGTCCTTGCCGTAGTGGACAATAGCATAAACATACTTTCCTCACGCATTTATACGTTGGATAATATTGTTTCATCTGTTATTGATATTGTTCAAAGTGATGTATCTGTGTTGTATCATGGTCAAGATCTGTTATGCAATTTGCTTGGATATTTCAAACTCTTAAAATGGGAAAAGTGCCCTGGGATTATTTGAATGCCACTGCTTTATTTTTGCCATTTAATCTGACTGATAAACAAAGGTTTATGTCCATGAAAGATGCTACATAGACACTATTACATATTGAACAACTAGAGCCCTTGCCGTTTTCTGTAGCGGAAACAGACTCTGCTGTTTGGTTAATTCATGGGGTTACTTCTCTCCCTTTTTCGCTATTTCAATTTAAATCATGCATGCAGCATTTTCCGGTTGGCCATTATGAACCACTGGGTAGTGCTTTCCTACATGAAATGTGGTCCCTGCCTTTCACTTATAGATGTCTGAGGGAGGGTAAGGAAGTTTTCCTAACAGGGGAGGACTGCGATTCCACAGTAGGACATTCCCTTGTTTTTAAACACGTTAAGTTGCACGGCGCTTGTAATGTTTCCGCGCCTAACCTGGCCTGTTTTTTAAAAGGGACTCCAGTGCCATCAATAACTCCCGCCTTTTCCTTGCTTACAAATGGCAGTTATCTTATTTTGAACAATCTAGACTGCTGTGGTTTACGGGCGGGAGTCCCGTATTTAGTAACGGTTTCCCAGCGCGTAACTTGTTGTAGCAATGTGCTTTTTCCGCCCCCGCATGGGAGTGTAGATAGCTCCATTTGGCCTTCCATTCCGACTTTGAAAACAGATTTCAACAAGGAGGTGGCCCTCACTTCCGCCCGTGAGACCTTCCAGTTACAGGTGGCTAGGACTTCTGGAGAGATACAGTCCCTTCTGAACACCAACATCCCACTGCATTTTGGGGAACTAATACACCAAATATTTAATGCATCTGACACCGCAGGCCTTGCACATTTTTTTAAATGTGTGGGATCTGGCCTTGTGTCTTCTTTTCAGACTATATTTGGAGTAATACCAGGTTTTATTCATTCTATTTTTTCAAGCGCCTTCGGAGGCTTTCCCTTGATTTTGACGTTCGGCGCTGTAATTCTGCTTCTCCTGCTCTTGTTGCGCAATGGCTGCTCAGCTTGTGGTACTGCACAGACCAGGCCAGTTGCAGCTGTACCATGATCGCATGCAACAGGTTTTCGGATGCTTGCCTTTAGCCACGCTTGAAGTCAGTTATGGATTGACTTTTCGCTTTGCATACTTCACTTGCGTGCAACCAGTCTTTTATTGTCAGCGATGCCCATTCTATTGGGCACTGGATATATGCCTCTCCAATACGTCACGTCCCGTCCCAGATTTTGACCAGTTGATGGGTCCCTTAGAGGCCCATGACCAGGCTTGTTCTGGGATGGCCGTATGGCGCGTGAGGCTGCACTTGGAGTTTTGGCGGAATGGGATGTCTGTGCGGCTGCGCAGACCGTCCTGCAACAAAGTTTCATCGAATATCACGCAAGTTGCCCAATCATGCTTTTAGAGGCATCTGATTACGAGGAGCACGTTTGTTCCTTCGACTTACTTAATTGGATGGCGTCCCTCTTTTTTACCAACGATATGGATGCTCTCTTGGAGGGAATTGCATTCCTCGGTTCATACACCTTGATGGACTTACCACCTCCTTCGTAATAACGTTGTTATCCCGGAGGCAGCTCCTCTTCAATGAGCCCTATTAATGACTTTCAGAAAATAATTTTAAAAAAAATTGTTGAAAAATTTCGCTTTTTTCCAATTTGTTTTTTTTACCGGTTTTGAGCTCAGCTTGACTTATGAACTCTGTTTTCATTCTCTTTCTATGTCCTATGGCCTTACCAGGGGGAGGGTGTTATATGGTTCTTAGGCACATTATCGACATTGCTAAGTTAGCATGAGCTTCACTGCCATGATGCTGCTTTTGCGCATGCTACTACATGACTTTGTTTTTGCAAGACTTTGTTTGTGCCCTTCACATGAGAACGGGTTGACTTTCGCGTTCTCTGCCTTTCCTGGAGTTTAGTCTGAACTAGGCTTGGGGGGTAAATTCCGTTCCGCTCGCGGAATTTGGGTAATTTCGCGTTCCACGGAGAACGCCGAATTACCAAAAATTCCGCGATCCGCGGCTTCACGGAATTTTTTGCTTGTTCGCGCTTTCAAAATGCGTGTTCGCAAGATATTTCTCCCCGAGCACGCAAACAGCGTTCGCGAACAGGAAAAAAGCATCTCGAACGGGCGGAACAAGCAATTCCGCGTGTTCGCGGAACTTTTGCGTGCTCGCGGAGATTTTTTACCGTTTCGCGGAGCTTTGCGTAGCGCGACTACGCAAATTCCGCCCACCCCTACTCTGAACACGATGTGCTAGGTCGATAAACAATGCCCCTTGTTATTCTGTTCTGGTCATTCCCTAGCACCTAGACATAACATGCTACACAGCTGCAGTACTGGAGACTCGTGCTTTGATATTACGTTGTTCCATGTTGTTTTTAGACACTTGGAGAAAGCCGTTCCATGGAGAAGAGCTCTGCTGTTCCTATGATATAAACCTTACATTCAGGCTTTAAGGTATGGGGTCTGCTGTCAAAGCCCAGAGATCGTTCTTTATATAAAATAAACTTCTTCTAGTCAAGGGGATGGTGGTTAGGACTATAGGCCCTTATTTCCACAGTCTATATAACATGACTTCTCCCTTTGTATTCTATGGAATTGTAACAATGCTAACTGTGCTGAGTTTATGCATTTTGCTGCTAGTAGTGGCACGTATACTGTATTGTAGAGCACGATAGTTAAAATAAACATTTTGAACTATTTCAGTGACTCTGCTTATTCTCATTGTTGACAAGTATTAGTGAGTGAACGAAAGAGTACGTCTTGTTTCCGTCGATTCCTGAGAGAGTCGGGAGTGTCGTGTTCTGGGTTGTCTAATCATTTGTAGTTCTGTGATATTTGGAGGAGAACGAATGAGACACTATAGCTAGTCGGTTTGGGATTTTGGGTACTGATGTGGTAGGTTGGTACACCCCTATTCACTGAGGTCCCGTTTTCCTGCGCATAGTTCTGTGTATGTGCAGAATCCCTGCAACAGTGCCCATGGCCGTGCCTCTCACTTGTCTGTATGTATCTCTACCAAACAAGAAGTTGTTCTTGAGGCATAATCTGGCCATTTCAAGTATCATTTTTGAGTGTTGGTATAGATTTATCGGTCTAGTGTCTAGGAAGTGTCTCATGGCCCTGAGCCTATCTTCATGAGAGCTGCTTGTATATAGCGAAGCTACATCAAGTGTAATTAGAAGGTATGTTTTATCCCAAATTAGATTGTGTATCTTCCTTAAAAAATCTCTCTTATCCTGGATGAAGGAAGGGAGACCCTTTACTAGATCTTGTAAGAAGTAATCTATATACCGGGAAGATGTTTCAAACAAACTGCCTATAGCCGATATTATAGTCCTTCCCGGGGGGTTGACTAAATCCTTCTGCACTTTGGGGATCAAATACAATATTGGTATGATAGGATCATCAACTTTCAAATACAGATATTCTTCCTCTGTGATAAGGTGGATTCCTCGCCACCTTGCTAGATCTTTATAGAATTTGTTTTTAACTTCAATTAGATTAATCTGTGGGACCCTTTGGTAACACTTGGGGGCCGATTCCAATCTCGCTGGGAAAGCCCTACAGCCGACTGGTGCCCTTAGAGCTTTCCGTGCGACTCGGGCTCCTGGGCTCCGAGCGACAGAGTACGATGCGCTGCAGCGCTGACGGACTCGGGTCGCTCGGAGCACCATTGAAGTCAATGGGAGCCTGGTGTACGTTGCGTACATGGGCTCCAATAGACCAAAAACGCACGTCTCGGACAATGGTGCCCCCTGTCATGAGGAAGCATCGGTCCGGCCCGCACTGTGCAGGCATATGTGGGGGGACCCTTGGGACCCCCCAGTGATCGAGTCATAGGGCTGCGGGTGAAGGGGGGTCCGCTACGGACCCCCGAAGTCCGCTTCCCAGAGGTTTCTCGAGTCTGTGGCTCCGACTCGATCCGGCTGCTCAACGCGCGCATCGTACTTGGTCGCTCGGAAACCGGCTCCATTGCGCGGCACGATTCGTCTACAAACGAGACGTATGGTGCGGTTTGGGTCCGGAAACGATTCGGTCGGTGCTTACGCGATCTTCGCATCGTACTTGGTCGTTCGGACTTGTGTACGATTCGGTCGTGAACAAGGGCTACGGATCGGGTCCGGTAAAGCCAAATCCGATTCGGAGGCCTTCCGAGCGAGATCGGAATCGGCCCCTTGGTGTCTTTCAATTGTAATTTCGCTTCACTGTTGTACATGCTCAAGGGCCACAAGACTACATTGCCACCCTTGTCCGACTGACGGACTACAATATCCTTCCATGATTTTATTTTGTCAATTACTTTGGAATAGTGTCTTTCTCTTTGTTTGGTGCCTTTAAAGAATTCCTCACTAGATGACAAAGATAGTGATTTTAATTGCATAATGACCCGGTCTGAAAATACGTCAATCGAATCCCTTGGCAGGTTCGAAACAAAATTGGACTTTCGTCTAAAGGGTGTTGCGACGCTCCCATAAATATTCAGTCCTAAAAGATCTGCAGTCTCCCTGCATGACGTAATTGGACCGATATCATCATCTCCCCTCTCCAATTGTTCCTAGTCAAGTAGTACATTTAGATCTCCCACCACTAAATTCGAGGTGACAGTCTCGGTAGTGTGCTGTTGCACTCCCCTTACATTTGCTTGATTGTGAAAGAATTTCTTCAATTTTAATTTTCTTATAAATTTGTAAAAGTCAATCCGCATTTGGCCATAATTAAAGTTTGTATATATATATATATATTCACTGAAAAAACCATAGGTTTCAGGCACGTTATAGTTAGAAATTAGCATTTAAAAAACCTTACAAATTCACTGAAAAAACCATTGGTTTTAGGGACAGTTATAGTTAGTTGGACTTTGCACTCGTACAAAACCCGTGAAATTCCCCCGTTATAGTAAGTTCAGGTAACTATAACTCGCGCCCCCGCAATGCACTGCTGATGACGTCACATATTACATCACTCATGACATGGTCAGTGACATCACTGATGACATCACTGATGACATCTCAAATGACATCACTGATGACATCACTGATGACATCATCCAGTGACTGTGTGTTTCTGTAAAGTTTAAATATGTTTAATATATATAGGGAAAGGCGTATTGAAGAATGAGTGGATGTATAAGTGTCTGAATGGATGATTTAGTACGTGAGTGACTGACTCTACAAGTGAGTGATTAAACGTATCTTACTGAATGCATGGGTTAGTGACTAAACTGTGTGAATGTCTGTATCCGTCTGTTTGTTGGTGTGTAAGTGGATGCATGGATTTGCGAATAGCTACATGAGTGTCTATATGGGTTATTGATTGGTTCTCTGAGTATCTGTATGGCTGCCTGAGTGTTTGTGTGGGTGGGGTGTGTGTGACTCTGTACATAGATGTGTGAGTGGGTGATTCACTGGGTGCATGATTTCAAGAGTGCATCTGTGATGGACTGCTTGGGTGGGTGAGTGTGTGTAAGAGTGTGTTAGTGAGTGAATGTATGTCCCAGTGGTACATGTGTGAGTAACTACGTATGTGAAAGGCAGTATATATGTGTGTTGGAGTATATAAATACCTATAAGCGAGAGTGTGTGATTGTGATAGTGACTGTATGGATGAGTGTGTGCTTGTATCTGAGATTGTATAAGAGCGTAAGAATGTGCTAGTATTTGTATGAGTAAGTGAGCTGGTGTGTGTATAACTGTATAGGTGAGTAAATGGGTGTGTGCTTAATTTTTGCATGACTGACTAGGTGTGTGAGTACCTCTATGGATGAGTGGCGGTGTGTGAGTGTTTATATAGGTGTATGAGTGCATATAATAGTCCTGTACTGAGTGACTATAAGTATGAGTGACTGTACGGGTGAGTGAGTAGATGTGTGTGTGTAGACCTAAGAATCAGTGAGTGTTTATATAGTAATTGGTGTTGGAGTGTCTATGGTTTTCACAATGGCAGTCTGTAATTTACAGTGGGTGTATCAAAAGTTATATTAGGGTGTGAGAAGATGCATTAAATTATCACATGGATGATGTCATCAGTGATGTCATCAGTGATGTCATTTGAGATGTCATCAGTGATGTCATCAGTGATGTCACTGACCATGTCATGAGTGATGTAATATGTGACGTCATCAGCAGTGCATTGCGGGGCGCGAGTTATAGTTACCTGAACTAACTATAACGGGGGAATTTCACGGGTTTTGTACGAGTGCAATGTCCAACTAACTATAACTGTCCCTAAAACCTATGGCTTTTTCAGTGAATTTGTAAGGTTTTTTAAATGCTAATTTCTAACTATAACGTGCCTGAAACCTATGGTTTTTTCAGTGAATTTCAAAGGTTTTTTAAATGCTAATTCCTAACGATAACATGTCTGAAACCTATGGTTTTTTTCAGTGAATTTCAAAGGTTTTGTAAATGACAATTTTTAAATGTATTAATTGTTATATTTATTTTTTTGATACTGATTTACTACATTTTTTTAAACTATTTATTTTTAGATATTTTATTTTTTAAAATACATTGTAATTACATTATACATTACATTACAAAATATACTTTCTCAGAATGAATTACTTTAGTTTAAATACTTTGCAAATAGGCAATAGACTTTTAAGTACAGTAGTTACAGTTGTTGCAATGGGCAACACAATTTCAAACACAATGCAACATTGAGCTCAATGTGAATTTCAAGTTAAATGCAATTAGTTACTTTATGGATTACTTTTCTAAACACAGGACTGGATCCTAGATTCAGTCCTGGGACATCTCCTGTAAACAGTTGAGTAAAAGCGTTTTGGTTACAGTAGTGATTTTTAAGGAATATTATTGTATTTTAAAAGTTGACACTTAGAAACTTTTTCACATAGAATCACCAATGCTATCCTATGGGAGAAAATTCACTTAGCAGGTAAGTAGTGTTATCGTTACTTTTTCTTACTCAGTGGTGGATCTTGGATCCAGCACTGGTGCATCTCCTGTAAACAGTTGAAAGAATGCGTTTAAGTCATACAGGCGATTTTTAAGGAATATTTGTGAAAATCGACACTTTGAAACTTTTCTGCTGAAAACCAGACAATGGATTCCTATGGAAGGAAATACAAGTTACTGGTAAATACGGTTAGAATTACTTTTCAGGGTCAGTGCTGGGCTAAAAGATGCAGCACTGGATTCTCTCCTGATAACAGGTGAGTAAATCGGAATTCATAGTTTGGCTGATTTTAGAGGAATATTATAAAGCTCCAAAACTCCACACTTAGAAGAATTTCCAAGTGAAACCAGTCAATGTTAGCCTATGGAAGGAAATTCAAGTTACTGGTAAGTACGGTTAAAATTACTTTTCAGGATCAGTACTGGGCTCAAAGATGCAGCACTGAGGTCTCTCCTGATAACAGGTGAGTAAATTGGAATTCGTAGTTCTGCTGATTTTAGAGGAATATTTGTATGTTTCAAAAATCGACACTTAGAAACTTTTTCAGTAAAAAGCAGGCAATGATATCCTATGGAAGGAAATTCAATTTACTGGTAAGTACGGTTAGAATTACTTTTCAAGGTCAGTGCTGGGCTAAAGATGCAGCACTGGGTTCTCTCCTGATAACAGGTGAGTAAATCGGAATTCGTAGTTTGGCTGATTTTAGAGGAATATTATAAAGTTCCAAAACTCCACACTTAGAAGAATTTCCAAGTGAAACCAGTCAATGTTGGCCTATGGAAGGAAATTCAAGTTACTGGTAAGTACGGTTAAAATTACTTTTCAGGATCAGTACTGGGCTCAAAGATGCAGCACTGAGGTCTCTCCTGATAACAGGTGAGTAAATCGGAATTCGTAGTTCGGCTGATTTTAGAGGAATATTTGCACAATGGTGAAGGGAGGGGCGGGGCCTGAGGTGACATCTGTGCAAACGCGCCCCGTGGCGCGTTTTAAGTTGGGGGATTAAGTCCCCTTGAATCATGAGGGTCCCTGGGGTCCAACTAGCCCACCCTGTACCTCCAGTATGAATGAATGAATATGCATTTCTAGAGCGCATGGCTACCATAAGGCCTCCCAGCGCTAAAAGGCAGTAACATCACCGTGCAATGGTCAGGAATCATGAAAACAGAAAAGTTTTCAGAAATTTACGAAAAGCCAAATAGTTGTCCTCCAGGCGTATGTAATTGGGAAGTTGGTTCCAGCACTTTGCCGCGGTATATGCAAACATACGTCCACCGCTCCGTGATCTATATATCCTGGGAGCTACTGCTAGATGTTTATTCTCAGAGCGGAGAGATCTCTTAGGGAGGTATGCGCCAGGGAGCTGCGTTGCAGAGAGGTGTTCAGAGGCCACGCCCCTTTTTGCACCTCTCTGCAACGCAGCTCTGTGGCGCTTTCTGGACGTACCTGGTGGGCTAGTTGGCCCCCAGGGATCCTCAGGATTGAAGGGGATTTCATTCCCCATCTTAAAATGCGCCACGGGGCCTGTTTGCACACATGTCACCTGAAGCCCCGCCCCCTCCCTTCACCACTGTGCAAACGCGCCCCGTGGCGCGTTTTAAGTTGGGGGATTAAGTCCCATTGAATCCTGAGGGTCCCTGGAGTCGAACTAGCCCACCATGTACCTCCAGAAAGCGCCACAGAGCTGCGTTGCAGAGAGGTGTATAAAGGGCGTGGCCTCTGTACACCTCTCTGCAACACAGCCCCCTGGCGCATACTGGAGGTTCCTGGTGAGCTAGTTGGCCCCCAGGGGCCCCAGGGACCCCCAGTATTCAAGGGAATTACTTCCCTTCTTAAAATGCGCCAGGGGGCGCGTTTGCACACTGCTGCAGGGAGGGGGGTGGGGCCTCCGGCACAATGCCGTTTTTTTTTTTTTTTTTTTAATTTTTTATGGGAGGGGGCTGCGTGGCCCCCTTCCCTCGGCCACTTTGGCCCCGGGACCCCATCCCCGGGGCCTGAGCATTTAAAAATTTTTTTTTTTTTTAAACGGGAAGGGGGCCGCGTGGCCCCCTTCCCTGGGCCTGTATTGGCCCCGGGGACCCCATCCCCGGGGCATGCCCTCTTTTAAAAAAAATGTTTATAAAATATTTGGAGGGGGGCTGCGTGGCCCCCCTCCTCAGGCCATTTAAGGCCCGAGGACCCCATCCCCCGGGGCCGGCCTTGCCCTTTTTTTATTTTTTTTGTTTTTAATTGGGGAGGGGGGCTGCGTGGCCCCCCTCCCGGGCCACTTATGGCCCCGGGGACCCCATCCCCTGGGGCCTGGCCTCTCATTGGAGACTGTGGGGGGGTCCCCAATCCCCCCACAGTCCCAGCCGGCTCCCCGCCTCCTGCTGGAGCCGGCATTGCTTTTCCACATGGGGAGCAGCTAACATGCTGCTCCCCGTTTGGAAAAGCAATTGGGTTTGCATTTTGAAAGAGAGAGCAGGTTTCCTGCTCTCTCTTTCAAAATGCAAACCTAGGGGCCGATTATGATGGCGGGCGGACTTTGTCCGCCCGCCATCGCCCCGGTAAATGGGACCGCCCGCTATGTGTGCGGCGGTCCCGCACATGTGATTAGGATGCCACCGCCACGGTGGCGGTGGCATCCCCATTTCCAGCATTGTGGCGGGCGGTGCTCACAGCACCGCCCGCCACAGTGCTGGAAATGCATGTTGTGCATCTGCATGCACAACGTGACAGGCACCGCGCGGTGCCTGCCATGTTGTATATGCAAATGGGGGGTACCATAGGTACCCCCATGTGCACCCCCCCCCCCCCAAAATACCTGGGGGCCCGCTACGGGCCCCCAATGTCAGGGACCGCGAGCCTTTCCATGGCGGCGACGCCGCCATGGAAAGGCTCATCACCGCCGGCATCATAATGTGGATGGTGGTGTCTTGCAGACACCGCCACCATATTAATCCCTCTTCCGCCCGGTCGACTGATCGGCCGGGCGGAAAACATGCGGACGGTCTTTCCGTCCGCCGGGGTCCCCTCCGCCATGGTAATATGGCGGGGGGAATTTAGTGGCGGACGGACGAAAATGGCGGGTGGATCGCCACCGCCATGCGGGCGGTGGCAATCCGCCCGACATCGTAATCGACCCCCAAGTTTGCTATGACAGGACGGGAGCCGCGATGCTCCCGTCCTGTCATAGCAAACTACAGTGTCCCGGGGGTAGGCACCCCGGGACACTGCAGGAGCCGGCCCTGGGGGGTGGTGGTCCCCAGGGCCATCACTGGCTCCAGGAGGGAGGCCGTGTGGCCCCCCTCCCAACTTGTTCAAAGCCCCGGGGAGGTGGTGGTCCCCGGGGCTCTGGGGGTCCGTAACGACCCCCATATTTAAATCTTTAGTGCCCCGGGGAGGTGGCGGTCCCCGGGGTGTGTGGGGGGCTGGAGCCCCCCCACACAGGTTTTTAAAATAAAAACAAAACAGCCCCGGGGGTGGCGGTCCCCAGGGCAGCGGGAGGGCGCACAGCCCTCCCGCCATCATTTTTTTTATAAAGCCCCGGGGGGTGGCGGTCCCCGGGGCTTGGGGGGCCTTAGAGGCCCCCCCATAAACAATAAACCCACCCCGCATGCCCCGGGACTTGGGCCACCCGGGGGCAAATTTGCATCGAAGCGCGGGAGACCGCGCTTCGATTTTTCTCGGCAGGATCCGCGCACCCTGAGCGCATCCTGACGATTTTTTTTTTTAAATGCTTTTTTTCTGCCCAGGGGTCCTTGTGGGACCCCTGAGAAGACCTAGGGGTCAGGGTGTTTCTACCCTGCCCCCTTTGTGCGTTTTGCGCACTTGTTTCTTTTTTTTTTCTCGGCGGGATTTGCGCACGCTAAGCGCATCCCACCGATTTAAAAAAAAAAAATGCTTTTTTCTGCCCAGGGGGTCCTTGTGGGACCCCTGAGCAGACCTAGGGGTCAGGGTGTTTCTACCCTGCCCCCTTTTGCGCTGTGCGCACTTGTTTCTGTCCCTCGGTTCTAACGAGGGACAAAATGGCTGCCAACACTTCCTGATTTGGAGTGTTGACAGCCAATTAGCATGCAGCTCGTGATCGGGAGGGTGCGCGAATCCGACGCGGCCATAGATATATATGTGATTTTCCTTTTGATTTTCACAGGAACTACTGAATGGATTTACACCATTTAACAAAAGGGTTCTTTCTGAACCAAGAACTACCTCTTTGCCAAATTTGGTGTAATTCCGTTCAGCAGTTCGGGCTGTAGCCGTGGCTAAAGTTTCCTATGGGAAAATGAATGGGGAAAACACGTTTTGGGACCCCCTTTTTCTCGGCCCCCGCTTGACGAATCACCCGAAACTTTCAGGGTAGGAGCGGACCAGAGCGGGCCATAAAGTTTGAAAATTTCGCGAAGATTCGTCAACCGACGCTAAGAGTTATTTCAAATAGAATGTCGCGGATTTCCTATGGAAAATAGGTCCTAACTATAACTATCTACTGGCGACCGCCAGTAGATAATACATATATACATATATATATATATATAATATATATATATATATATATATAGATATATATAAATATATCTATATATATATATATATATCAAATTTGGGCTTTGATGAGTGTTCCACTACCCATCTGGGACACTGCATCAGATTTTACTTGCCAAAGACAAGTGGGCAAAACATCTAGAGAGTGCACTTTTACTGCCCAAGTTATAATCCTGATTCAGGCAGAAACAGGAGTTTTCGTTCAAATCACGGTTTATGCAGGAGTGAAAATGTAGCCTTCAACATCATCTGAAGCACCTTCCTTAAGCCACATTTTAAGCAAAGTGGACCAACAGCCTTCAAGTTAATGCCTCATATATGAAAAGCATGTTGAGTCTCTAAAACATAAATTCACCAGAACTGAGCTAAACAGGTGAAGGGGGATGGGGAGACTCTGTTTGAAATTTATATCACTAGGATATTCATCGTGTTACATTTGTCCATGCACGGAATCCATCTGTTTCATGAAGATTCACGGTGAAGCTGCAGAAGCACCATAATCTTTTTTGCAGATATCGAACATCACCGAGTGCCAGTTGAACTTCATAGACTGCGTTGTAGTTGTTAAACTTGTCTGTCACTTATATTATTTGTGCCTTTGGACTGTTGGTATCTATTTATCAATATGTGGGTGTTTTTGATGGGGCATCATGGGACTAGTAGTTCCATCTATCTGAATATGCTGCTCATGTGTCGACATTAGAGTGCTTATTTACACACTTTGGGGCATATTCACAAGGAGCTATCGCCGAATTAACAGCACTTTGCAGCAGCCAAAGTCGTGATAAATTTACCTCCCCATTCACAAGCCGGTGTTAACAGCCCACAGCACCAGTTTACCCGCGATAGCAGCCGCAAAAAACATCACCACAGAGGACACCCGCAAATATCGCTAATGAGATGCAGAGTAGGCGTTCCCGTGACAAAAGTCGAGACAACAGCACACCTCACCATTCACAATGACCAGCCACATCCGCGATAAAAAAACAAAACAGGCGATAAGGCGCGTTAGCACCAGGAAATCTACACCTGCTCTGACCTGGTGTAAAGTCCGACGGCAGCCTGCAAACCAAAAGGGAGCACAGCCCAGGGCAACATCGGAAGGGCAACAGATGCCATGGAGCCACCTATCATGCGGCCCGGACACCTAAGAGGGCCACAACGGATCACTGACATAATATCGACTACAAAAATATCGAATATACAAAATATCGGCGTCAGAATATCGACTACAATAATATCTACTACCAATACTTATTTATAAAAATACAAAAATATCGAGTACACAATATTGTATATAAAAAATATCGTTCACCACAATATCGAAATGCTAAATATCTTTACATTAAATATCGTTTAAATTTTTATGACATACAACATTACAAAAATATCGAATACCAAAATATAGACATCAATAATATCGACTTTTTACAAATATCGACTATATAAAAACTGCTCAATTAAATATATCTTTAGCACCAAATATAAATTCACATTATAAAACAATATAAAATACTTAAACAACATAATAAAATAATTTGCAAACACATCAATATATAAAACAAAATATTTTGGCTAAACAAACGTATTACAATAATAAAATATAAACTGTAAAATATATAATACTTGCATTATTTCACATTAAAAACAACATTTAAATTATTTCCAAAAAGTAAAAAGATAAAATATTTACTTTCTACTAACAGTTTCTTAGGGGCCCATTACGATGGCGGGCGGAAGCACTACCGCCGTGCTGGCGGATGCAAAAACCACCAGTTACCGCCGGCACGCAGCAGTCCACACGCCCGCCCAATTACGATGCGAAAAGCAGGCCAAACACCGCCGGCAAGCCAGCAACACCGTCCGCCATCAAAGTGCGCCCGCACACGTAGCGGCGCAGTACAACTGACACACACCGTCCGACGAAACACGTCCCGCCCGGCGCATAAATTACGATGCCGCAAACAAACGGCTCCCACGGCAAAGAGACACCGCACGTGAAAGAGAGGCGGAAACACGGACGCAGAGCACGGACAACGAAGAAGCGGCACCCCGGGCATGAATCCAGCACTGCAGGCCCTTCCCATGCTTCTGCTGATGCACCACCAAGGACGCAACGTACCACGGAGACGCAGGTAGGCACACACACAACAAGTGCACGCAAACAGCGCACACAGTGCAAGGGCGGAAAAGCGGACAACCCCCCACCAGCGCGTGCACACTACACATCCACCATTGCATCCACATATGACACACAGGCCAAATCCTAACATCGCGGAACACATGTGTACACACCACCTGGGACTAGGAACCAACCACCCCGTCACGGCCCCAAAGCGCCGATGACGCCGCCACACATGCGCACAACGCAGAGGCCAACCGCAGCGCCATGCATGCGTCGCACACAGACACAGGGACACAACCAAGCAGCACACACACCAGCCCCACCCCAAACGCACATGACACGTGACAGGCCGGCCACATACATGTCCCCAACGCCCAATTCACGGACAACACCCAACGCCACACAAACGACGCACACATGTCAGTGAAGTCACGCAACAGCAGGACACACCCCAGTGTAACAAACATGGCGAAGCACACAGCGGCGGCAACACCAACTAGGAGAAGCAGGGCCCCTTCGGGAAGAGGAACGCCAGTACCACACTGAAAAACCCATACCACCCTGCACATATGAACAAGACACATGAAACGGAACACCAAAGAACCCGGGGACCGACAACAGGTGGCCCAAGAATTACATCCACACACAAGGCCCAACGCAGAGCGGAAAGGCAGCCTGCCGCCCACACAAGGGAGAGCAGACAGCACTGAATGACCTTCCATTCCAACACCGAAACCACAGCCCTACGACAGAAGCCGGTGAATACAGCCATTGTCCAAGAATAGACCAACACAGGCATGCCGAGGAGACCGACCACACGGCAGATAGCGCATATCACAGAAGCACACAACGGACGGGGAAGAAAGAAGAAAACACTCCCCCATGTCGGCCACATGCAAGTTAATTGGAAGGAGTCACACAGCACCGACCTTGAACTGTCTGAGAAGCATGTGGGAAGAGGGCCCGTGTCCTCCAAACAAGCCAACAGAACACAAGTCCTGTCTCCCCACGACAACACAGAGCTCACAGCAACCCCGGAGCGTGCACATTGCAGACTGCACACACAGCCGGAGCACGCCACCTCTACGAACCGCTGCGAAATGGCAACCGCAACACACCTACCCAACTACGCCGAAGAGCTCAAGCTGTACCAAACCAGCACGATACATACATTGGGATGCGATCTCCTGTCCCTGCTGAACGTAAGTTACCGACTGACTTACCGCATCACATTGTTCAGCTGCGTCATGCCCGTCTTCTACTGTCGGAGGTGTCCCTACCAGCATCCAGTCGAGATATGCCTCTCCAACCTGGCATGTCTGAAGGCGGACCTGCTACCACTACTCCTCCCTCTGGACGCACACGACAGGGCCTGCTCTGCCTATGGGGGCATGGCGTATGTGGCCAACATCGCACGCGCACTGAAATGGAACCACTGTGCCTCCACACGACGGATCATCGAGAACAGCTACATCGAATGTCACCCAGCATGCCCCATCATGGTCCTCCAAGGGACAACCTACGAACAACACCTTGACAGCCACCATCCGCTTCATTGGCTGGCAAACATGTACACCACCAATGACATGGAAGCCCTGCTGGACGGCATCGCATACCTGTCAACCTGTAAATACGTCGGACCACAACGCAGGTTCCCCGAGTGACCTATGAAGTCCAACCCCGCACCCATGCTCAGCTTCCGCACGGACTGGCCAGTCACCACCACAACAGCCATACCAAACGACCGGCAACTGTAACCACACCATCAACGACATCGCCATGACATCGGATATGACCGGGACATGCACACTGTTCCCCATCACATCCAGGAACACCGCATGCATCGTGGGAGGCAGTGGCATGGGCTCTGTGCATCGCACCCACATGGACGGAACTGCACGAACAACCAGGACACGACATGGATCCAGCGCACATGGACACACACACCGCTCAGTGGACATGAATAGGTCGCCTGGAGTCTGTGGGTGCTGCACCCCTCCCACCCCCGCCCCGGGAATCCCATACCAGGACCTTTGCATGGACGACAAGTGCATACAACAACAACACGACCCCAGTGACTGTGACATGTCCAGTAACCACCACAGTGCAACAACAAGTGGCACGCCGCTGCATGCACGCAAGCACATGCCCTGATGTCATCTCACATGCACGCGTGCATGAGGAACAACCGCAGCAAACCTGTCACATGGAACTGAGATGGACTGTGCCCATGATGCCGAGCGGTCTGGTAGGCTACATGTATACCGTCTGTGTCAAAGTCCGCAGCTCCGCAGCTATACGTAAATGTACATTAGCACAGCCTTGGCCAAGCAGATGTAACCCCACACCCTATCCCATTTGTAATCATGCTCAGTATATCCTCAACATGTATTCCGCTGCCAGTAGTGTCCACTATACTGCATCACAGAGGACAGAAGACTCAATATAATGTTTGAAACCAGAACTGTCTCCGCTGACTCATTTCACAAGTACGAATGAGAGAGGATGAGAGTATGTGAAGTACACGGCAGTCGTGACATGACCATGTAGTCCACTGGTATTGGATGTCAACGCAAATGAGTAGCACTACTGTGGAAGACACACATGTGTCGTGTGAAGTCGTATGGACGCAGTGCTCAGGTGGGTGGGTGCGACGGGTAGATGCGCACATGCCAAGTTGGAGCACGCCGTGTTGGGAGGGCTCATGAACAGTACACCACCGCTTCCCTGGGCATTGTGAGAGGACACCTGTCGGGGGAGTGAACACGTGTGTGCACAGCAGCCAGGCACACGTACAAAGCGGTACCAGGCGCACCTCAGCCCACCCTCTGTGGACAAGCTGGATCCTGTTGTGCGCCCGCCATGCCCCTTGACAAGGCACACACAGCCCCAGTCGACCAGGTGTAACCCCAACATAGTCAATCCGCACAGGCGATACAGGGCACGGGATGGCAGTGGAGCATGGTGTGTGAGAGGTCTCCTCGCGCTCCTCCTGGTCATATCACGCAGGCAATAGAACCTCAACGTCCAGCATGGCAAAAAGTCAAATGGAAGTGTAGGGGGACGCACCACAGCACGAGCAGCACTGACGTCACGGGAGGTGGCTCGCACCATCCCATCCATTGCCCATCATACCAACCACGCCACATGCCATTGCGACTAAGTGCAAGCGCGTGCGCCACCACCCCTGAGCCCTCCCCAGAGAGGCCAAAGAGTGAATGTGTGGGCCATCAGCCACAGACGGACGCGGCATGGCCGCAAGGGCAGCCACAGCCACTGGGTGTCGCAGGTGGCGGATCCGGAAGGCGAAGACTGTGATGCATAGTCCATGCAGGCCGGGTCTCCATTTGGGGCACCACGCAGGTGGACGGCGTCCCGCCACACATCATACCCTGAGACAGCCCACTCGTGCAACTGGACCCACACATACACTCCTTGCCCTCTCTGGTGCGAGCTTGGGGCTGCCTGTGCAAGCGCTAGCCTCGCAGGTGAGCATGCATATTGGGGGGCGAGGGGAGGACATGAGGGCTGGGGCGAAGATGACTGTATCACTGTCAGTTAGTACAAGGGATGACCCAGATGTGGAAAGGAAGAGACGTGTCCCGTGTGTACTGCAACTAGTCGCCAATCCAACTACCCCCCATGTCCGGAATGTAAGCCCGCACCTAGGCCCGCCCATCCGCCACATCGAACATACCACCAGCACGACAACCTTCCCATTCGAAACACTGACTGGGGGTGGCGACCAGTGAACAATCATGTGTAGCCTACCCACGCGTACATGTGGGCCCTCCATGATCCATGTCACCTGCGGCAAAGACATGACATGCGCAATGAGGGAAGTGAGGAGAGCTGTCCGCCCCACGCGCAGAAGGTGCATCAGCTCCACAGACCCAGCAGCGAGTCCAGCAGGGGTCACATGTGCAGGGGCAGCTGTGCCTGGTGTGAAGGCACATGCATATAGACAGCACATCGACCAATGTGTAGTCTGCCCACATCCACAGTCCATCATCATGCGGACATAGGAATTGAACACAGGGCAACACATCTTAGCTGGTGCACCCACCGTGACCAACAATGCGCAATCATCGACGTACCCGCCCTGTGCATGGCCCCCACCCAACGGAGGCACATCCAGTGCCACCATCCCACACACACAAGCCTTCCACGGAACATGCTGTGTCCAATGGTCAGTACAGAGTCAGCGCCCATCTGGTGGATCCTGAACAGGAGACACATGCACACACATGCCAGCTCCCACTATGTACGACTGCCACCTGGCACGTGCAATGTAACCTCTCACCTGTGACGTGTGACTGCAAGCACACAGCCGTCTTGGCATGGGGCTGTCAATGTGGACACCAGTCAATGTTTCGGGAGCTGTGATCCGTACAGTGCTGTACATAGGGTGCAGTGCTGACACCTACTACTGTCTCATATCCCCTCGTGCCACAGGTCCCACTTGTATTGGCCGCTCAGCCCGTGCCCACATCGTCGTCGTCGTGTGCCATACTCATCCAGCCTCGGAAGCAGTACCATGCTCAGCAGACACTCATGTTGCCGTGGCGTTGCCGCTTGACGAATATGCAGTCAGTCCCCATCAGCACGCCCCGCAAGTCATTGGGGCCTAGATCCCCATGTGCATGCACATGGCAGTGGTATGTCTCACTTGCCATTGCCATTGTTGGGAGACCTGTGTAAGTGTATTGTGGCCGTGCCGTCCCAGCTTGACAGCTGGGCTGTGGCCCATGTGCTTGCTCAGTCATGTCAGTGATGTGTATGCGAAATTGCTATGTGCCGTGTTGCTTTGACATGTGTCCTCTGCCATTTAACCCAGGCGGAGACCGAACATTGACCGCCCATACCAATTGCTGGCGGACATGGACGATACAGAGGTAATCAGGAAGTTTCGGCTGGACAGGCCAACTCTGCATCGACTGTGTGCCATGTTAGAGCCCCATCTCCGTCCCCGCAGGGTGTATCCGACTGCTGTCACCCCCACGGCTAAGGTGATGGCCGCCATGCATTTCTTCGCCACTGGGTCATTCCAGCACACAGTGGGCAGTGGAGGAGGGATGTCCCAGCCCATGTTCAGCAAGGTGCTGAGGGATGTACTGGCAGCCATGATGCTGTACCGGAACAGGTACATCCGATTCCCCAGGGCTCGTGAATTGGCGGCAGTGAAGGGTGCATTCTATGCCCTTGGCAGAATCCCACACGTCGTGGGAGCCATTGACTGCACTCATGTTGGCCTTGTTCCACCACAGGCCACTGAGCACCTGTACCGCAACAGGAAGCACACGCACTCCCTGAATGTGCAAGTGGTGTGCCTTGCGGACATGGTGATCACCCACGTGTGTGCAAAGTTTCCAGGCTCGGCCCATGACGCACACATAATGCGCAACAGCATCTTGCCACGACTGATGGCCAATCTGCAACAGGATCGTGGCTGTATTGTCGGTGAGTATGTGGAGTGGTGTAGCGTGCTGGTTGTGCGATGCTGTCCCCTGTCCAGTTGGAATAGCAACGGTTCTCTGTGTCCCTCACACCCAGGTGACTCTGCGTATCCGAATGGGGCATGGCTGCTCAGTCCATTGAGGAATCCTCGCACCCCAGCAGACGATCGATACAATGAGGCACATGGGAGGACCAGACGTGTGGTCGAGCGTACCTTTGGCCTCCTCAAGTCCAGGTTCAGGTGCCTGGACCGCACCGAGGGTGCACTGGCGTACTCCCCACAGAAGGTGTGCCAGATAGTGGTGGCGTGCTGCATGCTGCACAATCTGGCCATTCGGAAGCAGATCCCCCTCATTGTGGATGACGGAGATCAACCAGGGCCCCAGCCCGCAGACCAGGACAGCTTCGAGTGAGGTGGACAGCGGAGAGGAGGAAGCTGGGAATGTGCGCCAGCAGCTCATCGCCCGCTACTTCACTTGACGGTGAGTGTCCATGTACGACGGATGATGTGTCTGTATCTATGCAGGTGTGTGTGTGCTGTGTCAGGGTGGCCGTATGTTCACTGCGTGCAGTGTGTCAACGCTCCATGGCCAGGGTAGTATGCCACTGTTGGTGACTGTGGCATTGTGCCCTATTGCTCTGTGCGATGTGTGTACATTGCTTGTAGTTGTTGACATGTACTGTGTGATGGGTGTGTGACACACTCATTGAATGTGCTCCTGTTCTGTCTCCCACCCCTAGGTCCCTACAGGCCCTCCGGATTCCATTTCCATGCCACGCATCAGGTGCCTTTCCGCCCAAGGTGGCCGTTGTATTCCGTACAATAAAGACACAGGGCACAAACAGCAGTTAGTGAAAAAGGTGCATTTATTACAAACTGTGACATGTGATTGTGTGTAAGGTGATGACAAAAGTGGTGCGTGCAGTGACAATGAGCTGTCGGTCATGGCTGCGTGATGATCAGGGTGTACCCACTGGTTCTATGTCCATAGTCCAACACACACATGCCATCCAGATGGCTGTGTGGAGTGGGATCGTAGAGCAAGTCAATGCAGTGGCTGGTCAAGGAAGGCTGGCGGAAGGCTGGCTGGCTGCCTCACTTGCGACTGGAGCGTGCGAAGTCCTCCCGGGAGATCTGTTTCCTCTTCGGACGGCCCCTTCCACGTTTGGGAGGGGGAGTGTGGTGGCGACCTGCTGGTGGTGGGTGAGGTGTGCTCACTGGCTGTGGACGCAGGGGAAGTGGACACTGCTGCCCGAGCCTGCGCCCTAGCAGGTGGTGGCGGAGGTGGTGTTGCTGGCCTTGCCTGTGACCCCACCGCCACCACCAGCTGGCCCATGAGGTCCACGAGTTGGTCCATACGGGACACGAATTGGCCCATATGGGCGTCCATGGACCTCAGCACCCCCAGCACCTCCCGCGTGTCAGTAGCAGACCTGGCCCATTGTCCTTGGGCCTCTTCATAGGTCCCAAGGACTCTGGCCATTTGAGGCAGGGCATGGCTCCCAGGGAGGCTGGCGTTTCCCTGACCCTGCTCCTCCTACCAGTCCTGCTGCCACCGGCCTGCCCACTAGCCACATTGCTCACCACGGTCCTCGCTGTGGCTCCCAGGGTGGATCCAGTCGGCCGGGCCACCACCTGCGCTGGTGCCAGCGAAGACGTGGTGGTGGTGGAGGCGGTGGTGGTCGGTGCGGCGATGGTGGCGGTTGCGGCAGTGGTAGTGGCCGCAATGACCGTGGGTGTGGCCGCAACGACAGTGGCAGCAGGGGACTGGGACTGTTCAGCATCCCTGGATGATGGGTTGGTGGGTAGGAGGGGTCCTGGGGAGCGGCTGGGCCCTGCCACGCCAGATGGGCCAGCTTGGTGGTCCGTGTCCGAAGAGGTGGACAGATCCTCCAGATCCGTGTGTCCTCGTTGGGGGCTTGTAGGCTGGCTGTGCTGGCTGCTGTCTCCATCCCCAGCGTCCAGCAGTTCGTCACCTGTGGAGAGAATGAGATTTGTTATTGTGTTGCACCTGGCGAAGTATGTATTAGTCGTCTGACATTGGCAGTTCGTGCAATCTCGTACATGGGTTTCCCGGAGGCGAGTGTGTGGCTGTGGCATCTGTAGGTGTGTGTGCTAGGCAATGGGACTGTGTGCTGTGCACATGTGGCATGGGACGGATTGGCCATGCCGATGGGTGTGTTGCTTTGCCCCTACTCATTGTGACTCTGGTGTATGCGGGCTCCTGGCCCATCCTGGGTCTGGTTTGTACTTTGCTTTTGGAGTTCAAATGGAACGCTTAGGAACGCATATGGCAACATGGGGGCCATGCCCCAGATTCGCATTTGGGATGGAATATGCTTTTGGGGTTCAAATGGAACGCTTAGGAACGCATATGGCAACATGGGGGCCATGCCCCAGATTCGCATTTGGGATGGAATATGCTTTTGGGGTTCAAATGGAACGCTTAGGAACGCATATGGCAACATGGGGGCCATGCCCCAGATTCGCATTTGGGAGGGTATATGCTTTTGGGGTACATGCTGTGAGCCATGGGTGCCGAACGTGACATGTGTTGTGGCAGCATGACAGTGCATGGTCTGAGGTGTGTGCATGCCTGACATGCCCTGCATATTTGCTGTCTGTTGTGGTTACTGGACATGGCATTGGACGCATCGTTATGAGTGAGTGATAGTTGTGTGCCAGCCAACGTATTGCAGTTGTCCCATCTCCTTGGTGTGCGTGCTGCCCTGTGCCATGTGCATCACTGCAGTGCTCGGGGGGTGTGGCCCATGTTGTGTGTTGTTGCTCACAGTGTGTCGTGCGCTTAATTGACTTCTGGCACATGGTTGGTCATGGGCATGTGTCTTAGCGTGACTGCTGTATGTGTGGCAGCTGTGCGGATGACATGCCTTTCATGAGACTGGGGCTGACGGATGGGATGGATGGTATGTTGTATGTGCATGGTGTGTCTGTGTGTTTGATGGGTTCAGTGGTGTTCGTGTGCATTTCTGTTGTTCCGCTCTGTTGCGTCTAGTGTTGTTTGTCTTACATAGGCGTAGTTGTGGGGTGTGTGGTTGACAGGCAGTAGGGGCTACATGGACAGGACTTCAATGGTGTTTCGGTTGTGTGTGATGAGTTGCA